>CM051243.1:86272568-86872568 GCA_027917425.1 Gastrophryne carolinensis
CAGAGCTCTAGCTCTAGGCTTGCCTTTATTTCGTGCAAAGCTCACTGTGGTGTAGAGGCTGGGTCACACTCAGGCTGCGTTCACACAAGCAATTGTTTTGGCAGTTTCTGTTCCAGTTGTGGACAGGTGTGAAGGTTGCCAAATTGGTACAGAAACCGTAGCAGCTTAGGTGTGAACCTGGCCTAAGGGGAGTTTGTGCACACTGACTGCAGTACAAAAATTGGCAGAGCCCCATCCCCCCATTTCCTCCAGCTCCCTGGGGACCCCGATTATCAAGCTTCAGCTGTGTCTCTCATAGGCCCGGTTCACACGTGGCAGTTTGCTTCAATTGCAGGAGAGGTTACGATCATAACCTATAAGACAGTATTCCCCAACCCTCTCCTTGAGAGCCAACAGGTCAGGGTTTCCCCACAGATGAACACCTGAAGTAATTAAAGCTATACAGCGGCAGACTGGGGCAGGGACTAAATGTAGGTGTTAAAAGCAATAGCCCAAGTGGCCCCAAAGCAGTGCGGCCCACAGGGCATGGTTCCGGGTCTCCCTATGGCTGGTCCTCCCCTGGAGCTATAGAGCAGCTATGTGGAGATCTACAAGGTTTGACCTGTTGGTGGCTCTCGGGGAGAGGGTTGAGGAACAGCGCTATAGACCCTTTCACACAGGCGGTAGCCATTTCACAGCAATCATAAAAAGCCTTGTCCTCAGGGATTTTTAAAGACATTTTTACTATCCTGGCATGTGTTCCTTGCCCCTGGGGCATCCTGATATGGCCTGACTAGTACTTTCTGTTTTTACTTTACCGCCCACTGGCCTGGCGGTGCTGGTATTTGTTGTTTTACTGGTAATTTTAAATTGCCGGTACACTTTTGCCATCTTCATTTACCAGAAAAAAAACAAATACCAGCCCCTCTAGGGCAGTAGGTGGCTACCCACTGTGTGAAACCCCCCAGATCACACAGTACAAACTCACCTTTCCCCCGTCCTATGGTGCATGTGCAGGCTCTTGTCCAATGAGAGCCGTTTGCTGTGCATATTAATGTTCGGCATGTGGATCTGCACTCATCAATTGGGAGCAAGAGCGGACGTAGCCCCAGACATGTTCTTGTCCCCAGCCAAATCTGAATGATTGGGGGCTCGGAGTGTGCCACAGCCAAGAGATATTAGGGATTCAGCCTCGCCGATCGCAACTCACCTCTTCCCGGTCCTACAGCGCATGCGCGGCTGCTCGTCCAATCAGTGCTCTCAGAGCCGCTGACGTCACGTTGTCTAAGCCTTCTTCTAAGGCCAGCGGCTCCGAGTATATTGAGCGTGTCCGCCGGCCATTCACAAATTCAGTGGGCTCACGCGCTGCTAGAGGGATAGCAAGGCTGTGGCTCGCACATGCGGCATTGGACTGGGAAACAAGGTAAGTGTATGGGGCGACCTGGGGGGTTTCACACAGCGGGACATCCCGATTTTTATATCTTATAGATTCTTATAGATTCCTGGGCCGGTCACGCTGGGTTTTGGTCCACTTTAAAGAGAAACATTTGCCCATCATGCAAAGGTGGTAAAATCCCAAAACCTGCTGTCAGTCATATTGGGGGATTTTTGTGGCACACTAACACCATCTAGCATTGAAAAAAATACATATATATATATATATATATATACTGCTCACAAAAATAGCACGTCTCAGTGTGTGTGCATATATATGTTTTCTCAGTGTTAGGTGGGCCTGTGTGCCACACTTGGAGGCCACACATACTACTGAGCCTCATTTCCTTGTCTTCTGGACAAGGCCTGGAATTTCATTTTACACTTTGATCATTCCAGATCCAGACCTCCATGGGAGATTTATTTACACTGGTCTGGTAAAACAGTTAAACATGAACCCTTCTAGCTTTTGAAGTGCTATGAAGCCTGTGGACTACTTCTAATATATCACCCCTTAGGAGGTACTTGGTTGGAACCTCTTGACACTAGGGATTACTTGGTGTCAAAAAGTTTGAGAATCGCTGCATTAGAGCTTCATGCCACTGGAATCCTCTTCTATTCCTCCATGACAACATCACAGGACGAGACCTTGTGCTCCTCCACCTTCTGTTCCTAGGATGCCCCACAGATGCTCAATAGGGTTCAGGTCTGGAATTATGCTTGGCCAGCACCTTTAACCTAAATTTCTTTATCAAGCAGTAATCATCCTGGAGGTGTTTGGGGCCATTATGCTTTAATTCTGCTCTGCATCCCAGCACTCATGTAGGCCCAAACCATGAGTGACTGTAGACAAGACACACTCCTCACCTAGTTGTCGCCCCACACACTTGACACCATCTGAACTAAATATGTTTATCTTGGTCCCATTATAGCACAGGTGATGGTTCCAGCATGTCCTTCGCCTGCTTGTCTTCAGCTTTCTTGCGCATGATCTTTAGAAGAGGCTTCCTTGTGGGGTGGCAGCCATGCAGAGTAATGCAGTGTGTGGCGTATAGTCTGAGCACTGACAGGCTGACCCCCGGGGACTCCTGTAACCACAGAAGCAATGCACTCATATGTATTTTGAAAAGACAACCTCTGGCTATGGTGCTGAGCATGTGCATTCAGCTTCTTTGGTTGACCATGGTAAGGCCTGTTCTGAATGAAACCTGTCTTGTCACACTGCTGTATTGTCTGCTCAGTATCAGGGGTTGGGAATCTTTTATAGCCTTGGCCATCTTTATGTAGGGCAAAGTCAAGGCCCAGGGACTGGATGCAGCTCTCCTAGCCCTTTTATGTGGCAGTGGTGGCTAGGTTGTGCCCCTTCTCACTCGCCCGTTCATTCCAAGTCTTCTGACACCGGCAAAATGTCCTTTCGTGAGGTGCTGCCAAGTAATGCACAGGTACACTGTATCTCACTGTGGAGCACAGTACCACCGCTAATCCAAGTACAGTTATTTTAAAAGCAGCTGGTGAGCATCTTTTTAATTATTGAAGTGCTGTCATGGGCAAAGTAATTCTGTATCTGTCCTGGGCAAAGTAATTCTGCATCTGTTCTGGGCAAAATTATTCTGTATCGATTCTGGGCAAAACAATTCAGCATCTGCATCTGTCCTGGGCGAAATAATTCTGCATACAGTATGTAATGGAAATAATTCAGCATCTGCATTTGTCATGGACAAAATACCATTTTGTGAATACTCACCTTGTAAAATGGGTATTATAAGTATGTCACACACCCCACTTCAATACATTCATTACATGTGGGTAATATGGCCTGTAGAGGGCGAACTGCAGAGATGATAGGAAAAAAACAAGCCCCTCCCAGCCCCATAAATACCTGGGACCTCCCACTCATTACCCAGTATCAAGAAAGCAGTAGGAAAAGGGACCAGGAAGAGCCAAATATAAGCCATAACAACGCAAAGTTCAAAATATGAAGGATCCAAGATACAAAAAAGGGCGGGGTGAAGTGGGGTGTGTGACATACTTATAATACCCATTTTACAAGGTGAGTATTCACAAAATGGTATTATTCTAAGTATGTCACACACCCCACTTCAATACATTCATTACATGTGGGACATCCAATAGCAGTGTCCAAAAAAGGGTGGGGATCCAAAACAAGGCATAAAGCACAACTTAAACTAATGCAGAACTTTGCGGCCAATAACAGCATCCGCTGAGGCCCGAACGTCAACCTTGTAAAGCTTGGAAAAAGTGTGAACAGAAGGCCAAGTAGCAGCCTTACCAACTTGCTCAACAGAGGCCTGGTGCTGAAAAGCCCAGGAAGCCCCAACCGCACGAGTAGAATGAGCAGTAACACGAAAAGGGGGATTCCTCCCCTTAGCAGAATAGGCCCCAAAAAGGCCTGAGGAATCCACCAACTGATGGGAGATTTGGCGGGCGCCAAACCCTTCTTGGGCCCGGAGGGCACCACAAAGAAGTCATCAGTCTTGCGAAAGGAAGACGTCACCACAAAAAAGTATTTCACAACACGAACCGCATCCAAGGAATGCAGGGCCCTCTCCTTGTCGTTGCTGGGAATAGGACATAGAGAGGGCAGAACAATATCCTGAATTAGGTGAAAAGCAGGAACCACCTTGTCCTGATGTCTTTCAAACTACAGAGCTTGAATAGACAGGGCCGCCAACTCAGAGACGCGCCGAACTGAAGTGATGGCTACCAAAAAAGACCACCTACTGTGCAAGGGAAGACAAAGCAATATCATGCAAGGGCTCAAAAGGAGGACCCTGAAGAGCGGAAAAAAACCAAAATCAAATCCCAAACTGGAAGATAGGCTTCCCAAGAGGCCGCACATGCGTAACCCCTAGAAAAAAAGGTATTTACTGAAAAAAACACCACCAGGGCAGAAAAACCTGCCCCTTCAACGTACTGAGTTGGAGCCCCGGAACCAAGCCATGTTGGAGGAACTCCAGAACTCTAGAATCGAGAATTCCCAACAAGGGAAGGCCCCAGACTCACACCAATCAATATAAGACCTCCAGGTCCTATAGTAGACGGAAGAAAAAGACCTCTTCCTAGCACTAATAAGAGTCCGAATCACAGCATCAGAAAAGACCTTCCTCCATCAAAATGGAGGTTTCAACAGCCACGCTGTCAAAGCTAGCGCTGGTAAATTGGAGCAACGTAGATGACCCTGTGAGAGCAGATCCGGCAGCAGGGGCAGAACGAACTGATCTTCTGCTAACCACGTCTGCGAATCAAACCTGTCTTGGCCACCCTGAGGCCACCAGAATTGATGACGCTCCCTCCAGAACCAGCTTGCGCGCTACTCTGGCTACCCTGGGAAACGGAGGGAACAGGAACAGAAACCCCAGATCCCTCCAGTTCAGAGACATGACGTCCATTGCGAGATCCAGTGGGTCCATTGCCAGAGACACAAATGCCGAAAGTATATGATTGTGACGGGGGCAAAGAGGCCACCCCCGGTGACCCCCACCTGAGACAAATCGAGCGAAACACCTGGCAACTGAGAGACCATTCCCCTGGCGAGATGAGGACCTGCCCAGAGAGCACGCCTCAGTGTTCTCCACACCCGGAATGTAAACCGCCGAGATGCACGGGACGTGGCTCTCCGCCCAGTCCAGGATCAGAGACACTCCCCTGAGGCACTCCTGCTGCGAGTCCCTCCTGGTGATTGAAGTAGGCAATAGCCGTCCGATTGTCCGACCGGACCTGAAACGGCAGGCCCTGCAGGCGATGAGTCAAACGAAAAGGAAACATCCTGATGGCTCTCAAGCCAGAACATTGATAGGCTCATGGACTTCCAGGGGACCCCACAAACCCTGAAATTGCAGATCCTTCCAGAAGCCCCCCCAACCTGAAAGGCTGGCATCCATGGTGACCACCTCCCAAAGAGGGGTCTGAAAAGATCTGCCCTGCAACAGATTGGCTAAGTTCAGACACCACCGAAATGAGCGGCGAACCCAGGGAGACATCAGAAAGGATTAATCCAACGACAGAGGAGACCTGTCCCAGACAGCCAAAAGATGGAGCTGTAGCGTCCTTGTGTGAAACTGAGCAGAAGGGACTGCCTCGAAGGAGGCTACCAGCAGCCCCACCAGTCTCATCCCTAGCCGGAAGGTCGGACGAGGGATGGACAGGAGCAACCGAATCAACTCCTGAAACAAAAGAATCTTGGATTGAGGAAGGAACACTCTAGGCTGATCTGTATCCAGAGACATTCCCAGAAAGGATACCTTCCTGGACGGGTAAAGGAAGGACCTGGGGTAGAGATCACCAAGCCGAACCTCTCCAGAGTGGATATTACCGTCCTGGTGTCCAATTTCGCTTGGCTGAAAGACGATATGACAGTATGCGAATACCCTGCGCTCTGAGGAAAGCCAGCACCCCAGCGAGCGCCTAGGTGAAAACCCTTGGAGCTGTGTGAGACCAACAGGAAGAACTGCAAACTGAAAGAACCGATCCTCCACCACGAACCTGAGAACTCTGGTGCGCGGGAAAAATCGGAACATGGAGGTAAGCGTCCTAGATGTCTATGGACGTCATGAAATCCCCCTGACAAAGAGAGTGGATAGCTGAGCGCATCGTTTCCATGCGAAATCTACGCAGTCAGACAAACCTGTTGAGAATCTTCAGATCCAGGATGGGCCGGATAGAACCATTCTTTTTGGGGACCGAGAACAGGTTTAAGTAAAACCCCTGACCCCGGTCTGATGGGGGCACTGGAGAAATGACCGCCATTTCTAGAAGACTTAAAAACCGCCTCCCGGAGCCCCTGTGCGGCCAGTGCGTCCGGGGGGGACCCGAGACCTGAGGAAAAGCGGAGGGGGCGGGACTCGAACTCCAGCTAGTAGCCGGAAGACACACTTCCCGGATCCATTTGTCCGAAACTTCTCGCATCCGGCACAGAGAGAAATGTCGCAGCCTTCCCTCCACTCGCACGGGTGAGGGCGCCCCCTCATTGCTGAGCAGGCTTGGCCGCGGGCTTTAAGCCCCAACTGTATCCTGAACGGGCACGTCCTCTGCCCCTATTCCGGGAATCACCTCTTGAAGAAGGGAAGGCAAATAAATCCTCAAGGAATAATCCAAAGCGGCTAACATGAAGGACAAAAACAACTCACATTGTTTAAGTCCAAGAATTTTGTCACTGTCCGGATCCAAACCGGAAGAAGACAACAAGACCCTGACCACCGACCGGTAGCCACCACCAAAAGCGACGAGGCACAAACTGGCACATACTGGCAAAAAAAAATAAAAAATAAAAACCATGACAAGCCATCTGGTCAATGTGTTTACCCTCGCCAACAATAAGGGAGGAGCAATCAGAGGTATTAAAAAACAGCTGAGTTGGGTAACTCCAGAATTGGTACATCCACCTCGGAAGGGGACGCCCAGCACTTAAGCGTATCCCAACTCTGAAGGAAGCCTGGGAACCGAGCAGGCCTCTCCCTTTCTTGGAAATAATTTCTTGTCCCAACCCGGTGGGACACCCGGAAGCCGAGTCGGCCTCTCCCATTCTTGTGAACGATACTTTTAATAAGTAAATTCCAAGCGGGCCAACGTTTCTTCAAAGAACTCCCCCTTCAGCGGAGGAGCCGCCTCAGGGGGAGAAAAAAGCTCGGACCTAAAACACCTGAGCCAGGACCCTGGAGGTATCCGAAGAATCCCCCCGGCCCTGCTCGGCATCAGCGCCCACAACTGCTGATCGTCGGAGTCATCAGACCCCTCATACAGCTCCCCGACCACACGCGGGGGAGCAATCAGACCAATACAGGGAGTAAAAGTCCTCCCTATCAAAGGCCTGTGCAACCGCATACAAATGTTTTCTACTTGCCGTGGCCACTTTGGCGAAGGCACTGGAAAACAAATTTTTCAAGGATGGTCAATCTGGCACACACATCAGATCTCGACTCCCCGCTAATGACCACATCTGTCAAGCGAGGAGGAGCCTTGCGGAGCAGAACCAGACGCCGGAGATCCGGTCTGCCGCGTAATAGTCCGCTGCACCCAGGGTACACATGGAATACATAATCCCCCAAGAGGGATAACCCACACCCCAAACACAGCCTGGATTGCCCCGAGAGGGGCACAAGCACAGTATCCGGGGATGCCTCCATACGGTGATTTTTTGTACTAATATAGTATACACAATAAATGTGTACAAAACGCTTCTTATTGTTCGGGAATTACGCAATTATGCCACCCGGGATGCCCTTTTAAGTCCCGAGTGGGAGGATTTTAGGCCAGCTAACCTTTTAAGCAGGGACCTGGACTAGGAGAACCCCCCTTCAATACGCTACATGGGCCACCTGGAACACAGACACTAGCACACATACAGCACAATTCAAATGAAGGAAGCCAGTGCAATAGAAAGTGACGGCCAGCAGGCCCCTCACCCGACCAACGGAGCCGCAGGAACGCGCGCACATTAGACATCACTACCAGATGAGCCACAACTGGGAGGAGGGAGGACGGGCCGGTGCGATACGCGCGTCGCACTCGGCCCCGCCCCTCCCGACCAGAAGCCGGGACGTGACGCTTCCAGCACGGGGGGCGGGCCGTAGGCACACGCGAGCGCCCGGCCCCGCCCCTCCCGGCCAGAAACCAGGCCGTGACACTGCCAGCACGAAGCCAGAACACATGGGCTCGCCGCCGCCACTTGCGGCGGCCAGCCCTGTAAGCGCGCCGGAGGCCCTCCGGTGCCAACAGTAACAAAGGGGGCACGGGACACTTCCAGCACGGGTGCGGCCCATAGACGCGCGCGAGCGCCCCCGCCCCCCCCGAACTGAGGAGAAGGAACCCACATGGACTCGCCGCCGCCATTGCGGCCAGCCCTATACGTGCGCTGGAGGCCGGCGCCAACCATACACAAGCCACGGAACCCTTCCAGCACGGGGGCGGGCCGCAGGCGCGCGCGAGCGCCCGGCCCCGCCCCCCCCCCCCATCTGAGGAGAAGGAGCCCTCATGGGCTCACCGCCGCCATTGCGGTCAGCCCTATAAGCGCGCCAGAGGCCCGCGCCGAGGCACTGCCGGCGCCATGCAATGAATAACTAATAAAGAAAACACACACAAGTAAAAACACACACGCACACACACGAGAGTAAAGAAATCCATCGACCCAAACCCCCCCCCCCCCTCTCTAAGGGCACCTGGGAGAGGTTGAATAAAAACCAGGGGTATAAGGCCAGTGAAGGGCAAAGGGACAGGGCATCCCAAACCGGGATCACCAACCCGGTAACCGCCTACCCTCTCGTATAGGGTCTCACGGTGGAGCATTAGCTCCTAAGCACCTAAGGTGCCATTCTACCCTCGCCCGGACCCACAGCCTAGGCTGGGAGGCAGGATAAGACAAAACAGGGATCTGGGCAGAAATAGAAAACAATAGAGGGCCGGGAGATATCCCGGCTACCTGAAATCCCCCTGTGCAAGGAGGAGACATCATCTTCTGACTTGCTCGCCTCTGCAGAGATGGAAGACTGGGTAATGAGTGGGAGGTCCCAGGTATTTATGGGGCTGGGAGGGGCTTGTTTTTTTCCTATCATCTCTGCAGTTCACCCTCTACAGGCCATATTACCCACATGTAATGAATGTATTGAAGTGGGGTGTGTGACATACTTAGAATAATAATTCTGTGTCTGTAACCATTCATTTGAATGGTCACACTTCACTTCCATTTTGTTTTTTTGTCTATTAACCAGCCGACCATAATACTGATGTGACCCTCGGTGGAAAGGAGTTTGACACCCCTGATGTAGGGCAACAACTCTTTTTCAGCTCCTCGCAGTTCGTTGCCACGAGCAGCCATGCCATGACCGGTATGTGAAAGCGATATCACCAAAACGCATGACACTGGGTAGGGATTAAGTGGCCAATTGGGCACAATTTGGCCATTTTCATCCAGGGGTGTATGCACTTTTGAGGACAAGCCAAATTTATACTGTGATACATTGTAAAGTATTTAGGGTACAGATAGTATCAAAGTGTCTGATCTTCAGTGTTGTCCCATGAAAAGATAAAACAGTGACGAGAATGTTCCATACAAGAACCCCGTATGGTTGGCAAGAATAACAAACAAGCAGACAACAGTGGTACACTGGGGCAGGAGCAGTTTAATAGACAATTTCATATTCCATCTCTCACACATCACTCACAGATACATTTGTTAATATTCACATTTTTGTATATTTACATTGCATTATGGGATTACAGTCCAGCTACATCATCGATTTGCACTACGTTGTGATTCCGCTAGAGATTACTTTCTTTTATTTAGAAAAATAGAAACTTGCCCTCTATAGATAAATCATTTGCTTTCTATATAGAAACGTTTACAGTTACTGTTCAGCGATTATGCTATGTTACAATGCAAGAGCAATGCATTTCAAGGTGATGAATGGATTGTCGCTGCCATAGTTGAATTAACAAAAAAAATAGGTTGTGTATCACATAAAATGTAGAATGACTGTGCTTATTGGGTTTAGAGACTCCTGGTAGAATCTTTACTGAATTAACAAGGCCTACTAAAGACCAATGTCTATGTAGTCTTTTTTTAGGCTTCAGCCTCCCCCCCCCCCAACTTAATAAATGCCACTTTAATGCCCCCCCCCCAGAGAAGACTTTGTAAGTCCAAAAATGACATTTGTTTGACAATGTGGGATAATGATCAGACCCAGATACCCAATCATTATGATTTCTAATCTGCCAAGTCTGTTCATGACCAGCAAATTGTCCTTTTATAAAAAGACCAACTTCAACTGGGGCAACCCAACTCAACTTCAAAGCCACATCTAGGAAACCTGCTCTTGCCAAGTGAACATACAGAGTGGTCCTAACCTTGACATCTCCTCTTGGCATCCTAGGGAGCTGCACCAGGTCAGATCTGTTCCAGAAGGCCAGTATCTGACCAGACCTGTAAACCAAAACCAGTTACCCCAGATAACGCTAAATTACTCCTGTCCATAAAATAGAGAATTATCCAGACTAGCTAAGCAGAGGGTACCACATAGAAGTTGCATTTCCATCGCCATGCTTAGTGACCAACAGCATGACCGCCAGTATCAAAATCTCAGCCAAAGTTGGTTGGTCAACCTCAAACTTCTCCACAATGTGAAAAACAAAACAAAAAAACACAACATTAGTGAGCTTGAAAAGCTCCCCAAGAAAATGGAGAAGCTCCCCAAAGAGATTAAGAAGCTCCCCTATGTGATGGAAAAACTCCTCAAACAGATAAAGAGGGTCTCCACGCTTTAGTTAAAACAGCCAAAATAAAATGGCCCAATCCCATTTGGGATACCTGTCCTCCAAAAGCCCCATCAGATGCCTGGAAATCGGGCAAAATACTCTTCTGCATTCGAATCACTATCAACCAAATCAGGGTCACCAGGCAGGTTTGCATGCACCATGTGTAATGGTGTACATGTCTGTCTGTTACTTGGGTTTTCTGTTTTTTCAGCTTCCTATGGAACTTCCAGAAGACAGGGTGCTGTGGCCAAGAGAGTTGTTGCAGGAAGGAAAGACTTAAATCTTCAATAAGAGTTCAGGCTTCCCTTTTGGTCATATTTACACACCAAATCTTTACAATGGGTGTCAGGACTACAAAATACACTAAAGTGGTTCTAATTCTTCCTCACTTGATCACACAAGTAAAATGCCTTCAATTAAGCTTTAACAAAAATCTAGCCAGACTATGATAGGATAGGATTGCCCCAATCAACCATTTGTTAGAGTGAGTTTAAATACCTTGGCCTTGATTCAATAAAGGTAGAAAAAAATTCTCATGGTAGTAAAAAATTCAATTCATGAGAAAAAAGCCTGAGAATGTCACTGTTACTGAATCACTAGATAAAAAGACAATGAAAGTCAATGGCACTTTTTTACTCCTAAGAAAAGTAGAGAACTGTTTACTCCTTTCTACACTGTAGTAAAAGCTGCCATTGACTTTCATTGTCTTTATCTAGTGATTCAGTAACAGTGAAATTCTCAGGCTTTTTTCTCATGAATTGAATTTTTTACTACCATGAGAATTTTTTTCTACCTTTATTGAATCGAGGGCCTTGTATCAAAAAAAGCAGCACTATTCACTTCTTTTAAAGACTACACAACCACCACAAACACAAGCCTTTCAATCGGGGACTACCCAGCCAGTTGAGTTGTGTTGACACACAAATGTATGAAGGCAAATACATCACAGAGGACATTCAGGAGTGGCCATATTTGAGTAGCCCTTAAGCTGCATAGAAAGAGATTACTCTTTGAATCATGTTTCTATCTTGTAAGACTTGTAAGCCTCCCGTTTCCGCAGCCCAGCCTTGCAGAAAACCAGAAGACTTTGAACTTATGGGAGAATCAGAAGACTTGCAAAGCTAGAAGGGCAATGGGGACTTATGTCTCCAATGCCATTCTAGCTCCACAACCCTTCTGCTTCTTCCAAAAGTCTAAAGACTCCCTATTTCTACCTAGCCTCACAGCTATTCCATTTTCTCTTCTAGCCTCACAAGTCTCCCTTTGGCATTGGCATTCTAGGAGACTTGTAAGGCTGGGGAGTACAACAAGGGACTTATGTGGTTGGTAAGAGGGGGTATGGGATGCTTACAAGGCTAAGAGGAATAAAGGGAGAATTGTGGGGCTAAGCATAATTAAGTCTCCAGGATTCTTCCTAGCCTCACAGCCATCCCATTTCCCACCACCCCACACATACAAGTCTCCCATTGGCATTCCTAGCCTTACAAATCTCCCTTTTCCCTCTTAGCCTCCACGAAAGTCAGTTTCTGACTGGATTTTCAATTTAAAAATGAATGGTTGTAGACAGAGGACATTGGTGCCAGAAGGAAAGTCTGTCCTTTTCTAGCTCCCTCCTGATTTGGAAAGACCCATGGTGGAAGGGTTTTTGCACTACTGAATGCCCTTTAGACGTCAGGTTCTGTTTTGGTACTTATGCAATCCTAAAATCTCCTGGTTTCTTCCTAGCCTCACAGTCATCCCATCTCTCCCCCCCCCTCCCTGCCACGCAAGTCTCCCATTGGCGTTCTTAGACCCATGAGTCTCCCTTTTTTCCTCTTCCCCTTGCAAGCATCCCGTTTCCCCTCATAGCCACCACACAAGTCTTCTGTTGTACTTCTAGCATTGCTAGTCGCCTGGAAAGCCAATACAAGGCTAAAGAAATAGTACTTTGTGCTGCCACACTGACACACAAGGTCCACAAATGTATAAAAGAGAAATAGATTAGAGGACATAAAGGCAAATTTCAGCTGCCATTTTTGTCAGTGCAAACAGATTTGCATCCAATAAGAAGAAAGGAGAAGATCACATTTTAAAGGGAAAAAAGGAACAAGCAAATGAAAATCTAGCCTGGATATTGACACAATCATCGCGCATGCTACAGTCTGTACATATTATTGCTTCTTTACATGTCTAGTATAAAGAGAGATTTTTTTTATGTCAGTTAAAAGAGAAAGTTAACACAAATCACAACCAAACCAGGTTTGTAATGCAAGAGAACCACAGGAATAATAATGCTAACACAGTCACTGTCCTCTAACGTGTACACATGTATGTACAGACTTACAAATAAGGCCGCTTGTACATGACAGCCTCGCCCTACTTCTGTGTCAAAATTTTACATTTAAAAATAGACAGTGCATTAAGAGCACAAAAGAAAATATGAAACAATTAGTAAATAATACCTCATTTAAAGCCAACAATGAAGCTGTCCGGCCTTTGCACTTTAGTATTTAGATTGTATTCAGATTTGATTAGCCCTTAAACTGCATAGGAAGTGTTTACACTTTGAATCCCCTATCCACCATAAGCTTGTAAGCCTCACGTGTCCCCTCCTAGCGTTGCAAGTCTCCATTGTCCGATCGACTTTTCTTGATCTGCAAGTCTTCTGTTTTTCCTAAAAGTCTAAAGTCTCCTCGTTTCTTCATAGCCTCAGAGCCAACCCATTTTCCCTCCAAGCCATGCAAGTGTCCTGTTGGTGTTCTTAGCCATGCAAGTCTCTTTTTCTTCCTAGTCTCAAAAGCATCCCATCTCCCCTCCTGACCACCAAGCAAGTCTCTGGATGTACTCCTAGCCTTCAAGACTCCATTTCTATTCTAGCCCCTCAAAAGCCTTTTACATCTCCTGGTTTCTTCCTAGCCTCACAACCATCCCATTTCTGCTCCTAGATAGCATATCTCCTGTTAGCCTTCCTTTTCCTAACCACCATGCAAATCTCCTGTTGTACTCCTAGCCTTGAAGTCTCCAATGCCCTTATAGCTCCACAAGTCTTGTTTTCCTCTGAAAAGTCTTCTATTTTCTTTCTAGTCTCACAACAATTCCATTGGTCCATCTTGCTTTGTAAGTCTCCCCTTTTCCTCCTAGCCTCCAAAGCATCTCATGTCCTCCTAGCTACCAAGTAGCTCTTCTGTTTCTCTCAAAAGTCTTCTGGTTTCTTGCTAGACTCACTACCATCTCATCTCCACTCCTCGCTATGTCTCTCATTGGCCTTCTTAGTCTCACAAGTCCCCCACTGGCCTTCTTCCTCCTAGCCACCATGCAAGTCTTACCTGACAATCAGGTAAGATACACAGTGGCGGTCTAGCAGCGATTTTTTTAGTCTGGACAATTTCTAAGACCCATAGAGGTTTACAATAAACTGCAGATGACCAGACAAAGGGAGCACCAGGAGAGGAGACCATCTGGAGAAATTGTCTATCCCAGCAATACATTTACACTACCAAAGAGAAGTTATGGGCAACACAGAAAAGTATGTGCCACATTATATGTATTACCTATAGCAAAGTATTGAGACAGTGCCTTATCTTATCTTTATGCCCGGGTTACAAATTAGGAATCGCGAAAGCTGCCACCAAAACAACAAAAGAAAACAAAAATGCCTGTTATGGGAGAGTCACTGGGCAGGGGCATAAAAAAATAAAAAGCATCTACCAAGTTGTAGTTGGATATAAATAAGAAATAGACAAAGATTCCATCGCCTACCCTCAAGGGACATTCAGGTGGTTTTGCCACTATTCCTGAGCTTTGTGCTAACAGAAGGTTCTGCATCAAAGGCAAGTTTATACAACTATCAATTCTGGCAGATGATTTCAGGATTATAGGAAGGAAAACTAAGTGAGTATTTTACTCCCTGTCCTGTTGCAGCACTTGCTGTGGAATTGAATAAGGGCACATTAGAGTCCTGGAAATCAATGATATTATCAAATTGTAATTGAGCAGGGAATGTTTGTTACAACTTACAACCCGCTGCTTGAAGGTCAGCACACAATACACTTTTAGAACCAGCAACATGGTGCTCTATACACCTTCAGTGTATTCATGTGTCAAACACACTTGCTGCTGCCAGTCCTCAAATTCCCAGCACTCCACACACAATGCCATAACTTACAGGCTCCCACACCGCTGATCGCGTCCTTAGCTTCATCGGGTGGACGTGACCTATGAATGGCCCATATCCATTTATAGATGCCGGATGTAAATAGGCCACGCCCACCCGCCGAACTAAGAGCATGTAAGTCATGGTATTGTGTGTCTGGGGGAGAGATGCTGATCACTGGCAGTAATGGGGGATGCCACTCTCTGCCTTTAATGGGGCGATTGTGGCAGATTCTGCAAAGTGTAATGAGGTGATTGGGAGGGGTTATATTAGCACACCATTTGGTTCAGAATATACGGTATCTACATGCCAAAAATGAATATGAGGAGTGAATTAGCCCACTAACAGTTTTATTGAGAAGAGGAGCTTATAGTTTTGCCTGCACAGACTGCTGATCCTCACTACCTCCTCACCATTATGCTAGGACTCTACAGGCCTGTGAGTCTGGACCCGCCTCTGCTGATGAAGGCAATTGGTTTTTTTTTTTTAATTTTTTTGTCTATTTTACTCAAACTGCCGGGGGGCTTTTTTATAGGACGGTTTTGTAGCAGCACATAAGACATGTGAAATGGCAGATTAGAGTCTTGGGAATACATTCTAAAAGCATCTCTAAATGACATTAAATGGTAACTGGCTAGAAATGTGCAGCTTGTCAATTACAGTCTTCAAGGTCCTCGTTCAGTCTACTTGGCTACTCGGCTACCTGGCACCCTGTATCCCTGGGTGCCTCTAGAAGTCCCATTATATTTACATGCTAGTCACATCAGTTGCACTAGGATGCCCGAAAAATGGACTAGAAAATCCTTGAATCCTTATTTGCCAATTATCTAGGCTGCTGCCTATTCTGTTGTAGCACCACAGCCAAATAGAAAAGATCTGTTGGGTTTTATGGTAAACTTAAAACATTTTCTCCTGGGGATGGCATTGTAAATAAGGGAATAAATGGTTGCAGAGGTCAACTGGACTGCAGTGTCCAATAATTGGGTTCCAATACGAAAACCCACTGCCACAAGAACCCAGGGCTGCTAGATCTCCTCCCCCCCGCAGCCTCCAGAATCCGGATGCCCTGCAGTTTGAAACCCCCCAGGGAACCATCCCCCAGAAACCCACCACCTTTTTCGGCTGCATCCCCGCTATCCCTTTAGCAGGGTGTGTGCCAGATTCAGGCATTTGTGAATGACCGGCACACTCCGTTAGAGGGTGTCCTGGGCGAAAACCCAGGATAATCAAAATCCTATTGTGCATTTTACATCGGGTTCTGGTAAGAATATTGGGTTGGTGGTGGTCAAACACTTTGGGCAATTTGGATCTGCACCTTTCTGCACAATTTGGAGTTTAAAGACTGCTTAAAGAGGAACAAAATTGTTTCATTTAAAGAGGAACTGGATTTTGTACACTTGAGCTCTGTGCTTTGTTATAATATAATCAAAATCCTATGTTTATGTCCACTATAAAAATGGCCTTTAAATACCTTAAAGTGGACCAATCACCCCTGCGGCCAGTCTGGAATCGAAAAGATTCCAGGGCCACCACTAGCCTGTCCCGATATGTGAAACCCCCCGCCCTGAGGCGCCAGAGGCAACCTCCACGGCACTGCAACCCCGTCTCTCATGCTGTGCATGTTCCCCACACCCAGCCATTCAGATAGGCTGTGCATGTGGGAGCGCCCATTCCACAGATGCAGCTGCGCCTATGCCGGCGTGAAGTTTAAATCAGCAGCTTTGTGCCATGCATTAATATGCGCCGCATAAAGAGCTTATTGGACTAGTGTCCCCGCATGCGCCATGGGAACAGGGAAAGGTGAGTGAAAGTGGGTGATCTGAGGATTTCACACAGGGGGGCAGTCTACATTGGGATGCCCCCCGGGGCAAGAACCAATTACCAGGAAATCTTGGTGACTGGTCCATTTTAAGCCAACAAGTAGATTTATCTAGACATCATTACTGAAAAAGCACCCACAAAGTTTAAAAGCAACTAATATTTAGTAGCTGGCAGCACCACATAAGCTTTACCACCATTTTGGAAAGGATAGTAATTAGCCGAGCACCATGATGGACTTTCTAATCTGGTGAACAATCTACTCTAATGTAATGACATCCACACAAGGGTGATTTTGCTCAGCTGGTCACCCAGTTCGGTTTTGTCCGATTTTTACTTGGTTCCACCCAAAATTAACCAAAATATTCACCTAAATATTCTAACCAGCAGAACCTCACTTCAGAACCCATCCCAAGTTAAGTCTGCAACAAAACGATCTTGAAAGCCAGGGATGCAGCCACCAGTGCTCCCTATCTCGACACGCCGTTCAAAACATTGGCTTTATTCCATGCATGCTTGGTCCTGGTGATAGGTCCATTTTAGGAAGCCCTGGCTGCCTCTGAATACATGATCAGGGAACCTAGAAGTTAGAACTCTAAAGACCACAACCAGTCAATCTGCATCTTACAGATTGTGGAAAGCAATCAACACTACTGTATCATTTTGTTACAAGTCTGGAAAGGTTCTTGTTCATGCAGGTCATGGTATATCTGTAGTAATAAGTCAAATTAAGTGGTGTTTTTCTTGAAGACAATTTACCTGAGCTTCAACTAAAAGTATTTTGATTTTAAAAAGGATTATTCTATGGTGAATAGAGAAAACCAAATGGATACATGTGAAACAACTACACACAGAAAGTCCAGTTGCTATGACTTTTTAATACAGATAAATCTTGCTACCTATAAAGGGCATTTTTAAGGCTTTGTCTAGTTTTGAGGACCAAGGGTAAAGGGACTACCCTGCTAAAGGTTTGGCTCTTAACTTCATTTCTCTTCTTATTTTATTAGTTCAATGTAATCAAACAACAAGAAAAAGAGGAATAATAAAAAGGAAACCGCAAAATTAAAATCCAAAGTGGAACATTTTTGGAACCTATAGGGGTCGATTCAGAGCCAGGTGAGCAAACACCTTTCTAGGAGAGAAAACTGCCATTCACACTCATTGTCCATCTTGGGGCCAATTCAACACCAGATGAAAAGTTACATTTACATTAGCCCCAAGGTAGACAATGAGCGTGAATGGCAGTTTTCTCTTCTAAAAAAGGAATGAGTTTTCTCACCAGGCTCTGAATTGACCCTGTAGTGGCTAACTGGACCTGCTACAATCTATCAAACATGGAATAACCCTTTCATCTTAGCGTTCTTCCAGTTTCTTATCCCTAAAGTTGCAGTGGAAGTATGACATTCTCCTATGAACACCCTATACAGCTGGACAGACGGCTACCACAAAACATTCAATGCACAACATAAATCCACGAACATGCTTATATAACAGAATATTGACCGTTCAGTGACGGACATTTAAGGCACATTGATCTGTACCTAGCACTTTAGATTGGATCTTGGCAACTTTGCCTGTACGGATTCACCTCAAACAAGATCAAACATTATGAATTTAAATATTGTTCACCCAAAATTCAGAATTCATTAACACTTGGGAGGAAAAATCTATGACATTTGATTGAATAAAATAGGTTCTTGTCCATAACAACCAATCAGGAGATTCTACATGCTTTTGCATGGAGGGGGGTTACATCCTTGTTCTTCTTGATTCAGCTTTGGGCGTATTCTCGGGGGTGACCTTTAGTAAGCTTCTCTAACCAAAAAGCATTGGATGCACTTGGAACCAGAAGGATGCTACTAGCATATGAAACCCATCATTTTGTGGTGGTCACCTTCTCGGAGTATTGAGGACACCCTTATATGTTCTGTAAGGCGAAATGTTTGCCAACAGTGACTAAACAGGGAACTCGATCTCCCCAATGGAGCCACAAGTGGATCTATAACCATTGAATAGATCAACTTTAACAAGTTATTCTCTTATAAATAGCTAATAACCTTCCATTTTCTTCATTATACTGCAGACATTGGATCCCTGGAAAGCGCTCCTCACACTGACCTGTCAGTACTGTCTATAACAACATGTGCAGAAGACAAAGGAGAGAAACTGCCATTGACTTATATTGTCTACCTTGGGGCTGATTCAGAGTCTGGTGAAAATTTACACCCGGTGGACAATGAAAATGAGGCCATACAATTTTTTGACAAATATCAGGTTATTGGCTCTCTACAATATTACATTTTTTCCCAATTAAGATGGACCTTGCCCTTGCCCTCTTGCAGTGTCTGCGTTCCTTAAATTTCCCCCTATTGGGAAAGTAGCAGAAAGAGCCTCTCTCGATTCTTATTGGTTGTTATGGGCAATAGAACCTGGTTTACAAATAAAATGACATGTACTTTTGGTTGAAAAAACATCAAGATCATCTGAATACCTAAGGCCACAACTGTCCTCTCTGCTGTTGCCAATTATATATAAAGAATGCACTTGCCTCCATGGTATATATAAGCGCACTTGATTCCCCTGTGACAGATAATACAGCCACACCTGAAGGGGCTGGTGGAACACCAATAAGGGTACCTTCAATCTGTGAAGAGAGGACTGAACCATCTGACCAGGACTGGCACCCCCCACCCAAAAATGGTTGAAGCAGCGGGCAGACACCTCCCCAATCTTCCGGAAGAGGAACTCACGTGTACCTATTTATACAATATGGAGGGGAGTTTATTCATTACAGTGGACCAAAACCCAGGATTTTCACTATCCCGGGTTTTGATCTGTCCCCATGAAGCACCCCGGTTTGGGTCGCTCCTCCAATTAGCTTCTCCGGCCGCACATACTAATGTGTGGCTGAAGAATCTGAATGGAATCCCAGCAGCACACCCCAGCACTGCCGGGCATCACTTGCATCCTTCAAGTGTGCCATTGAGTTGTGGCAGGTGGGGTAGTGCACAAGCGAAAAAGAATGCCAGTGATGCCACCGTTGGATGTACATGTGCCGTGGGCTCAGACAGGTAAGGATATCTGGTTACTGGGGAAGGTTCACAGAGTAGAACTCAGGGAGCAGGAATCAGCCAGCCCTGGAGTCTCAAATTCCAAGGCCAGTTTTGGTCCATTTTAAACCAGACCTTCGCCATGATTTATTGAGAAGCCCAAACCCTTAAAAAACTATTCCCCAGCATCTAAAATTAATATATTTTAAGTTTTTAGTCACTTGTTATTCTTTCCCCCACTGGGCTGCAACTCTGTTAAGGACTTTAGGATACGGGTGCCGCCATCTTGACTCAGAAGTCAGGGGGGCGGGTTATAGTTATGCTTTGCTCAGACAGAGCAGAGCTGGGGTCAGGAAAAGGTCAGCAGTCCCAAAATGCAGAGCAGCACAGTCAGAAGGTACTTCCTGTTTGCAGGCTGCCTGATGTCCCATGAGCCACCATCTTGGATGTTTAAAGGCTCATAACATGCAGTAGATGCAGGTAGAATGATTTTTAATGTGGGCAATCTGTACAGGATGTGAGAAACATATAAGATAGACTCTTATTCAGAGTGAAGGACCGCTTTAAGGACAACTGCTCTAAATCGGTCATATGTTGTCTGTCCATAAACTGATTTTATTAGGACTTCCTTGGTGTAGAGCAGCGGTACTCAACTGGCGGACCGGGGTCCGAATACGGACCTCGGCACCAAATTTCCGGACCCCTGAACTGACAGTCCCACACTCAGTTACTTCTGTGTTGCCGTGTTCAGTGCTGCCCCCTTTACTTGTTACCTTATTGCCAGTAACATTTTCAGCCCTAGTCCACCGTTGTACATGGCTTGCACAGGGGGTTCTTGCAACAGAGTTCTTGGGGTGGGGGCAAGCAAGCAGTCTTTTTTAGCTTTGCCAGTGGAATCTATAGCCCTCCCACCCAGTGCGCTGATTTCTAACTATCAACCCCCCCGCACGACAGCCCCCCGTCCGGACCTCCGCCTTTCACCGGATGCCTGTAATTGGACCTTTACAAGAAGTGGTTGAGTACCCCTGGTGTAGAGTTTACTTAAAGGAGCACTATAGCGAAAAATGGCCCAATGATAAAAATCTATATAAATATGCTGGATGGAGGGAGAACTTAGAAGGGGTCATTTATACACACGGCATCAAGAAATATCCAGTCAGGCTTGGTTTTCTTTCTTTTAATGGAAGGAAAAAAGGACATCTGGGGTGACAGGCTCTGTCACCCCTGGATTTTATTCCTACCATGAGAGAATAAACCACAAGCTTGGTGGGAGTTTTATTCAGTTTGCACATACAAGTGACCCCTCATTAGCCAACGTGTTTATATAGATTTTTATTATTACACAATTACACAAATTTGCAATAGTGCTCCTTTAAGGAATAAGGAATAGTAGATTCTGGTTTTCTACTATTGAACATTTACTCTGTGTAGGACCATACGAGCATACCCAAAGAATTCAGATGGACCCTGGTTATGATCAGAGTTTCTCTTTGGGACTTCATTGTCTATAGAGTTTGGTGGGCAGTAAATAATCACGTCTATCTCAGTACATAAAGAGGCTCTAGTTTTAGCAGAAGTAGAGAGGACAGGCAGTATACATCTATACTGGAATGCAATGCATTGATGACAACATTCAATTCAGAAAAACTTTGCATTCTTTAAGAGTCTAACCAGGCATAACTCATACTCTCTTTTTGTCCCCCCGCAGTGCTTCAGCACGGCTCTATTTGCATTAAACGTCCAGTTCACTAGATCCCTGTGGCAAGCAGATCTGTCCACAGACCGGGTGATCTTCAGATAAACGCCCCCCAATCCTGCATTAGTCATGGTGGCTCAAGCATGCTCGCCTCGGGACTTTCATGAACCTGTAACCCTTATGCAACCAAAGCAGAACGGAACAGCTGCGGTCGACAAAGGCTAGTAAAGCTTTTTTTTTTTTTTGTATTTATACCTAGACATCTCCTTTAGCCTTTAATTCACCAACTTGTACATGCCAAATCCTTCAATTTATTATATTGCCTTTGGTTGGGCTTCAAACATGATCAGCCATGCAACAAGAGATCCTGATGTAATTCCCCATATATTTACATAAATTAAAAAGTTAAAGGGACAGTCCAGACAATGGCAATAATAGGGCAGAAAGGAGCTCACCTAAAGCCTGTGCCACATGTCTGTCCTTCACTGCCTGCAGCATGCTGTAGATGCGGTAGAAGTGCTCCAAAGTTTGCCCCTTCTTTTCCTTTCCATTTGTTCATGACCATGCACAAATGTGGTCGCAAGGCTGCCCCTGTCCCTCAGAGGTTCCAGCATGAGTGAACCCACAAACATTTACCACTGGTTAGCCAGGCTTGCTGTTACTAGAAGCTTCAAAGGCCTTACAACCACATTTAGAGGTGGTCACAAGAGAAACTACATTACTAAGGCGCGCAATTTAGAGCCCTGCACAGGTGCTGCAGGCAATGGAGGTGAGGCACATTGGGCAAACCTCAAGTGTGATCCTTGGTGTCTTGTCACTGCCCGGACTGTCCCTTTAAACAGTGAAAAGAATAGGGTAGACGAAAATGCATTTGCAAATAGCAGCTATTTTTTTTTTTTAAATAAGAAAAATGCATCAACAAATTATGCCTTTTGGATACTGTCAGTTGTTGCTGCTGTAACAAGCTCCTGTGGCAACCTATTCCACACATTTAAAGCGGTACAACACGCCCTGCTATGTGTATCCCCTCGCAGGTCGCCCCATACAGTCGCCTTCTTGGCGGTCCCACAGCACAGACCCGAGAGCCAACGAGTGTGCCGCTCATCCAGTCAGCACACTCATTTTCACTCGGCTCCCTTCAGCTTCACTGACAGCTAAGCAGCCAAGTGCGCCGCCAGCCACATCCCCTGCACACCTTCTAGCTGTAGCATGTCCATGCGTCCCATTCAGAAAGGCCAGGTGAGCGCATGACTAAAGGTAAGCAGAGATCTGGGAGAAGGGGGTGTATTGGGGTTTCCGTGGAGGTTTACACAGAGTGGAACTCAAAGGCCCTGGAGTCTTTTAGACTTCAGGGCCTGCAAAGTTCCTCTTTAAAGCTCTTATGGTAAAGAAGGTTAATCATCTCTGGAGACCTAATATCTTGTAATAGTTTTTAGGCTACACTATTAAATTAGTATAAGAGTGTAACCTTTAAGCCACTCATCTGTAGCCAGCAAAGGCAAAATAATAAAAACAAAAAAAGTGCTTTACAAAACAAAAATGCAACTGGTTAAAAAACTAATGTCCTGCTGTAGGATAAAAAAAGCCATCCCCTATATTAGTTTAAGTATTAAAACCCCTATCTAGCCTTTCTTTCGCCCATCACTATGAGTAGGTGACCACTAGCGTGTGGCCACCTCTGTGTGTACTGGCAGATGGTTTTGCCCTTTGTGCAGCTCTTCTTAGCAAGAATAACGGAGAAGCATGAGCAACAGCCTAAGCTGTGACAGAGCAGAGTAGGATATCGCCTATCAAACCAAGTTAGAGGAGAGTTTTTTTTTTTTCTTCTTTTTTTTAATTAAAAAGTTTTTACATTTTTCTATATTCAGTCCTTTTAAGAAACGTTCAAGGGAAAAGCTTTCTGACACAGTTAATAAATGGTATATCTTTATCATGTAATATTTAGTATTTAAAATAAAGGATGCTTCTTGGCCACCAAAAGAGCTACCCAGTGTGTACCAAGATTGCGTTTTTTTTTGTTTTTTTTCTTTTCTTAAAAAACATTACCCTTCCTAAACAAATAGATCTAACCCTACTAAAAACGTACCCTCCCCCAAAAAGAACTTAAAAAAAATGGTTTCCTTGCCCACAATGCACAATAGTTGTAAAATCTGAAAATATTACAATTCTTTCCAAAAACTTCAAATACACCACAAAATTGTTGACGTTAATTAATAAACTGTAAAATGTTTTTTTTTTTGTCTATTTTTTCTTCTCCAAAATATTTTCTTTGACGTTAAATAGTGTCCCTGCACAAGAGTCCCATTTTATTCTTGTGTGTGTTTTTTTTTTATTCATTTTTCTGTAAGAAAACATTCTTAAAAGGAGTACTGTTAGGTTAAGAATGGTTTAACTTGCATCAGGGCTCTTGTTTGATGTAGTAGCTGCCGGAGCCATTGCTCTCCTGGTCAGACGCGCCTTGCAGGAATGAGTATTCCTCGCCGTCAAGCATCTCCTCCTTCAGCTGCAACGCTGTAACTAAGAAAATAAATGAGTAGGGTTAATAATATTTTCAAGTTTGCAGGACCTGACCACAGTATGCTATCAGTAGTTAAATTGGACCTTCAGCATCATTTAAATGAAAAGCTCAAACCCTTAAAAAGCTATTCCCCAGCATCCATAATTAATATATTTTATGTTTTCAGCCGCTTACTTAATCTTTCCCTCACTGGGCTTCAACTCTGTTCAGGAATCTAGGATATGGGCGCCGCCATCTTGCCTCAGCAGCATCACATACTGGGGGGGGGGGGGGGGGGGGGAGTGCAGGGGGGCGGGTTATAGCTGCGCTTTGTACAGACAGAGCAGAGCTGGGGTCAGGAAAAGGACAGCAATCCCAGAGTGCAGAGCAACACTTCCTGTCTGCAGGCAACCTAAGATTCCTAGGGGTGCCATCTTGGATGTTTAAAGGCTCAAAAACGAATAGGTGCAGGTAGGATGCTTTTTGATGTGGGCAATCTGTATGTACATGGTGGGGGGGGGGGAACTTACAAATTAGATTCTTATTCAGGGTGGAAGCCAAATTAAGTCATTAAACATTGTTCCTCTTTACACTAGGTTTTGAAACGTTCCAACAAAAAAAAAATTTCCTCAGAGGACCATTTTGTAAAAGAGTGCCTCACTGAACACCTAAACAAGAAAATCTCCTGATAAGCAGCCTATTTGATTCTGCTGCTGTCCGCTCATTGTGGGGTCTATGTGGCCAGGAGACAATCACGCCTTTCTTCGCCCCCTGGTTCCTCTCCCAGCAGTTGCCCACCAACAGGATGCTGGGGAAGCTTGACGGAATCATCCTCCTCCAGAACTGGTATGTCACACATGAGTTTGCATGTTGCACCTTTTGCTAGGAGTTGGATTTCTTTTTGCGTTTACATGTTAAATAAAAGCAGAACAAAATCTGGGAAACCTCCAGATCAACTCACCACCTCCTGGTCCTACAGCACATGCGCCGGCTCTCATCTAATCAGAGCTGCTTATCGAGCTCATGTAATGCTCGACAACCGGCTCTATTTACATACAGACCTTTGGGAGTGCAGTGGGAGCTTCCCCAGCAATGCACACACTCTCATACCAAGCCTATCCCTAAAATTCGACCAAGGGTTTTGAGATTCCAAGGCCGGGCAGTGAGGGTTTTGTTCCATTGTAAGGTACAGTGGGATGTTGGGCCCGATTCAAGATCTCCAGCAGGAGCTGAGAGGAGAGCTGGTTTGAATCTAATCAAAACTTACTCTGGGCATCTAGCGTGAACACAGACCCTTCTAGAAAATGAAAGGCCAAGATCTATCTCAACATCCCTTTGGACCTTGTGACCATCTTATAGACCATGGCATGAGGAATGGAGCTGAAGAAAACCTGCTAACCAGATACGATTTGTCTGTTTCAATATTTCCTTTTCTTAGAAAAGGCAGTTGTTACCTACATTGTTGTAGCAGAGTTTTAAAATGTTTTGTACTTTTAGTAAAGCTTTACATAATTATTATAAGTTGGTATTTGCTTTGGAATTACTAGTGTGTCATAGGTAAGTAAAACTGCCTGTCTTTTTTGGGAAGATTTGAGCAACAGGGCATTTCCTCTAATAGGATACCCAGGGGTGAGGAAAGCAGCAGCTATGATGGCAACTCTGGATGTAGGTACTTTTTAACAGCTACACTTCAATCCCACCATCTTAATTCAGGTTTTTTTTTTTATTGTGGTTTACATTTCACTGCATTACCTAGTCACGAGGTCCACTGGCTACAGAAACGCCAATGGCAGGGGCCTGGTGGCAGCTCTGGTCATGCCCCTTCGCTCTGTCAATGTCAAGATGAGTGTAACTAAATGAATCAACTCTGGAGAGCACCAGAGGGCGCTGCTGCATGGTCAGGCAGCCATATAGCCGCCATTCAAACATCACATTGCATCAAGTTAGTGTTTTTATAAATATTGTGCAATAGCTTTAGTAACAAAAGAAACACAGGCTGCTTTTAGTCACTGGGCTGGGAATAGAAGGGGACAACATAAACTTCCTCTCATTAAGTTGAATCTATACTCAGAAAGGATCATGGGTGGTGGTTTTGGCTTGCCAGAGAAGGTTTTAGGTCTGCAGTGAGCATGTATATTTGTTAAACCTCACAGAGGCATGACAGCTTTTGAATAAAAAGAAGAATTTAGATATTTGGGTGGGCCTTTGCTTCTGTTACAGAGTCCCCAGAAGCACGGAAAGCTGGGTCAGTATACATTTCATTCATATCCTATTTCAAGATTTCTCTGCATTTCCCTGCAACTTCACAGTCACAGAAAAGCTTCTGAACAGCATAAAGCTGCCACTACCTCTGGCAGGGGCATTTTGACAGATGGGCAACATGGTTGTACAACTTGTAATAGCCAACCTAGCCTAACCTATAATTCTAGTATGGCAGTATGGAGGGGAAAGGTGGATATACTTGGTACCTGCCAACGTGTTTTGTGAAACTTAATGAAATTACTCTTAGTAAAGTTCAGACTTAGATATTACATTTTGTGACCTCGTAGCCAAGTAAAAGGAATGGCGGTCAGTTGGCAACTAAGGTAGTGCACCTGGTGGTAGGTAAGTATATAAAGAAGTGCATGTGGCTTATTTTTAACCAGAGCCAGTATGACTGTTTAAAAGTGCATGCAATGCTGAAGCACACAGATTTTTCCCATCAACAGCAGCCATGTTGGTAGCTGATCCCCATGACAGGATGTTAATTTTCTGGCAGCAACAGCATGCAGGTCTTTGTTAAGGTCTAACTCAAAGCCTTTTTTCATTAAATACTACTTTATTTTTTTCTCAAGTACCGCCTGGGTGGTCCGTCAGCTAACACCATTTTAAAAATACACAAAACAACCCTTTGAATTGCATGAAATGCACAAAAATACAGACAGGTCCCCTTTTGAATCAGTTTTGCTTGGGTAAAGTATAGGTGGCAGCACCTTGAGTACCACCAGTGGTACTTTTACTTGTAGTGTGCCTGTGGTGTGCATAGGTCAAGTCTGACTTGCTGTTAGGAATTGAACACACTTTAAAGATAAACTATGGTCAGAAATGACCATAGTCCCTCTCTAATATGCAGCAACGGGGCAGCCAGTGCATTGCACCACTAAAACAAAGAACTGGGACGCCTGGGTACTTGCCTTTTCCGGCATCCCTCTACAGCTGCTATAAAGCAGCTCATAAGCTTGCATGGCTTAGTGCCGGCCACCCTGGTAGGGTTTGCCAGGTGGATCTGCATGTACTGGAGATCAAACAAGTATTATGGCCAATTTTCCATGCTTACTTGCCATTATCTCCAAATAGATAATTGGATGGCACTCTGATTTCGGTACTTGCCCAATAAGAAATTTTTTTCCCAGGAAGGAAGTTTGCCAACAACTCGGCTTGGGAGTTTATCAGCAAATTCTATCTCTGGTAAATAGCTCTCGCAGACTAAGCACATGAATTAGAGTGACTAACAGTGCAGAAGCAATGGCAAGTAATTTCTGACAATTACTGGTTATGTGATGCATGTGACCACAACCTTACGTATTCATGTGGGCTGTGGGGGGTATGGTAGGCATATCAAAGCCTTATCTTACAAAGAAAAGTATCCAAGCCTGGTAGGTTTTGGTAAAACATAGATCAAAGCTTCCAAATGTATTTGGAAAAACAAGTTAAAGTGGCTTGAGCATTGTGCTTCTTCCTCTTTCTTGGTCTCCTTAGTTAGGAAAATCACTTCCTTCAGCTTTCAGTCTCCACCCCGCTGACCTGGTCCATCGATCGATTCAGTGGACCGAGAACAGAAACACCCCCCACTCCCTGCCCAGACGTCCAGATTGGCTGCCTTTCTCTGCAGCTCTGAAACTCAGCCCTCCTCTCACACTCATCACATTGATTGCTTACATCACATCACTGTTGCCACACCCATGTTTTCTTATTTTTTGTTTGAATCTCCAATGCTATAATACTTTTAAAGGTAACTTTAAAATGGATTGATGTTTAGGACAGTGCAATTTTAGCCAGAGACAATGGGACAACAAATTGGGCTTGCCTTTAGTATAACATTAAGGGCTGGGGAGTCCAAAGTTTAAACTTTTTTTGGAATCATGCCTAAAAAGTTGCAAAGCCAACATTTTGCATCACCAAAAGAACACCTTACCCACTTTAAAGCATGGTGGAGGCCCATTTTTCTGCAGCTGGAACTGCTTGAGTCAAGGTGGAGGGAATTGTGAACAGTTCCAAAGATCAGTCAATGTTGGTACAAAACTCAGGCCTCTGCTTAGAATATCTGAACTGGATTAATTTTAACTTTTAGCACAACAAGGACCCAAAGGATACCATGGCTTCACCCGAATGAGAGCCAAGTTTCCAATGGCACAGCCAGAGCCCAGACCGGATTCCAAATCTGCGAGTTTAACTGAAGAGGGTTGCATACAGGAGAGGCCATTGCAATGTGACAGATCTGGAGCACTTTTGCAAGGAAGAACGGGCAAAGATTGCAAGGTCTAGATGTGCCGTACTCATAGACTACTATCATCCTAAAGAGTTTGTTTCTAGATGAGAATTGTACAGATTAAATCTGTGACATTAGGTGTGGTAAAAGTTGTGAAACTATTTTTGCTATGATATGCTTAAATGATAAAAACCTGCCATCGTAACAGATGTGTAGTCTGAGTAGATTTGGACTGTATTTTTCCCTAGCATTACAAATGGAGACTTGTCCAGGAATGACCAAATAATAAGGCGGTGCAAATTTACTCAGTTTTGAAAGACATAGCACAAAGTATTACAATTGGGGACTCCTCTGGGATTTAATTCAAATCTCTAAACACAAATTGCATCCCCAAATTTTTTAAGTATTTTTTTCCCTAGCATTACAATTGGAGACTCCTCCGGGATTTAAATTGCCCAAGAATTTAGGGGTTTAATTTGTGCTCAGATATTGGGATAGATCTGAGAAAATATTGTTCCTTAGCATTTCACACGGTCACAAATGGGGTTCTCTTTACGATTGTAGGAGGAGAGTGGGGGAACAGGAAGTCACCTTGGCACTCATCTAGCCAGTCATCCTCAACCCTGTACAATCATTGTAAGAAAGGCAACCGCTCATAGCAGGTTTGAGACGCTTGCCTTACACATAAGTACTGTACCCATGGGTATGCACTTAGATTTATTTTCAAATTAAACAGCTTTAAACATTTATTTATCTACAAAAAAATACAAAAATAAAATATTCAAATATACAAAGGCATTTACATCAATGCAAAAAATACAGATGGAAGGCACTGGTAATCTTTGACTGGAGAGGTCATTGGCTAGAACCTGCTACCAGGAAGGGTTCTGTAATCTGCAATTTAATTACAAAATAGACAATTAGAAAAAAATGCCAAATGTATCAGGAACCCATTTGTCTACACGTGTCATGTTCAATTGTATTAATAATAATGGGTGCTAGAGTCAACTAAGCTTTCTCCAGTTGTAACACAGCAAAATCGTTTAGGGATAGAGAGTTGTAGCACAAATAGGCACCTGGTACCCTGCTTTTCTGGGCACCTCTAGCTGGGGGACATACCTGCACTAGCCAATCACGAATGCCAGATGTGGGTATGGGCCTAGGTATAGCGTGGCTGGGGCCTGCTCATGCATTGATGAAGTGTGACCAGGCCCAACAAAGGGCTACTGTAGGTTTAGTATATATATAAAAAAAAAAAAAAAACACTCCCATTAGGCCCATGGGGGGGGGGGGGAAATCAACCACCACACCATGGGCTACTGGCACATCGTGGTTTTTCTTCACTCTTCATGCCTCAGAAACATCACATACAGGAGAGGGGGGAAACTGCAGATGGACGGGTTATAGCTGTGTTTTGCACAGACAGAGCAGAGCTGGCAGCCTGAGATGCATGTGCCACCATCTTGGATGTTTAAAGGCTCAGAAAATACATAGATATAGTTCTTATTCAGGGTGAAGGTCCGATTTAAAACAGAAAATTCAGTTTCTTGGACAACCCCCACAGACCTCAAATGAAGGCTGCCAGAAGGGCACCATGCTCCCCTGCTTACTTTTACCCGATTCCGTAGCATTGATAGCTCTCCTGCAGCCCTGGTTTGGGAAGCCGGGTGCTGCATTTCCCCTTTCCAGCCTGTAGGTAGGTGTGTGCGGTGTATGAGGTGCCTATTTACCACTATGAGTTATGTACACTTTCATACATCTCCAGTCAGCTGGAACCCGGAAGTCCTGCAGCCAGTTTCAGGCTCTGGGACTGAGGGAAGCGTGGCACACTATGACCGAGTGACGATAACCAGAGGAGAATTGTGTCCCTCTATCAGTCCTGACCTAGGTACTTAAGGGAAGGTCCTTCCAAATGGATGCCTGTTGGGATGCCCTGCTGTTTGTCTGTATACTCACCTCAGGAATTAACTCTACAGCATACCCCCACAAGCCAATCGGAACGCCTGGGGTAGATTGCATGCAGAGGGGAGTGACCAGCAAGAGGCACCCAGGAATCATTGCATTTAGAACTCATTGGCGAGCATGAATGCGATTTCTGATTGGATGAGAGCTCAAGCATGCACCGGTGTCAAGGTAAGCAGGCAGGAAAACCAAAAGCAGACCAAAACCCAGGTTAGTAAAAGTCATGAGTTTTGGTATTCCTTTTTTTTTTTTTTTTTTAAAGATTGGAGCAGGGTTGGGGTCTATGGGGTAATAAAGGTCAAAATGCCAAGGTTTTTAGAGATTGCAAGAAAAAAAAGCGGTCCTGTGGAAGTGGTGGTTAATATTTGTACACCCAGTGTTGATCAGATATGCGGCTCAAAAACACGGATTACAAAAACAGATTGGTTCGCAGAGACCAAAAAACAGTGAGAGTGAAGCATGGGCAGGCAGGGAGTATGTAGATAGGTGATCAGCATACTTTATATGTGTGTCTTTATACAGCAATATAGGTGCAGGTCTTGAATCAGAACTGGTACATGATTAGACCAAATATCTTTCACATTTATGGAGATTCAGCCAACAGCAAAGCTTAACATATGCTATACAATCTGTGGAGAGAGTAGAGCTATGGCTATCAGTAACAAGCAGTGGTGCCATCAGGGCAGTTCAGACAAACCTACAGTAAGGATCACACAAGGTGCCATGACTGCTTGCATAATGTAAATACCATAGCAGCTACCCTAAGTGGCTTGGAGCATCTAGTGGTATGAAATCCCATTGTGATGTCAGAAGGAGGGGTTGCTGAATGTATAGGTGGGCCGCAGGGTTGTGTTAAAGGATATTTGGCCAGTATAGATGGGTACCGGGTGATGTGAATAGGTCAACAGTGGTATAGATGGTATGGATAAAGTCTAGAGTTGCATAAGTGCCCCTGAAGGTTGTGCAAATGACCAAACACTGGTATATTAGGTGGCACAGGTGTGTCAAAGATGGGGACTAATTTAGTAAGAGAGCATATGTCTGAAGGTTCCTATTCATCTAAGTCATGGTATATCTATAGGAGTAAATCAAGGCAACTGGACTTGCTGTGTTATTTTCTTGAAGACGTTTTAATAGTCATCTGACTCTCTCAATTGTATGTCAAGTCACTCACAAAGACGTTTCGCTGACTGGCTCTCATCGGTTCAAAGAAAATAACACAGCAAGTTCAGTTGCCTTGATTTATTCTACATATAAGTAAGGGAGCCTAGTGAAGTCTTTATGCCTTAAAACAATGAGCCCTGTCAATTTGGCTATATGGGGTCCTCAAATTTCTAATAGTGGTCTTGAAACTTGTCATCAAATGAGGAATTTTAATTCATTACCACCAGGAACAGACAAGTACAATATTCTGTGGATGGACAGCTTGGCTCAACTGAGAACCTGTCACACGTTAAACCGTAACATCACACCATAGAAGTCCATGGGGCATGGTGTCTGGCACTTCGTTTAGACTTCAGGGCCGGCCACATGCGGCCCGCATTTGGCAGCTCATAAAGCATTTAAAAAAAGATAACATCGATCCCTCCCGGAGAACTCGAGCCTTGTGATTGGCCGCTGTGCATCCCAAGATTTCAGCAGCTTCTAGGAAATGCAGGATGTCTAGCAGTGATGTTCTCCAAGAACCGCATACTAGGTGACTCCATGCGACTCCAGGAGACCCTTGGAATGATGCAAATGCTGGAAAAAATCCAAAAGGTTCTACTTACTTTTCTTATGTCCCTTGTACTGTTGCGATTTTGACTTTTTCTTCTGTTTGGATACACTGGTCTGGTTATCCTTTGTTGCTACAAAATGAACAGGTCACTTGATTATTAATGGAGACAAAAAATACAATTCTGTGAGTACTCACCTGTAGAATTGTTTTTACTATGCACAGCACGGCCCGTTTCATGTAATCCTTACATCTGGGTATTCCGCCACAAGGTGGCGGAGTGCACTGCAGAAGATTTGTGGCTCCTCCTGGCCCCATATAAAAACAGGAATCACCCATAGACCTTCAGTGTTGAAAAGCAGTTATACAAGAAGCCGGGAGGTAATAAAGGTATTCATCTAGGTATTCAAAAGGTAAAAAACGCTCACAACTAACTTTGGAACAAAGCACCATACAAAGGCAACCAAAGATAACGATAACAAGGGAGGGATGAAACAGGCCGTGCTGTGCATAGTATTTTTCCTAGTGCACAGCACGGCCTGTTTCATGTAGTCCTTACATCTGGGACATCCAAAAGCAGTGTCCGTAAGGTAGGGTGGGATCCCCAAAAAGTAACGGCGGGCAGTTCAAACCACTACTGCCTGAAGTACCTTGTGGCCAAAAGCAGCATCAGCTGAGGGGCTGAACATCAACCTTGTAAAACTTGGAAAAAGTATGAACAGAAGACCAAGTAGCGGCCTTACAAACTTGTTCAACAGAAGCTTGGTGCTGAAAAGCCCAAGAAACACCAATAGCAAGAGTGGAATGAGCAGTAACCCAAAAGGGAGGTTCCTTCCCCTTAGCAGAATAGGCCTGCTCCACCGCCTGATGGATCCACTTGCTGATAGTAGACTTGGCCGGAGGCAAACCCTTCCTAAGTCCAGAAGGAAGAACAAAAATAGCATCAGATTTCCTAAGAGACTCAGAAGCAACCAAATAAAACTTCAATGCCTTGACAACATCCAGAGAATGAAGGGTCCGTTCCTTAGAATGAGCAGGGTTAGGACACAAGGAAGGCAAAACAATGTCCTGATTGAGATGAAAAGCAGACACAACCTTGGGCAAGAAATCCGGTTTAAGCCGAAACACTACCCTATCCTGATGCGTAACCTGATCCTGATGAGTAACTCCCTGGAAGAAAGTCTTAACCATCCTGTGATTGGCAAAGGATCTTTGGAAAAAAATTGCCAGAGCTGACACCTGTCCCTTGAGGGTACTAAGTTGAAGGCCTGAATCCAAACCATGTTGTAGAAACTCCAGAATCCTGAGGATAGAAAACACAGACAAGGGAGAGACTTAGACTCACACCAGGCAATGTAAGCATGCCAGACCCTGTAGTAGATAAAGGCCGAGGACTTCTTCCGGGCCCGAATCATGGTATCAATAACACAGGCCGGCAACCCCTTTTCCGTTAAGATGGAGGTTTCAGCAGCCAAGCCGTTAAAGCCAGCGTTTGTAAATTGGGATGGCGCAGCTGTCCCCGAGTGAGAAGTTCTGAATCCTTGGGCAAGACGTACCGATCCACTGCGAACTGCACGACGTCTGCGAACCACACCCTCCTTGGCCAACAGGGGGCCACCAGAATGACCAGTACCCCCTCTTGGGCTATCTTGCTCAGCACCCGGCCCAGCAGAGGAAATACATAGAGGAGACGAAACTTTGTCCAAGGGATTGCTAGCGCATCCGTGGCAAAGGCCAGGGGATCCTGAGACAGGGAGACAAATCTTGGAAGCTTGTGATTGTGACGGGACGCAAACAGGTCCACATCCGGCTGACCCCAGCGATGACACAGGGACTGAAAAACCTTGTTGTTGAGAGACCATTCCCCCAGCCGAGACGTCCCCCTGCTCAGGGAGTTTGCCTCCTGATTCTCCACACCCGGAATGTAGACCGCCGAGATGCAGGGAACATTCTTCCGCCCAAGACAGTATCAGGAACACTTCTTTGAGGGCTCGCTTGCTCCGAGTCCCTCCCTGATGATTGATGTAGGCAACCGCCGTCTGGTTGTCCTAGCGGATCTGAACAGTCCGACCCTGAAGGTGTGTGGTCAGCTGAGACAGAACCAACCTGATCGCCCTCAGTTCCAGTACATTGATGGGAGCATGAGCCTCCTGGGGAACTTCAGAGACTTCCAACCCCCCCCCCCCAACCGGTCAGACTGAAAGGTCCTGCCCACTAAAAGATTCCGCGAATCCAACCACCACGAGAGGGACAGGACAAATTCCTGATCCAGAGACACAGGGTCCCGATCCGAAACAGACAGGAGATGCAACTGAAGGGATCTCATGTGAAACTGAGCAAAGAAAACCGCCTTGAAGCAGGACACCATCAGGCCCACTAACTGTATCCCCTGCCGAATGGAGGGATGAGGACACAAGAGCAGGGCCCGTGCCTGCATCTGAAGGCCCTCCACTTTCTGCTGAGGGAGAAATACCTTGACCTGAGAGGTATCCAGAGTCATGCCCAGAAAGGACCTCGCCAAAGACGAAGACAGTGAAGACATGGGATAGTTGATCACCCAGCCGAAGGAGTGGAGGTCACCACCTGAGTATCTTTCTCGGCCTCATGAAGAGACTGAGCAGCAATCAGAATGACGTCCAGGTAAGGGAGGATGCGAATGCCCCGGTTTCTCAGAAGGGCCATTACGCCCGCCAACACCTTGGCGAACACCCGAGGGGCCGAGGTGACACTGAACGGTAAGGCCACAAATTGGTAATGCTGATCCTTCAGAGCGAACCTCAAGAATCTCTGATGACCTGAAAGATTGGTATGTGAAGATAGGCATCCTTGATGTCCACAGTGGTCATGAAGTCACCCAGCCGAAAGGGAACTGACAGCCGAGCGTAGCGTCTCCATGCGAAAATGCTTGAACCAGACAAACCTGTTGAGACCCTTCAAGTCCAGGATGGGCCTCAGAGAACTGTCCTTTTTGGGCACAGTGAATAGATTGGAATAGTATCCCTGACCCTGTTCCTGGTGATGTACTGGACAGATGACCCCAGACTGCAACAGGCGTTGCACTGCTAGGCGCAGCCCCTGAGCTGACAGAGGATTCTGAGCTATCGGGGATCTAAGAAATCTTGGGGGCGGCCAGGCTGCAAACTATCTTGTAACCAGAGGACACCACCTCCTGAATCCATCTCTGAGACGCGAAGCCTTCAGACGTGAGCAAAGAGCCCAAGCCGTCCCCCCACCCAGGCGAGTGAGGGCGCCTCCTCATGCCTGAGGGGCCTTGGGAGGGGGTTTAGGTTTGGAGCCCCATGAAAGACCGGGATGACCACGGGATCTGCCACGGCCCCAGGAGTCTCTGCGGCTACCAAAAAAGTGTGCGCCACGACCTCCCCTTGAGCTACGGAAGGAGGAGGTGGAAGACCCCGAAAGGGCCGGGACTGCTTCCTACGCTGAGGTAGCCTACCATCCCTGGCCAGAACATCCAGACGCTCGCCAAAGAGACGAAGCCCCATGAAGGGGAGCCCGATGAGGGACTTCTTAGTTGCATTGTCAGCTGCCCACTGGCGCAACCAAACAGACCAGCACATAGCCACCAAGAGAGCCTAAGCCCTATGGCAGCCAGCACAAAGGCAACAAAATCAGAGCAACGCAAGAGGGCCCTATAATCCTCCTTTCTCCTACCAGCCATGCCGCCATCAGCGAGTCGCTTGAGCTTCTTCTTAAGGGCAATGGCCGTAATGGCTGCGGCACAAACCAGCATGACAGGCCAGCTGATCCATCGCTGGTCCGCGCTGTCATGCAGTGTAGTAGTGTCAGGGGACGGCATGACCGAAGTATTAGACAGTCCTAGAACAGGAGCGTCCACCTCAGGGGGAAACAACCAGCGCTTGACCAGATCAGCCGAGAAGGGATACCTTCTGTCCAAACCATTGGGCACCGTGGGCAATCTGTTGGGACATTCCCACTCCTTGAGCACAATATTGGAGAAATGTCCCTTCTCCGGGAACTCCAAACGTTGTTTGTCAGGACGAAAGAGCTCACCCTGTTTCCTCATCAGAGGCAGACCCCAGGTCACTGTCGTAACCTTCCTGCTGGCCCCCAGGAGTCTGAATCATGGAAAATCTCCCTCTCCTCTAGGGAGTCCTGGCCACCAAACACATAAAGGCCCTCATCCTCCTTGGCAAAGAGGGAAGGCGCGGTGTCAAGATGCCGCTTCTTGCCAGAGGCCTTACCCGTCACTGGACGGGCCAGCTCAGATCAGATCAGATTGGGACCCCCCTGCTAGTATCCCCCTCACTGGGGGCTAAATGCAGGCACGGGGGAGTAGGAGATGCCGGAGGGAGCGCAGAACTAGGAAGAGAAGCACCCATCCCAGCCTGGCCCGCAAGAATACCTTGGGCACACGGCACACAAACTGCGTCACCACCACTCAAACGAGATGCCCCGCACATGACACACAGCCGAGGTTGCCCCGAAGGACCCCCAAGCACGCTATCCCCAGAAGCCTCCATATGGTGATTATCACAGGCACAATAGGCCAGTATAGGCTAAGGCTAATAAAAGCCACCCGGGATGCCCCCCAAGGGATGCCCACAGAGGACCCGGAGGGAACACGGGGGGAGGGGAGAAGGATAGGACCGGGAGAAACCACAATACACTGTTATCCCGCCTGAAAAAAATACAATTCTGTGATTACTCACCTGTAGAATTGGTATTACATGTATACAGCACGTCCTGTTCCAGTAGATATTCCTTACACTTGGGATATACTCCAGTAGATGGCGCTGGACTGCAGAGACAGAAAAGTGGCTCCTCCTGGCCCCATATATACCCGGGACCTCCCACAAAATCCCCAGTTCTTCTCTGCAGTCCTGGCTGCGATGACTAGAAGATGGCTCTCTCTACTCGCAGGTGAGCGGGGCTATTAGCCTGCGGCCCTGTAGGACTACCAAAGGGTAGGCGGTATAGGCCCATGGTGAGCCTTATGGGATGCCCCCTGCCCCCACAGTTGGCTCCCTTTAGGCTGGCCGTTGCTTCCCCCTCGCTCTCCCCTGTAGTTCTCGGGGGGGGGGGGGGGGGGGGGGGGACATGCCCTTTGCTATATATTGTGTGTTGTGTTTGATCCCTGTTGAATTGATTGCACTGGTTTCTTTTGCCGCCATCGCACGTTTGTACTGCGCTCCGCGGTCGGGCGCTGCTGCGCCATCATTGGCTGGTCTTGTCAGGTAAGGCTGGTCCGCGCTGTCATGCAGTGTAGTAGTGTCAGGGGACGGCATGACCGAAGTATTAGACAGTCCTAGAACAGGAGCGTCCACCTCAGGGGGAAACAACCAGCGCTTGACCAGATCAGCCGAGAAGGGATACCTTCTGTCCAAACCATTGGGCACCGTGGGCAATCTGTTGGGACATTCCCACTCCTTGAGCACAATATTGGAGAAATGTCCCTTCTCCGGGAACTCCAAACGTTGTTTGTCAGGACGAAAGAGCTCACCCTGTTTCCTCATCAGAGGCAGACCCCAGGTCACTGTCGTAACCTTCCTGCTGGCCCCCAGGAGTCTGAATCATGGAAAATCTCCCTCTCCTCTAGGGAGTCCTGGCCACCAAACACATAAAGGCCCTCATCCTCCTTGGCAAAGAGGGAAGGCGCGGTGTCAAGATGCCGCTTCTTGCCAGAGGCCTTACCCGTCACTGGACGGGCCAGCTCAGATCAGATCAGATTGGGACCCCCTGCTAGTATCCCCCTCACTGGGGGCTAAATGCAGGCACGGGGGAGTAGGAGATGCCGGAGGGAGCGCAGAACTAGGAAGAGAAGCACCCATCCCAGCCTGGCCCGCAAGAATACCTTGGGCACACGGCACACAAACTGCGTCACCACCACTCAAACGAGATGCCCCGCACATGACACACAGCCGAGGTTGCCCCGAAGGACCCCCAAGCACGCTATCCCCAGAAGCCTCCATATGGTGATTATCACAGGCACAATAGGCCAGTATAGGCTAAGGCTAATAAAAGCCACCCGGGATGCCCCCCAAGGGATGCCCACAGAGGACCCGGAGGGAACACGGGGGGAGGGGAGAAGGATAGGACCGGGAGAAACCACAATACACTGTTATCCCGCCTGAAAAAAATACAATTCTGTGATTACTCACCTGTAGAATTGGTATTACATGTATACAGCACGTCCTGTTCCAGTAGATATTCCTTACACTTGGGATATACTCCAGTAGATGGCGCTGGACTGCAGAGACAGAAAAGTGGCTCCTCCTGGCCCCATATATACCCGGGACCTCCCACAAAATCCCCAGTTCTTCTCTGCAGTCCTGGCTGCGATGACTAGAAGATGGCTCTCTCTACTCGCAGGTGAGCGGGGCTATTAGCCTGCGGCCCTGTAGGACTACCAAAGGGTAGGCGGTATAGGCCCATGGTGAGCCTTATGGGATGCCCCCTGCCCCCACAGTTGGCTCCCTTTAGGCTGGCCGTTGCTTCCCCCTCGCTCTCCCCTGTAGTTCTCGGGGGGGGGGGGGGGGGGGGGGGGGGACATGCCTTTGCTATATATTGTGTGTTGTGTTTGATCCCTGTTGAATTGATTGCACTGGTTTCTTTTGCCGCCATCGCACGTTTGTACTGCGCTCCGCGGTCGGGCGCTGCTGCGCCATCATTGGCTGGTCTTGTCAGGTAAGCGCGTTTTCGTGCTTTTTGGGGGGCGGGCCTTGCGGATGACGCGTTTTGCATCACTGTCTCCGCGGCCCGCCCCTCGAGGTATATGCGGGCGTCATTTTAATTCTCTGCTGCGTGTGCCCGGCGTCTCGCTATCGCGGTCTGTAAGTGCCCCTGCGGGCCGATTTATTTATGTATATGTCGGTATTGTATATCGCTTATGGGATCTTTTGCTTATGTCTTGCAGGCGGGTCAAACTTGTGGTTTCTCCCGGTCCTATCCCCTCTATTTAGTGTTAACTCTTATAGGAGGGCTATTACATACCATTACTCCCACTTCCCTAGCAGGTTATTGGGGCATCCCGGGTTGCTTTTATTAGCGTCAATCCCTATTGGCCTGTTGTGCCGTGATAATCACCATATGGAGGCTTCTCAAGATAAAGTGCTCAGGGTTTGGGACAAGCCCGGCTGTGTGTGGCGTGTGGGGCAACCCCTATAAGTGATGATGTCAGGGTGTGTGTACCCTGCGCCCAGCAGGTACTTGCCCTGCAGTCTGGTTTACCTGCAGCTGGGCCTAGTGCTGTGTCCCCTCTGGCTTTGCCTACCCCCCCACGCTTACACCTGACTCCCAGTTAGGTGCATACCAGTGGGGAGTCTCAACCTGATTTGGCTACCAGGGTAGCCAGCATTGAAAGGCATATTGCTAGTTCTGATCCGCGTAAGGCTCCTGCTAAGTGGCGGCATCTGGCACCCGGTGTTACTCTCTTTCCTATGGAAGCTGTGGAGTTTTTTGATGTTACTGTTCTACCCTCCTGGAAGAAGGGGAATTATTCTCCGATTCAGAATCATCTGACGATCAGCCTAGGGGTCATGCTAAGTTTGGATCTGACCCATGGGCTTCAGATGATACTGACAGACATTTGGCTCACATTTTTGAAGTTTTGTAGCTCTCATGCCGTGGCTCCGCGGCAGCAGGGGGAGCCGTTTCATACTGTTAAGCCACGTTTGGAGTTTCCTGAACAAACTCACTTTAATAATCTGATTCTCAAGGAGTGGGAACGGCCTAGCCGGCTTCCCGGGGTACCAAAGAGTTGGGATAAGAGGCATCCCTTTCCTGCTGAAATGGTTAAACGTTGGTCATGTCCTCCAGAGGTGGATGCACCAGTTCTGGTTTTGTCTAGCACATCTGTCATGCATTCCCCTGACACTACTACATTGACACTACACACTACTACTAAAAACATAATCAAAAAAGACAAATAAGTATCCCGCAGCACATGACCCACAAGAAAGAAAAAACCCATATGGGACTCACGGACCAAGAGCACAACACGCACAGCACCCACAGGCGACCGGAATACAGTCAAAGGATCTGCGGAGGGTAGATCAGGAAAAGCAGAGTCACCACCGCTGCCCGCGCCGACAAGAAGCCTCCGGAACTCAGAGCACAAGCAACACAGTATACAGGCAAGATGGCGCCGCAAACGAGCACCTCGGGGGCGGGCCGTGGGAGCATGACGCGATACGCGCCATCCCCCGGTGCCGCCCCCCACGAAGAGTGCGAAAACACACCCATGTGACCCGGCGCCAGCGCCATGACAGCCTGTAGTAAAAACAGCAGTAAAAGCGCCGCCCGCCGGGGGAAAGTACGCCCGCTGCGGCGGCGAGAGACAAACAGCGGGACACCACAACTGTCACCCATCGCCACCCATCCCCTGACAACACCCGTCGGGGAGCGGAGGAGAGGCAGGCAGCAGCGGGAACCATCCAAAAGGGGCCCAGAGGGAAGGGAGGGGGACAAGAGAGAAAAACACTCCCCAAGGAAGAAAGTCAGCAGAAAAATACCATTTTGTGATTACTCACCTGTAAAATGGGTATTCTAAGTATGTCACACACCCCGCTCAAGACATTCATTACATGTGGGTATACTGACCTGTAGATGGCGATCTTGCAGAGATGTCAAAAAAGTAAGACCCTCCCGGTCCATAAATACCTGGGAGCTCCCACTCACTCCCCAGTATAAAGATAGCAGTAAGGTAAAGGGACCAGGAAAGCCAATTAAAACTAACAAAGGTTCACCATATAAAGGTGTGTGTGTGACATACTTATAATACCCATTTTGCAGGTGAGTAATCACAAAATAGTATTATTCTAAGTATGTCACACACCCCGCTTCAAGACATTCATTACATGTGGGACATCCAATAGCAGTGTCCATAAAGGGCGGGGATCCAAAAACAAGGCAACAAGGCACAAACTTAAACCACTGCAGCTTGCAGAACCTTGCGGCCAAAAACAGCATCCGCATCAACCTTGTAAAACTTGGAAAAAGTGTGCCCCGAAGACCAAGTAGCAGCCTTACAAACCTGCTCAACAGAGGCCTGGTGCTGGAAAGCCCAGGACGCCCCAACAGCACGAGTAGAATGAGCAGTAACACGAAAAGGTGGAATCTTCCCCTTGGCAGAATAGGCCCCAACAATGGCCTGGCGAATCCATTTACTAATGGAAGACTTGGCGGGAGACAAACCTTTCCTAGGCCCAGAGGGCACCACAAAAAGGGCGTCAGGGGGGCGTGGCCTGCTAATGGCGGAGTAGGAAGCCAGAACGTGAGGCTCCCTGCTTAAACCCCGTCGGACTACATCTACAGCGGAGCGGCACCTCTCAGAACCACCTCAGATGATGTCCAAGAAACGGAGGACCAGGAGCACAGCGAAACCCGGCCACCAGAACCACATCTCAACGTATTTTGGCCCCACAGAGCCGGAGGGCCCCCGATCACCACCACCATCAGCAATGGCGCGCGCCGGCGGGAAGACAGGGGAGACGGAGGGGCGGCTGCTCCCCATCCCTGTAACACCCGACCCGCTCCTTACCTGTTATCATGCGGGAGAAGAGAAGGAGGCAGCATCCCCCCGACCGTCGGAACTGAAGGGGGAAGAGCAGCAACCACCGATGCCGGAGGGCGTGAGGAGCGAGGCGGCCACAGGCAAGATGGCGCCGACGCACCGAGGAGACGCACCCGCGGCTGTGCGGCGGGGACCCGGCGCTGCGGAGGCCGGACCGTGGCCATCGGGGCAGGAGCAGCAGGAAACCGGCCCGACGGGAGAGGTGAGGCGGCGCGCCGACCCGAGATGCACCGGAGACGCGGTGAGTCACCCCGGAGGGGGAGAGGGAGACATGCGCAGAGCGCTAGTAATAACAGCCCAGGTCCACAGAAACGCAGAGGGACCCAAGCCTGTGACACCGGAGGGGGAGACAGTGCTAAATCACACAGCCTGCCAGGCCCTGCAGCCCGGGAATAGCATCTTAAAGGGACAGCACACCGATATGCATTCCCCAGAACATGAGCTGCCAGGAGGAGAGAGGGATACAAATGCCCCAGGACACCGGGGATCTGGTGATGAATGGGGGTGGGAGTCCTTGTCCCCGCCCGGACCCAGCAGCCCCATGGCCCCGGATTGCTCTGCCGAGACGGGATGCCCTACGGCGCACAGTAGCTCCCGGAGCCTCAGACATCCAGCAGACTTGCTGACGAGTTGGGAACAGAGGCCTGCGTTCTCACCAGGACCCCACAGCCCCATGACCCTTGCATATTCTGAGGTGACAAGACGCCCTGCCCCGGAAGACAGACCGACGATGCACTCCGATACAACCGCCCTTGACATACCCTTATCTCATACATTGATTTCGGCTATAGCAGGCTCAGTGAAACACAACATCACTGAGGCCCTCAAAACGCTGCCGTCGAGATCCGACTTTGAATCTTACATAACTAGAATGGAAGATACATTCCGTAGAGAAATTACATCCATGCAGAACTCTATGGCGGATTTATCTGACAGAGTAGATACTAATGCAGCCGCGCAAACACAGATCCAAGCTAGAGTGGAGGCACTAGAACGTGAACAAGAAACTACACGTAGGATGCTCTCTAACTTTCAAGTGCAGCAAGACGACTTAGAAAATAGAAACCGTCGGAACAATATACGATTGAGAGGCATCCCCGAGACAGTAGCACCAGCAGACCTGAGATCCATAGCACGCGAGCTGTTTAACAAATTGCTAGAGCGCCCACCAGAAGAAGAGATCGAGATTGACAGAATTCACCGAGCCCTGGGGCCCGTGAGCCCCGACCCCAACAGACCGAGAGATGTTATCTGCAGGATACATTTCTACCAAATGAAAGAGGCGCTAATGAGAACGGCTTGGAACAAAGGCCCCTGTGACCTAAACGGAGCCCGGGTCACGCTACTATCGGACTTATTGCGCAGAACCCTCCAAATGCGGCGAGCGCTGAAACCGCTGCTTGATCTAATACAACAACAGGGGGCGACCTACAGATGGGGACACCCCTTCCAGCTACTGATACGAAAAGATCGGAGAACCTACATATTGAAAACACAAGAACAATTGGGGGGTTTGTTTGACTTCCTGGGAGCAGCCCCCATTGTTGTCCCGAACTGGCTAGATCTGGAACTTGATGGAGGGTTAGTCCCTCTCCCACAACGTCCTAGGAGACGGGACAGAGAACGTCGTAGACCGGCGCGCCGGCCTGGCCCCCGTAGAAGAAGTCCTGACCCCATCAACGATGCAAGGCCACAAGAGTAGAAGACACACGCTGTTTAGACGACGGTTAGATAATGTTATATTTCTATTCCTGCTTGTCTCTTTTTTTTTTCTCTCTCCTCTTTTTCTCCTCCTTTTTTCTTTTATTATTCGTCCTTCTTCATAATGTTTATTAGCGGGCAGAAGACACAAGGCGTTTGAATTATACTTAGGCGATGCAATGTTTATGCGACTACTTGCTCCCTCATTACTCTGCTATATGGTGATCCCTGAAGTACATTGGGCTGATGTGGTCCTTAGGGGACTGGCTCGTCCACCTCGTGTGTGTCGGACGCGGATGCCTGGTGCCGGGTGGATGGGCGGCGGCTTAGCGGAGGTTCACCCCCGGGCCTGGGGTGTAGCCCGATCTGCCTCTGTGGCCTGGACCTGCTGGGCTGCTGTCTGGGCTGCGGCGGAGGGGGGCGCCCCCCCATGGGGGGGCCCTTCCCCCCGACCGCGTGTTGCCTGGCTGGCTGGCCGCCCTCCCGCCTGGCGCCTGGGTCCCCCCGACATGCAGGAGTCCTCGACCGGTCTGGGTGATCCGCGACCACGAGAAAGAACTATGCAAAAGATAGCTGGAGCCCCTACTCGAAAGTGGTCTGGTCACTTGGACTGGGCGGGGACAGATGCCCCCCCGGGTCTACTGTCCGGTCTTCGCCCTGAGAGGCCTCGCTCGTTGACGCCTCGGCGGGGCGCTCTCCTGAGGTGGGGAGGATGGAGGGACTGGGACCCACGTGCATAGAGTCAGGCTCATAGTAACGCCCGGGGCTCTCCTCCCAGCCGGAGTAGGGGGTGGCGGCTCATGGCGGTTGGGCCTGGACTTGGGCCTATAACGGGGGGGCCCCCCCCCCATGGTTGGGGGTGGTGGGGACGGACCGGGGCCCGGGCTTAGGGAGAACTCTGTGGAGAGAGAGCAGAGGATATACCTTAGTTCCTGATAAAAACTCTGTCCAAATGACGATTAGATAATGTTTTACATGTGTCTCTGCTTGCTCTTTTATTTCTTACTCTTTATTACCTTTATCTTTCTCTCTTTTTCTTTCCTTCTCCTTCGTAACGCCTTTGAGTAGACAGAAAACACGAGTTGCTTGAATTTGAATTATGGTTAGATAATATAGTGTTTATGTGATCACCTGCTCCCTCTTTACCCAGTTATATAATGTTTTAAGCGTAGATTAAACTGTCTCTGCCCGGGGGGGACTGACTCACCCACTTTACGTATCTTGGATTCAAGGGTTCGGGACCGGGTGGGTGGGCGGTGACTTGACCGGGACTTGCCCCCGGGCCTGGGCCTGGCCCGGCCTGCCCTTCCGGCCTGGATCTACCGGGCTGCCAAATAGATCGCGGGGAGAGAGGGCACCCCCCACGGGAGGACCCGCTCCCCGGTCGCGTGATCCCGGTCGGCTGGTCGCCCCCCTACCTGATGCCTAGATAACCCCACTCATGCAGGGGCCCCTGACTAAATTAAAAGTAGCCCATATGGGACGGGACTGAGTTCTGCGTTGGGGCGGGGGGACCCGTGAGCTGGGGGTGGGTGGGGCGGGACGAGACCCGGGGCACGGGAGAGCTTGGGGAAGGGGGAGCGGAGGGTACGCATTAGTTCTTGTTAATGATTCATAACATGAGACCTTATTTCTGTCCTTTCTCTATGGTTATGTTTACACGTTGTTGCCGCTCATCAGTTGAAGTGTTATAGGGGGGGAAGCGGGGAGCCCCTGAATTAAATGCATATAGATTGAGAGTTGTTTTTGTAATTGTTATTGCTTTTATAATTGTGACTGATTTTGTCTCCTATTCGCCTGGTATCCACTTCCCCCGGTGACCCTAGTGCTCCTTCGGGGAGAGCTACTGGAGACTCACCCCTTGAGGACGCTGGGCTAGACTAGCCTATATTAGGCTAGTCGTTATTTTGACCTCAATTGACCCAATTATCTTTCGGGTCTCTCCAGAATCTGTTCTTTCTCCTCCTTCTCCTCCTTCTTCTCTACTCCCTGTGCCCCCTCCCCTCCTTCGAAAAGTTGTTCTACCCTGATCTACCCCCCCCTCTCTTCCCTTACTTATCCGCTCATATCTTACCCCTCACCTCACCCCCTTGGGAGCCTTCGCCCCGGTTCTCGTTCGCCGGGTGGAGAAGCGGCGGTCGCCCATTTATAGCTGGACTGGGTGGGTCGGCGTTGCCGGGGCCGGGATGGAGGCGGGGCCGGGATGGAGGCGGGGCGGGACGGTGGGCCATCGGGAACGGCCATGAGGGTCGTGTCCCTGAATTGCAGAGGCCTTAACGTCCCCGAAAAAAGATCGGCCATGGTATCGGAACTTCGGAGAATAAAAGCCAAAATCGTATTCTTGCAAGAAACACATTTCATGGGAAGGTCTGCCCCCAGATTGTCTCCTAGGTATTACCCCCAGTGGTACCTGAGCTCCTCGCCGGACTCCAAGACTAAAGGAGTGGCGATATTAATAGCCAGAGGGATCCCATTTCAGATGACGGAGGCCTCGATCGACACAGAAGGCAGGTATATTATGGTAAAGGGCACACTATATGGAGAATTGTGCACTATGGCATCTCTATACGCCCCAAATAGTGGGCAAATAGACTTCCTCCTGCGCTTCTTGGCCAAACTGGCGGATTTCCATGAGGGGAAAATCCTTCTAGGAGGAGATCTAAATATCGCCCTCGACCCACTCATAGACTCCTCGACTGGGAAGTCCTCCGTTTCGTACACCGGAATACGGAAAGTGAAACAGGCCCTACATAAATTGCAGTTGTGCGACCCTTGGAGGATTCATAATCCAAAGGGCAGAGACTATTCTCACTTCTCATCGGTACATTTGACATATGCAAGAATAGACTATGTGTTGATCTCACATAGCCTCTTACCCAGAGTAGTCGAAACAGCCATTGACTTAGCCTCCCTATCTGATCATAGCCCGGTGTGGATCTCACTGACCACCAGAGAGGAGGGGAGGAGGGCATGGACATGGCGGCTAAATGAGAGCCTGCTGAAAGACTCAATAACAGTAGAAGCTACGCAAGTAGCCCTGAAAGACTACTTCGAACTAAATTGTACCGGAGATGTGACACCTATGACTATTTGGCAAGCGCACAAAACGGTTGTGAGAGGAACACTTATACAACACGCGTCTAGGCTGAAAAGGATACAAACTACACAAAGGGATCAATTGCTCTCCCAGATTCAAACCCTAGAAAGGAAACATAAAGAAACCCAGGCACGAGAGGCATTACAGGAGCTGACAAGATGTAGAGAGCAACTAAGCTCGCTACTTCTGAGAAAAGCGGCATACACAATAAGGAGATGTAGGCGATATTATTACGAATGGGGAAACAAGAGCGGTGCTCTACTCGCCAGAGCGCTGAAGAAGCAACAATCCCTAAACTTCATTGAGGCAATCATGGATCGAAAGCAACAGAAGTGGCACAAAACGGCTGACATCGCCAGAGTCTTCCGCGAATATTATAGCGGGCTCTATAACCTGCGCCAGCAAACGGAAGGAGACACCCCAAGGGACCTGGCCAAGATACAGCAATACATCGCAACCTCTGGCATGCCGAAACTAGATGCTGAAGCGATAATTAAACTGGGAGAACCAATCTCAGGGACCGAACTGAATAGAGCGATACAGACCACTCCAAACGGTAAATCACCCGGTCCTGACGGACTAACTATAGCTTATTACAAAAAATTTGAAGGGGTCCTAAATAAGCACCTCCTTAGAGCTCTCAATGCCACGGATCAGATGGAAGCGGTGATGGCGTTCCCGAAAGAAGCACTGGAGGCACACGTCACAGTGATTCACAAGCCCGGGAAGGACCCATTGAGCTGCAAAAGCTATCGCCCCATATCGCTACTAAATGTTGATCTTAAACTGTTTACAAAAATACTCGCAAACCGAATGGCTATCTATTTACCTGGACTAGTCGAGGAAGATCAGTGTGGATTCATCCCTGGCAGGGAAGCCAGGGATAACACGATTAGAACCCTAAACCTCATACATCGGTCACGAACAGATAATTCCCCAATGATGCTGTTGTCAATGGATGCCGAGAAGGCGTTCGACCGGGTGAACTGGACATACGCTTTCGAGGTTCTGAAATATATTGGTCTCCATGGAAGAGCGACTGAGACTTTACTCGGACCCGCACGCGCGGGTGAGGGTGAACGGCCATCTCTCTCAACCCTTTCGGATCTCGAACGGGACCAGACAGGGATGCCCGTTGTCCCCCCTCATTTTCGCCCTGGCGGTGGAACCTTTCCTAAGACACATAAGGATGAACTCGGACCTGAGAGGGATTCGGGTGGGGGAGGTGGAACATAAAATCGCGGCATATGCGGACGATCTCCTGTTCTTCATCTCCAACCCTGTTGTGGGACTCCCAAACCTTATGAAAGAATTTGACATTTTTGGAAGCATCTCGGATTTTAAAATCAACTTTGACAAGTCTGAGGCACTTAGTGTCGGACTACCAGATACGGTGGTGTCCCCAATCAAGTCCTCTTTCCCCTTCAGATGGTCCACGCCTGCGCTGACTTACTTGGGCACAAAAATCCCGAAAGATATCGAGGATGTCTTCAGATATAACTTTACTCCTATGCTTAATAGAATCAAAGCAGATCTAGCAGGATGGGATTCCCTAACGCTTACATGGATGGGTAGGATGAGCGCCATAAAGATGACAATACTCCCGAGAATCTTATACTTGTTTCAAACCCTCCCATGCCATATACCATCCAGCTACTTTAAGAACCTCAATTCCTTGATCCTGAAATTCATTTGGAGCAACAAGAAACCAAGAACCCGCTTTGGCTTATTGCAACTACCGAGAGCAAGAGGAGGCCTAGCAGTCCCGAACCTGAAGAGGTACTGGCAGGCGGCGCATCTGCAGAGGATAGTGGATTGGGGGAGAAATGCGAAGGAGAAAAAATGGGTGGATGTGGAGGATAGCTGCACAGACGTCCCGATAAGGGAGATACCATGGGCAACGGAGACCTCAACCCGCTGGAGCGGATCTAATCTGCTGATAAAGGCCACCCTCAGTGTCTGGGACGAGACCAGGAGGAACAAAGAGATCTCGCCCTGGCCGTCACCCTTAATACCAGTAATTGGGAACCCAGATCTACCCACTGGTCAGAGGCCGCAGGTCGGAGGAGGGTGGAGAGACCTGGGAACGGTTCGGGGGAGAGACCTGGTGAGGCAACGGGAATGGTGCAGCATCAAGGAGCTTAGGACACGCTGGGACTGCCCACACTTGGACCCCTGGCAGCTGCTTCTCTTCCAACACTCCCTGCAACGACTGGGACCGAGACAGTCTCTTAGTCGGAACCTCACACAGTTCGAAACCCTGGCTACGCAGGGAGACCCACCAACAAGGGTGATATCTCAGATATACCGATTCCTAGGAGAGGAGAACGAGACACCGCCCCCCTTTTGCAGAGACTGGGAGAGGGACCTGGGAAGGGAATTCACGAGTGAGGAGTGGGAAAAGATATTTCTGCTCTCCCAGAAATCCTCGATCTCGTCCCAGGTACAAGAAACGAACTATAAGTACTTATCTAGATGGTACTACACCCCCATGAGGCTGTCCAGGATGTTCCCAGGCTCATCGCCTCTGTGCTGGAGGTGCGGGACAGAGGAAGGCACACTGCTACATATCCTGTGGTCATGTCCCAAAATTACAACCTTTTGGAGGAACATAGCAACGACTATGAGTAAGATTATAGGAACACAGGTCCCATGCTGCCCGGCCCTCATGTTGTTGCACCACACAAGTGACAGCGTAGCGACTTATAAAAAATCAATACTGAGGCACCTTTTGAACGCCGCTAAAACGGTAATCCCCAGATACTGGAAGACGGAATATGTCCCAACAGAAGAAGACTGGGCCCGCGAAGTAGACAGGATAGGAGAAATGGAAGAGCTGACAGCTACGGTCCAGGACAACGAAGAGAGGACCCGCTTGCTCTGGACGCCGTGGTACGTGTTCCGGTCCCCGGCGGCTCGTCCTGCCTCCCTCTCGGCCCCGGCGGGCCCGCCGACTGATGGTGACCCGGCCTGATAGGTATGTGATCTCGACGCCGCCGTTGCCAGAACTTCTCCGGGTGTGGGGGAATACGGGAGCGAGGCCCCTTGCTTTCCACCCCCTCCCTGCCTCCCACCCCTTCCCTGTACCCGCACCTTACTTGCTTCCCCCCTTCTTTCTACTCTCCATACACCCCTTCCCCTCGAGGGGCTGGATAACTCCAAAGACACGCGATCGACTATCCCCTGACACATTGAGCTCTCGGTGCTGAAAGTCAGCAACTTCATTCCATTAGATGAAGATTGCTCATGATACATAGAGGTACTTCAAATTGAGATATAAACCCGGCACATGGGCCTCATCATCATACGAATAGCAGACAAATCACCCGGGGAGACGGGGTCCTCCGGGGAGTTGCCCTTGGGGCCCCTCGCGGAACCTGGACCCCCCGACTTACTATTGAAGCAGAAGGTTGCTTCCGAGAATGCCAAACATTCAGACAAGGGGGATAACCTTATATGTAACATCCAGCCCTATTATTATTATTATTATTATTATTATTACTGTATATTATTGTTTACATGTACCTATTGTACTTACCTTGTACTGTTTCGCTTTCTTCTGTAATACCTGACTGTTTTGTATCGAAAGACTAAATAAAGAATTTAAAAAAAAAAAAAAAAAAAAAAAAAAAAAAAGGGCGTCAGTCCTACGAAAAGAGGAAGTAGCCACCAAATAGTACTTCACACAGCAAACCACATCCAAAGAATGCAAAACCCTCTCCTTGCCATTGCTAGGCTTAGGACACAAGGAGGGTAGAACAATGTCCTGATTAAGATGAAAAGCAGAGACCACCTTAGGAAGGAAATCTGTCTTGAAGCGGAAAATAACCTTGTCCTGATGCCTCTCAAAGTAAGGGGCCTAAATGGACAAGGCCGCCAACTCCGATACACGCTGAACGGAAGTGATGGCAACCAGAAAAACAACCTTAAGCGTAGAAAGTGCAATATCCTGCAAAGGTTCAAAAGGAGGACCCTGCAAGGCAGAAAGAACCAAATTCAAATCCCAAACTGGGAGCAAAGGCTTCCTAGGAGGCCGCACATGCGTAACCCCCTGGAAAAAGGTCTTAACCAGAGGATGAAGAGCAAAAAAGACTTTTGAAAGAAAACCGCCAGGGCAGAAACATGCCCTTTCAGCGTACTAAGCTGCAAACCTAGGTCCAGACCATGTTGCAGAAATTCCAAAACCCTAGGGATAGAAAACGCCCTGCAAGGCAAGGCCCTGACCTCACACCAATCAATATAAGACCTCCAAATCCTATAGTACAGGGGTACTCAACTACTTTCAGTGGAGGTCCACTTACCAGGGTCTGCCGTGGGATGAAGGTCCGGGGGGGGGGGGGGGGGGTGTAAGTAAGAGTGCATGTCAGCTGTTAGCTGAAGAGCTTGCACTCTACAAGAAGCAGGAAGTAAATGACAGAAGCAGGAAGTAAATGGGGGACAGGAATCTCACCTCCTTGCACTTTCTCGGCCACTGGCCCGGTTCTCCAGCAGCTCGATGAACTGGTCCCGGGTAATGGCCTCCTCACCCCGGGCCAGGGGGAGGAGGAATGGAGTAAGAAAAGAAACAGGGAGGGAAGGCAAGGAAGTGAGAACTGAAGAAAGGGAGAGAGAGAAGAGCCAGAACAGGGAATAAGAAAGAGGAAGGGGAGTGAAAGAACAAAAGGAAGGAAGAAGGCAGTATGGGAGTGAGGGAGAAAGAAAGAGTGAGGTGGAAAGGGAAGAATGTAATGAGGAAAGAAAGGGTAAGGAAACGAGAGGGGGAAGGGAGGAGTGGGGGAAGAAAAAAGAGAGAGGAAATGCAGGAAGGAGGGGAGAGAGGGAAGGGTGAAAGGAAGGCGTGAGGGAAAGGATGAAGGAAAGAGCACAAAAGATAAAGAGAGAATGAAAGTTGAGAAAGAGGTAGAATAAAGCGTGGTGGAGAGAGAGAAAGAGAGAGACAGGGAAGAAGGGAGAAAAAAAGAAAGAGAACACAGTGAGAAAGGTGCGGAGGGAGAAAGATAGAGGAAGAGAAAAAGAAGGAAGGAATGGACAAATAAAAGCAGCAAGAGAGGACAAAAAAAGGAAAGCAGGGAGAAAGAGAGAGATAGAGATGGGGATGTAAGGGAGAAAGAAAAAGGACAGTGATAAAGAAGTGAGAGAGGGAGAAAAAGACAGAGAATGGAAAGGAAACACAGCATAGAAGTGAATGAGGCAGACTGGCCACAGCTAATTCATCACGGGTGGGACACTGGGACTTGCCTTTTCTCTCCTTTATTGTTGTGTCCTGCCAGTCCATTACACTGATGATCGCAGCGTGGGGGAGGAGAGGGGGACACGAGAACAGCCTCACTCTGCAAGCCCCCTCCCCTGTGCAGTCATGTGGAACTGACAGTCAGGGGAGGGGAGGGGGGAGGCAGATGTCAATCAGCTCCCGGACAGCCTGACATGAATAAATAAAAGTCCCGCCGGGCTAGTGACAGCGCTGCGGGCAGCGGGAGCCTTTACCTTATCTTCCTCCTTCCTCTCCAGCCATCCTCAGCCATCCTATCTTCAGCAAAAGCCCGCTGGCCACAGCGTAATTATGCCCCGCCCACTCCTCCATCATTGGCCCAGCCGTGATTGGGCCTCCCTCTGCCTCCACAATGCACCTCTGCTGGCCGGAACTTCTGATGCTGCCGCACAGCAAATTACCCGGGCACACCGCTCCACCGCGGAGCCAGCAGCAGCCGGGACACTACACCAGCCCTGGGCAGCGGTCCGGACAAATGGCGTCTGCGGTCCGGATTCGGACCGCGGTCCGCCATTTGAGTACCCCTGCTATAGTAGATGGCAGAGGAAGACTTCTTTCTAGCCCTAACCAGAGTCTGAATTACAGCATCAGAAAGACCTTCCTCCTTCAAGATGGAGGTTTCAGCGGCCACGCCGTCAAAGCCAGCGTTGGTAAATTGGGGTAGAGCAGTGGACCCTGAGTGAGCAGATCCGGCAGAAGGGGCAGGTCTAACTGATCCTCTACCAACCTTACCACGTCTGCGAACCAAACCTGTCTTGGCCACCTTGGAGCCACCAGGATCGCTGACGCGCCCTCTAGGGCCAGCTTGCGCACCACCTTGCCCACCATGGGAAACGGAGGGAACAGGTATAGAAACCCCAGATCCCTCCAGTTCAGAGACATGGCATCCGCTGCCAGAGCCAGCGGATCCCGCAAGAGAGAGACACAAATGCCGGAAGCTTGTGATTGTGACGAGAGGCAAAGAGGTCCACCTCCGGAGTCCCCCACCGGTGGCAAAGCGACCGAAACACCTTGGGGCTGAGAGACCATTCCCCCCGGCGAGATGACCCCCTGCTCAGGGAGTCCGCCTCCGTGTTCTCCACTCCCAGAATGTACACTGCCAAGATGCATGGGACATTGCCCTATGCCCAGGCCAGATCAAAGACACTTCCTGGAGGGCGCGCCTGCTGTGAGTCCCTCCCTGGTGATTGATGTAGGCGACCGCCATCCAATTGTCCGACCGAACTTGAACCGGAAGTCCCCGCAACTGATGAGTCAAGTGAGCCAGAACCAACCTGATGGCTCTCAACTCCAGAACACTGATGGGATTGTGAGCCTCCAGAGGCCCCCACAGTCCCTGAAACTGAAGATCCTTCCAAAATCCCCCCCAACCTGACAGGCTGGCATCCGTGGTGACCGTCTCCCAACGAGGGGTCAGAAAAGACCTGCCCCTCGTCAGATTGCTTGGTTTCAGCCACCACCGAAGGGAACGCCGCACCCGGGGGACATCAGAAAAGACTGATCCAATGACAGCGGGGACCCGTCCCAGGCCGCCAAGAGATGGAGCTGGAGCGTCCTTGTGTGAAACTGGGCAAAGGGAACCGCCTCGAACGATGCCACCATCAATCCCACCAGTCGCATCCCCAGCCGGATGGACGGGCGAGGGATAGATAGGAGACCCTGAGTCAATTCCTGAATCAGAAGAACCTTGGCCCGGGGGAGGAACACCCTGGCCTGAGAAGTATCCAGAGACATTCCCAGGAACTCCACCACCCTGGAGGGAGCGAGGCAGGGATAGTTGATCACCCAACCGAAACTCTCCAGGATGGACACCACCGCCCTGGTATCTGACTGCGCCTGACAGAGGGAAGACGCCATGATGAGAAGATCGTCCAGATAAGGCACGATGCGGATACCCCTGGCTCTGAGGATGGCCATCACTCCTGCCAACACCTCGGTAAAAACCCTTGGAGCCGAGGTCAGGCCAAACGGAAGAGCCACAAACTGAAAATGTCGATTTTCCACGACAAACCTTAGAAATCTCTGGTGTGCCGGAAATATTGGAATATGCAGGTAAGCATCCTTGATGTCTATGGACGTCATAAAGTCTCCCTGACGAAGTGAGTGGATGGCTGAGCGCAGAGTTTCCATACGGAACTTCCGGGGGCGGACGAACCTGTTGAGCAACTTCAGATCCAGAATGGGACGTACGGATCCGTCCTTCTTGGGCACCGTGAACAAATTGGAATAGAAGCCCAGGCCCCGGTCCGAGGGGGGCACCGGGCAGATGACAGCCATGTCCAAGAGACTTGCTACTGCCGCCCGAAGCCCCTGAATGGCCAGAGGATCTGACGGCAAACGAGACTTGAAGAATCTGAGAGGGGGCCGGAACTCGAACTCCAGCTTGTAACCGGAAGACACCACTTCCTGAATCCACCTGTCCGAGACCTCTTGGACCCAGACCGGGGAGAAGAGTTGCAGCCGTCCCCCCACCCGCAAGGGTGAGAGCGCCCCCTCATTGCTGAGCCGGCTTGGCAGCGGCTTTAGGCTTAGAGCCCCAACTGTGTCCTGGACGGGCCCAACCCCTGCCCCTGGACCAGGAATCACCTCTGGATGAGGGGAAAGCCGAACCCCTGCCAACTCTCGCCCCACGAAAGGACTGAGTGAAGGAAGCCGCCCCCCGAAAGGGATGGCGCTGCTTCTTACGCCGAGGTAACTTACCTCCCTTCTCTCCAAAGAGCCGCAACCCCACAAAGGAAGGGCCGTAAGTGACTTTTTGGACACAAAAATCAGCCGCCTACTGGCGTAACCAAACCGATCGCCGGATAGCCACAAGCAAGGCCGAAGTTCTGCTACACATCACCAATGTGTCATCCAAGGCGGTCAGCACAAAAGACAAAAACAACTCACATCGCCTAAGGGCGGTAAACTCCTCACTGGCCGGGTCAATAAAAGCGCTGAAGCACAAACCGGCTGCAAGGCCGACCCAACACTGGCAAAACCATGACAAGCCATCTGGTCAATGCGTTTATCCTCACCATCCTTGAGAGTAGTGCATTCTGGAGAATGCAGGATTGAGGTTCCGGATCAACCCCAAAACAGGAGCATCCACCTCGGGGGATTCCTTGAGAATGATACCATCAAAATGCTTTTGATAAGGAAATTCCAAGCGCGGCTTGGTCACCTCAAAGAACTCCCCCTTCAGCGGAGGAGCCGCCTCAGGGGGAGAAATAGCCAGGACCTCAAACATATGAGCCAGGACCTTAGATGTATCCAAGGAATCACCCTGGCCCTGCTCGGTATCAGCACCCACAAACTGCTGGTCATCGGAGCCCTCAGACAGCTCCCCTTCCTCAAGCGGGGAACAATCGGACCAATCCAGGGAGTCAAACTCCTCCATATCAAAGGCCTGCGTGGCTGTGTACAAATGTTTTCGCTTTGCCGTGGCCTTTTTGGCAACAGAAAAACAATTTTTCAAGATTGGCCAATCTGGCGCACACCTCAGATTGCGACTCCCCACCCATGACCACATCACATGGGGTACGTATCAAGCGAGGGGGAGACGGAGAAGAGACTGGCGGAGCAGAACCAGATGCCTGAGATCCGTACTGCCGCGTAATAGACCGCTGCGCACAGGGTACACAAAGAAATACATCATCCCCCAAAAGGGATACCCCACACCCCAAACACAGCCTGGATTGCCCCGAGGGGGGCACCAGCCCAGTATCCGGGGAAGCCTCCATATGGTGATTTTTGGTATTTAGGCACAATGCCCAGAGGGAATTACGCAATAATGCAACCCGGGATGCCCATTTAAGTCCTGCATGGGAGGAATTACAGACCCCTAAATTTAACCAGAGACCCTAGGACCGGGAGAGCCCCCCTTTAATAGGACAATGGTCCACCTGAAACACACAAACAGACACAGCAATCAGACCTCAGTGACAATGTCCAAAGGGGTTAATACACAAGCGTTGCCAGCAGCCCCAATGAGGAGCATGAAGTATATGCAGACATATCTAAAAAAAAAAAACTGATGGGGCCACAGGCCACTCACCTGACCAAGGCCACACACGCACACCGGAGGGGAGGAAGGCGCGTAAGCAGAGGAAGGAGGAGGGGTCGGCGCGGTTCGCGCCCGTCCCTCCCGGCCAGAAGCCGGGACCTGAATATCAGTGCCAGCAGCACGGGGGCGGGCCGTAGGCGATCGCACAAACGCCCGGCCCCGCCCCCCCCGCGCCTGAGGGGAAGAAGCACCCGGTTAATTAAAAAGCATGACATGAACACACTCACACACTGACACAATAAAGTATCTACACGTACAAACATCAAGGGACAGGCCCCCCCAAGGGAACCCGGGAGAGGGGGAAACCACACTAGAGTGGAAGGGCCAAGCTGGGATCGCCAACCTGGTTAACCGCCTATCCATTGTTATGGGGTCTCACGGAGGAGCGGAGCTCCTAAGCACCAAGGGTGCGATCTACCGTTGCCCGGACCAGCAGCCTAGGCTGGGAGGTACACTAAAGTAAGGGGATCCGGGCAGAAATACATCAGATAGAGGGCCGGGAGTCACCCCGGCTACCTTGCAAGGAGGAGACATCCATCTTCTGACTTGCACGCCGTCTGCAGAGATGAAAGAGTGGGGAGCGAGTGGGAGGTCCCAGGTATTTATGGACCGGGAGGGTCTTACTTTTTTATTGACATCTCTGCAAGATCGCCATCTAGAGGTCAGTATACCCACATGTAATATATGTCTTGAAGCGGGGTGTGTGACATACTTAGAATAAGGGAATACTGGCCAGGAACACAAGTCCCCAAGCACAACTCACCCCCAACACCATAGCGACAGCAGAGCGTCTTCATCCCTCAGCAGGCTCACATTAAAAAAGCCAATGGCCGGCTACCCTTTGCTGTCCAGGGTCTGCGGCTTGGAGCAGCGCCCCCCGAGCACCTGACCCTAGTGCTCCTCTACCATCACCCGATCAGACAGCCGAGGCTGGGAGGCAAATCGGGTCCGGAAATGGGTGGAAATAAACTTGCAGGGCCGCAGGCTTGGTTGCCCCGCTCGCCTGCGAAACATAGAGAGCCATCTTCTATCTTCGCAGTATCACTGCAGATGAAACACTGGGGGTCTATGGGTGATTCCTGTTTTTATATGGGGCCGGGAGGAGCCACAAATCTTCTGCAGTGCACTGCGCCACCTTGTGGAAGAATACCCAGATGTAAGGACTACATGAAACAGGCCGTGCTGTGCACTAGGAAAATCCCAAATGTATAATCTCCCTATACCACTTTAAATATATAATCCAATGCAGCAACTGGGGTGTGAACCCCCGCTCCGGTGTGGCCAAAATCATTACCTTTCCTCTAAGCCTACAGCGCATGCGTGTCCGGCATCACTCACATCCCTTCTTGGCTGTGCACGGTCACACTAGCCACAAACGAATGCCACGCCAGCCAAAGGGAGAAAGTCATGCAGTGCGCGATTATGTGTGCGGCTAGAGATTCCATTCAGCTTCTTTAGCTGCAAATATGTGCCCCCCCCCAGAAATGGCAAAAATAAGGCTGTAAGCCCATGCCTCTTCCCAGCAGTATTCATCATCCCATCACTAGTTTTAAAACAATTCAGTCCCATCCAAATTCCAAACCTGGGGGGATGCCCCACTGTGTAATACCCCCCAGAATCCACCACCTGATCCCAAAACCCTTGCCACCGCAAACCTGCTGACCTCCAGCTGTGCGCACACCCCCACCCAGCCTTTCTGAATGGGTGGTGTGGGCAGGCCACAGCTAGCAGCTGAGTGGGGTATGCGGCTGGCTGTGCACTCGGCTCTGCTTGGCTGCTTAGCCATCCAAGCATCTTACCTGCAAGCAGAGCCCAGCATGCCGATTGGCTTGCCCTTGGCAACTTCTACATTCAGCCAACCCATTCAACTAGGTAGTGCACCTGTAAGGCAAAAGCTGCGCATGCCACCCAGAGCACTTCTGCGTGAACGATCAGGGCTACCCAGCCGTATGTAATGTTTGCTTTTTTAAAAAATAAGTACCGTAGTTTTCGTTCAATAAGGACGCATCTGACCATAAGATGCACCTAGGCACTGCCTGTAATCTGGGATGCCCTGTGCACTGCCTGCAATGTAGGATGTCCCGCATCTTATTTTCCTTCTCCAAATCTTGGGTGCGTTTTATGGGGCAAAAAATATGGTATATATATTTATAGGACGAATTTTGATTCCTTGAAACAAAATTGCACTTTCAGAGATCAGGACCCAACGCCAGTTACTACCTTTTTAGGACACCAATAGATTTCCCTCACTGTGGGGGAAAGGGGGGGGGGAGGGGGTAAAGAGGCTAGAGGGATTTTCAAACAAACTCTTAAACAATTATGGGCGAGATAAGGGGATCCCCAGAAACATCAGGGGAGGTAGTACCGTTTTCTGTAGGAAAAGGCCAGGGGTAAAAGAATCAGGCTGCCAAGGAAAAGCAAAATGTACACTCACATTGTGGTGCTGGAGGTTGCAGTTGGTATCCCGTTAACTGACACCAGCCAACAGGATAGAGGTCTGGAGATTCACAGTCCACCCACTGATCATACTCGTCTTCCCAGCCATCGAAATGGATCCGCAACAGCCGATGTATGATTCGTGTGACCGTAGCAACACAAACCAGCCGAGGCTCCATGAGATCCACTGCTTCAAGCTTCATCCCGACCCGGAAGCCATGATTCGGGACTTCCTGGAGGTACAATAGCTTATGTTAGGAACCCATCGCCCAGCATTTCTCAACTGCAATTAGACAGTCTAGCAGCAAATGGAACCATTAAGCGGTAAAAATGAGCTATAAAAAGAATCAAAAGAAACTTTACACACTATAAACACAGTGACTTATATATTTTATTTTTACTTTTATATTTTAAATGATGCTTTCAAAAATACAGAGGGTGACGTTTTGAACAAATCGCCAATTTCTAAAGGAGCTATTGACAATCTGAACTGAAAAGCTCACCACAAGTAATATAAAGAAACAACACATGGAAAAAGGTGTTGAACACATGAAGAAAGATTTCAGCTGGTGGCATGTCTATCAGTAATTAGAAAGCAATCCTGCCGCTTAGTGCAAATTAATATCAGTTAAACTGATGGCCTATATAAAAAAAAAAAAATGTCTTACTACCAAGGTGCCACACAACAAACTGCTTATGATGGGTAAAACCAGTGAGCGCTCTCAAGACCTTTGCAACCTAATTGTTACAAAACAGATTAATGGCATTAGTTAGTGAAATATTTCTAGACTACTGAAGGTTTCAGGAAGCACAGTTAGAGGACATAATCCAGAAGTGGAATTTCACCACAAACCAGCCTCGACCAGATTCTCCACGCAAGATTTCAGACAGGGGAATAAACATGATTATCAGAAGAGTTGTCTAAGGGACAATGTTTACCCATGTGGAGGGCTACAGAAAGACCCAGAATCAGCAGCTACAATTGTTTAATGGAAACACGCACTCTCCATGGTCTATATGCACACTCCCCACACAAGTCTCCATTGCTAAAGAAAAAACACGTAGAAACGTGTTTACTCCACAACAATAAGACAAGCCTGTGAAATACTGGGAGAAATAGTCTGGTCAGATGAGACCATAACTAAGCTTTTTGGGTGCCAACGTTTGGAGGTGAAAGTTCACCATAGGTATGGTGTTTTTGGGGTGATATGCAGTTCAAAGTGTGGTGCTGTTTTTCAGCATATGTCACTGGTACGCTTCATATAATTGAAGGAAGGACAGTTCACAGAAGGAGCCCACTGAACCTTCAGGTTTCAAAGATTGTGCATGGATGAATGGGCCAAATTTACACCTGAGTAATGCATGTGACTAGTTTCTCTGTACAGGAGGCGTCTAGGAACGGTCCTCACAAACACAAGACTTTTGAACAAGGAATTAAATGTTTCAGTAAGATTGTTCACTACCTTTTTCCTGTGCCAATTCTACATATAACTTAATTTACGGGCATCAATGGTATGATTTCTTTGCCTGTGTGGATTGGATGGGTTGTTACCGAAACTGGTAAGTTCTTCATGTATATTGCACCTATAGAAATATATCTGCCTTGAAAAGTGGCGATGTGTCCAAAACGTCTTTCACTTGCTGTACATAATTCATCATGTGACAATGCAATTTACCCAACACCCCTTTTACCTTACCTTGTTGAAAAGCTTCACAGGAGCAGCTATAGATCCAGTTTCCCTGAGGTAGTCGAACCATTTAAAAGGTAGTTTTGTATAGCCTGCAAAACAGTGACAAGCGATTCCCATTGGCTTTACTATAACCTATCCACAGAGCATAACCCACCTCAACCCTGAGGAAGTGGCATGTTGACATGGAACATGTAGGATAACCAAATCTTCCTTCTTCCAATGCCTTTGTGATGCATTTATTTGGCCTATCTGTGATTTTCACTACCCTGGGTTTTGGCCCCTGCCCTGCTTTGGGCGCCCCATTCCCCATTGCTCGCATTTAATCACCTTCTCTAGGGCTCCCACTGCACATGTGTGGTCACTATTTCAGCGTTGTATGCCGTGCACATTAATGATTGCCATATGGCCTCATTTAAACACAGAGCCCCGCAGGGGATGCGGCTGGTGAGGGCAGTGTAGGAGCCCCGGAAGAGATGAGTGAATATTGGTGATCTGGGGGGGGGGGGGACTGAGCTTCATACACCTCTGGCAAGAGGACCTAGAAACGTGGAACTCCGCTTCGAATACTGGTGCTGCAGGAGAGTGATCAATGCCGCAGGACCAGGTGAAGGTAAGCAGAGGAGCCATGTGCAGCATTAATCCGAGATCTGCAGGGACCTTTGAAAATGGAAAGTCTAGTTCAAACTCTTGTGGTTTAGGAGAGCAGACATGATAGATGTCAACGGGGTAGCATGCCACAGTAAACCTATTAAGAGAAGAGAGAGATAGGTGCTTTGTCGTATATATCTCAATGGAAGACAATTAGATGGCATGCCGAAGTATTCCCATCATGGCTGCTTCCATGAACCACACGAGTTATTGACTGGACGGTCCCTTAAAAAGCTCAGAGATACGAGTATGAAAGGTTGATGAGTCATCAAAGCAAGGCTCTTGTCTATTGAATACATTACGGCCAGGAATAATTTAACCGACTTGAATTTAAGCAACTTAATCAAATAATCAGATGCCTGCATTTTTTTTAAATTATTACTGGAGCACTTTATACTGATTGGCTTAGCCGGGTTGTATTCCAATTACTCTATAAAGTCACTGTTTTCACCAAACATTCTTGTGTACATTTCAACTAATTTCAACATTTCTTTAAAGGCATCAAAACAGACCTCATGCAAGACTAGATGCATCAGGCCAGGCGACCTAGTACCTCCTTTTAACACCCAACAGGATAAAATGGTCCATACTGAATAAAGGGGGGAAGGGGTTTGCTACCAGGTGAGCCACTGACCTGAGGCACCTGGCAGCTTCAGGCTTTTAACCCGTTAGAAACTTAGAAGGTATTGCAGCTGGAGGAGCTCCCACAACACACTGGGTTGTCACACAACCAGAGACTCAGATCCACAAGGTCCCCCAGCAGATATTGGCATAACTAACTTAGTAAGTTTCATTTCAGTCTTACCACGAGGAGGAGTTAGCTCAATTTTGTTAATTTCACAGAAGCCAACGGGAAATATTGAGGGTGCTAAAGCATGGTAGCAAAACCAGTCTGAACCATCAGCTGCTTCCGACCCATCAATGCCGATCATCAGGTAGCCCTCCGCTAACACCTTCATAAAACACAAAACAAAATGGTTAGGAACTCTGATGACAACAAACTCTTGGTTGCAATGTAAATGCACCTTTACAAATCACGAACATGATTTTTTGTGGCCAGAGACAGCTGTGGGATCACTGTGGCTTGCAATGCTCAATTGTGCTATCAGTTTTAAGAAACATATTAGATGTTTTTAGCATAATCCTGGAGAAAGTAAATTGAAAAGGGAAGAAAATGGGAGGAGGGGCACGTGAGCAGCTTGCCGCCTTATTATTGCCATTAGGTTTTAAAGTGATTGGCAAGTCAAAAGTGAAAAAAAAGACGATTCTGTGAGTACTCACCTGTAGAATTGCTTTTGCCATGCATGGCACGGCCTGCTTCACAAAGTCATTACATCTGGGTATTCCGCCACAAGGTGGTGCAGTGCACTGCAGAAGAGTTGTAGCTCCTCCCGGTACCATATAAAAAACGGAATCACCATAGACTTATCCAGTGTTGACAAGCAATTATTCAAGAAACCAGGAGATAATAAAAGTAACAGAAACCCCAAATAACTTGGAACAATCAACAAAGAGGCAGCCAAGAACAACGATAACAAGGGTGGAGTGAAGCAGGCGGTGCCATGCATGGCAAAAGCAATTCTACAGGTGAGTACTCGCAGAATTGTCTTTTTCCCATTGCATGGCACAGCCCGTTTCACGAAGTCATTACATCTGGGACATCCAAAAGCAGTGTCCACAAAGTAGGGTGGGATCCCCAAATAGTAACAACAGGCAGTTTAAACCACTACCGCCTGAAGTACCTTGCGACCAAAAGCAGCATCAGCTGAGGCCTTAACATCAACCTTGTAAAACTTGGAAAAAGTATGAACAGAAGACCAAGTTGCGGCCTTACAAACTTGTTCAACAGAAGCCTGGTGCTGAAAAGCCCAAGAGGCACCAATAGCACGAGTAGAATGAGCAGCAATGCTAAAAGGAGGTTCCTTCCCTTTAGCAGAATAGGCTTGCACCACCGCCTGACGGATCCACTTGCTGATAGGGGATTTAACAGGAGGCAAACCCCTCCTAGGTCCAGCAGGAAGAACAAAAAGAGCGTCAGATTTCCTGAAAGACTCAGTTGCAACCAAATAAAACTTCAGAGCCCTGACAACATCCAAAGAATGAAGGGTCCTCTCCTTGGAATTAGCAGGGTTAGGACACAAGGAAGGCAAAATAATGTCCTGATTGAGATGAAAAGCAGACACAAACTTAGGCTAGAAATCCGGCTTAAGCCGAAACACCACCTTATCCTGATGCCTCTCAAAATAAGGAGGTTTGATGGAAAGCACCGCCAGCTCAGAAACTCGCCTGACAGAAGAAATGGCCACCAAAAATGCCACCTTAAGAGTCAGAATTAGCAAGTCAGCCCCATGGATAGGCTCAAAGGGAGGACCCTGCAGAGCAGACAACACCAGATTCAGGTCCCAAACAGGTAGCATAGGCTTACGTGGCGGACGCACATGAGTAACTCCCTGGAAAAAAAAAAGTCTTAACCAACCGGTGATTGGCAGAGGATCTTAGGAAAAAATTGCCAGAGCTGACACCTGCCCTTGAGGGTACTGAGTTGAAGGCCCGAATCCAAACCATGTTGCAAAAATTCCAGAATCCTGGGGATAGAAAACACCCGACAAGGAAAAGACTTGGACTCACACCAGGCAATGTAAGTATGCCAGATCCTGTAGTAGATAAAGGACGAAGACATCTTCCTAGCCCTAATCATGGTATCAACAACAGAAGCCAGCAAACCCTTATCCCTCAAGATGGAGGTTTCAGCAGCCAAGCCGTTAAAGCCAGTGTTTGTAAATTGGGATGGCACAGTTGTCCCTGAGTGAGCAGATCTGAATCCTTGGGCAGGGCATACTGATCTACTGCCAACTGCACACAACATCTGCGAACCACACCCTCCTTGGCCAACAGGGGGCCACCAGAATGGCTGGTACCCCTTCCTGGGTTATCTTGCGAAGCACCCTGCCCAGCAGAGGGAACAAAGAGGAACCGCAACTCCGTCCAAGGCATTGCTAGCGCATAGGTGGCGAAGGCCAGAGGGTCCTGTGACAGGGAGACAAACCTGGGAAGCTTGCGATTGTGGCGGGACGCAAACAGGTCCACATCCGGCTGACCCCAGCGGTGGCACAGGGAGCGAAATACTCTGTTGCTGAGGGACCATTCCCCCAGCCGAGACGTTCCCCTGCTCAGGGAGTCCGCCTCCAAGTTCTCCACCCCTGGAATGTAAACCGCCGATATGCAAGGGACAGTCTCTTCTGCCCAAGACAGTATCAGGGACACTTCCTTGAAGGCTCGCTTGCTCCGAGTCCCTCCCTGATGATTGATGTAGGCAACCGCCATCTGGTTATCCAAACGGATCTGAACAGCCCGACCCTGAAGGTGTGTGGTCAGCTGAGACAGAACCAACCTGATCGCCCTCAGTTCCAGTACATTGATGGGAGCATGAGCCTCCTGGGGGCCCCACCGGCCCTGGAACTTCAGAGACTTCCAAAAGTCCCCCCAACTGGTCAGACTGGCATCTGTGGTGACAGTCTCCCAGCACGGAGGCAGAAAGGTCCTGCCCACTAGAAGGTTCCCCGAGTCTAGCCACCACGAGAGGGACTGTCTGACCAGGGGGGACAGAGCAAATTCCTGATCCAGGGACATAGGGTCCCGATCCCAAACTGACAAGAGGTGCAACTGAAGAGGTCTCATGTGAAACTGAGCAAAAGGGACCGCCTCGAAGCAGGACACCATCAGACCCACTAACTGCATCCCCTGCCGGATGGAGGTATGGGGACACAAGAGCAAAGTCCGTGCCGGCTTCTGCAGACCCTCCACCTTCTGCTGAGGTAGGAATAGAATGGGTGTTGGTTCCGCCCCTTGGGGGGGGGGGGGGGGGAGGAACCAAAAAGTGGACCTTCTTATTTACTCTCTAAAAAAGTTTGCTAGCAGGTGTGCATATATACAAAATTAATTATTATTCATACAAATTGTTTGTCAAAAAAATATGAGAAACACAATCTATTTACATTACGGTTTACATTTTTTGCACCGCACATAGGTTTTGTTATGTTATGCATGTAATATATATGCTCAGTGGTTTCTCTCTTTGTACCTAGCTAATTGTCCGTTATATGCTGGGAAAGTTCCTGTATAAGGAAACACAAACAAAGGGAGGCGTTTTGCGCCTACCGCTTTCCATAAAGTCCTTTTCCTGAGCGTTTGTAGCAAGGTGTTCACTGTTTGCAGCAATGCATACGTGTTTCGCTTACAGCGTAGCTTCCTCAGTGCATTATTCTGATGGGGGTACATAGTGAGAGGTAAGTAATTTTACCCCGTTGGGGTAAGGGAAAGGCAAAGCATACAATAATAGTACAAAGTTAGTACAGAGTTTACTTACTGCGTGCAATTTGGTGGGCTTGTGTCCGCTATCTCTTTGGGATCAAGCTGTGTCATTTTGGAGGGTTTCCTCCTGTTGCAATTATATAAGGAGGGATTTATTAATTTCTGTCCCTCTAGTTATTTGAGTGGTGCGCCCATAATGGTTGTAAAGGATACCTGAGTGTGTTTTGCTTGGTCCAGGTTGTCCGGTCTCCCTGCGGGGAGTTTTCTAGGTAGCCCCCGGGGTACTGGACGGCATTAGTGTGGCGGAGCTCTTCACCGCTACCTGCGTGTCGCTTTCTGCGTTGTGTGTGCGGCTGGGAGGTGTGAGGGTCCGGCGCGCTTTTATCATAATGCGAGCGCTGTGTCAAGGGCTGCGTGGCGGGTGGGCGGGGCGTCGTATCGCCCTGTCCTCCCATTGGCTCGTTCTCTGTGAGCCGGAAGTGCATTGGAGTGCACTTCCTTTGTATGCAGCCCCGACCTGGTCCTCTATATGTGTGCGGACATTTTGGCATAGGCTGCATTCTATGTGATGGAGGCGCCATTATTGGGAAGACTGTGGTCACCTGTATGGGCGACACCATATAACTGGTTGGGTTAACTCATTGAAAACTTCATTGAAAACTACAAATTTATGCCCAAGCAGGAACTATACACATACAGAAGCGAAGAAAACTATTTTATAATTAAGCCATAATGAAACTGCACTGTTTTGAATATTTTGTTTGTAAAATGTTTGTAACATATATAGGGCCAATGTCCGCTATCCGGAGACAAGCTAACAATTTATTGAGTTAACCCAACCAGTACTACCTAGAAAACTCCCCGCAGGGAGACCGGACAACCTGGACCAAGCATAACACACTCAGGTAACCTTTACAAGCATTATGGGCGCACCACTCAAATAACTAGAGGGACAGAAATGAATAAATCCCTCCTTATATAATTGCAACAGGAGGAAACCCTCCAAAATGACACAGCTTGATCCCAAAGAGATAGCGGACACAAGCCCACCAAATTGCACGCAGTAAGTAAACTCTGTACTAACTTTGTACTATTATTGTATGCTTTGCCTTTCCCTTACCCCAACGGGGTAAAATTACTTACCTCTCACTATGTACCCCCCATCAGAATAATGCACTGAGGAAGCTACGCTCTAAGCAAAACGCGTATGCATTGCTACAAACGAGAGGCATTACACTCTGCATTGCTGCAAAACGAGAGGTATTAAACCTAACAGTGAACACCTTGCTACAAACGAGGTTCCCTCAGGAAAAGGACTTTATGGAAAGCGGTAGGGGCAAAACGCCTCCCTTTGTTTGTTTTTTCTTATACAGGAACTTTCCCAGCATATAAAACGGACAATTAGCTAAGTACAAAGAGAGAAACCACTGAGCATATATATTACATGCATAACAAAACCTATGTGCGGTGCAAAAAATGTAAACAGTAATGTAAATAGATTGTGTTTCTCATAATTTTTTTGAAAAACAATTTGTATGAATAATAATTAAATTAATTTTGTATATATGCACACCTGCTAGCAAAATAGCAGGTGTGCATATTTTAGAGGGTAAATAAGAAGGTGCACTTTTTGGTTCCTCCCCCCAAGGGGCGGAACCAACCCAACCCCCATTCTCTCCAATAATAAAACTGACTGTTGGTCAGTAGCACCTATTACCCATTGATAACTAATACCTACCTCAGGGGACACTACCCCCGGTTCACCTTCCCCATCCCCCCTCCCCCAACAAAAGATGAGGTAGGAATACCTTGACCTGAGGAGGTATCCAGAGTCATGCCCAGAAAGGACCTCACCAAAGACAGAGACAGTGAAGACTTGGGATAGTTGATCACCCAGCCGAAGAACTCGAGAGTGGAGGTCACCACTTGAGTATCCTTCTCGGCCTGATGGAGATTGAGACGCAATCAGGATGTCGTTCAGGTAAGGAAGGATGCGAATGCCCTGGTTCCGCAGCAAAGCCATCACACCCGCCAGCACCTTGGTGAACACCCGAGGGGCCGGGGTGATACCGAACGGTAAGGCCACAAACTGGTAATGCTGATCCCCTAGAGCGAGCCTGAGAAATCTCTGATGACCTGGAAAGATTGGCACGTGAAGGTAGGCATCCTTGATATCCACTGAGGTCATGAAGTCGCCCGGGCGCAGGGTACTGACCTCTGAGCGTAGAGTCTCCATGCGAAAATGCTTGAATCTGACAAACCTGTTGAGACCCTTCAAGTCCAGGATGGGCCTCAGGGACCCATCCTTTTTGGGGGCCGTGAACAGTTTGGAGTAGAACCCTCGCCCCGTTCCTGGGAAGGCACTGGGCAAATGACTCCTGACGCCAACAGACGTTGAACCGCAAGGCGCAAACCCTGAACTGACAGAAAGTTTTGAGACATCTGGGATCTGATGAATCTTGGGGGCAGCCAGGCTGCAAACTATCTTGTAACCGGAGGACACCACCTCCTGAATCCACCGGTCTGAGACACGTAGCCTCCACACGTGAGCAAAGAGCCGAAGCCGTCCCTCCACCCGGATGGGTGAGGGCGCCTCCTCATGCCTGAGGGGGCTTGGGGGAATCCCTGCGTGTACCAGAGAATAGGCCACGACCTCCTCTGGAAGCACGAAAAGAGGGGAGGGAAGAGGAGTACCCCCGAAAGGGCCGAGGAGGCAGCCTACCATCCTTGGCTAAAACATCCAGACGCTCACCAAAAAGCCACAGCCCCGTAAAGGGGAGCCCAGTGAGAGCCTTCTTAGCGCTCTGACGCAGCCAAACAGAGCGGCGCATAGCCACCAAAAGGCCTACTACACATCCGTACCGCATCATCCATGGCAGTAAGGACAAAGGCAACAAAATCAGAGCAAATCAAAAGGGACCTATAATCCTCCCCCCTGTTGCCAGCCGTAGCGCCCTCCAGGAGATGCTTGAGCTGTCTTTTATGGGCAATAGCTGTAATGGCAGCAGCGCATACCGGACGCAGCCCAGCCCCCACAAACGCAAAAGCATGGCAGGCCAGCTAATCCCTGCGCCGGTCCTCGCTGTCCTGCAGTGTAGTAGTGTCAGGTGAAGGCATAACCTAGGTGTGGGACAGCCCGAGCACGGGAGTGTCCACCTCAGGGGTCGGCAGGAAAGGGATACCTCCTATCCCACCCCTTGGGCACCGCGGGCAATCTACTAGGACGTTCCCACTCCTTGAGCACCATATTAGTGAAATGGCTCTGCTCAGGGAACTCCAGGCACTGTTTATCAGGACGAAAGAGCTCATCCTGCTTCCTCTTAGCCACCTCAGGGGGGACAATGTGCAAGATTTCAAAAATGTGAGCCAACAGGCTATCCTCAGTGTCCTCAGGGAACCATGAGTCCTCCCCAGACGCAGACCCAGGGTCACTGCCGTAACCCTCCTGCTGGTCCCCAGAGGAATCAGAGTCCTGAAAAAGTTCCCCCTCCTCTAGGGGGTAAAGGCCAACAAAAGAATCAGGTCCCTCATTTTCCCCCGGGAAAGAGGGATGTCACGGGAGCTAGGTGCCGCTTCTTGCCAGAGGCCTTATGTGGAACAGACCTGGCAAGTTGCCTTTCAATACTGGCCACACGCAGTGCCAAATCAGACTGTGACCCCCCGCTAGTATCCCCCTCACTAGGGGCTAAATGCAGGCGTGGGGGGGTAGGCGATGTCGAAGGGGGCGCAGAGCTGGGAAGCAAAGCGGGCAGCCCAGACTGGAGCGCAAGGACACTTTGGGCGCACGGCACGCACACCCTGACACTGTCACTCACAGGGGATACCCCACACATGGCACACAGCCAGGATTGCCCCGAAGGACCCCCAAGCACGCTATCCCCAGAAGCCTCCATATGGTGATTAACACAGGCGCAATAGGCCAGCACAGGGTAACGGCTAGCAAGAGCCACCCGGGATGCCTCCCCAAAGGATGCTCCCAGAAGCCAGTAAGGGAAGATGAGGGATGGTAAGGGATAGGACCGGGAGAAACCACAACCCACAGTTGTCCCGCCTGAAAGACATAAATAAAGACACATAAGTATCCCGCAGCGCATGCCCAAAAGAGACCAAAAAAAAACAAGTAGGACAAGGGCACCAACCGTCAGACCACAAGAGGAAGAGACAAGAAGACCGGGATCACCGCCGCAGCTCCGGGATGAGAAGGGCCCCAAAGCGCAGCAGAAACAAAATGGCGCTGGCAGAGGAACCTTGAGGGGCGGGCCGCAGGAGGACGACGCAATACGCATCATCCACCGGCCCTGTCCCCCCCCCCGAAGAGAGCGAAAACGGTGCTCACGTGACCTCGCCGGCGTCATCACAGAAGAGAAAAAACACCTCACACATATAGCGCCGCCCGCCGCGAAGCACGGTACAAAGCGGCGAAACACAGTTAAAAACAGTCAAAAAACATGTGAATACATAGCCAAAATACCCTCGCCGCTACCACCCGCCAAAAACACTAGAACGAGTAAACAGTCCCCAAAACACTCACCCCCTCAGAAGTTATGACAGAACTCCGCATCCCAAACAGGCTCACCACAAAGCCTATGGCCGGCTACCCTTTGTGGTACAGGGTCTGCGGCTTGGAGCAGCGCTCCTCGAGCACTTGACCCTAGTGTTCTTCTACCTTCACCCGATCAGTCAGCCGAGGCTGGGAGGCACCGAGGGTCCGGAAACGGGTGGAAATAGCCATGGAGGGCCACAGGCTTGTTTGCCCCGCTCACCTGCGCAATATAGAGAGCCATCTTCTATCTTCGCAGAATCACTGCAGAGGAAAACTGGATAAGTCTATGGCGATTCCGTTTTTATATGGTACCGGGAGGAGCCACAACTCTTCTGCAGTGCACTGCGCCACCTTGTGGTGGAATACCCAGATGTAATGACTTTGTGAAGCAGGTCGTGCTATACAATGGGAAAATAATCATCAGTAACTTACATTGCAATAAGTCCTCCAGCTGACCTGGTCATTCAATCAACCTTCAGTGGACAGAGAACTGAACCCCCCCCCCCCCCCCAATTCCCTCCCCAGATGTCCTGATTGGCTGCACCTCTCTCTCTGAAAACCTTCCCTGGTCATACTATGTTCTGCATCTCTCACCCCCTTTTTCTGAGCATACTATGTGCTGGCAGTAATAACTAGAGGCACATTAATTCACGTATTATTTTACTATGATATACAGTATGTAAAGCACACCGTGTGCTTTCATCACATTGCTGTTGCCACACCCACCGTTTCTCCTAATTTTTTCTCTGCATCCCCAATGCTCTAATAATTCTACAAATAGCATAGGAACTACAGGGTCTTTTTTGAAAACGGATTGAAGTTTGGGAAAGTGCAACCCGGGACAATGGGACAACAATCGGGTTTGCCTTTAGTATAACTTTAATGTAGCACAAATTCATAGACCAATATAGTGGCCAATTGGATGGACGCGTTTTGTCAAAATCACAAATTGATTCCTCAGCATCCCAGCTATGCCAATTCATTAGATCATAAAACAATAAAACTCTTCCATCAGTGATTAAACGTAGACTCTGAAAGTTGTAGGCTCCAAGCCATAGATGTATGCGTGAAGAGTAGATTATTAAGAGAAAATGCCCGACTTGTTAAAGGGACTGTACACCAAATGGACGTAATAAGGCAGTAATCAGATCACCTGATGCCTGCCCCATTTGCCCTCCCCTACATTTACTGCAGTGCTGGGTAAAAGATGTAGCAGGGCTTCAATATTTGCCCTCCTTTCCATGTTATTCCTCCAGGACCATTGTTGTAAATGGTGTGCAATCTGAACAAAGGCGAGTTACAAATGGTGTGCCGCAAGGCTCTGTCCTGGGCCCCATTCTTTTTAATATATTTGTAAGTGACATAGGAGAAGGCTTGGTAGGAAAAGTTTGTCTGTTTGCTGATGATACAAAGGTTAGTAATAGGGTGGATATTCCTGGAGGTGTCTGCAACATGGAAAATGATTTAGCTTTACTGGATAGATGGTCAAAACTGTGGAAACTAGAGTTTAATGTCTCTAAATGTAAAATCATGCACTTGGGTAGAAGGAATCCCTGCTCTGAGTACCGTATGGGCAGTACTGTGTTAGCCAGGACCTCGGAGGAGAGAGATTTAGGGGTACTGATTACTGATAGCTGCAAGATGAGTGGACAGTGTAGCCAGGCAGTGGGAAAAGCAAGTAGGATGCTTGGCTGCATAGCTCGAGGCATCACCAGTAGGAAGAGGGAGGCTGTGATGCCATTGTATAGAGCCCTGGTGAGGCCACAGCTAGAATACTGTGTGCAGTTCTGGAGACCTTACCTGCAAAAAGACATTATTCAAATAGAACGGGTCCAAAGGCGGGCAACGAAAATGGTGGAAGGACTTAAAACTTATCAGGAGAGACTTAAAGAACTTAATTTGGACAGTCTGGAGGAAAGAAGGGAGAGGGGGGACATGATTGAGCTTTAAATATGTGAAAGGATTGAATAAGGTTCAGGAGGGAAGTGTTTTTAAGAAGAAGCTTAATGATAGGACAAGGGGGCACAACCTGAAGCTAGTCGGGGGGGAAGATCAGGAGCAATGTTAGAAAATATTATTTTACAGAAAGAGTAGTAGATGCTTGGAACAAACTTCCAGCAGAGGTAGTTGAAAAATCAACAGTCACTGAATTTAAACATGCCTGGGATAAGCACACATCTATCCTAAGATAACGAGTACATACAGTATACACATAAGGGCAGACTAGATGAACCGTGTGGTCTCCTTCTGCCGTCAACCTTCTATGTTTCTATACATACAAAAAAACCTCTACTCTGTCCTTTGGCGCTTGCAGCGCAAGTGAGCATGGCAAGCCACAGTGGTACCACAGCAGTCTCTGACTACACAAACGCATGATCAAGACACAAAGCTGCTCAGTGGTCCCAGGTCATCTACCATGCAAAGAAAATGGCTATGCTTAGAATACATAATATACAAGGATTTTGAGATGCATTGAAGTGGTTCATTTTACACAGTTCTCATATGGGATAAGGTGGGTGGAGTTAAGTATGAGCCTGGACATTGGACATAATGGTGCCCAGGTCTCTACAGGTGCTTCATAGGACAACCAGGACTGCAACCTGGGTCAAGGACCCTGAACAAAAGGTGCATGTTGTCGCGTCACTAACAGCATGTACAAAAAAATACCATTTTGTGAATACTCACCTGTAAAATGGGTATTATAAGTATGTCACACACCCCACTTCAATCATTGATTATTACACTTGGGTAATACCTACCGCTAGGTGGCAGTCTTGCAGAGAATCTCCAAAAAAGCAACAGGCCCCTCCCGGTCTATACATACCTGGTACCTCCCAACAATTTCCCAGTATTAAAACAGCAGTAAGACAAGGTACCAGGAACAAACAAATGTAACCCTCAAACGAAAAGAACAAAACTTCACCATATAAAGAGCCAGGATACCAAAAAGGGCGGGTGAAGTGGGGTGTGTGACATACTTATAATACCCATTTTACAGGTGAGTATTCACGAAATGGTATTATTCTAAGTATGTCACACACCCCACTTCAATCATTGATTATTACACTTGGGACATCCAACAGCAGTGTCCAGAAAAAGGGCGGGTATCCATCCAGGCAATAACGCAGAAACTCAAACCACTGCAGCCTGCAGAACCTTGCGGCCAAAAACAGCATCCGCTGAGACCCGCACATCAACCTTATAAAACTTAGAAAAAGTATGAACCGAAGACCAAGTTGCAGCCCTACAAACTTGTTCAACAGAAGCCTGGTGCTGAAAAGCCCAGGACGCACCAACCGCACGAGTAGAATGAGCAGTAACACGAAAAGGGGGATCCTTCCCCTTGGCAGAATAGGCTCCAACAATCGCCTGACGAATCCATTTGCTAATGGAAGATTTAGCCGGAGCCAAGCCCTTCCTAGGCCCACAGGGCACCACGAAAGAAGCATCAGTCTTACGAAAAGAAGACGTAGCACGCAGATAGTACTTGACACAACGTACAACATCCAAGCAGTGCAACGCACTCTCCTTGACATTCTTAGGCTTAGGACACAAAGAAGGAAGAACAATGTCCTGGTTAAGATGAAAAGCAGAGACCACTTTAGGGAGAAAGTCTGACTTGAAGCGAAAAACCACTTTGTCCTGATGTTCCTCAAAATAAGGAGCCTGAATCGACAAGGCTGCCAACTCCGAAACACGCCGAACCGAAGTGATGGCCACCAGAAAGGCAACCTTCTGAGTCAGAGCGGACAGAGCAATATCCCGCAAAGGCTCAAAAGGAGGAGCCTGAAGAGCAGAGAGAACCAAATTCAAATCCCAAACAGGGAGCAACGGCTTCCTAGGAGGCCGCAGATGTGAAACCCCCTGGAAAAAAGTCTTGACCAAAGAATGGCTAGCAAAAGACCTCTGAAAAAAGATAGACAAAGTAGAAACCTGCCCCTTCAAAGTACTCAGCTGAAGACCAGAGTCCAGCCCTGATTGAAGAAATTCCAAAATCCTAGAAATAGAAAAGACCCGGCAGGCAAAGACCTAGCCTCACACCAATCAATATAAGATCTCCAAGCCCTATAATAGATGGAAGAAGAGGATCTCTTCCTGGCACTAATAAGAGTCCGAATGACCGAATCCGAAAGACCCTCCTCCCTTAAGATGGAGGTTTCAGCAGCCAAGCCGTCAAAGCCAGCGTTGGTAAACTGGGGTAACACAGTTGGCCCTGAGTGAGAAGATCCGGCCGAAGAGGCAGATCGAACTGATCCACCGCCAGACGAACGATGTCTGCGAACCACACCCGCCTTGGCCACCTTGGAGCCACGAGAATGGCGGGAACTCCTTCCAGAACCAACTTTCGCAGCACCCTGCCTAGCATGGGAATCGGAGGAAACAGATAAAGAAACCCCAGGTCCCTCCAGCTCAGGGCCATGGCATCCGCCGCCAGAGCCAGAGGATCCTGAGACAGTGACACGAATGTCGGAAGCTTGTGATTGTGACGAGAGGCAAACAGATCCACCTCCGGCGTCCCCCACCGAAGACACATCGACCGGAACACCTGGGGATGGAGAGACCATTCCCCCCGGCGGGACGAACACCGGCTCAGAAAGTCCGCCTCCGTGTTTTCCACTCCTGGAATGTAAACTGCCGAGATGCAAGGGACATGAGTCTCTGCCCAAACTAGAATCAGAGACACCTCTCTGTGAGCACCCAGACTGCGAGTCCCTCCTTGGTGATTGATGTAAGCAACCGCCGTCCGATTGTCCGATCGAACCTGAACTGGCAGGCCCTGTAAATGATGCGTCAAGTGAGACAGAACCAACCTGATAGCTCGCAACTCCAGAACATTGATGGGCAAGTGGGCTTCCTGAGGGTCCCACTGCCCCTGAAACTGAAGATCCTTCCAGAAACCTCCCCATCCTGACAAACTGGCATCCGTGGTGACAGTTTCCCAAAGCGGGGTCAGAAACGACCTGCCCTTCAGAAGGTTGTCCGAGACCAACCACCACAGAAGGGACTGCCGAACCCGAGGGGACATCCGGAAGGACCGATCCAACGACCTCGGTCACCGGTCCCAAGACGCCAAAAGATGAAGCTGAAGCGTCCTCGTATGAAACTGCGCGAAGGGAACTGCCTCGAACGAGGCCACCATCAACCCCACCAGTCTCATCCCTAGCCGAATGGACGGGCGAGGATGGGAAAGAAGAAGCTGAGCCAATTCCTGAATCAAAAGAACCTTGGCCTGAGGGAGAAACACTCTGTGCTGGCAAGAGTCCAACGACATCCCCAGAAAGGTCACCACCCTGGCCGGAACCAGAGAGGACTTGGGGTAATTGATCACCCAGCCGAACCTCTCCAGCATAGACACCACCATGCTGGTTTCCCCTTCCGCTTGACTGAAGGAAGGCGCCATGATGAGAAGATCGTCCAGGTAAGGCACAATGCGAATCCCCTGAGCTCTGAGCAGGGCCATCACTCCCGCCAACACCTTGGTGAACACTCTCGGAGCAGAGGTGAGGCCGAATGGAAGAGCCACAAACTGAAAATGCCGATCCTCCACCACAAAACAAAGGAACCTCTGATGAGCTGGAAAAATCGGAATGTGAAGGTACGCATCCTTGATGTCTATGGACGTCATAAAGTCCCCCTGCCGAAGCGAACCGATCGCAGACCGCAGGGTTTCCATGCGGAACTTCCGGGGACGAATAAACCCGTTGAGAAACTTCAAATCCAGAATCGGACGGAACGACCCATCCTTCTTGGGTACAGTGAAGAGATTGGAATAATACCCGCGCCCTACCTCCGAAGGAGGAACCGGGCAGACGACTGCCAATTCCAGAAGATTCCTTACCGCCGCCAGGAGCCCCTGCGCGGCCAAAGGATCCGAAGGTACCCGAGACCTGAAGAACCTTGGAGGAGGGCGGGACTCGAACTCCAGCTTGTAACCGGCCGACACCACCTCCCGGATCCACCTGTCCGAGACCTCCTGGTCCCATACCCGGGAGAAGAGTCGCAACCGTCCCCCCACTCGTACGGGTGAGAGCGCCCCCTCATTGCTGAGCGGGCTTGGCAGCTGGCTTGGGCTTGACGCCCCAGACGTGAACGGGACGGCCACGGCCTCTACCCCTATTCCAACTGGCGCCCCTGGAGGCCGAGAAGCCCGCACCCCTGCCGGCTCTGGCTCCCCGAAAGGACGGATTGAAGGGGGCCGTCCCCCGAAAGGAACGGCGAAATTTCTTGCGCTGAGGTAACTTACCTCCCCTGGCAACAGAATCCAGCCTCTCACCGAAAAGCCTCAAACCCATAAAGGGAAGAGCCGTGAGCGATCTTTTAGAATTAAAATCAGCCGTCCACTGTCTCAACCACACACAATGACGGATAGCTACCAGCAGGGCAGTAGCCCTGCCACACATCAACATGGCATCCTCCTGAGCGGCCAGAATAAACGACAAGAAGGATTCACAACGCTTAAGAGCAAGAGACTCATCACTGGTAGGCTCAAGATTCACACATAAGTCCCTGACAATAGACCTAACCTCCAATGTCAAAAGAGCGAAGCACAAACAGGCCTCAACACCGAACCCACACAGACAAAACCATGGCGGGCCAGCTGATCAATCCGGCGATCCTCGCCGTCCCTGAGAGAAGTCGTGTCAGGAGAATGTACAACCGCCGTATTGGACAGTCCCAAGACCGGAGTATCTACCTCGGGAGGAACAGACCAACGCTTCATCAAGTCCGCCGGAAAAGGATACTTTCTATCCCAGCTAGGCGGTACCCCGACGAGACGCGTAGGTTGCTCCCATTGCTTAAGTACAACCTCTTCAAAATGCTGTTGACTGGGAAACTCCAAGCGCTGCTTGGACACCCCAAAAAGCTGACCCTTAGGCCGAGGAGCAACTTCCGGAGGATCCAAATCCAAAACCTCAAACATCTGAGTCAGAATAGTAGGCGTATCGGGTGGGGGGCCCTCAGCCTGGTCCCCCTCAGCACCCAGCAACTGCTGAACCTCGGAATCCTCTTCCTCAACGAGCTCACCCTCTTCAAGGGGACGATCTGACCAATCCAGGTCCCCAATAACTTCCTCATCTGAATCCGGCGGAGGCGGAGACAGATGCTTCCGCTTAGCTGGAGCCTTCTGAGCGACCACTGCGGAAAACATTTTCTCGAGGCTGGCCAAACGGGCGCATACCTCAGATTGCGAATCCCCACCCATGACAACGTCACACGGGGTCCAGAACAGGCGAGGGGGAGAGGGAGATGGCGCGGCCGATGAAGTACCAGGCACCGGAGTGCTGGACTGTCGCTCAATGTTCCGCTGTGCACATGGAATACATAAAATGACATCATCCCCCGGGAGCGGAGTCCCACAACCCCCACACAGCCTGGATTGTCCCTAAGGACCGTTTCCGGTATCTTTGGCAGCCTCCATATGGTGAAATTTATGGTATTCGCAGAACCCAGGGATTTACGCAGTAAGCGACCCGGGATGCCCCTTTAATATCTATATAACAATAATTCTTTAAAACCCTGACCATGGGAATTTAGCATAAAAACAACCCAATAAATTGAGTAATGGCCTAGAAAAAAACCCCACTAGCCAGGTATATAAGACCGGGAGAGCCCTGTAAGATGGGGGTCCCAGAATCTGAAAGACAAAACAAGGACAACAATCATTCCAGCACAACAGCACACATGTAAAAATACAGTGCTTATTCAAACCATAAAGGCCGTCTCCCCCCCTTTAACCACAAGCCCTAGGCTGCTGGTTAAATAGCCCCCCAAACAGTGGGAGCGAGGTGGGGGGGGGGGGTCAGAGAATAGCATAATACTATTAAATATATAGTTAAAATACTATTACTATTAAAAAACTATTAATCACAAGCCTATTGAGAAAAGAGAGTACCTCAGCTGCTCCTACCAACCCGCGAATCACCGCGGGCCTACCTCAGACTGAAATGGCGGCCCCAGCCAGTAAAAACGCCAGCACCGTACAGGAGAAGGGAGAAGAAAGGCGGGCCCATGGAAGCGCGGGAGCCGCAATAGCCCCGCCCCTCCCCAAACATCCAACCATGGCGCGGGCCGCGCAAGACGCAGTCCCGCCCACCTACTGTGCTGCCGAGCCACGGGCTCGCGCCAGTGAAGATGGCGCCCGCCTCCCCCATGACCAGACCGGCGGCGCAACCGCCCGGTCCCCCCCGAGCACATGTAAAGGCACCGGAAGACACGCGCAGCGAGCGCCGACCTCGGCGCTCCCCATCCAGGCGGGCCCGCGGCGCAGAGCGCCGGCCGGTCCCGCCCACCGAAAAAACCCCTGACAGGAATGCCGCGCCAACGGCGCCACCATGACACCCCTAAAGTATCACAACCGGCGGGCCGGTGACACACGTCCGACCCGCCCGATAAGAAGGCAGAGGCCCGACCTAGAACAAATAAAATATAGCAGCCCCTACCACTCGTCCCAGCATGCACACACACAACACACAGCCACGCGTTAAGGGGCCATAGTAAGCTGGGAAGGAAAGGGCATCACCTAATGTGCAAAACTGACAGGCTCGCTCGATGAGCCGGCTACCTAACTGCTATGGAATAGCGGCATCCCACGTCCGGATCACCACTCCGGAATCCCGCTATGCCCCATAATATGGGGTCGAGCGGAGGAGCTAATCTCCTAGGCACCAAGGGTGCCATCTACCCTTGCCCGGCCTACAGCCTAAGCTGGGAGGCTGCCAGTTACACAGGGGGATAAAACCAAACGGAGCCGGGCAGAAATAGACCATAGGGGGGGGGCCGGGGTGATACCCCGGCTACCTGCAAGCAGGAGAATTCTTTCTTCTGTCTTGTCGCCACCTTGCAGAGAACAACACTGGGAAATTGTTGGGAGGTACCAGGTATGTATAGACCGGGAGGGGCCTGTTGCTTTTTTGGAGATTCTCTGCAAGACTGCCACCTAGCGGTAGGTATTACCCAAGTGTAATAATCAATGATTGAAGTGGGGTGTGTGACATACTTAGAATATAAACTAAAATGGAATTGTAACAAACTTGTAAGTTTTATAAGCTTTGTGCATATAATACCAAAATGTAGATCTGGTTCATGAAAGTAGGGGGAAGAAGGGTTACCTATGTGCCTTGTTACCCGACTAATCCAAGAACACCTTATAGTGACTCAATGAACTGAGAAGCACAGCATGCTCTGGAAATTACAAACACCCATTCACCTTTCTGATGGTGGCCACACATATTGCAGATAGATTTAATGGATCGATGGCTTCCAGTTTCATTCCTTCTTTAAACCACTCAGAATTTTGGTCAACATCTTTGACCTAAGAGGGTAAAAAAAATGCATTATGTAACACATCAGGGTTTCCAAACCCATTTTCATGGAGTATTTTACAATTACCTCAAGTACCATCCCCACCACAACTAATACAGATTTCCCCAGAGGATGGAGGTCCTATACTGGCTCAACAATGAAGGTTTCTTTTGCCATAAATGCAGTCATCCCAAAATGCTTCACTCCTGAAGTCTGTGAACTTGGGGGCCTGACACACGCTATAGGAACAGTATCGTCTTCAGTATCGCCGGCCTTCTATCAGGCCAGCGGCCACGAGTGCCACCAGAGTGGAGCTCGAGTACCTCCAGTGAAACCTGTGCCACTGGTTGGGAATCCTGTAATACATGTTCACACAGCAGTCCTCTTTGGATTGGGACCTATAGCCTTTCTGGGCAACTCTGCACAAAGGAGATTGCTAGTCTGTACTCCTAAAGCCATGTTGACATACTTATCGCCTATAGCTGCCCTGTCCGAAGGGTAACTCAGAAATGGCTATTGCACACATCTCCTATTTGCTAGGGGCCATATCTACCCTGCATAACTGGTAAGCAGGGAAAAAAGCTCCACAGGAGGCACCTGGCCGAGACATGTGGAAGACCTAGAGGGCAGCATCCAAAAACTTTCAGACATCTGGTACCTGACCCTTAAACTGTAGATTTTTAGGATAAAAGGGATCCAGACCCGCCATCACCCCTAGCAGAAAAGAAAAAAAACCCAGAGGGCCAAGGGGAAGAAGCAGGCCTATTAATGCTGTTCTACCTCTACCTCTCACCTGTAAAGGAAACACAAAACTAGAAGTGGCTAGCCATTCTGGAGGATGGTGATGGGAAATTATAGTAGGTCTTTGTATAGCCCCAATGCAGCCACCCAGTGGATAAATACCATATCAGAGCAGCAAATCTTTCGTATTCTGCCCCAGCTGAGCACTGATGAAGGACACGGAAAACCACTGCACACTGCAGCCATGCTCAGCTCTCACAGGTGCAGCAGTTACCTGTGCCCCCCAAATTAGGATGCCCAGGGAGGGTGACTGCAGCAAACAAAAGGACTGCACCCTCGCCCCCCCCCCCCGGTGGCCTACTCTAAAGGAGGTAAGGTTGCAAGCATATGCAGCCATTTCTGGGTCCTTTGTTAGATGAAGCTGTGCAGACATAGTAGGTGTCAGCAGTGTGGGGCTTGTGGGTGTGAGGAGGTGGTGGTGTCCTGCAGACAAGCACCCTCTGTAGTTAAACAGGACCTTCAGAGTGATTTAATGAAAAGCCAAAACTCTTAAAAACGGTTTCCCAGCATCTAAAATTTATATATTTTACGTTTTTAGTCACTAACTTATTATTCTTTCCCCCACTGTGCTGCAACTCTGTTCAGGAATTTAGGATATGGGCGTCGCCATCTTGACTCAGAAGCATCCTTACTGAGGAGAGTGGGATAAAAAGGTACAGGGGGCGGGTTATAGCTGTGCTTTGCTCAGACAGAGCAGAGCTGGGGTCAGGTAAAGGTCAGCAGTCCCAGAATGCAGAGCAGCACAGTCAGGAGGCACTTCCTGTTTGCAGGCTGCCTGATAAGATGGCAGCTTCCATAAGCCGCCATCTAACATGCAGTAGATGCAGGTAGGATGATTTTTAATGTGGACAATCTGTATGTACAGGGTGTGGGAAACATGTAAGATAGACTCTTATTCAGAGTGAAGGTCCGCTTTAAACGTTTGGAAGAAAAAAAAACTAATCTGAGATTTAAAATATGTTTCAAGAAAGTAATTCTGCTGGTTTTCCTTTGAAGGCCGCACACCACATTAAAGAATTTAAAGCGATGGGCAAGTAAAAAAAAATACAATTCTGTGATTACTCACCTGTAGAATTGGTATTATGAGTATACAGTACGTCCTGCTCCAGATATAGTACTTACTATCGGGTATTACTCCGCCAGATGGCGCTGGATTGCAGAGACATCGAAAATAGGCTCCTCCCGGCCCCTCAAATACCCAGGGAACTCCCACAAATCCCCAGCATTGAAAAGCAGTTAATGAGAAGCCGGGAGAAATAAAACAACCCAAACTTGTAACTATAACAATAACAACAATCACCATACAGGGGATCCAAGATAATGCAAAACCAAGGGTGGGGTGGAGCAGGACGTACTGTATACTCATAATACCAATTCTACAGGTGAGTAATCACAGAATTGTATTATTCTTAGTATACAGTACGTCCTGTTCCAGATATAGTACTTACTATCGGGACATCCAAAAGCAGTCCATAAGTAGGGTGGGATCCCCAAAGTTAAAAGCAGACAGTTTAAACCACTGCCGTCCGCAGAACCTTTCGGCCAAAAGTAGCATCAGCTGAGGCCCTAACATCAACCTTGTAAAACTTTGAAAAGGTATGAACAGAAGACCAAGTAGCGGCCTTGCCAACTTGTTCAACAGAAGCCTGTCGCTGAAGAGCCCAAGAGGCACCAATAGCACGAGTAGAATGAGCAGTAAGGCGGAAGGGAGGATTCTTCCCCTTAATCACAGCTTGACGTATCCATTTGCTGATAGTAGACTTGGCAGGAGCCAAACCCTTCCTAGGACCAGAAGGGACCACAAAAAGAGCATCAGTCTTTCTGAAAGGTGCAGTAGCCACCAGATAGTACTTCAGACACCTAACCGCATCCAAAGAATGCAAGACCCTCTCCTTAGCATTACTAGGATTAGGGCACAATGAAGGGAAAACAATGTCCTGATTCAAATGAAAGGCAGACACTACCTTAGGCAGAAAATCTGTCTTGAAGCGTAACACCACCTTGTCCTGGTGTCTCTCATAGTAGGGAGGCTGAATGGAAAGCGCCGCCAACTCAGACACACGCCTAACAGAGGTGATAGCCACCAAAAAGACAACCTTGAGAGTATGAATGGCCAGGGAAGCATCATACACAGGTTCAAAAGGAGCACCCTGCAAAGCTGATAAAACCAAGTTCAAATCCCAAACAGGCACCATAGTCTTACACGGGGGACGCACATGAGTCACCCCCTGCAAAAAAGTCCTAATCAGAGAATGCTGAGCAAAGGACGTCTGGAAGAAAATAGCCAGGGCAGAAACCTGATCTTTTAGAGTACTAAGTTGGAGCCCCATCTCCAACCCATGCTGTAGAAACTCCAGAATCCTGGGAATAGAGAACACACGACAGGGAAGAGACTTAGACTCACACCAGTCAATGTAGGCACGCCAAACCCCGTAGTAAAGGCCAGGCCGTCAAAGCCAGAGTTTGTAAATTGGGATGGAGTAGTGAGCCCTGAGTGAGCAGATCTGGCATCACGGGCAGAGTGTACTGATCTACTGCCAACTGCACCACGTCTGCGAACCACACTCTTCTTGGCCACCTGGGGGCCACCAGAATTGCTGGCACCCCTTCCAGAGCAATCTTGTGCAGAACCCTGTCCAGCAGGGGTAATGGAGGGAAGACATACAGAAACTGAAAGTCCTGCCATGACATTGCTAGAGCATCCATGGTCAAGGCCAGAGGATCCTGGGACAGGGAGACAAAGGCCGGGAGCTTGTGATTGTGATGGGACGCAAACAGATCCACATCTGGTTGGCCCCAACGGTGACACAGAGATTGAAACACCCTGTTGCATAGGGACCATTCTCCCTGGCGAGAGGTCCCCCTGCTCAGAGAGTCTGCCAGGAGATTTTCCACCCCCGGGATTTACACAGCTGATATGCAGGGAACATTGGTCTCCGCCCAGGTCAGGATCAGAGACACTTCCTGGAGGGCCCTCTTGCTCCGGGTCCCTCCCTAATGATTGATGTAGGCAACTGCCGTCTGGTTGTCCGAGCGCACCTGAACAGGCAGGCCCCGAAGGTGAGTAGTCAACTGAGCCAGAACTAACTTGATCGCCCGCAGTTCCAAGACATTGATATGTGTGTGGGCCACCTGAGGGCCCCACCTCCCCTGGAACCGCAGGGACTTCCAGAAACCCCCCCAACCTGACAGACTGGCATCTGTGGTGACCGTCTCCCAGGAAGGGGTAAGAAAGGATCTGCCCCCCAACAGGTTCCTTGAGTCCATCCACCACGAGAGGGACCTCCTGACCAGGGGGGAGAGCACACAGACCCTGTCCAGGGACGCTGGATCCTTGTCCCACACTGACAAAAGGTGGAGTTGCAGAGGCCTCAAGTGGAACTGAGCATAAGGGCCGCCTCGAAGCACACCACCATCAGGCCCACCAGCTGCCTTCCCTGACTGATGGAGGGATGAGGGCAAGATAGCAGGAACTGGACCTGTGCAATCAGACTGTCCACCTTCTGTTGAGGAAGGAAAATCCTTGCCTGAACTGTATCCAGATTCATTCCTAGGAATGGAGTCACCAAGGAGGGGGACAGTGAGGACTTGGGGTGGTTGATCACCCATCCAAATGACTCCAGGGTGGACACCACCAGCTGAGTATCCAATTCTGCCTGATGTAGAGATTGGGAGGTGATGAGAATGTCGTCCAGATAAGGCAGCACGCGGAAGCCCCGATATCTGAGCAGAGACATCACGCCAGCCAGCACCTTGGTGAACACCCTGGAAGCTGAGTTAAGACCAAAGGGCAATGCCACAAACTGGTAGTGTTGATCCTCCAGAGCGAACCTGGGGAATCTTTGATGACCTGGAAATACAGGAATATGAAGGTAAGCATCCTTAATGTCCACAGAAGTCATGAAATCCCTTGGGCGCACGGAACGGATGGCAGAGCGCAGAGTTTCCATGTAAAAGCGCCTGCTCCTGACAAATTTGTTGAGGATCTTTAAGTCCAGGATGGGTCTGACTGAACCATCTTTTTTGGGGACTGTGAATAGGTTGGAATAGAAGCCCTTGCCTATTTCTCTTAAAGGGACCTTGTAGATGACCCCCAGCTCCAGGAGGCCTTGCACTGCCTGCACTAACTCCTGAGTTAACACTGGGTCCAGAGGACTCCGGGATCTGATGAATCTTGGGGGCAGCCAGGCAGGAGGACACTACCTCCTGAATCCACCGGTCTGAGACATGAAGCCTCCAGACGTGAGCGAAGTGCTGAAGCCGTCCCCCCACCCGGATGGGTGAGGGCGCCCCATCATGCCTGAGGGGGTTTGGGAGAGGATTTAGCCTTGGGACCCCAGGAGGAGCCAGGACATCCACGTCCTCTGCCCCTACCCCAGAAATCTCCCTGGGCCCCAGTAAAGGAAACCCCCCCTCCCCTGTCTAGCACCACGGTAGGGGGAGGAGAATGAGCCCTGACCCCGAAAGGGCAGAGACTGACGCCTGCGCTGGGGTAACCTGCCTCCCTTATCAAAAAGTTCCAGGCGGTCCCCAAACAGGCGTAGTCCTTTGAAGGGAAAACCAGTGAGGGCCTTCTTGGCAGCGTTGTCAGCAGCCCACTGGTGCAGCCAAACCGAGCGGCGTATAGCCACCACAAGGGCAGATGCTCTGGCACACATTCTAATGGTGTCATCCAAGGCAGAGAGGACAAAATTTACAAAAACATCACAACTGGAGAGTGCATTAAACACCTCACAAGGCAAATCATCAGGGGCACTATCAAGTATACTTCTCAGGGTCCTAGTGCCACAGTGTAATGGCAGAGGCACAGACCGGGCGCAGTGCCGTCCCCACACATGCAAAAGCATGGGACGCCAGCTGGTCAATGCGCCGGTCCTCAGCATCCCGCAGGGTAGTAGAGTCAGGGAATGCATGACAGAGGTGTTAAAAAGTGGACCAACACCCACGGGTGATCGGCCCGGGAATCTATAAGATTCCCGGGCCGATCACCTCCCTCCCCGCGGGACATCCGAGATCGGGATGTCCCGCGGGGTGAAACCCCCCCAAACACCCCAAAATCCTTACCTTATCTTCGCCTCCCTCGCGCCCCTCTAGGCGTGCGCGCGCCCGCGCCGGACGTCTGTGAATGGCCGGCGCGGGCGCGCGTCAAGAGGGACGCGCGGGAGGCGGCGGCGGAGGAGCCGCTTGTCCGCGGCTTGTCTGTCGGCGCTGGGAGCGGGGAGAGGTGAGTTTTTCGGGGGGTTCGGGGGGGTTCACACAGCGGGGCACCCCGATCGGGGGTGCCCCACCGAAGTGGACCAAGACCCAGGATAGTCAAAATCCTGGGTGTTGGTCCACTTTAAGATAGCCCTAGGACCGGGGCATCCCCCTCGGGAGGGGATGACCAACACTTTACCACATTAGCAGGAAAGAGATACCTCTTATCCCAACTTTTAGGTACACCGGGAAGTCTACTGGGGCGCTCCCATTACTTGAGCACAAGGTTATTGAAATGTGCTTGCTTAGGAAATTCCAAACGTGACTTAGCGGTGTGGAAAAGCTTCCCCCTTTGCCTGGGAGCCGCAACAGGGGGAGAAATGGACAGAATCTCAAAAATCTGGGTCAGCAATCTGTCAGTGTCATCCGGGGTCAGAGCCAGAATCATCATGGCCCCTTGGCCTCTCATCAGATGACCCTGAGTCAGAGAAAAGCTCCCCTTCGTCCGAAGGGGTATAGCCACAAAGATTCCAAAACTCCTCAGTTTCCATAGGGAAAAGAGTGACATTGGGCGTTAAGTGCCGCTTTTTAGCAGAGGCCTTACGCGCCAAGGTATTAGCAATCAACTGCTCAACAGTAGCCAGTCTAGAAGACACATCAGGCTGAGAATCCCCACTTGTATGCAACTCAGTAGGAGTGAGATTTAAGCTTGGGGGAGTAGGTGAAGTGAAACGAGGTGCAGGGCCAGCCACTGGAAGGCCAGATTGCAGCGCAAGCACTTGCTCAGCACAGGGTACACAGAGCCATGCCTTGTCAGCGTCAACATGAGACTCCCCACACGCTACACACAGCCAGGCTTGTCCTGAAGGAACCCCGGTCACATTATCCTGAGATACCTCCATATGGTGCTTATATCGGCACTATAGGCCGATAGGGATTGACGCTATACAGCAACCCTGGATGCCCCAATAACCCGCTAGGGAAGTGGGAGTAATTACACTAGGCCTCACAAGTTAAAGTGGACCAACACCCAGGATTTTGACTATCCTGGGTCTTGGTCCACTTCGGTGGGGCACCCCCGATCGGGGTGCCCCGCTGTGTGAAACCCCCCCGAACAACTCACCTCTCCCCGCGCCGACGGACAAGCCGCGGACAAGCGGCTCCTCCGCCGCCGCCTCCCGCGCGTCCCTCTTGACGCGCGCGTGCCCGCGCCGGCCATTCACGAAGATAAGGTAAGGAGTTTGGGGGGGTTTCACCCCGCGGGACATCCAAGATCGGGATGGTGGGAGGTGATCGGCCCGGGAATCTTATAGATCACCTGTGGGTATTGGTCCACTTTAACCAACTAATAGAGGGCCAGGAGAAGCCAATGGATTCGCCCACCTAAAAGACATAATAAAAGGGGCCGTAAGCAGACAGTAATAAAAAGGTGGTAATAAAGCCGCCCGCGAGGGCACTTACGGACCGCGGTAGGTAGAGGTCCGTCACGCATAAGCCGACCAAGCAGACAAAATGGCGTCGGTATACCTCGAGGGGCCGGCCGGCCGGCAACAGCAATGACGCGGAACGTGCCAGAGACGGGCCCCGCCCCCCCCCCCCGAAGAGCGCGAAGCCAACACGTGACAAGCAGCCAATGATAGCGCGCCGGCGCCTGAGGTAACGCTGCCGCCAAGCGCGGAACATATGTGACAAAAAGGCACGTGGCGGCAATTTTAAATATAGATATAGTAAAGCAAGTCAGCGCGGCGGCTGACACAAAGCAGAATGAAATAAAGCATAAGGCCAATACACGTGAATACAGAGCATACACACAGACACAACCCCCCCCCCCTCTTTTCCCCCCAAAGGCTACGTGGAGAATGAGGGAGGACAGCGGCCACTTAAAGTGGACCAACACCCAGGATTTTGACTATCCTGGGTGTTGGTCCACTTAGGTGGGGCACCCCGATCGGGGGTGCCCCGCTGTGTGAAACCCCCCCGATCGCCGCAAAAACTCACCTCTCCCCGCTCCGTGACCTCGTCCGGCCAATGACAGCGCTCAGAGCTGCTCTGGTATGCGCGTCCAAAGCCGCTTGGACGCGCATACCAGAGCGCTGTCATTGGCTGCGTCTCTCGCTTCCCTCTAACAGGGAGCGCGCCTGCGCCGGCCATTCACAAAACGGCCGGCGCGGGAGCGCGCCCTGCTAGAGGGAAGCGAGAGACGCGGCCGCGTCTCGCCCATGCGCCGTTGGATCGCCGGTAAGGTAAGGATTGTGGGCCTCCTGGGGGGTTCCTCCCCGCGGGACATCCCGATTTCGGATGCCCCGCGGGGAGGGATCTGATCGGTCCGGGAATCTTATAGATTCCCGGGCCGATCCCCCCTGGGTGTTGGTCCACTTTAAATAGGGCCCACTGATGGGCAGGGGCAATAGTGCGGGAGGGGCATCCCATAAAGGCTCACCATAAGCCTATATCACCTACCCTTTGGTGGGGGATTGCGGTGGAGTAGCGCTCCTAAGCACCTAACAGCGGTGCTGCCTACCATCACCCGACCAGCGCAGCCAAGGCTGGGAGGCATATTACTAATTGAACGGGTGGGAATAGTCCTACAGGGCCGCAGGCTAAAAGCCCCGCTCACCTGCGAGTAGAGAGCCATTTCTCGTCCTTCGCAGTCCAGACTGCAGAGAAAATCTGGGGATTTGTGGGAGGTCCCTGGGTATTTGAGGGGTATTTTCAATGTCTCTGCAGGCCAGCGCCATCTGGCGGAGTAATACCCGATAGTAAGTACTATATCTGGAGCAGGACGTACTGTATACTAAGAATATAAATATCAGTAGCTTACCTTACATTGAGTCCCTCCAGCGCTCTCCTTCCTGCTATATTTGTCTACTTCAGTAGTCTTCAAACTTCCTCCTCAAGGGCCGAGACAGGCCAGGTTTTGCAGCTCTCTATGCTGATGCACAGATGTAATAATTAGGGCTATAGCTCTGTCTGAGCACCAGTTAATTCACCTGTGGAGTAGCGTGGAGAGCTGCAAAACCTAGCCTTGGCCCTTGAGGAGTTGAGGACTACTGGTCTACTTAGTTAGTAAATCACTTCCTCATTCTGCTTTCAGTCTCCACCCGCTGACCTGGTCCTTCAATCAACCTTCAGTGGACTGAATACCCCCACCCCCTCCCCAGACATCCCGATTGGCTGCCTTTCTCTGCAGCTATGAAAGCCCGCCATCCTCTCTCTTCTTCCTCGTGAACTTGCTCTCAGCGTTCAGACATCTGGCTCGTGTCTTTGATTAGGCACACACCTGCCACCCTGTATTCCTGCATATGCCTCTGTCTGCCAGCCCTGCCACAGGTCAAACACCCAGCCTACAGGTTTTTTTTTTTTTTAAACAGATTGAAGCTTGCAACAGTGCAACGTGTAGCCTGGGACAATGAGACAAGAATCGGGCTTACTTTAGTATAAATTTAATTACCATCTGTACCAAGTCAGTAGACAGGTTTACCTTTGCAAATAAGTGGGAAGGTGCATCGTAATGAGATTCATTTTTCTTTAATATGTCTACAAAAAGAAACAAACAAGAGTTATGCTTTTAATGTTTTTATTTTTTCAGTTTAAATGCTAGCTGACGAAAATCTGCCCAGGTGGGGCACAACTTACATCACAGCAATGGACAAAAGGTGCTGGAGAAGAAGAACTGCTCACCTCCAACTGCCAGTCCCTAGCATCAGAACGCTGCACATACCTGATCTCTTAAACCGATGGCCTATGCTTCGCGACCATCCAATAGGATGAATGAGAGGGCTGTACATGTGACACCAGAAGTCATCGGTCTTGTCCTCACTTTCCTCATACACCAATCTTAGCCGGCCTCCAATCACTGTGTCCACAACAGCCACCCGCGTCCGGCAGAGGTGTGTTTTGTCCACCACTTCCACCCTCATTAAAGGCTTGAAGGGATACTGCATATTGTCAGACACCTTGGAGGTAAAGCCAGGACATGATTAGCATTGTTCAAAAAGGTTAATTGTTCCTGAACTAGCCACCATAAAATACTATACAATGAGTAAAGTGGTTGCTCTGCATTGCTGCAGCAACCTGTGGCATCCCCGCCCCCTCCACAGACAGAGGAGCGTATACAGGGACATAGGGGTTTCATCCTGTGGGGAATTTCTATGTGGGATGCCCCTTGGACAGAGAATCATCTGGCCCTTTTTTTTTTTAGGTTAGTCTTCTCTAGGTGTGCGTCTTGTTGTAAACACAAGCTGTACATCGGCTTACCTTTTGAGCAAAATCTGCCGGTAGGGTCTTGGCACCAGTTAGTCGTTTAACTAAAAAAACTTTCCAATTTGAATATTTGTGTTGGATAGCTGGAAGAAAGAAGGGTAAAAAAAAAACAAAAAACATACATTAGCCCGAACCAAAGAGGGCAATAAAGCAAGAATGTAATGACTCAAATTCAAACTCTGGCAAGGGTTAGAAGCAGTTTGATGAGCTTTCTGCTGGGTAGGATGCTGCTTTAAAATGGAACAAACCCCATAAAGGTTTTTGTTCCATGCCCCCCCAGGGCATCCAGATGTGGGATGCCCCACTGTGTGGGTTTACATCCTTTAGCAAAGGGCTCCGATTGCCTTCAATGGCGAGTGCAAGCTGTCTATCTGAATGGCTGGGACGGGAGCGCTCACGCCACCGGGGATGCAGCAGCACGTGCTCCCTATTGCAAACAATCAGAGCTGTTTGCCTTTCTGATTGGATGAGAGCACACACATGCGCCATTGGACAATGTCATGGTGATCATTATTACCAACGCCGTAGAGGGGTTGCGCGGTGGTGGGGTTTTTTTTCAACATGGTCTGTATTATTTTAATTAATAACTCAGGAAAAGGTGGGTCTCTAATGCAGGGCTCAGTGATACCGTAGCATGAGGGCAAACGTTAGGCTTAGTATGCCTGTGAACTCTCTACCCAAGGAGGTGGGGGCTGTTCTGGTTTACAGGGATACTAATTGGACCTTTGTTTAGGAGCACCTAAAAGTTTCTGGGACTTAAAATCCTTTACTTGCCCTATCTCTTGTTAACTCACAAAAACCACAAAAGCCAACCCAGGCAGCATGTGCCGCTGAAGACAAGACAGCAGAAAATGTTCCCGGCAGTACTTGCCCCTAAATTATAGAAGCTGGATAGGGGGTGTTCTATTTCAGCAGAAGGGACACAGGTTGCATGACTGCTCCTTTCACACAATAGCGTTTGAAGGCAATCATTTCTCATGGTAGCACATATGCAGTCGTGATTGTGAAGCGCTCCTACCGCAGAATTAGAATTTGCCTATGCACTAGCGATTTCATAGGAAAACGCTGGCACAAACGCCCTAGTAAATCTAGGTTAAGGAGTACAACATGCCTCCTAGTACAGGGATCATTTTAACATGTACACAGTTTTAACTATAGTAAGAAGTATTGAGCCAGCCCGTAAATGTTGTAGAATTTTCTGCTTTTATTTTCTTCCATTAAAATCAATAATCAAAGTACACAAAGTAGTAAATATGTACAAGATGGGCCCTAACGCCAACGCGTTTCGGACAATAGGTCCTTAATCATGACATCTCTCTCTCTCTCTCACAGTTTTAACTATATGGACTGTAAAAAAGGTAAAAACCCTGCTCTGCTATTTATAACAAGAACATTGGATACACATGCCGAACACCATGCAGGGAAAAATATGCACCTACTTTGTGGTGGAACGAGTGGCTTTCCGCTGCTTGCACACCAGCCAACGGGATGGACATCGTTACTACAAACGTTGTACCAGAAATCCAAACTGGTGTCGTTTTCAAAACCTTCGTATCGGAGTAAAGCGGTGTAGCCTGGAATAAATACAGGTAAACTAATGGGAAGCAATAAAAAAAATAAAGCAAAATGATCATGAACAGAGTCATGGAAAAAAAAATGTCTGCTGGAAAAAAGGAAAAAAAAATGTCTGCTGGAAAAAAACAAAACTGAAGGGGTAACATCCCCTCCTGCAGGAGGAACAAGGGGAGGGTTTCAGCTTTGCATAATCTCTCCCCCTCCTGGCAACAGGATGATATCACCCAAGAGCTAAAGTGCTACAGCAGGCAAAGGTAATTGTTACACTATTGCGGCTGGCTACATTTGGCACTGTCCTAAACTGTTTTTTTGTTTTTAAATTGAAGAAGAAATGTCCTACCCTGTTTCCCCGAAAATAAGACAGTGTCTTATATTAATTTTTGCTCCCAAAGATGCGCTAGGTCTTATTTTCAGGGGATGTCTTACATTTTTCCATGAAGAAGAATTCACATGCATTCACAAAAAAAGGAAATTTATTAACTGTTAAACAGTAGTAGTTGCCATCACAAACCAGCATAACCAGACAAAATGTGACTCCTGTCAAAATTTCATGTTACCTCCCCCCCCGATCCTCCTGTCCCAATTTACCCCCCTTCTCCTGTACTACCGGTAGTGGCATATGTGGGGAATCCAAAACATACAGTCTAGAGAATCCAGGGAATTCTCTAGTTTCCATCCCCCCCTCCCCTCACTTCACCTGGCATTTCCCCCATAGAAATTCTTTTTTTTTTTCTTCTTCACAGTCTGCTGCCACTACTCACTAACTTACTGTCAGAGAGCGAGCAGCAGACAGCAGCTTTCACTTTGGTGGCGGCCGCTTTGATGACGAGTGACGTCCCCCTATGCGCAACGTCAGGGGCGTCACTCGTCATCAGAGAGAGCCGGCCGCAGCTGACTGAGGACTCTTGCTGCGGCTGATCACTATGGCCACTCCTGCAGGCGCTTGCTATGGCAGCGCTTACCAGCAAATACTTGCTGCGGCCGCAGCTCTCTGCAGGTGATCGCTGCAGCCGCAGGTCACTATGGCGGCTATGAAGTTACGGTAGCAGGCGTGGTGCGCACACAGCCATGACGCGGCGCCTTCATACCGGTAAGTAACTCACGGCGACGGGGCGGTGGGTGGAAGGGTGTCGGAGGATGTGAGGATCAGCGGGTGGGTGGTGTTCTAACATTATTTTGGGGGGAGGTCTTATTTTCGGGGGGGGGGGGGGTCTTATTTTCGGAGTAGGTCTTATTTTCGGGGAAACACGGTAGATATCAGGGTTTACCAGTTTACCATAAGAAAAAAGTGGGCGTGACCCTTGGCTCTGTGATGCTGCATAATAAACAGAATAATGGGCAGGGTGAAGAGAAAGAGGAAATCTTGAAGAAAGAGGAAATCTTGAAACTTGTTTGAAACTTGTATGTTAAATAACAACAAGTGGAGCAGTTCACTTTTAAAGGTTATCCACTCATCCTCTAAATGATTAAACTACCCAACTAGTGATATGAAATTAGGAGCAGATTTTCTTCAATGAGTTAAGATTTTTTCGGTACAAACCCTCCAATTTTTTTTTTTTTTTTTATTTCTATACCATTTTAACTGATTAATTGTTTAAAAATGGTGCTGGAGCCAACAGAAGCCAGTGAGAAGAAAACAGAAGACAAGTGGTTCTTCGGGAGCCAGGGCTGTGGGTAGGGGAGTACTTTTTTTGTAGTCCACAAATTGCCTTTAACCTCCTAACAGTCTTATCTGTGTTTTACCCTTTTGATAAAAGGAGATTTAAGGTTTGGTTGTGCCGATTGCGGACACTTCCTAACCCCCTCACCCTGTGTGCCAGGACCCCACATTCTGCACAGTGTGCCTGGAGTTGCCCCCGATAATGGCAACGTATTTTGGATGTTTTTTTTCTTTGCCACTAGGACAGTTAGGGGGTTAAAGCAAACCTCCAGTCAAATATAACTAATGGTCTGCATACATAGCCACCACTGGGCCACCCTAATTTGGGATACCCCTTTACTTAAGGGCTGAAAGGAAGCTCAAAATAGGCCAAATTAATGATTGGGTTCACCCTCCTGCACTGCTTACATATATCACGTGACTGCAGGGTTTGCTGGATAGGTATGAGTTTATGCATGCCCAGCTACCAAACCTGTTTTATCTGGCTTTAAAGTAAATCAACAGCCAAAAAACCCCCCCACAAATAAAGGGGTACTTGCCTTTTGTCCCCTGCAGCCGATCGGTGCTAATCCAGCGATCAGCAACTCACCCGATCACTGGATCCAAGCCAGTGCCGGGCTTCCCAGGCTGTCCAGGGTCAAGATTGATGGTGGTTTGGGATTGCCCTCTCCATTCATTGAATTGGGAATCGACACAGGAAGCAGCAGCTGCAGCACATGCTCGGTTCCAGCAGTTAGGCAAGTTGCCGATCACTGGCCTAGGACCAATCAGCTGTGGGGACGAAAGGCAAGTAGCCATTTTTTTGCTAGGCTATTTAATGATTTAAATTTGGAAAGATGTGCTTTGTATTGTGGGAAAAAATCAATACAGCTTTTCAAAATGTATCCAACCTACCTGCTAGCTTTACAATGCCTGCAATCCAGAACACCTTCGCAGTCAGATTCTGGTCTGTGTTGAGGACTTCAACTCTTACCCCTTCAGCAATGTCACCCCAACAGTTGCCCATTGGTGCCTGCCAAACAAAAAGAACAGATCCAAATCCTTCAACATGGGTGTCTCAATCAGTGTCATGAAACAATTTGTATTCAACACCTGTCTAGTAAGCCATCTAAAAGGTTTCCAATTATGACAGATGTTAAGTGCTAAGAGGCTGCTCCATCACAGATTTCAAAACTCAGGACCTTCAGCCATTACAATTGTTTTCAAGGGGGCTGGCTGTACACAGGCCATGCCCACTCACCAGCCGGAGCTGTGGGAGGACGACTGGCAGAACAGCAATGGCAGTAAGGGAATAAGATCTCCTAGTCCTCCCTGGCACTGCTCAGCCCTAAAGTCCACGGCCATTCAGACAGGCTGGACAAACAAGTGCGCCACAGACCGCAGGGAGGCTGGGGATGCAGCTGCTCCCGCTCCCTTACAGGGAGCTCTGGCACAAACCGCACTGCTATGCAGTGCATTAATATGCCTGGCACATATCGCTGATTGGACCTGAGCCAGCACAGTGGGGGAAGGCAAGTTTTGTGGGTGACCTAGGCGTTTTCACATATGGAGCCATCAACCAAAACTCCCTACTTTTGGTCAGCTTTAAAGAGAAAACTCTGATTTCGCCATCCATGGGGCATCCCACATGAAATCCCCTGGGTTACCTACTATATGCACCACACCATGGAAGCCCATCACAGACATAGGGCATAAACAGAAATGTAACACTTACATGTTTAAAGCACGAGACTGGAGCACCCACTAGGTTATTGTTGATGATGTAACTGCCCCAGCTAAATCCTTCTGCTGTGATGGCTGCAAAAAAGAAAAAAAAAAAAAACAGAAAATTTCTTTACTATGACATCACACCCGCCAGGAAAACGCATCACAAGAACAGCCTTACTGGTTTTACTCAACGACTGGTTCTTCAGCGTCGCATGATACTGAGCATAAGCGGCCAGTTTAGCAACAAGTGGCTGCTTTTGAAGGACTTTTGCTTTCTTAGTGGGAGGTTTACCCTAAAAAGGAAAAAAATACATCAGGATGCAACAAATGGGAAGGCCGCGGTGATAGCGGATAGGATGCAAAAAGTCAAGCTGGCCACAGACTGAGAGAAGACCTGTACTTTACATTGAACAGGCCTAATCCAGCCCTGAGCTCAGCCAGGGTTAATGAAATAACTGATCGAACATTAAAGGGACAGTCCAGTCTAAATACATTTGTTTCAGAAGCCATGATGGGATTGCTGTGGCATGCATGACTTTTATTGAGAGGGAAAGGGGGGTTGGGGGAGCGCTTTGTCTCACACATCTCAATAGTAGGCAATGGGATGGCATGCTGCAATAATCCCATCGTGGCTGCTCCCATGAAGCACAAGAGTTACTTAGACTGGACTTTCCCTTTATAGCACAGCACTCATGGGTAGCTGAGGGCTTATGCAGACTGACTGGACATTATAAGTGGCTGTAGCATCTACCCAAGAGAAAATATAGGGTGTGGGTCTAGCAGCAGCTCAAACAATGATGTCATCACACAGTGTGTGGTGCAAGCAATAACTAGTAAGCTTCCCCCTAGGGAATGTGATGCCTTAAAGAGGACCAGTCACCAAGATATGCACTACCCTGGTGATTGGTTCTTGTTCCTGTGGCATGCCAATTTGGGATGCCCTACTGTATGAAACGCCCGAGCCTGAGATCGCCTGCTCCCACGGTGTATGTGCTAGTCCAATCAGCGCTTTATGCCGTGCATACTAATGCAAGAAATAAAGCCCTTGTTTTGGACTCAGCGTCAGCATGGGGGGGCGAATTACTGTTTTACCTGAAGGCGCAGAAGCGCACACCGATGCAGGGATGTGGTTTGCGGGTGGTCTATGGAGGTTCACACAGTGGGCCATCCCGAATTGGAAACCTAGTCTAAAAGGACTCCAGGGCTTGCCGCAGTGGTGATTGGTCCACTTTAAAATGCAACAGCTCTTTAAAATGTGGTCAGAGGGAGGCACTTATCCAATAAAAAATTCTGGATTCCTTAGGAAAACTAGGAGCTATGGTGTTGATTGTAGAGGTGCCAGCAGAACATTAGGGGCTAGGATCTTGATAGTATGTGTGCCTCCACCAGGGGCTTTGACAATGATAGTAGTGGTGCTGAGTGGACACTAGAGGCTTGGTTCCTATGTTCTTTTAAGGAGGCATCTCAAAGACTAGATAGGGATCGGTCGACCCCATCAGTGAGCCCTACATTAGAGAGATGACTTATCTAGCAGAGCTGTGCCTGTTGAGGGAGTAAGAGCGGTTGCATCCCCAGCATCCCCGGGCTGAGGTGTATTCCCAGGCCCAGCCATTCAGGCTGGGGACAGACCACATCGATTGCCAAGCTCTTGTCATTAATACGCATGGCACACATCGTTGACTGGACAAGAGCCCATGCATGTGCCGTAGGACTGGGGAAAGAAGTTTGTATAGGTGTTCTTGGGTTTAAAATGGTGGGGCATCCCAAATCAGGATACTCCTCAGGGCAAGGAACAAAACACCAGACAGTCAAAATCCCAGGTTTAAGGCTGTGAGAGATATGAGTGGAATATAAGTGCACAGAAAAGCACTAAGGAGGAGAGGTGGGTGTGTTTTTTTTTTTTTTTTTTTTTTTTTTTTTTTTAGTAGAAATGGAAATAGGAGCTTTATTTTTCAAAACAACACTTTCCCACAGGCCTCAGATCAGGGAGGCAATAGGAACATGGAGGCTCCTTACTAACCTTTCACCAGTTCCTACAGCATCAGTAGCTGTGCTCCCACAGTCCCTGTATCTTAAATTGGGTTCTGCAAGGCAAGCTGACTGTAGGTGTAAGAAGGTTATTCAGGAAAATAATGGACAGTCTAAAAACACACTGGAATGCAGAAGACATTATTAAATTCAAAGCCTGTATCTAACCTCTGATAGGAAAGTCCGTGAAAGCAAGCTCCCATTGTAAAGAATGGCTAGAAGTTGTAATAAAGAACAATACTTGCCTTCTTTAAAGTGGAACTTCAGTCTATTATGACCACCAGGGCAAGGGGGGGGGGGGGGGAGGGTTACTTTATGCAGGGGCCCATGCCATCCTCCCGGTCTCCCATGGCTGCCACAGGAAAAGATACAAAGCCGATTTTGCGCCCCCACGGGTCATTGTGCGCTCCTGCTGGACATGGGCATGCACGGAGCTGGGGGATGCGGCTCTGTGCTTTTCATTCAAGAGGGTGGGGCCCAAGATCTGGAGGACTGGTGCGGACCTGTGACCAAGCATCGGCTATCACATATAACATCCCTCACGGTGGAAGAAAGCCCTTTTAGATGGTAGTGATCATTGACTAGGGAAGGAACCCCGTTCATCTCTACTTAGTGGAAACCGTAGGTTTTTGTGTGCACAAAAGAGAGAATGTGTGAAAGTGGCGCAAATCACCAGAGTAAAAGTCTTGGCCTATCTATACAAACCCTACACCAGACGTGACAAGCACAGGTATCTCAGCCTGCTACCTGTAGCCTTGACAGGATGCTTGCCTTCTTAGAGTTGGAGGAATAGCTGCGCGAGCAGGAGACGCTGCAGAACCGCTTAGTCTTGGAGTAGAACGCATCTCTGACTCCGACCATGCCGCACATTTCACAGGTTGCTAGAAAAAAAAAAAAAAAAACAATACATTAATTTCCAGGTTTAGCCAATGTAACACATTGCACTTGCATTTGAGTCCCTCTCCAGACCCACACTTACTTTCTCCAACCTTATTCCCATTGTGTAACAATGTAAAAATGGCCATTCCATGCATCACAAAATCTCTGCTTGTAGGTAAATAGCTTACAAGTTCAAACTGTAGCTGCTCTCTTCAAATTCTCGGGAGTGGCCAAGCTAGGGAGGGAGTGTCATGGCACACTCTGCTGTGGTCAATGTGGTCATTAATTAGGCGTAGGACTATTAGGAGGTAATGGCAGCTGTTATTCTGTTGAACTTTGAGAAAGTTTGAACATTTCGTTTTCAGTTCTCAGTTTGTTCACAGCTTCTCAGTAGCAGCTGTATTTGTGCAGTTTCGTCCTTTCATAACTCAGGATGCATAAAAGCCAATCAGGTGAAGCGAAGGTGCACATGCTGCCTAGGATTCCTGACAAAGATACTCCAACCTGACCAGAGGATGCACTGCAAAAGTGTAAAGTGCTCTAGCATTTTGGAGGAGTATTTGCAGCCATGGAGGAGTACAAGTATTGTGCCATCTGCCAAAGTGCAGGAGGGAAAGGGGGAGAGCGATACTAAGAACAGCACAGAGAGCAAAAGGGGGGGGGGGGGGGTACTTTGCTATTGTTGAGCCCTGGCCACACTTAACAATGTACTTCCCCAAAATTAAGGCAAACCTACTGATCTATTCATCCCCTCTGCAAAACTTAGCTGGTTGGCAGTCCAGCTTCACTTTTATGGCCGCCCCAGGAGGCCAAGTACCAAATTTGCCAGTTGGTAGTAACCAACAAGGACATGCTGTCAAATAAAAGCAAGCCACTGCATGCACCATGGGAATGAGAAAAAGGTGCACAGCAGGGCATCCCAAGTCAGAATGCCCCCAAGCAGGAGACAATACCCGGGTAGTGAAAATCTTTTTTTTTTTTTTTTTTTTTTTTTTTTACCTCTGGTGCAGCCTTAGGAGAGAACTACATGGCGTCCTTGGGTTTGTATATTTATGACGCGGCACTTACCCATGCCAGATTTGCCATCCGGGTAGGTGTACACCTGCCCATTGTTCTTGATAATGGGGAGGTTGGATTGCAGGGGGGTGACTTCCTCTTCACTCTCATCTGAGCTGGAGCTGCTGCTGGTGTCCTCACTGCAGCTATCATACCCGTCAAACATTCCGAATGAATCCCGTCTTTTCCCGCACAGAACTTGAAGAAAGGTCAACCTGTGGGGAGAGAGAAGCTCAAATAGACAGCACGGGGGAGGGAGGGAGGCTAGCTTGGCATGTAATGGTGGCCTGACACCACAGAGGGAGATGGGACGCCAGCATAGCATATAATAGTGGCATGGCACCACAGAGGGAGACAGAAGGTTAGTGTGGCATATAATGGTGGCATGACATCACAGAGGGAGACTGGAGGTTAGCATGGCATAATGGTGGCATGACATCACAGAGGGAGACTGGAGGTTAGCATGGCATATAATGGTGGCATGACCTCACAGAGGGAGACTGGAGGTTAGCATGGCATAATGGTGGCATGACATCACAGAGGGAGACTGGAGGTTAGCATGGCATAATGGTGGCATGACATCACAGAGGAAGCCAGGGGACTAGCAAGGCATATAATGGTGGCATAGCACCACAGAGGGAGACAGAAGGTTAGTGTGGCATATAATGGTGGCATGACATCACAGAAGGAGACTGGAGGTTAGCGTGGCATATAATGGTGGCATGACATCACAGAGGGAGACTGGAGGTTAGCATGGCATATAATGGTGGCATGACATAACAGAGGAAGCCTGGGGACTAGCAAGGCGTATAATGGTGGCATAGCACCACAGAGGGAGACAGAAGGTTAGTGTGGCATATAATGGTGGCATGACATCACAGAAGGAGACTGGAGGTTAGCGTGGCATATAATGGTGGCATGACATCACAGAGGGAGACTGGAGGTTAGCATGGCATAATGGTGGCATGACATCACAGAGGAAGCCAGGGGACTAGCAAGGCATATAATGGTGGCATAGCACCACAGAGGGAGACAGAAGGTTAGTGTGGCATATAATGGTGGCATGACATCACAGAAGGAGACTGGAGGTTAGCGTGGCATATAATGGTGGCATGACATCACAGAGGGAGACTGGAGGTTAGCATGGTATATAATGGTGGCATGACATAACAGAGGAAGCCTGGGGACTAGCAAGGCGTATAATGGTGGCATAGCACCACAGAGGGAGACAGAAGGTTAGTGTGGCATATAATGGTGGCATGACATCACAGAAGGAGACTGGAGGTTAGCGTGGCATATAATGGTGGCATGACATCACAGAGGGAGACTGGAGGTTAGCATGGCATAATGGTGGCATGACATCACAGAGGAAGCCAGGGGACTAGCAAGGCATATAATGGTGGCATAGCACCACAGAGGGAGACAGAAGGTTAGTGTGGCATATAATGGTGGCATGACATCACAGGAGACTGGAGGTTAGCGTGGCATATAATGGTGGCATGACATCACAGAGGGAGACTGGAGGTTAGCATGGCATATAATGGTGGCATGACATCACAGAGGAAGCCTGGGGACTAGCAAGGCCTTTAATGGTGGCATAGCACCACAGAGGGAGACAGAAGGTTAGCATGGCATAATGGTGCATTACACGAAGGGAAGCAAAAAGCATCACATCTACAAGAACCCAAACTCGGGACGGTGTAACTTACCTGCAAACATGTCAGTGTGGTCACAGAGACTTCACAGGAGACAAAGGAGAGGCGTCACATTGAGGAGCAGCTGCCAAGTCAATATATGCTGCAATGAAAGAGCACAGTGGTCATTAGGCATCAAAAGGGTCAGACTGAAGCTCGGTTTACTATAGGCAAAATATCATACATTTTGTGCATTTATACCATACAATACATTACAGCACTGTAATATCCTTAAAGTAGACCAAAGCCCACCCTAGAGTCTGGGGAGACTCCAGGGCAGGCTTAATACCCCCCCCCCCCCGGCAACCCCGGCATTGTGTGAACCCCCCCCCCCCCCCCAGGGCGCTCGACATGCTTACCCCCCCTAAGCCCATGTGAGACCGGCGCCGGCATCACTTGCCTCCTTTCTTGGCTGTGTGCGTCCCTGCCCCCCCCCCTCCCAGGTACAATGTAGCCATCACTGAAGAGCCCACCCACTTGGAACAGGTAAGCATTGGTCCTCTTCCAGATACTTGTCATAGAAGAACAAGAAAGGCCCCTCTTGATCTCCTTCAGCTCTGATTTAGGACCATCATGCAGCAAAGCAGATACTGAAATGGTCAAAAACCTGGCCCAGGTCGGTGGCTGTATAAATAAACTTGTGAGTGGAGCAGCATGATGGCCAAACAACTAACACTTTATACAAGGATTGAAGTGAGTGGCAACATGTTTTTTCCCACCATGACTGGAGCCCACCTATCTGACAGTTTTCTGGCCTAGAGCACCTGTCTAGCCACTCCTTCCATGGAATCTAAGTATCATGGGGGGAACAAAGAATTTCAGCTGGAGGCGGTGCTAGGGACCTTGTGAGCTGGTCCTGTAAATTCCCAGGCCGATATTCTGCTCCTAAGCAGCATGACAATGAGCGGGAGGTCTACTTTACCATCAAACTTGTTGCCCTGGAACAAGCATGTCATTAGAGGTCACAGAGGTCAGTCATGACAGGTTCTCTTTAAAGTGGAACAAAACCGAGGAAAACTGGGTTTTGTTCCGTGCCCCCTGGGGCATCCCAAAGCAGGATGCTCGCCACTATCCAACGATGCATGTGTGTACTCTCGTCCAATGAGAGCTGCCTGCTGTGACAACACTATTCGGCAGACGGCTCTCATTCTAATCAATCGCACCCCCCGCGTCGTGCGCACACTCCAACCCCAGCCAAATAGGCTGGTATGGGAGTGTGTGCACAGTAGTATGTATGTTCCCGCCCCGCCTATTCGAATGGCTGGGACAGGAGCTTGTGCACGGTGCAGTGGGATGCGGCAGCACATGCTCCCCATTGTAAGCAATGAGAGCCGCCTGCCGAATGACTTCATAGCAGGTGGCGCTCACTGAATGAGAACCCGTGCATGTGCTGTTGGAGCGGTGAGGCGAGTTTTTTCCTGGAGGGTTTCACACAGCAGGGCATCCCAATTTGGGATGCCCCAAAGAAAATCCGGTGGCCGGCCCTGGAATTTTTTAGATTTTGTTCTGCTTTAAGACTCCAAAATTGCCTGCCCTGCACAGTAAACCGTCTGCAGAAGTTATTAAAAAAGTGGAGAATGCCTCAAAACATGCGCTCCATTCCCAGATCATTATGTACTGAGGAGGGGGTGGGGGGGAATTGGCATGGCAGCTAAGCAACCAGCACCTTTCAAATAACTTCTACAGACTACCCCGAGACAGGAACCAAAACAGCAGAGTGCCACTCCTACATTAGGGATTTATCCTCCACTTATATTCCCACCTAGCCATATTATTATACTTTTGTGGCAAAAGCTCCTAAATCAATATTTTAATACAATCATTAAAAGTTTTATCACCGATTCATCCACTGTTCCTTTGTGTTTAATACAACACATTTCACTCACATATGAGCTTTATCATGGATCCTCAAAACACTCAAAGCTCCCTTGATGTCGGACAAAATAGATGTATTAGAAATTTATCATAATGGATTACTAATACCTGGATAAACATTCACAGGTAGATACCGAAAAGAGAGAAGCCATTACAATATATATTTATTATATATATATTATCATCCAGATGTAAGAGCCATGATATTGGGGACTTAAATTTACGAAGAAGAGAAAAATATAAATTAAGAATGATGCAGAAATTAGTTTACATTATAATCTTTTATCAGATGGATGGTCCCTCTCACATTACACATCCTGATTATTAAGAGGTTCCTCTATATATGAAACAAGTGACTAGAAAGATTCTACCTCCTCCCCCCTAGACACTTGCTCCTCTGTGGTTTCCCCTATAATTAACTGCTTGGGTTGTGTTGTCCCATCCATCTTATCGGATATCAAGGGAGCTTTGAAATAACAGTTAGAGCGTTTTGTGGATTCTTGATAAAGCTTGTATGTGAGTGAAACACGTTGGATTAAACACAAAGGAAAACTGTGGATGAATCAAGTGACGATAGAACATTTTTAATGATTGTATTAAAATATTTTACCAGGAGATTTTGTATTACTTGGTGTCATATTGCCACAAAAGGATAATGAGAAGTGGAACAATAATAAGTGGGGAATAACTAATGTGGCACTTCTGTGTTTTTGGTGATCTGTATTGTGTCCCCACCATGTTAGAGTCTCACTGCCTCTGCCACTGGGAACTCCAGACTCGGTCACCATCGTCTCCAGGTACCCAAACACATGCCGGGGCACCGAAAACGAGGTGCAGGGTGACATGTACATGCTGCTGCAGAGCACCAGAGGAGCAACGCAGGTGCAAACTCAAACATAAACCCAAAGATAAAATTTAATTCTGGTGCAAAACGCATGTCTCCAGCATGACAATTTGGAAATGGCATGACAGCCAAGCAACCAGCACTTGTCAAATAACGTATGCAGCTTGCCCCAGAACATTCACCATATCTTCAGATCACATCACGCATCAAGTTGAAAAAGAACTGACAGCCAAGCAAACAGCACACTTTATATAACTTTAGCAGACTACCCCAAAACATGCACATTATTAAAGGGATTTTTCATGAAAAATAATCAGCAGCTTACCTCGCTAAGCGTTCCTCTAGCGATGTGCGTCCCTCTCAGCTCAGCACCCTGAATGACGAAGTACACTTTCTTTTCTGCCCCTGCTGCACAGTGCAGCATCCCCAAGCTCTATGCGTGCTCCCACCTACTCATTGAATAAAATGGGCTGGCAGGAGGGTGCATGGTGCCGAGGATGCTGCTCTGTGCGGACGAGAGCAGGAGCACTGGATCTGGGGGAAGTAAACCTTTTGTCTTCATTGTAAAACTGACACCGACACAAAGCCTCCACGTCCCTATTTAGTAACTGTCACCCATTGGGGGGGGGGAAGCCCAGGCAGTCCCTCTGTGATTAGGGGTTATATTTCAAAGCATTTGTGAAAATGATGGAAAAAACACACTAGTGCTTATTTTTGGTAGCAGCATTTTTTAAGTCACTTCTGCAGACAGTCCCAGAACATGCACATTACATGAGGTCAGAAAGAACAGTAAGTGGAGGATTGAGGCAGAGAACATGCACATCACAGGCGGTCAGAGCCCCTTGTTCCAGGCCAGAAAGAACAGTAAGTGAAGGATCAGCATGGCAACCAAGCAAGCAGCATTGCTCCAGAACATGCACCTCATAAGTGGCTTCAAATGTACTATGACAGCCAAACACTCAGCACTTTTTAAACAACTTCTGCAGACCTCTATATCATAAAAAGCCAAAAAGAAAGAAGTAGAAGCCCCGGTTATGACTCACCAGGATAGGTGTAGCAACCAAGCAAGCAGCACTTTTTAAATCACTTCTGCATCCCGGAACACACACATCACAGGAGGTCAGAGCCCATTGTTCCAGGTTAGAAAGTACTGTAGGTGGAGAATCGGCATGGCAACCAAGCAGCATTTTTTAAACAACTTCTACAGACAGCTCCACAACATGATAATAGGAGGTCAGAGAGGTTCCGGGTCAGAAAGTAAAGTGAAGATCTGTGTAGGAGCACTTTTTAAATAACTTCTGCAGACAGCCCCGAAGCAAGCAGATCACTGGAGATCAGAGCCCCTTGTTCCGGGTCGGAAAGTACTGCAGGTGGAGGATCGGTGTAGCCGCCTGGCAAGTAGCATTATTCAAATAACTTCTGCAGATTGCCCTGAAACATTCACATCATAAGGGGCTTCTGCAAATCACCCCAGGGCATAAAAAAAGGGGTCAGCGCTCCCAAGTGACTTACTTGTTCCATGTCAGTTAAGTACTAGGACTGCTGAGCAATAACCCTGTGCAGTGCTAATAGCTGCACATAGTTAGAGAGTCCCTGTATGAAGAAGTTATTTAAAAGGAGCTTCAGGCTGGTGGTCCAGAAGAGCACCTGTCATGACTGAGCATTGCCTTAGGTCTCTTTGTGACCACCACCCTGGCACAGAGGTCCTGTAGCACTTTTTAAAAGACTTTTGCAGCCAGGGACTCTCCAGCTAGTCATGACAGGTTCTCGTTGGACCGGAAGCCTGCACAGTGGTCCTGACACATTTTTTAAATTACTTTTGCAGTAGGGACTCTCTAGCCAGTCATGTCAGGTTCTCTTTGGGATCAGAAGACTGTACAGTGGTCCTGCCACAATTTTTATAAGACTTTTGCAGATAGGGGACCGAGTCAAGCACGGGTATTAGGGCTCTAGCGCACACTGGTCCTTTAAGGGTTAAACAAGACTCAGGCCACCACATGAAAGAGTCCATTTCTCCTGCAAGGGGAGGGGTCTAGGTGTTACTGCAAGGTGCACTGGGCTGAGGCATGCTGGGACTTGTAGTCCCCCGCAGCACAGGCACCCAGGTTAGTGGGGTGCAGGAGCAATCAGGCCTGGCTGGAGCAAACAATAAACAAGCGCCCCCTCCCCCTCACAATGTCCGGCAACACTCACCTGTCCCTTTCCCATTAGAGCCACCCGAGGGCAGGCGCCTCAGCTTCTCCTACAAGCAACAACGTGACCACAGCTCTCAGCCTGAAAACAATGAAACTCCTCCACAAACGTCAACAAAACCAGCAGCCAGCCGCCACCGCGCCTGCGCGCTGTCCAGCCTGTCATTGGCTGCAGCCCTTTACGTCCGGCGGATGAATGGCAGCGGTAGACGGAAGTGGGGTAGAGACTAGGAAGCCAAGTGGGCGTGGCTTTGTAGCGTTCAGCAGGATCGGTGGGCGTTTGATTGGTGGAGGGGCGGGGTTCCGGTTGTGACGGGAAGCTCCACGTGCGTTTAAGGTAGGATTGAGTTAACGAGAGGTGTTCTGCTGGCTGTTTCCCTTAGCAACCGGGCCTCGCGTGTGATTGGATGAGGCGCGTGACCGGAACATGCAGCGAGAAAAAGGAGGCGGGGTCTTGCTCGTCTACTATGCTCCTACCTGGAGAGTTGAGGGGGTTCTCCCTTCAGCCTCTTCCCTGGTGACATCCATGGCTTCGCTTTGAACCAAAGCCTTTAGGTGTGGTCACAGGAACTGAAGGGAAACCTCATTAAAGAACTCTAACCGTTATTGATGCTGGAAACCTTCGCTTTCTGTTTGCAGAGTCCTTGCCCTGGAATCGTGGGCGGTGCTTAAAGTGGACCAACACCCAGGATTTTGACTATCCTGGGTTTTGGTCCACTTCGGGGGGGCACCCCCCAGAAAGCCCCAAAAACTCACCTCACCACGTGACCACACCGTCCAATCCCCGCCGACGGACAAGCGGGTGACAGCGACGGACAAGACAGCGCGTCTGCCGCCGCCTCCCGCACGTCACTCTTACAGGGCGCGTGCCCATGACGGCCATTCACAAACGGGCGCGCGCACATCTAGAGGGGCGCGCGGGAGGCGGCGGCGGCTTCCGCTGATAAGGATGTCCCACGGTGAGGGATGTGATCTATAAGATTCCCGGGCCGATCACCCCTGGGTGTTGGTCCACTTTAAAGGGATAGTCCAAGCAAAGGGTTTAAGCGAACAAAAACCCACCAGCGGTTGGCCTGGAATCTAAAAGAATTGGGAAGGCCTGCTGTGTGAAAACACCCAGGGTGCCCGTTAAAGTGGACCAAAACCCAAGACTGACTATCCTGGATTTTGGTTCTTGCCCCCGGGGCACCATTGTGTGAAACCCCCCAGACCGTCCAATCTCACTCACCCTTCCTGGTCCTATGCGCAGCCTCTCGTCCAGTCAGCCTGCTATAGGGATAGCTGCGATGCGGCCGGTGTTCTCGCATGTGCTGTTGGACCAGGAAAGGAGGTGAGTGTCCGGGTGACCTCCGGAATCTGGATGCCCCACGGGGAAGCGAGTACGTCTGCACTGGAGTCCCATAGATGCCAGTGTGGATTTTGGTGCACTTTAAAACTCACCTGCTCATGCTCCGATGGTGCAAGCGCTCGTCCAATATGAGCCGTCTGCCGTGACTATGTCCGCCTGCAAACGGCTCTCTTTGTTTTAAATGGGGAGCGCACGTACCAGCTAATCAATATCCATTTCAATACGCGCCCTTTGCTGAAAGGAAGTAAACATGGCAAAAGGCTTTGATTGGATGAGAGCCCGCACATGTGCTGTTGGAGCGGGGAAAAGTGAGTTTTAGTGTGCTTTCTGCAGAGATTTTACACAGCAGTGCTTGCCAATTTGGGATGCCCTCGGGGGCACTGGACAAAACACGGGAAAGTCAAATTCCTGGGTTTTGTTCCACTTTATATGATTCTGCTTTCTCCATGCTGGCTGTCAGGCGGCATCTTTATCTAAAATCAGGATGCCCCACTGTGTGAACCCCCCAGGGTGTGGTAGAACTCACCTGCTTCCTGAGTTTATATGGGCGGTCTTGGGAGGGGGCTTACACAGCGGGGCAACCCAAATCAGGATTCCCTCTGGGGCACTTTGATCTTTGGCAAGTGGTGTGCAGCTACAAAGTCCTAGCATGCCTGATCCCGGGGCCACAACTGTGCCTTGCAATGAAAGATGCCCTCCCCTCCTGCAGAAATGGAATCTAGCAGTATAATATGAGATACTACGGCTGGTCAGGTTGGGTTTAAATTACCTCTCCCCGGGGCATCCCGGAAAGGAATGCCGCCACTGTGTGAAGTCCTGACGTTAGCCTGGAATTCTTACCTGTCTAACATGTGCGGGCACCACTTGCGTCTGTGTGTGGCCACGCATGCTGCAGCTGAAGGGTGCTGGCCAAACAGCGGGGCACCTCCAATCGGGGTGCCCCCAAGGGACGGAACAAAACCCAGGATAGTGAAGATCCACTTTAAAGAGAAACTAAACCGGTGGGTGTTCATACAGTAAGGCATTCCGTTTTTCTTTTTTCTCAAAACACCCTTTGGGCAACATACGCCTGAGACCTCCAGGCTCCTCCCACCAAGGGGAACACATGACCACCAGCCAAATTCTTGACTCTTCCCCAGTTTTCGTGTTCCTCCGTGAGGATAGGAACCAGACCACTAGCTCCTGGACCGATTTGTTTAGGTAAGTATCTTCCGGTGCTATGGGCCTGATTTGGCAGGGGGTCCATTTCTCAATCCCGAAGGTTTTTCTATACCTGGGGCCCGGGATACCCTATGGGATTTTCAGGCCAGATAATCAAAGGGGGGGGGGGGGGGGTAAGCGATATATTTTGCCATCTTACTCCAATCGTCCAATCTTTTGGAAAATTTTCTTTTTATGATTGGCAGTAGGGAAGGGATCCCTGGATTTTTTTTTTTCCCTAGGGATTCTCTATATTACATGTCTGGTGTTGTTATGGCGCATCTGGTGGATGATTCCCAGGATGATTTGGTTCTGGGTTCTTCACAGATTTTTATTATGCAATCTATACAATTTTTTAAATGATATTTTTTAAATTTCTGCTATACCTTTAAGGGAAGAGGGAAGGGGAAGAAAGGCGAATGATGCGATCTCTACTTTCTTCCTCGCCTGTCACTAGTGCTAAGGTTGCAGTACCTGCTTTTCAGCAGTAGAGGGCGATATTTCCTCTACTCTTCTTCTTCCGGGTTCGTCCTCGGGAGCGCAGTGTCCCTTCACCGCTGCCGCCGTCGTTGCGCCGTCACCGGGGGGGAAAAAGGGGATCATTTCTCGGGAATGCTACGTTTTCCTGCTTCTTCGGGTGAGTGTTTTTTTTCGCGCGCGCACGCTGCCTGGAAATTTATGCTGCCTGTAATCCTAAGCTTCTTCCTCCCGGGCTGCTGACGTCACATCCCGGTGCCCGGGGGATTTTCCTGCCTTCCAAAAACACATGCTTTGCCTTTAAGGGCCAGCACAGTGTTTTGGATATATGTATAATGGCCTCCCCTTCCTGGAAACATTTATGAAGGGTTAAATGTTTAATTATGGGATTTGCTCCTGCCCTATTTTAGGCGGACTCGGGATGCATTTCTCTTGGTGCCTCATGACCAGAAACATGGCAGACCAGATGGATGAGTTTTCCATTGAACATACTGATGATGATGCAACAGATTTACCTCTTGTGGATCAGGAAGCATCCATTTTTATGCCGGCTGCCGAATCTGGGAGGAGGAGGCCCAGCTCTGCCCCGGTAAGTCAATTTCTTTATACTTTTAAGGGCAGGTTTCTATTTTAAAGGGTTTTAGCTTATCCCCCAATTTTTGCTTTTGTCTTTTAGTCTAAGACCCCGGACAAAGCTTCTAAAAGTGTACCTAAAGCTTCTTCATCTGGATCTAAATCCACAAAAAAGAGTAGAAGATGTCTGTTATGTGATACAAAGCTTTCAGATTCCTACAAAAAAACCCTTTTTTTTGCACAGACAAGGTGGTCAATAAGGAGCATAACGAGGATCTGATGCGGATGATGAGGGAACTAAAGGATCAGATTTCCTCCTCATCCATGAGCCAGAGGGCCCAAGAGAGTATGGGCAGCCAGGTGGTTTTTTCACAACCCACTACAGGTCCATTTGACGCTTCTCTTTTATCTGGCCAGATGGGAAAGCCTTCTTCGTCCTTTTTCATCACTCAGGATTCCTTTATTCCTGAGGATGAATCTGAGGAAGGAGAGGTATCCTCCCTGGAGGAGGACGACGAGCAGGCCTCCGGCTCTGCTGCCCCGGGTAAGGCGAGGTATCTATTCCCTCTGGGAGACTTACCTTGCCTCCTCCACATGATTTATTTGTCTATGGGGATAGAGGAAAAGGCCCCTGGCCCTAGATCAAAGCATGATGGCTTTCATCCGGATTTAGCTCCAGATTCTTCCTATTCATTTCCTTTCCATGGTTATTTAAAGGATATGATTATGGAAGAATGGAAGGACCCTTCTAAGAAGGTTTTCAGGTCTCAGGGGTCTGAAATGCAGGTATCCTTTTGCAGAGGACGACTCAGCATTGTGGGAAAAATGTCCCAAATTAGCTGGCCCTTTCGCCAAGATCTCTAAAGGAGCAGGTTTAGCGTTTGAAGATTTTGGGGTTCTTAGTGATCCCCTAGATAAGAAAATGGATTCTCTGCTCAAGAAGGCCTGGCAAGTGGAATCTAATGTTTTACGTCCTATTTTAGCATCCAATTGTGTGATCAGAAACTCAGGTTTCTGGCTTCAACAATTAAAGGACTGTCTTCTGGAAAGAACTAGTCTGGAAAAATTACTGAAGGCCTTACCTATCCTTTTTTCAGCTACAGCTTTTGTTACTGACACTATGGCTGAATCAATCAGATTTCTGGCACAAAGTCTGGCTGTGACCAATTCCGTCCGCAGGACACTTTGGCTGAGAACCTGGTCGGGGGATATTGGTTCAAAGATGATACTTTGTGCTATGCCTTTTAGAGGGGAGTGTCTGTTTGGTTCAGACCTGAGTAAGGTTTTGGATATGACAGAGCATAGAAACAAGTGTTTTCCTCCTCGTCCCAAAACTCCCGTTGGCAGTAAGTTTTACCCCAAGAATACTTTTAGGCGCTCCTTTCTTAACAGGGATGCCCCTAAAAGGTCCAGGGGCACCTAAAAGGTCCAGTAGCAATAAAGGAAGCCTTATATGCATTGAGCCCTCATCTATTAGGGAAGCATGTACAGATCAGATCGGACAATGCTACCTCAGTGGCCTACATAAATCATCAAGGAGGGACGAGCTCCTTGAGATTGATGACAGTGGTAGCAGAAATCTTGTGTTGATTGGAAGAAAATCTGGGGTCCCTAACAGCGTTACACCTGAAAGGGTCCTTGAATCAAGTAGCGGATTTTCTGAGTCGATCACAGATAAAAGAATCAGAATGGTCTCTGGATCTGAATGTATTCAGACAAATTTGCGAGCTGAGGGGTTTACCGGAAGTAGATCTGTTCGCTTCAGCGTAGAATCACAAGATCGACAAGTGCTTCTCATTTAATCCGACGGGCATTAGGAGTGGATGCCTTGGCACAAAAGTGGGAATTCAATCTGGCCTATGCCTTTCCCCCGGTTCGATTGATTCCGTTTGTGCTGAAGAAGATCATCAGGGAACCAGCTACAGTTCTCCTGGTAGCACCTTGGTGGCCCAAGAGACCTTGGTTTTCAACCTTGGTAGAGCTGTCAGTTCAAGATCCATGGTTGATTCCAGTGAACACATGGTTGCTGTCCCAGGGCCCAGTGTTTTGTCCGAACCCCCAATGGTGGAAGCTGACGGTGTGGACCCTGAGATCTCCTTACTTCAGAAGAAGGGATATTCGGAACGAGTCATAAACACTCTGACTCTAATTTCAAGCAGGAAGATCGTAACTAGGAAAATTTATCTTAAAGTCTGGAAGACGTTTAAATCTTGGAGGATTGAAAATAGGGAATTTTCATTCAAGATACCTGTAATTTTGGATTTATTGCAGCATGGAGTTGACATGAGACTCAGTGTTAACACCCTAAAGGTGCAGTTGGCAGCCTTATAGGTTTTTCTAGATAAAAGATTATCATCTATTTCCATTATAAAACGGTTCCTGCGCCATCCAAGATAATTCCACAGTGGGATTTGGCTAAAGTTTTGTCTATGCTGAGTTCTTCCCCTTTTTTCCAAACAAGAATTTGGACATCAAGTTGCTCACCTGGAACGTCTTGTTTTTGGTGGCTATCACTTCCGCACGCAGGATTATTGATCTTCAAGCCTTATCATGTCGTCGTCCTTTTCTTCAGATTTTCCCTGATCGCATAGTATTGAGAGTGGACCCTTGTTACCTACCGAAGGTTGCTTCAGATTTCCACAGAACTCAGGAGATTGTTATTCCGTCTCTCAACCAGGAAGACTCTGAGCTTAGGGCTCTGGATGTGAGAGCTCATCTTTTACGATATCTCCAACAGACTAAGGATTTCAGGAAACTGGACAGCTTATTTATCTCCTTCGCAGGACCTAGAAAGGAGTTACGGCTCATTCTACAAGAAGTGTATCTACATCTTGGGCAGAGCAAGCAGGGGTCTCCATGGAACAGATTTGTAAAGCAGCCACCTGGACTTCAGCTAAGACTTTTGCAAGACATTACCGTTTGGATCTTCTTTCTCAGAAGGACCAGTCTTTTGACCGAAGTGTCCTTCGTGCAGTTCTTCCCACCCAATGAGGTCGTCCTCGCCTATCTCTCAGGCATATGCTGCCCGAAGGATGTTTTGAGAAAACTTAAGTTAGGTACCTGGTAACTTTTTTTTCTAAACACCCGAAAAGGCAGCATACGCTGGCTTCCCTCCCCTGTTTCAATAAGGTGTTGGATTATGGATTTTTTTGTTTTGGGTTGTGGGTCTGTTCTTTTTCTCTCTTTCAGATCTCTTCAACAACCGGGGAAGAGTAGGAGGAGTCAAGAATTTATTTGGCTGGTGGTCACGTGTTCCCCTTGGTGGGAGGAGCCCGGAGGTCTCAGGCGTATGCTGCCCTTTCGGATGTTTAGAAAAAAAAGTTACCAGGTTACCAACTTAAAGTTTTTTTTTTTTTTTTAATTAAATTATTTATTTATTTTTTTTTGGACTTCAGGCTCGACCAGTTTGTGTTTTGTTCCGTTTTAAGATTCCTTCTTAATTTTGTGGTGGTGCGATCCATGACATTGTCCTAAACAACTGTCAAACAAAGCAGGGTCCCCCAGCTCTCAATTTTATAGGTGATGTGGCTTTTCCATCAATGTAGGGGCCCCTTCAACATATTTTTTTCTACCTGGACAACCCCTTTAAATTCCTGCAAGTTTCAGGCATTGTAACTAAAAGCCTTGGGGCAGCAGGAAGATCCCAAGTTTAAGGGACAGGGGAGACTGGAGCACTCATTATTAATCACCACTAGAACATCCGGCTCCTGCTTTTCACTGATTGGTATAAACAAGTACCTTAGATTTATGATTAAAGTAGACCAAAACCCATGGCTTACGGTTCTGGAATCTGATTCCCTCCCCCTGGGGCACCTGTATTTGGGATGCTCTGCTGTGTGAACCCCCCCAGACCACCAGACCAACAGTGCATCCTTCTATACCTTTAGCAGGGTGCGTGCCAGGCATTTGTGAATGCGAGCATACACCCTGTTAGAGGGTAGCAGTGATTTGTCCGCCAGCACGCTCGGCTAGAGTATAGATGAGTTGATGTGAGCAGATCTGAGCGTGCGATAATCAAATCCCAGGTTTTGTTCCACATTAACATATAGCCCTCGTTTCACCTTATGATTTCTTGGCTGAAAAAGTGGGAGTGTGGCCCTTGCATCTGTGATGCTGCATAATAATCAGCAATGTGATGAATCTGGAGGAGGAGGAGGCGGAGAGAGGGGTGGGAGGAGGGAAGGACCAGCAATCCTGTCCCGTTCTGCTGAGTTGATTGGGGGATAGGATGAAAAAGAGAATGTCATTGGCTGAACCTGTAAACTTTGATATCTCGCCCATTCTGCTATTTTAAAATGGAAAACAGTTTAGGACAGCACCAAATGTAGCCCAACACAATGCTGTAACAATTACCTTTCCCTGAAGTATCGCTTTAAAGAGGATTTGACTGCCGATCCAACAGCACGTGTGTGTGAATGGCCGGCATGGCAATGGGCAATGGCCCAGCTTGAGCATAGTGGGGGATGCGGCCGGCAGCGCACTTGGCTCGATATGGCCCTTAGTCGATAAGAGCTCTTGTCGCCTAAGACCAAGAAAAGATGGCTAAGAAAAGCCAAATGGAGCTGAGCACACATACTCCATTGTATAGACATTTGTTCAATAAATATCAGGGTTGGATCCCGACTCTGTCCAGGTTTATAATTTTTGAGTTTGACACCTCTTATTTATAGTGTTGCTGCTCCAATGCTATTCAGGTGTGCATGTGAGTGAGTGGGGGGTTGGTGCTTGTGTCTCCTTCAGTGATTTCCTGGATCTTTTTTATCTTCCCGAAGCAGAATGCTGTCCTCACAGAGCAAAGATGGAGATGGCAAGACTCCCCCGAGGAAGAGGCAGCGTGAAGAGCAGGACAGCAAGGCTGCAGAGGAGGCGCTGCGGAGCAAAAACCTAAAGATCCTCACTCAAAAGCCTGATGTGGAGAAATGTCTAGAAGATCTGGTCTTTGGTGGTGAGGAGGTCTTTGTGGAAAGACTTGCTGGCAGAGCAAAGGTATTTCCTGTCTTTTAGACCGCTGAGGAAGGGGTGACACCACCTCTATTTTATCTCTATAGGGCCCAAGAAACCGGTGCACTGTATCCACTGCCCTTCTTGGGACCTAGTATTGGTTCTTAAAGGACTCTCGAATAGAGGTCTCTACTGCATTTTTTTGCCAGACAGGATCATTTTAAAGCCCGACCTGTTAGCATCAGCCATCCATCGCTCACAGGAAGTCATTCTTCCATCACTTTTGCCTGATCCTGGGGTTCCTGGTGACACCTCTCATCTTCTAGATGAGCCCTAATCCTCAACTTAGAGCACACCAGCGATTTTCACAAAGCTGATAACCTGTTTGTATCCTTTTCAGGAAAGCAGAGCGGCTTGGCCGCCTCGAAATCTACTATTACCAGATGACTTCTGCAGGCCATTTCACACGCCTATTTTTGCATGGACGTTCCCTCCTCCTAACATTAGGGCTTACTCCACCAGAGCGATGGTTACTTCCTGAGCAGAAAGAGCAAGGGGCATCCATAGAAGAGATTTGCAAAGCAAATAACTGGTTTTCTCCACATACCTTTTTAAAACACTATAGGTTAGATCTCCTATCAGACTCCCAACATTCCTTTGGTAGAAAGGTGTTTCAGGCAGTTTCCCGCCCTTAAATTGACCTTCTTGCTTATCCTCTCCATGGCCATTAACCCTTTAAATGCCAGCCACGTAAAATTTACGTGGTTGCCTCTCCGTCACTTAAGTGCCAGCCACGTAAATTTTACGTGCCTGGCATTCCCCAATCCCACAAAAAAAAGTTAAAAAAAAAGTCACTTACCTGACCCCTTGTTTTGTCCGGCCGGGTCTCCTCTTCAGCCAGCGGGGCTCCGATCGCCGATCGGGGCTTCTCCGGCTGCAGGGGAGGGCCCGGAATAGGGTGCCCCCCCCCGTTTCAGCAGCCGCCGGATTGCCTGTTAAAAAAAAAAAAAAAAAAAAAAATGACAGTTACTCACCTCCGCTCCCGCCGACTCCCGCCGCCTCTCCTCTTCATGGGGGGGGGCTCCGATTACCCCCCCCGGGTCTTCTGTCTTCTGGAGGGGGGCATAACAGCCCTCCCTCCGTCGCATCTTCCGATGGCGGCCGCCATCTTGGATTTTAGCCCCGCCCCTTCGGGGGCTAATGACGTCACCGCCGGGTGTCATCGGGGCACCCGGCAGTTCTGCTCTCAGATGCCGGTGACGGCTGGGCGGAGAAGGAGGGAGGTAGGCGATCCTCAGATCGCCTGCCTCCCCCCTTCTCTGCCCAGCTGTCACCTGCATCAGATCGCCGCGGGACAATGCATCTGAAGATCGGAGGTGAGTAAAGGTAAAATGTTTTTTTTTTTTAAATAAACTATTACAAAAACCTGTGTGTGTGTTTTTATTTATACTGTTAACCCTTTGTGAACTGGTAAGGGGTCCATGTGACCCCTTATACCAGTTCACAGGGCTCAGGGGTCTGGCAAGTCACCTGCGCTAGCGGGTGGCTTGCCATTAACCCCTGGCACCCCCATTACCTGCCTCCCCAAAGGCCAGGGGGGGGCAGAAGAGCCCGGGCCCACATGGGCTATGTGGGCTCGTAGGCTGCAGGGTGGGGGGGCCACATAAGCTGGCCCCCCCACTCTGTGCCTACAAGCCCCCATAGCTGGTCCCGGGCTGGTTACTGTGGGTAAGGGGGACCCCACGTCAATTTTTTTTTTGATTTTTAAGGGTTTTTAACCCTTAAAAATCAAAAAAAAATGGGGTCCGCCCCCCCTGGGAGGGGGGACCCTATGTCATTTTTTTTTTTGATTAACCCTTTGTGTTCTGTCATCCAGCAGCTATAAAAGGCTTCTAGCAAGTGAGCAGAAGCCAGTGATCGCCGAGGGACAGAGTGCTCCAGGATGGATGGGAGGTGAGTACAGTGTAAAAAAAAAAAAAAAATTAATAAAATATTTTTTTCTCAGTGTGTGTCTGTGTCATTATTTCCTTTTAACCCCTTGTGAACTGGTAAGGGGTCCATGACCCCTATACCAGTTCACAAGGCTGGGGGGATGGCAAGCCACCTGCGCTAGCGGGTGGCTTGCCATTAACCCCCGGCACCCCCATTACCTGCCTCCCCAAAGGCCAGGGGGGGGCAGAAGAGCCCGGGCCCACATAGGCTATGTGGGCTCGTAGGCTGCAGGGTGGGGGGGCCACAAAAGCTGGCCCCCCCACTCTGTGCCTACAAGCCCCCATAGCTGGTCCCGGGCTGGTTACTTTGGGTAAGGGGGACCCCACGTCAATTTTTTTTTTGATTTTTAAGGGTTTTTAACCCTTAAAAATCAAAAAAAAATGGGGTCTCCCTCCCCTGGGAGGGGGGACCCTATGTCATTTTTCTCGATTTAACCCTTTGTAGTGTGGATGGTAGTTGTATTTTTTTTGTTAATGTTATAAAATACTTGTTTCAGTTAGAGGGGTCTCCTGGGCAGGAACAGGGGGCTACCGATAAATATGTGGTACCGTTCTAATCGGTAGAAATGGGGCTTTCACATGCAATATGATTTTCCTTAATAAAATAAATTTTTTATTTAAAATAAAGGAGTCAATTTTTAAAAAAAAAATTTTATTTATTTATTTATTATTTTTACTTAATAATATTGTAAAAAAAAAAAAAATATATACAAACAAGACATTTCATGTTAAAGCCTAAACTCTGCTGCAAAAAAATATATATATAATTTTCCTGAAAGTTCCAGCAAAAATGGCGCAAAACATGGCGCAAAACATGACGCAAAATGGGGAAAAATGGCCTGTCAACAGAGGGTGACAAAATCTCAAGTAGGCTGGCAATTAAAAGGGTTAATAGTACCTATGCATGTTGGGTATTGTTCTGTTCGGGGGACCTTGCGCTTTCAGACTTAGCTTGTTTTTTCTGGTTTGCATATTTATATTTTAGGAAAAGGTGTTTTTTATTCAGCTTTTTTATAAATTTTTTAGGGAAACCCTGCGCAAACAAAGAATTCTTTGAGGGATTACTTCCAGAAAGATGAGCCCACTACAACAAGCTGGGTACGCTTAGAAAGCTTAACGTGTGTACTTTCAGGGAATATATGGTTTATGGGGGATATTCCAAATGTCAAGGGTTGTTTTGGTTGAAAAATCGCAAGGTGCGCACTTTGTCTGCAGAGCTGAAATTTTCAAGTAAAATTACCGTTACGCACATGCTTTACTTTGGGGTGTTTGGCAACTCTTCCCTTGACAGAACCTATGCATGTTGGGTATCGTTCTGTTCGGGGGATGTTGCGTTTTCAGATTATACTTGTTTTTTCTTGTTTGTATATAGTTTTTTTAGGAAAATGTGGCTTTGATTCTGCTTTTTTATCCTTTTTTTAGGGAAACTCTTTGCAACCAAATAACCCATTGAGGGATTACTTCCAGAAAACTATGGCCACATCAACAAGCCTGGTACGCCTAGAAAGCCTGAGGTGTGTACTTCCAGAGAATATATAGTTTGTTGGGGGTATTTCAAATGTAAAGGGTTGTTTTTCTGGAAAAACTGCAAGGTGCGCATATTGCGTAGCACAGTTGTATTTTATCTGAAAATCCCCTAAAGCGCTGTTTCAGTTTGGGGGAGTCTCCTGGGCAGGAAAGGGTGTCTACCAATACATATGTGGTACCGCTGTAACCGGGAGAAATTGGGATTTCACACGCAATAAGATTTCATTGACAAACTTACATTTTTTATTACAAAAAAAACTACAATATGTAAAAATTTTTTTTTTTTTTTATTTTTTTGCACATATTTCACCCAAAAATATTGAGAATACACCTAAAAAATGACAAACAAGACATTTCATGTTAAAGCCCAGACTCTGCTGAAAAAAACAATATATCATTTTCCTGGGAAATCCCTGGAAATCCCTTCAAAAATCACAGTTGAACATGGGGAGCGCAAAATAGTGCAAAATGGTCTGGCAACAGAGTGTGACAAAAACTCCAGGTAGGCTGGCACTTAAAGGGTTAAAGGGGTGAAAACTAAATAATTATATATATATATAATATTATATAAAATATTATATAATTTATTATAATATTTCATTTTCCATCTCACCATCCTGAAGGACGTAGGTAGAAAATCCCCTTTAGTCTTACCGGTAACAGTATTTGTACGAGCCTTTCAGGACAGTCCATACAACCCCCCCCCATGTTATATAGGTCCTTTTGGTTTTGTTGATTTACTTGTATTATATCGAGGACTGGGGAGTTTGTGTTTCCTCTCTAGAGGGATGAGCCGCTCTCTCTCTCTGTGGCCACCCTGAAGGACTCATAGAAATACTGTTACCGGTATTTTCTCCACTTTCAGAAGTAAAAATACATTTGAAGCTACATTTCTCCCAGGATTGGCTGTTGCTGGGGTGTGGCATTCTCACTGCTTAGATGTGCATAGAGAATAATGGGTTTGTCAGGGGGGATAACTTGACACATGTTCATGAATTACCCGCTAGAACGGCAATACTGGTTATACTCTGTTGTGAATAAAGTATTTAGTTCATAGTTATTTGTTCTTTCTCGCATTCGTCATGTTGTGTTTATTGCAGAAGGGGGTTGAGCTTGTGGAAGATCTTCTGAATAGTGACTCTGATGATGAACACCCCAAGCACACGGCCACATCTGCCAGGAAACCGGCATGGGTGGATGAGGATGATGAACTGGATGAAAGGTAATGAATAACATTGATTACTCGCTGCTTGGCTTTACAAACATACCAGAGCCCTTTTTTAAAGTGGAACAAAACCTACCAGTGGCAGGCCCGGAATCTAAAAGAATCGGGATGGCCAACTATGTGAAACCCCCCAAAGTGAATGTAATCACTCGCCTTTCCCCGGTGCAATGGCGCATGCTTGGACTTTCATCCAATCAGAACTGATGTCATTTGGCAAGGTGGTTCTGACTGTTCACTATGAGGAGCGAGTGCGCCAGCATCCTCAGGCTGTGTGCAACCTCCAGACCTAGCTAATTATAGAACAAACAAGGGAGAATGAAAACCCCAGGTTTTGTTCCACTTTAAATGCAACCACCAAACTGGACGAAAACCCATCTTGGGCAGCCTTGGAATTTATAAGACCTAGGGCTGCATGATTCCATCTTTTCAGGGCATCCTGATTTTGGATTGGGTGTGCTATTAAGGTCCTTTGATGTTTATTGCTCTGTGTGTACAAAAGCCAGTGAATTTTCTGTTATTCTGCATAACCTAATGTCTGAGGAGAAGAACTGAGTTTTCTCAAAAGCTTACCTTAAAACGGAACATCAGTCAATATTGCCACCCTACATGCTGAGGCAGGACGGCTGGGTTACAAAGAAAACAAACCCTAACCTTAACCCAGGTGCCCACTGCACTCCAAACCCATGGTGATTAATTCCCCCCCCCCCCCCCGTGTGTGAAATCCCCCAGGTTGCCCATACACTTACCTTCTTTCCCGGTCCCAGTAATTTGTGAATGGCCGGCACAAACGCGCTCCCTGTTAGATGGTAGTTGGGGATGCGGCTGTCAGTGCACTCGTCTTAGACGACGTGACGTCAGTGGATCCCAGCACGCTGATTGGATGAGAGGACGCGGTGTAGGACCAGGAAGAGGTGAGTTGGTATTCTAAGCATACAGCACGTCCTGCTCCAGGATAGTAATAACATGTGGGTAATCCTCCGCCTCAGGCGCCGTGCACTGCAGACATGTAGAAAACAAGCTCCTCCTGGCCCTACATATACCAAAGGACCTCCCACAAATCCCCAGATTTCTCTGCAGTGCTGGAACTGCGAAGACATGAAGTATCACGCTCTCGCAGGCCCAAGGTCCTGTGGGACTATTTCCACCCGTCCTCTTCAGAAGAAATATGCCTCCCAGTCTGGGCTGCGCGGGTTGGGTGAAGGTAGGCAGCACCGGGTGTGCTGAACGGAGCCATGCTCCACCGCAATCCGCCTCCATAGAGTAGGCGGTCAGGCCGATGGTGAGCCTCTGGTGGATGCCCCTCCCGCAATCTTGCCCGTGCCCCTCACAGACTTAGTCTATGGACACCGTCAGCTTTCCCCTCGCTTCCTCCCGTAACTCGGGGGGAAAAGAAGGGGGGGGGGGTATCTGTGGCAGCCCTAGTGCTAACTTCACTTTTAGACCTTGTTTTTTTATTCTTGGGGTCAGTGTCGCGCCTTGTTATACAGTGCGAGCCGTACTTTTCATTAACAAGCTGCTAGTCGGCAGCATTATCCCAGCGTGTCAGCATATTCTCAGCTGTCCTACGCTTTGCCGTCGGTTAGAACTTCGTGCTCTTTGGGGGAGGCGGAGACTCGGCATGACGCGCTCCGTGTCACAGCCCGACCTGGCCCACCCCTCGAGGTTCGCTGGTGCCATTTTCTCTATCTTCGCACGTGGTGTGGTTCGCCTCCTCCCTCGGTCATGTAAGTGCCCTCCGGGGCGGCATGGTTCTATGTTTTTCAGGCTGCGCATGGCACTGACTCCACCCCTCTTGTCCCATTATGTCTTTCAGAAGCCAAGACTTCGGTGCCTTTCCCCGGCCTAACATATATTACAGTGGGTCCACTCTACAAATTCTCCCACATTACTAGTGGGTTTTTGGGGCATCCAGGGTTGCCTATTGCATAAATCCCTGCGGTCATACTGCTTAATAATCACCATATGGAGGCATTTCAGAATTATGTAACCGGGGTCCCTCCGGGACATGACCGGCTGTGTGCAGTGTGTGGTCGGCCCCAGGCTGAGACTGACAGGGCATAGGTCTGCGGACAGTGTGCAGAACAAGCAGGTATGCCAACAGAGGAACCTCCCTTCCTTACTCCTGTCTCCCCGCTCCTAAATATCACTCACGACGAGTCCCACTCGAGCGGGGATGACCTGCAATCAGTGCCGCGTGTGTTGCCCACGGTGGAGCAGGTGCTTTCTGGATTGGTGGAGCGTATGGGCCCTGGTAAAAAGCGGTCCCTGACGCCTCCTGGCTCACCGGTTCCTGACGATACCGATGACTCTGCTGATATGCAGGACCCTGACCCTTCTGAGGAAGGTGAGCTATTCTCAGATTCGGGCTCCTCGAACGGGATGCCTGGGGGCTGCGATGATTCGGAGCCCGGCTCTTGGGGTCTGTGTGACACAGATGAAATTCTTATTAAGATTTTTGAGGTTTTGTCGATCTCCCCACCTGGAGAGATCCCCAAGCCTAAGAGGGAGAGTTTCCATACAGCGCCGCCGCGCTTGGAGTTACTAGAACAGGAACATTTCCAGAATCTTATATCCCAAGAATGGGAGTCGCCTTGTAAGCTTAAAGGGGTTCCAGGGGTCTGGGAATGGAAGTACCCTTTCCCTCCTGATGTGGTTAATTTATGGTCAGCTCCCTGGTGGTGGACGCGCCGGTTATAGGGGTCACAAACCCCCCTTTCATGACTGCCCCTTTTTACCGTACCCTTCGGGATGCCGAGGACCAGCGCATTGACAGACTGGCTTCCCACGCCTTCTCGTGTGCTGGGACGGCTCTGTGCCCGGTTTCTACCGCGGCCATCACTGCGGTGGCCGCCAGGACTCTTGTCAGAAAAATACTAGATCACCACCCTGAGGACCTCCCTTGGGGGGTGTTTAATGCGCTATCAGACTGTGAAGCGTTTGTGAAGTTTATTCTATCGGCACTGGATGACACCATTAAGATGTGTGCTAGAACCTCAGCCCTTGCGGTAGCTATTCGCTGCCTGGTCTGGCTGCGACAGTGGGGTGCTGACGAGGCTACAAAAAAGGCTCTCACTTGCCTTCCATTCAGAGGACGGCGGTTGTTTGGCGCCCATTTGGACCTTTTTGGTAAAAAGGGTAAAGCTCCCTTGCGCAGAAGGCCGCTCCGGCCTCCACGAGGCAGGGTCACCCCTCCACCTCCCTACGTTAGTGTCAAACGCGAACCTGAGGTGTGCTTCCAACTGTTCGGTGTGGATTTCCACCATGGGGCGGGCAAGGCAGCGCCCGGGGCCTTCTGGCAGGACTAAGTCCAAATCTGCCAAGACCTCCCAAGCATGGGCGAGGGCGAGGGTACTGCTGCAGCAGCTGTCTCCCATCCAGGAATATACCTTCTCCTTCTGGTGGTTCCAGTATGTAATTCCCCTGGACACAGGATAGCTTTTGCTGGGCGGTCCCTCTCAGTGATTGTCAGGGAGCTTCTAGCCCCCGTAGGCACAGGCTGGACTGGGCCTACGGTGTTTGGGCTTACTGACAGGTTGCCCTTAACGGTACGGGGCTATGGCCTCTATATTATCCTTCCTCCCTCCCTCAACAGTATGAGGCAGTCTGGGCCACGTTGGCCTATGGCAGGCTTGGCAATGCTACCTTCACAGGTAGTCCCTATATGACACCTCTGTCTGGGGTCACGGGCCCCCTGTGCGGGGGGGGGGGCTTCCGGCCTCTAGTGAAGTACTAGATCTTCTTTGTTTCCCTTGTGTCTGCTGGACCATCTCTAGATAGTGTTGCAGGACCAACCCTGCGGATAGAGGCAATATTTGGGGCCTCTCTTTCGTCCCCAGGCTATTCGCCATGGCACGAATGGGGGTGATGTCTCTGACACGCCTGGGGGGGGGGGGCATCTGCGTTAGGACCTACCGGGTCGTCTTTTCTTACTCCCCAGTCTCTGCGTCAGGCCGAGTGGATTGGTCGGCCAGAGGTGTCCCCTGGGAGCTACTGGATGGTTGCTCAGTCACCAAAAAACACCGAAAAAGACAGGTGGTTCAAAATAGGGCTGGCACTTACAAAGTCCACATATACACACTGGGCTGCTTATCGCAACACCTCAATCCAATTTATTTTAATATAGCACATACAAAAATGAAACAACAAACCCACTCTTCCGATTAAAAAGCTAGCATAGCTTAAAAATAGACACGGGGGCCCCGCACACTAATTGCCACACCTCCTCACAAGCACACACACCACCACACATCCCTAAGGTAATTGGCTGGCCAGCCACTAAATCCCTATTAGGGGGCTGCCTAAATAGAAAATGCTGGTCCTGGAGCGGGCCATCCACCTAGGTATATAAAGTGAATTAAAGTGCAGGGTGCTTATGTTACTTCATAATAGGCGCTAATATAGGGATAGGATGAGGGGGTGGGGTTTTTTTTCCCCCCTTTAGATATATATATTGTTTTCTCCTCTCTCCTTCCTCCCTTTTTCTTTTCTTTTCCTCCTCCTTTCCCACAATTACCACTCCCCCTCTCTCTCCCTGTACCCTGCTCCTGGTGATGGATTAGCTCTTTCGTCTGCCCCTCACCTGTTGTGTCTCTATTTCCCCTCCTCTCCCTCCTGTTCGCCCCGTCACCCCACATTGTATGTGGAGTACTAAAAACATTGATTTCAATTGTCTATATACTTTTCCTCCCGGCCATGTAAGGTGCTAGGTATCCCCCCATGTATGGGTGTGAATCGGTTCTTGGTCCGCCTGGAGGGTGGAATGACAGGATATGCATGTTATGGTTGTGGCCGGGGGATATGCATCCCCATCTGAGATAAGCTGAAAATAATTGTGTCCTGCTATTGTGGTCAACGGTGGGGCAGAAAGAATGCCTGAAGAAGAAAGTGCTGTGGGTGAAGTCTGATGTAGATGAACACAGTTATGTGCTTTGCCAATATATGTCACTATCTGTCATAGGGAGCTATTTGAAATGTCATTAATAGACTGCGGTAGTATTTATATGTTTGCCGGTTACCGCTGCTGAAAAGATTGATCCACATTGCAAGACAGAGCTCTGATATGAGCGAGACTGTAATTGCTGGAATGTGCAGGGTTAACAATACAAGCGTGTGGTAATCACGCCCCTGGAAGATCATGATAATAAAAGCAAGGCAGCGATTGGCGGCAGCCACCCTGACGAAGCCCCAGTAGGCGGGGCGAAACGCCGTTGGTGGACGGAAGGTCCGGCCACGCCCCCTCCTCTTTGTCTCCGCATCACACATGCTGGCCCAGCTGTAACTACACGCTGACGATGAAAGGCGCGTTCCAGCGCGAGACTGCACACCAGGCTGCCGCCCAGGAAAGGTATCACGGTTGAGCTGCTGGGAACAGGGTCGGAGGCCAGACGCATCAGCGCGGCCGGGCCCAGCGCGGCTCCCGTGTATGTCTATAAGTGTCCTGTTACTGTGACCAGTCTTACCACATACCTGGCAGGTGCCTAAGTTCAGCATCTAGATTATATTGAGGTGCAATAAGGGACAGTGCAATTTATATGCGCCTCAGCCAGCGCGGATATTATCACCCAGCGGGTGATCCTAGATATTGCCTTATTGATTTACCCATCATTGAGGGGATTCATAACAGCATTCAAGCACGAGTAGGATCATCCAACTGGACTTTGCTGCTATTTCAGTCATGTGCGCTCTGAGCCCTCATTGTTTACAGCACCCTGCACTTTAATTCACTTTATATACCTAGGTGGATGGCCCGCTCCAGGACCAGCATTTTCTATTTAGGCAGCCCCCTAATAGGGATTTAGTGGCTGGCCAGCCAATTACCTTAGGGATGTGTGGTGGTGTGTGTGCTTGTGAGGAGGTGTGGCAATTAGTGTGCGGGGCCCCCGTGTCTATTTTTAAGCTATGCTAGCTTTTTAATCGGAAGAGTGGGTTTGTTGTTTCATTTTTGTATGTGCTATATTAAAATAAATTGGATTGAGGTGTTGCGATAAGCAGCCCAGTGTGTATATGTGGACTTTGTAAGTGCCAGCCCTATTTTGAACCACCTGTCTTTTTCGGTGTTTTTTGGTGATAGTATTGTTAGGTTTTTAGGGCGCCCTTTAACCATATAGGGCAGTGCACTAGACCATTAGACACACTTAGTCTCCCTGATGTTTTTAAAATATATTATGGTTGCTCAGTCACCTCAATCTATCATGGTCCCTTATCCGCTATCCCCCATTCCTGGGGTTCGGTTCAGGCTTGAAACCTTCTTCTCTGGCTAAGGGGACCCCTGGTTACGGGGGCTCTGCCCCCCTTTACTGGCGCCTTACCTTCACCAGGTGGGATGGCAACTCGTGGGTCCGTTGGCGGCACATCTAGGTGATGTCACTTATATACCGAGCCCTTGGGCTCTTCGGCGCAGTAGGTTATTAAGCCTACATATGTCCAGCACCCCGGTGCTTGGTCTGTGCTCATGCCCCCTTGGTAAGGTGGTTCCTCTTGAGCTTCCTATATTTCAGGGCCCCGTCAGGGGGCACCCCCCCTTTCCTTACTAGCATCTTCCAGTGTATAGTCACCCTGGATACCAAGTCTCGCAGGTTTGGCGGGGAAAGGGAAAAATTTTCCACAATCCCCGTGGGTTCTAGGTAGGGTCCCCTAGAGCAGTGGTCCCCAACCCTGTCCTCAAGGCCCACCAACAGGCCAGGTTTTGCAGATCTCCACAAAGATGCACAGGTGGAGTAATTAGTGCAGCTGCAGAGCAATAGAGCTGGCTATTTGGAGATCCAAAAAACATGACATGTTGGTGGGCCTTGAGGACAGGGTTGAGGACCACTGCCCTAGAGGGTCAATCTTACCTGCTGGAATTGTGAAATGGTGTGCCCCTCGTTGACTCTATATGGCTGGACTTCTCCTCCCTTAGGATCGGTCAGTTTATTGGGGGACTCCTGGTCTGTTGAATAACAATGGCCTGTTTTACTACTGGTCTAAAGATTGTGGCAGGATGCTCCCTCTGGAGGGTCCCTGATCCTGCCTTGGGCAGGGGTCTACTTCCCCTGCTTCTCAGCGGTATTCGCTTCTATGGATGCTCTTAGCGGCAGGTTATGCTATCCTGGTGTCGCCCGGGGAGCCTAGCGTGGCTCTGTTTGGTCTCCCTCCTAACACAGGGGCTCTGCCATTGTTTCTGCTGTCCCAGAATACTCTGATTCTGGTCTGGGGGGCGGGGTATTTTAGGCATGGATTTGTTATTTATATGCCTTCCCTTCATCACCCTACTTGGGGGGGTTCTGCGCACGGTTGGGCTGATAGAGAGTCCCGTGAGATGGATGGCCTGGCTGGCTTTATGAGCTGTGGCTCGCAGATGCCTCTGCTGAGGTCTACTGACCTGTTCGCTCTTCAGGAGTGCGGTTCTACCCTTATCAGGTCCCTTCCCTTGTCCCAATATAAGTCTCCTGTCTGGGGATTGACAGCTGATTCATTCACCCCTCGGTGACGGGCCTTATATTCTGGATCACTTAGCATGAGGGGGGGCGGGGAGCAAGCTCCCCAGCTTCCACTTCCCCCGTCTATGGGTTTTTTTTGTGGTAAACCATATTGATTGGCGTGAGCCTTGGTCTCTTCCCTGTTGAACGTTCTCGGCTCCAGGGACTTTTAAGTTATTATAGCGTAAGTTGGGGTTGGCTCCCCATCTGGGGACTCTGAAGGTGCAGGTTCTGTCCTGGCCTTTCCTGCAGGAGTCTGGTTCTGTCGCCCTCGTGGGGAATTCCTTTGGGGATTGCTTAGCTGCATCTCCCAAGTAGTCCCATGGTCCCTGTGGGGATCATCTTTAAATTTTACCCTGCGGATTTCCTGGGGACTTTTTGCTGGATGCTGTCTGGATCTGGTTACTTAACCTTGGCTCGAGATATATAATATAATATATATATATATGGCTACTGGCACCCCATACCTTGGGGGTGTTCCTTCTTACGACGGGCCTCCGGTCCGAGTGGTCTGTAGGATCAGCGTTGTAGTCCTTCAGTCTAACTATGGACTTTATTCTTAATACTTATATGAAGGGCTACATTCCCTATACAGGTGTTGCACTTTTCCCCATGAGGGTTTTCATGGCCTTAGGGGGACTGATGCTCTTGGTGTCTACGGGCGCCGCTTCATGTATGCGCCTGATATCTCCTTCCAGCGCCCTTCGGATTAATCCTTCTGGATGCTCCCTGATCCTGAGTGAAGCATTGGCTTTGTGATAATTAGGGGTCAGTTTTCCCGCCTTGATCGGGTGACCTGTTATGTTTCCCTTAGGGGGTGTTACAAGTTTTGCCACGAGGCTTCCTGGCCTGTGGGCTGGTTGGGTCATTGCACTGACCTATGTTTCTCTTTACGGGAAAGATCTTCCCCTTTTCCTGTTTATTCCGTTCTATTGGTGCCTGGGTACCATTGGCCCTTCAGCACCAGGATTTTTTCTGTTGATTCAGTTGCTAGACTTATGGCTTGTCTCTGTTCATACCTTCTGGTCTGGTTATGAGACTGTCGTTAGAGCCTTTGCTCATTTCATGCCTGTTGCAAGTTTTGCAGGTGACAGCGCCTTTACTGTCCGCTGTGCCTTGTTTTTTCCTGGGGATCCCACCCTGCTTATGGACACTGCTATTGGATGTCCCACATGTTATTACTATCCTGGAGCAGGACGTGCTATATGATTAGAATAATACAACTCTGTGAAGTACTCACCTGTAGAGTTGGTATTATATGCATACAGCACGTCCTGCTCCACCCCACCCTGGTTCACTTGTTCTGGATCCCCTGTATGGTGATTGTTATCAACAGATATTATTACCAGCTTTTCTGGGTGGTTTGTTCCTCCCAGCTTCTCTTCTCACTGCTTTTCAATGCTGGGGATTTGTGGGAGGTCCTTCGGTATATGTAGGGCCGGGAGGAGCTTGTTTTCTACATGTCTGCAGTGCACGGCGCCTGAGGCGGAGGATTACCCACATGTTATTACTATCCTGGAGCAGGACGTGCTGTATGCGTATAATACCAACTCTACAGGTGAGTACTTCACAGAGTTGTATTTTTGGCGACCTGGGGGGTTTCACATAGCTGGCCTCCCTGATAGGGGCAAGGACCAAAACCCACTATAAATATATTCTGTTAGCTATCGCCTGACTTCTACACATTCTATTGCACTTGAACACTAAGCACAGTTTTCTGGGGGGCTGAGTTTTTCTGATTGCTTTTTCCTAAGGCAATAATGCTGGATCCTCCAGCCACCTCCATCCTGAAAAAGCACTATTCCTGAACCCTTTCCAACACTGTACTAATAGAAAAATTGCCTGTTTACAGCATTGAGATGACCCATCGATATCGGAAGGACATCATGAAGAGTAAAGATGAGAAGACGCTGAGCAAAGACAAGCTCCAGTTAAGACTTCAAGATGAGTAAGTCATTCAGCTTTTGGGGATCTGTCTTATTGTTTCCCTCTTCTGGAATGTAAAATACACATCTGTGTTAGGATTGTGCCCCCAGACCCATGATTTACTGATCAGCACACTGCTTCAATGTTTCGTATATTCCTCTGTGACTTTCTTGCTCTTTAGTAAAGCCCTTAGTATAATTTCTGACTACAACTCCCAGAATCCTTCCGCTGTAACAGGGGAGCTCATTAGCTGCTTTGGCTACACAAAGCAGCAGCAATCCTCTCCCCAGCTGAGCATGCTGCCAGTAACCCCAGCAGCTACCCGATCACAAGATTTTCTTCCTATCTGAAGAGGTTGAATTGGAGCAGAAGGGGTTAATACTCTTGTCTCTGCTTCAGCCAATCAGATGGTTCTCAAGCTAGAGTCAGGAGGTACTTTTAACTCTAATTCTATTATGACACAGAGTTGCATACAAATAGAAACAAGAAAAAATTAACAGATAAGCTTTGATTGATTTTTATTGAATGGCTGGGGTGGGAGTGCGCGCACGCTGCTGGGGATTGACAACAATGAGAGCAGTTTGCCAAATGACTTTGTTGCGGCAGACGGCTCTCATTGGACGAAAGTTTGCATATACGAATTTGGAACCGGGAAAGGTGAGTGATTTCGGGCATGCCCGGAGTGGGGGGGGTCACACAATTCAGGGTGCCCCAAGGGGGAAGGCCAGTGGCCGGCCCTAGAATCTTAAAGCTGGGTTTTGTTCAGCCTTAACTGGCATTCATTTCGAGACTTTGTGGGCTATTCATTCGCTCAAAATTGTTTGTTTATCACAGGGCCAGTCCAGCCAGAATACCCATTTTGAAACTACTCCCCACTCTAAAGTGGGTTAAAGTGGGCCAGCCCTGGAATCTTGAAAGCTTGATTCCCTCCCTCTGGGGTATCCAGAATTGGGATGCCCCGCTTTGTGAAACTCCCCAGGTTGCCCGGTATACTTAAATTCTCCCCCAGTCCACTGGTGCATGCACAAGCAGCGGCCACTCCCCGCTATCCCTTTAGCAGGCTGCGTACCTGCACCAGACATTTGTGAATGGCCGGCGCAGGCACGCTCCCTGTTAGGGGGGCACATGGGGGTGCTCGGGTCCACTCCGTTAGACGAAGAGTCAAGAGTGGATCAGAGCCGCTGATTGTACAAGAGGCTGTACATGCACTGGCGATCCAGGGAAAGGTGAGTTAGATTGGGCGACCTGGAGGGTATTTTACATAGCATGACATCCCCAATTGGTGCCCCAGGGAAAGGACCAAACCCAGGATAGTTAAAACCCAGGATTATGAATATCCTGGGTTTTGGCCCTTTTCCTGGTCAGGGGTGCCCTGCTGCGTGAAACCCCCAGGTCGCCCGAAAAAACTCACCTCTTCCCAGTCCTACGCATGCGCTGCCTCTCCGCAATCAGCATGCTGGAGCCCCTTCGTCCAGGAACTGGTCTAATGCGAGCAGATCCAAATGCGCTGGCGGCTGTATCCCCTGCCACCTCTAACAAAGAGCATGCCCGTGGCGGCCATTCACAAATGCCCAGCATGGGCACGCGCCCTGCTGAAAGGATAGAGGGGATACTGCGGCTGGTGCTAGAATAACTAGAATAATAGCCTATTAGAATTCTGGCGCTTGTATTGAGAGGCTTCTTTTGTGTTACTAGATTCCAGAAAGCAATGGGAGGAGTTCCATCCTGGGCTTCAAGGAGCTCCAAGAAAAGAGATTCCAAAGGCGGTAAGATATATGGTTGTTACCACGGTAACCAGAAATTCTGTGATATGGGACCACACTCCAAACAGCATACTGTGTGCTGGAATGTACCATCCAAGGGGGGTGTGCAGTATGGGGCGGGGGTCTAGTATTCGTCAGCCCTGCCACTCCCTTCACAGAGGACAGGACAATGCAAGGTGAAACTTTATTTTAGAATTACTCTGGCATTATAGCTTCCATTTAAAAAAAAAGTTACAACAATCACTGTGACCCCACCCCACACCCCCCCCCCCCTCCCAGATCGCCTGTAACCGCTTACTTACTCCTCATCCAGAGGCGTGTGCTGAACTGAAAAAATTTGGCAAGGCAGCCCTGATTGTTGTAAATGAAGAGCGAGAGCTGGCGCATCTCCCCATCCTCCGGTTGTGTGCACGCCTCCGGCCAAACCATTTAGATAAACTGGGGCAGGAGCGCAGCAGGGGATGTGGCCTCTCTCGTTCCCCCTCCACCTCCACACTAATCAGAGTTGTTTGCCGAATTACATCAATTTAGCAGGCTGATTGGACTAGAGCCCGTGCAGGTGCCGTTGGACCAGGAAGAGGTGAGCTTGCCCACTCCGAACTGGGTGGTTTCACACAGTGGGGTATCCCAAATCTGGATCCCCGGGGTGCGGAAAAAAACCCAGGAAAGTGAAAATCCCACCTGACAGTACAGGGTAAGTATACGCCTTTGAGCCATTGGCATTAGGTGGGGAGTGCTGCATATTAGATATTTGTGACATCAGTGGTCCAGCAAATGTGACAAGGTTAGGACCATTTTTGGTCCTTTCCCCAGTGTGCCCGCTGTGTGAAACCCCCCAGGACGCCGAGGCCAGCTCACCTCTTCCCAGTCCCACAGCGCGTCTAAGAGCAGCGGCTTTGATCGCCACATCCTCCGCTTCCCTCTAACAGGGAGCATACCTGCACTTGCCATTCACAAATGCCTGGTGCGTGCACCCGCCCTGCTAGAGGGATAGCGGAGTGCTGCTGCTCTTAGACACGCCGTGGGACCGGGAAAAGAGGTAAGTGAATGGGGGACCTGGGGGGTTTCACACAACGGGGCATCCCAGTTTTGCTATGGGGGGGGGGGGATAGATTGGTCCAGGAATCTTATAGATTCCCGGCCCGATCGAGCTGGGTTTTAGCCCACTTTAATAACCGTTAAAACTCACAGATCCATTGATAAAAGCACATATAGCAGTCTGTACTCTGCAGTGTTTAGATCTACTTCAGATCCCACTAGCAGCCAACACACAAAAGAGAACCGGATCAAAGCGGATCTAGAAGCCTTCATCACAAGAGTGGAAAATTCTTTTAAAAAGGAGATCTCGGACCTGCAAAACTCAGTGGAGACCCTCGATACTAGGATGTCAGGGCTGGAACACTCTCATGGCTCAGCCCTTCAGAGAATAGAGGCCCTGGAGAAAACCATGGCTTACCAGCAAGCGACAGTTCTGCACCTGGACGATCTTGAAAACAGGAGCCGCCGGAACAATTTCCGGGTTTGGGGCCTCCCCGAAGCAACAGCCCGGAGCAACTCCGCCATACAGTCATGGGCATCTTTAATGGTATCCTGAACCGTCCGCCGGATTCCGAGATCGTGATGGACCGTATCCATAGGGCCCTGGGCCCCAAACCGACTGACCCTGGTCGTCCGCGGGATGTTTGCCGACTCCACTATTTCTCCGTCAAGGAGGAGATTATCAAAATGGCGTGGGAGAAAGGCCGGCTCTGCTTTGACGGGGCCGAAATCCAGATTTTTACAGATGTTTCCAAGAGGTCCCTCCAGATGAGGCGCTTGCTTAGACCCCTTTTGGGAAAGATACAGGAGAGTGGAGCGTCCTACTGCTGGGACTACCCCTTTCATCTCCTCGTACGCAGGAACCAACAAGTCTTTGCTCTGAGGTCCCCGGCGGATCTCCCTGATCTTTTTGCCTTCCTGGAGTCGGGGCCTATTGATGTCCCTAATTGGCTGGACTTGCCGCCACTCCCACCACCCCAGCAACCTAGAAGGTGGCAGCCGGCTGGACCCCGCCGGGCCAGGGGGGGCGCCGCACCCAATAGAAGGGGTGGAGGGGGGGGATGCCCGTCGGCCCTTGGACAATGAAGTCTAGACATCCGGCTGCCAGAGCGGACACTCGTTATTTTTGGACTAGACTTTTGCATTTCTGTTAGTGAATTTTCTTTCCCTTGCTTTGCCTTGCCTTGCTGAGTTTAGTCTTGGTCATTTTGTGGGTCATCCCTCTGTATTCTCCCGCGCTCAGACTGTGTGGGAGCGGTCCATCCAGGGAGGCTCTCCCCGGGGCCTCCTGCCTCTTGGATGGACCCATTGACCCTCTTGATCCGCGGCGGTCGGGGCGCGGGAGACCTCGGGATGGTCTCTATTTGCACATCTGTGCTCACTTTAGGTTGATGGTGGGTGGCCCCCCAAACTATTGTTCTCTATGGCGATTCTGAGGTCGCGGTGGACCCTTTTGACCGGGGTTGCGGCTGGCCGGAGGGGTCTCTGCTTCCCCCTCTGTTCCCACAATAGGTCGGGTCTCCCTCTCCTCCAGCTTCGTACGGGGGGAGGGGGGCACCTAGTTTCTTGGAAAGTTTCTCTTTCCGCTTAGTTGAAACGTTATATTTTTTCACACCTGTTTCCCATTTCTGCTCTTCTACGTTTTAACCTGTTTGTCTGTCCTCTCCTCCACCCTTCTGTCCTATCTTCTGACCTTGTACCCCCCTCTTCTCCCCTCCGTGTTCCTCCCTAGTCCTTCCCCTCCCCCCCCCCCCAGCTGTCACCCCCCTCGCCCCGTGGGTGACTCTCTGCGTTGATATATTCCGGTGGCCCTCTGTAGATTTGCGCTCAGTATGTCCGCGGTTAGGTGCACATCCCTCAACGTCGGGGGCCTGAACTCCCCAATTAAGAGAACCCCCATTCTCAGGGATCTGAAGCGCCTGAAATCTCATATTGCCTTCCTACAGGAGACCCACCTGAAGACAGGGTGCTCTCACACCCTCACCAATCAGACCTTTAGGACCCAGTATCATAGTCTCTCCCCAGACTCCAAATCGCGGGGGGTGGCGATCCTGTTGGCTGGATCCCTGCCCTGGTCCCACCTTGATTCTCTCCAGGATGCCGAAGGGAGGTTCCTTTTCGTTAAGGGAACTCTCTTTTCCCAGAAGGTGAACTTGGCTACCTGTTATTGCCCCAATGACAGCCAATACAAATTTCTACAGTCGACTCTAGATAAATTGGCCACTTTCACAGAAGGGATTTTAGTGTTGGGAGGGGATTTCAACCTGACCTTAGATCCGTCCCTGGACATGTCCAGGGGGTCCTCCCACGTCCCCTTTTCAACTCTCAAAAAAGTAAAGCATCTGCTCCTCAACAGATCAGTTGGCGGACCCTCAATCCTAGAGGTAGGGATTACACATTCTTCTCCAATCCACATAACTCATACTAGGGGGACTAGGAACAAACATAGATTTGTTCCTAGTCCCCCACAAGTTTTTACATCTCATAGTGAACACGGACATAGGACATATTACTCTCTCGGACCATGCCCCGATTACCCTTACCTTGTCCATATCGGATGCTCCCCTCTTTAGGGGCCAGTGGCGGCTTAATGATTCACTGCTACAGGATACCGTGGTCAGGGAGGACGTCTAGAAGGCCATCAGGGAATATTTTGAATTGAATAGCAATGGGGAGGTCTCGCAGATGTCACTGTGGGATGCCCACAAATGTGTGATCAGAGGGGTGCTAATCAAGCATGGAGCCCGACTGAAGAAGGAGAGAAATGAACAAATCCTCAAGATAACCCAAGAAATTATCAAATTAGAGGTCCTCCATAAACAGACCCTGTCGGGGGAGGTGGGAGCCAAATTAACAAGCCTACAGGACTCCCTCAGGGACATCTGCTTCGGGGAGGCGAGGGGCTTGGCAGTTAGAATTTGGTAATAAATGCGGTAGGGCATCCCTCAGAGTTCAGCAAGGCAAGAACTTCATCCCACTCATTCTCGACGCTAGGGGTAACAGGAAATGCTTGACGGCAGACATAGCAACCTCATTCAGGGACTACTATGAGTCCCTCTATAACCTGCCCCAGACCCAGACTGCTGACCATCAGGACAATATAGTCGCCTACATTCGTGGGTCAGGTCTCCCCATATTGAACCAGGAGGTGATAGACTCACTCGATAGAGAGATCAAACTAGATGAATTTTCAAGAGCTATGAAACACGCTAAGCCGGGCAAGGCACCAGACCCTGACGGCTTTGGCCTGAGCCATTATAAAGGATTTGCGGAGACCCTCTGCCCCCGGTTTGTAGCGGCCTTCAACTCCCTAAAAGATGGACTGGCCCCTCCCAGGGATACTCTCAGGGCTAGCATAACTGTAAGGAAGGCAAGGACCCGACGCAGTGCGGGAGTTAGACCTATATCTCTGCAAAACTGTGACCTTAAAATCTTTAACAAAATAATCGCAGAGAGATTGGCTCCATGTATCCCCTCTCTGATTCATTGGGACCAGGTGGGCTTTGTCCCATCAAGGGAGGGTAGGGATAATACCACAAGGGTCGTCAATCTAATACATTGGGCACATTCAAATAATATAGCGTCAGTCCTCCTCTCGACAGATGCTGAAAAGGCATTCAACAGGGTCAGTTGGGACTTTGTGTTTGCAGTCCTCAGACACATTGGCCTGGGGGAAAATATGTATCGGTGGATATCGGCCTCTTACTCGGGCCCCTCTGCGTCGGTCAGGGTGAACGGCGTCCCTTCCGGGACCTTCGCCCTCGCCAACGGTACGAGGCAGGACTGCCCACTCTCCCCTTTGATCTTTATTCTGTCCCTGGAGCCGTTTCTCCGCACTGTCAGGAATAACCCTGATATTGCGGGTATCCCTGCTGGACGGGTGGAACACAAGGTCGCAGCCTATGCGGATGACCTAATTTTCTTCTTAACAAAACCCGAGACGACATTCCCGGTCCTTCTAGCTGAATTCAAAACATACCAAACACTATCAAACTACAAAATAAACTACCATAAATCCTCGGCCCTCAATATCAGTGTACCGGGCAAAAGAATGGAGCACATCAGGGAGAACTTCTCCTTCTCATGGGAAAGAGAGGCCATAACATACTTGGGTACACAAATTCCAGCACTCCCTCAAAAGATTTATAGTTCTAACTTCCCCCCGTTGCTGAAGAGGGTAGAGGAGGATCTGCGGAGATGGTCCCGAGGCACCTTCACCTGGTTCGGTAGAGCGAACGTCATAAAAATGAATATCTTGCCTAGAGTATTATATCTGTTCCAAGCCCTGCCGGTGGAGGTCCCACAGTCATTCTTTAATTAGCTCTTGGGCCTGTATTCGAGGTTCGTTTGGGCGGGGAAATCTCATCGGCTGGCAGCCTCCCTGTTAGCTCTTCCAAAGGGGGCGGGGGGCATCGGCCTTCTGAATTGGAAACTCTGTCAGGCGGCGGCCAACCTGGTCCGCATCCTAGACTGGTGTAGGCACGCTAGCTTTAAGCAATGGACCCTGATTGAGCAGGCCGAATCCCCTACTGTCCTTGCAGGTCTCCCCTGGATCCCGATCAATCACTTCCCAGCACTGAATAGACACCCGACGATAGGCCCGACTAGGAAGATAGCTGCGAAGTTCTTCTCGGGGGTGGATATCTCCCCTTCCCTCTCGCCCCTGACTCCGGTTATTGGCCACCCTGACTTCCCAGTTAGTCTCTCTGGTGCTCCTTTCCAGGCATGGGCAAAGCAAAACTGCTTTAGAATTCAACATTTGAGTGAGAGGGGAGAGTGGTGCGGGCTGGGGGAGCTGGCTGAGAGGTTTTCTTTACGGCCCCTCAGCGAGTGGCAGGTCTTCCTACTTTCCCACTATCAAAAATCTGTCTTACGTCCATCCCAGGTACCAAGAGCCTTAACTCCTTTTGAGAAAATCTGCACGGGGGTGGGTCATTTTAAAGGTGCCTTGTCCTGCACTTACGCGATGTTGGTAAACACCCCTGACTTCTTTGTTCCGTCCTTCGCGGAGAGGTGGGAGGGAACTCGGAAGGACTTTTTCGTCCGATCAGAGGCGAGCGATGTTCCAGCTTACTCACAAATCCTCCATATCTAATCGCTATCAAGAAGCCTCCTACAAAATTCTCTCCAGGTGGTACTGGACTCCATCCAAATTGGAGAGGTTGTTTCCCTCTGCCTCCCCCATGTGTTGGAGGTGCTCACATGATAGGGGTACTATGATCCATATCTTCTGGGACTGCCCGGGGCTAGCAAGGTTCTGGGCCAATGTGAGGGTGATCGTTGAGCGCCTCACAGATATTGATTTGGGGGTTGACCCGGCATGTTACCTCTTGAATCTGGCGCCCACTTCCCTGCGGGTTAGGGGGAAATCCCTCTTGGCCCCTCTTCTACTTGCTGCCAAAACCTGCATCCCCACTTGCTGGAAGTCCTCGGTGCCTCCCACTACGGCTATGTGGCTATCACGGGTTGGAGATATCTGCAGGATGGAGGAGCTCACGGCCTCCCTCAGGGATGACCTTGGGAAGCATTGGGAGACTTGGCGTTCTTGGGCTCAGTTCACGTTATCTGCGGAATACATTAAATTTCTCCAGGAGTGATGGGGGGGGGTGGCTGCAGGGGGGTCCCCCTACCCTCAGTTTTGTCCGTTCCCTTCCCCCCCTTCCTTTTTCTCTTTTCGCGCTTTCCTCTCTGACGCACCATTGGTGTGTCTTCTTCTCTGTTCTTAGTTTTGCCTGTGTTGTTATCCTTTAAAAATGTTATAAGGAGGGGCGGGGCGCGACCGATGTCCGGAAAAGCTTTATTATATATAAGTTGATGCTGTTCTGGGCATTTATTGTGAAGTATTTAGTCGTCATATAATCTCATGCTCAGTCGCTTCTGATGCCGTACTGATTGTTTCCGATGATGATGGCTCGCGCCTTATGTCTTCCTTAATAAAAACTTACAATTTAAACCGGACCTTCACCATGATTTAATGAAAAGCCCAAACTCTTAAAAAACAATTCCTCAGCATCTAAAATTAATATATTTTACATGTTTAGTCACTAATTTATTATACTTTCCCCCACTGGGCTGCAACTCTGTTCGGGAATTTAGGATACGGGCGCCGCCATCTTGACTCAGAAGCATCACACTTACTGAGGAGAGGAGAGTGGGATAAGGTACAGGGGGGCGGGTTATACCTGTGCTTTGCTTAGACAGAGCAGAGTTGGGGTCAGGGAAAGGTCAGCAGTCCCAGAATGCAGAGCAGCACAGTCACTTCCTGTTTGCAGGCACTTCCTGTTTGCAGGCTGCCTGCAAAAATGGCAGCTTCCATAAGCCGCCATCTTGGATGTTTAAAGGCTTATAAAATGCAGTAGATGCAGGTAGGATGATTTTTAATGTGAGCAATCTGTATGTACAGGGTGTGGGAAACATATAAGATAGACTCTTATTTAGAGTGAAGGTCCGCTTTAAAAAAAAAAAAGAGAACCAGATCACCAGAATACAGGCACCCATTTACTAAGGGGACGCTACCTCCCAAGCAAAGCGTTTCGGCTATATTGACTTTCACAAAGGTGATGGTCATCATCAGAAAGCTTTTTATCTTCTATGATGCATTTTAGCCCTTAGCACTGCTTTGACTCCTTATTAATCTTGGCTCATGGTTTGTCCTACAGATGATGATGATGATGATGAGAGCGAAGAAGAGGAGGAAGATAATTTGTTGACCCGAACTGGCAATTTGCTGGCAAAGTCCAGTGCGTTACCAAAGGGCATCATAGAGGTAAGAGGGCTTCAGTTACACTACAACAACGCATGCATGTGAAGCTGGGCGGGGAGGAGCGGAGGACAACTTGCACATAGAGTGGTCTAATATTGGCTTTTCGGCTAATGGTTGCACGGTCAGATATCTCCCACCATCAGCCAATGTTCTTTATATCCTGTGGAGATTAGCTCTGGTAGGCGACCGGGTGTCAGCAGTATAGAGGCAGAGGCAAGCAGTTCAAAGTAAAGTCTGTGTTTATTTCACACATAAATCCACAAAAGTATATGTCCAAACAGGTTACATCACCTTTTCAGGAAACAGCAGCATAAATGATTCAATCAGGCAAACAGCTTTTAGTCCTTGAGCAAACGTCCTGTTTACAGTCCAACTAGGCCTCAGGTCCGCATGAAACAGCCTCCACAGGAGATTTCAGCCAGGCTCACAGAGTCTCACTCCCATGTGAGCTCTAGACAAAGGACACAGCACAGCTGATTCCCCAGGCTATTTAAACAGCCCGCAAAACCCGGACCTGGGTAGTGGGATGGAGTCCCACCCTGCTCTACTCCATCCCAGTAAAGCCGTCCCAGGTTAGCCTTTCGGCTATTCTAAATCATCAGCAGCAAACTGCCACCAGCAGCTGATGCTGGAAAAACAAGCTATACGGCTTTACTGCACCAATGCCAGGTACATTGGTGCTACATACCTGCCGTCAATAACGGCCCCTTGCACCTTACCACATACCCCCCCCCTTTGTTCAACCCTGAGGGGGTGGACACATGCCAAACAATGTGTTCTGGACAGGGCATCCGCGTTACCCAACAATCGTCCCGCTCTGTGCTCTACTGTAAACTTGAAGTTTTGTAATGACAAGAACCATCGGGTGACCCTGGCATTCCTGTCCTTAGCCTGGCACATCCACTTGAGGGGAGAGTGGTCCGTAATCAGACGGAACCTTCTCCCCAGCAAGTAGTAGCGAAGAGACTCCAGGGCCCATTTAATGGCCAAACACTCCCTCTCCACTATACTATACCGGGTCTCCGCGGGTGTCAATTTGCGACTCATGTAGACAACGGGGTGCTCCTCCCCGTTGACTTCCTGAGACAGTACAGCACCGAGACTTACCTCGGAGGCATCGGTCTGCACTATGAACTCCCTCTTAAAGTCGGGTGTCACCAACACCGGAGACCCACACAGGGCAGACTTCAAAGCGGAGAACGCTTTTTCGGCCTGTTCATTCCACTTCACCATGACAGACTTGCGTCCCTTTAACAGGTCTGTCAATGGTGCCGCTAGGGTGGCAAAATTGGGAATGAACCGCATATAATATCCCACCAACCCCAGAAATGACTTTACCTGGCGGGTGGTGTTAGGCCGGGGCCAGTTACGGATGGCTTCTAGTTTGTTCACCTGGGGCTTGACCACTCCTCGTCCAATCACATAGCCCAGGTATTTTGTTTCTTCTAGGCCTAAAGCACATTTTTTCGGGTTTGCCGTCAACCCAGCCTTCCTGAGGGAATCCACTACGGCCTGGACTTTGGGTAGGTGACTTTCCCAATCCGTGCTATGGATAATTATATCGTCCAGATATGCCGAAGCATACCGACGGTGTGGCCTGAGGACAATATCCATTAACCTTTGGAACGTAGCGGGAGCGCCGTGTAACCCAAAGGGTAACACCTTGTATTGGAACAGTCCCTCTGGTGTAATAAAGGCTGTTTTCTCCTTGGCAGCCTCAGTCAAGGGCACCTGCCAGTACCCTTTTGTGAGGTCCAAAACCGAAAAGTACCTGGCTTGGCCTAGCTTCTCAATGAGTTCATCTACCCGGGGCATAGGGTAGGCATCAAACTTGGAAACTTCATTAAGTTTGCGGAAATCGTTACAGAACCGCAACGTACCATCGGGCTTGGGAATCAAGACTATGGGGCTGGCCCACTCACTCTTTGATTCTTCAATCACGTCTAACCGGAGCATTTGCTGCACTTCCTCCGCGATAGCTTGTCGCCGGGACTCGGGTACCCGGTAAGGCCTCAACCGGACCTTGACCTGAGGTTCCGTGACAACATCATGTTGGATGACCGAAGTGCGCCCAGGGAGTTCTGAAAACACGTCCGTGTTTCTGCTAATAAACTCCCTGGCTTCCTGAGTCTGTTTAGAGGAGAGGTTGTCGCCAGTTTTCACCTCGACTACTACTTCTCTACTAACAGACCGAGGAATGGGAAGCTCCACCCCCACCATACCTGGTCGGGGACTGTCACCCCCAGGGGTCTCCCTGTCTTTCCATAGTTTCAGCAGGTTTACATGGTACACCTGCTCGGGCTTCCTCCGCCCAGGCTGATGTACCTTGTAAGTCACTTCCCCAACTTTTTCAATGACCTCATAGGGACCCTGCCACCTAGCTAGAAATTTACTGTCCACCGTGGGTACCAGAACCACAACTCTGTCACCGGGGTTAAAGTTCCGTACCCTGGCTTGCCGATTATAAACCCTGCTTTGGGCCCGCTGCGCTGCCTCCATGTGTTCTCTGACAAGCGGCAAGACGGTCGCTATCCGTTCTTGTAGCTGAGTCACGTACTCTACCACACTTTTGTGGGGTGTGGGTTGCTGTTCCCAGGCCTCCTTGGCTATATCCAACAGGCCCCGTGGATGTCGACCGTATAAGAGTTCGAAGGGCGAGAACCCCGTAGAGGCCTGGGGCACCTCTCGCACTGCGAACATCAGATAGGGCAGCAGCAAGTCCCAATTCTTCCCATCCTTGGCGACCACCCTTTTTAACATGGTCTTTAAAGTTTGATTAAACCGTTCTACTAGGCCGTCTGTTTGCGGGTGGTAAACGGATGTCCGCAACTGTTTCACCTGCAGCAGTTTACAGAGCTCTTTCATTACTTTCGACATAAACGGGGTACCTTGATCGGTCAGGACCTCTTTAGGCAGACCTACTCTGGAAAACATTTCCATAAGCTCCTTAGCAATGAGCTTGGCAGAGGTGTGACGCAGGGGCACTGCCTCAGGGTACCGCGTGGCATAGTCCAAGATCACCAGAATATGTTGGTGCCCTCTAGCGGATTTTGGCACTGGACCCACTAGATCCATGGCAATCCGCTCAAAGGGTACCTCAATAACTGGGAGAGGAACTAAGGGACCACGGTAATGAGGCTGAGGGCTGGTCATCTGACATGTTGGACAGGACTCACAATATCTCTCCACCTCCTTGTACACACTGGGCCAGTAGAATCGTTGTTAAACGCGGTCCAGTGTTTTCTGCTGGCCTAGGTGTCCACCCAGAACATGTTGGTGGGCCAAATCCAACACCAATTTGCGATATGAATTGGGTACCACCAATTGTTCCACCACCTCTTCACGTACCTTGTTTACTCGGTACAACATTTCCTGGTGAACCACAAAGCGAGGAAACTGTAACTCCGCCCCTGGCTGTTGTGGTTCACCTTCCACCTCAAGAACATTCTCCCAGGCCCGAGACAGGGTCGGGTCCTGGTGTTGAGCGGTACCAAAGTTAGTTGTGGAGACATGGAGATCTGCCAACTCTGGACCTGTTGTCAACTCTTCCACATCTCCAACCATAACATTTAGTGGGGTTGACTCCCCCTCTTCCATTTTAGGGACGGGCACCTCTTCCACGGTGCCTCCTGATTCCGGTTCCCAGGGCACCGGGGTCTCCCCTGAGTAGGGCCAGTCTATTGGGGACACACCCGCCTCGCGGGTTTCCGGAACTGCCAGCTTGGCCCACAGTGACCTGAACCCTGGAAAGTCTCTCCCAATAATCAGTTCATATGGGAGTTTAGCGGCGACAGCGACTTCATGTTTCCAGCTGCCGGAGACGGTGGTGAGAGACACTTGTGCTGTGGCATAGTCTCTCAAGTCCCCATGAATGCACAAAACCCCGGTTTTCCGCCCAGTGTACTCATCGGGCAGTACTAAGGCGGGTCTTGCCAGGGTAACCATACTCCCCGAGTCCAAAAGGGCCACAGCCAGGGTGTCTCCCACTTTCACCTGACAGAGGTGACTTTGCCCCACAAGCTCAGGGATACCGGCAGCACACAGCCTCCTGGCATACATGGAAGGGCGGTAACCAAAGTTTACATCCATGGGCTCCCCCTGGTGGGGACAATTGGCTCTGATATGTCCCGGCTCCTTACATCCCCAACACAACACTTGGGCAGGGACTTTGGGGGGTAGGTCCTGAGAGGGTTTAGGGGACACCACTCGCCTGAGCTGGGGCGGGGACCTCCGGGGTTTCCCCGAATCCCTCCTCATGGAGCCGCTTTGCAAGTTCCTGGTGGCCTCATATCGCTCCACTAGGTCCACCATCCCTAGTGCGTTGTCAGGGGATACCTGGCCAACCCAGTGCTGAAGAGGGTGCGGTAAAGCCCTCCAAAACATGTCCGCCAGCAAGCGGTCCAACATGGCAGTGGGGCTTAACAACTCCGGCTGCAGCCATTTTTGCAGCAGGTGCAGCAGTTTATAATACTGGGGTCGGGCGGGCTCTGCCGACTGGTAGCTCCACTGATGCACCCGCTGAGCCCGAACCCACACATTCACCCCCAGTCTCGCCAGTATCTCACCCTTCAGAGTCGGGTAGTCAGCGGCTTGGTCCTCTGGGAGATCAAACAACACCTGCTGGGGTCCAGACGCCAGAAATGGAGCGATGACATCAGCCCACTGGTCATGCGGCAACTTCTCCCTTGCAGCCACCTTTTCAAACACCGCCAGGTAAGTCTCCACGTCATCTGAAGGGGTCATTTTTGTGAGCGCCGAGCGGACAGCTTTCCGGGCATCAGGAATACTTTTGGGCGCACCTGCAGCTTGCTGCGCCATCATATGTTGCAAAAACAGCTGGTTGGTCTCATGCTGCTGCCTGTTGGCCTCCACGAGCGCTTTCACGACCGCCTCCATTTTGTCTGCAGTCCCAGGTAGCAGCCTGGCAGGTTTAATATAGGACATGCACAACAAAAAACTTTTTCGTCGGTTGCTCCTAGCAACGGCCTCACTGCTATGCCCACATCCGACACCAAATGTGGAGATTAGCTCTGGTAGGCGACCGGGTGTCAGCAGTATAGAGGCAGAGGCAAGCAGTTCAAAGTAAAGTCTGTGTTTATTTCACACATAAATCCACAAAAGTATATGTCCAAACAGGTTACATCACCTTTTCAGGAAACAGCAGCATAAATGATTCAATCAGGCAAACAGCTTTTAGTCCTTGAGCAAACGTCCTGTTTACAGTCCAACTAGGCCTCAGGTCCGCATGAAACAGCCTCCACAGGAGATTTCAGCCAGGCTCACAGAGTCTCACTCCCATGTGAGCTCTAGACAAAGGACACAGCACAGCTGATTCCCCAGGCTATTTAAACAGCCCGCAAAACCCGGACCTGGGTAGTGGGATGGAGTCCCACCCTGCTCTACTCCATCCCAGTAAAGCCGTCCCAGGTTAGCCTTTCGGCTATTCTAAATCATCAGCAGCAAACTGCCACCAGCAGCTGATGCTGGAAAAACAAGCTATACGGCTTTACTGCACCAATGCCAGGTACATTGGTGCTACATACCTGCCGTCAATAACGGCCCCTTGCACCTTACCACAATCCATAAAGTAGTAATAGGAGCCTAGCAAGTCCGAGTGGAAGATGCTGATGCTCTCAGTGGTTGTCATACTATGATGAAGGAATTCTTAATTTTCTTGAACGGTTTGCTGTCCTGTATGTGCCCAGCATGTTATAGTGGACCAAAACCCAGGATTTTGACTATCCTGGGTTTTGGTCCTTACACCCAGGTTGCCCAAACAAACTCACCTCTTCCCGGTCCTACGACGTATGCTTGGCCGCTCGTCCAGCCAGTGCGCTCGGATCCACTCGAGCCTCTGCGTCCAGGAGGAAATTCTCACAAAATAAAGTGAGATAAAGTGTAATCTTGATTTTTTTTCCCACAGTGCATTGCAGCATCTTTTCTTCAACATGGTGCTGAATTGCTCTGAGGAAAAAAAATCAAGATACATTTTTTTTTCTCACAAAAAACATGAGGGAAAAAAAATCTCAAGGTGCAGAATCATCCCTAATGGCAGTTAGGTTGAAGTGCTCCCCCATTGCTGAGTTGTGTGTACTGTGATTGAACGCATCATTGCTGGGGGCGGGGCTGCTCGGTCAGGGAGCGATATGGCTGACTGCATCCAGCTTGTGTTGTAATGAATATTGGCCAAGGGCTTTAGTAAAAGAGACACAGGCTGTTTTGGGGCACAGGGCTGGGGATAGAAGGTGACAAGATAAACTTCCCTCTGAGTATAGGTGCACTTTAAAGTCCCTTTCCAGACAGTCTATACTCGTCTACACTCAAGTGATTTCCTTCCTCCCGTGCCAGGCAGAAGTTCCTTAACACACCTACTCCATTCATTGCAATATAGGTGGTGTGCTGAGGTGAGACATGCCAAACCTGCCCTCGTGCTTCCCCGCCATTGAAATGAATGGTGTAGGCATGTGGAGGCATAAACAAGGAAACTGCCATGCGAAGCTGCCAGCGCTGGGAGATGCGATCATAGGATCCCTGCCCTGGGTAATTATGAACGTGCTCGCCCTGGACGGAGGAGCTGAGCGGGCACACCAAAATGCTTTGTTTTTTTTTGTACAATGGCTTTAAAAGCCAACCTATGGTTGCCAAAGACTTTGGGTCAACTAACACCCCCCATACTGATTTAGGACAATCCCTGAAAAATCCTGAAGTCTGCCTTTAATGCTCACCTGCATTCCTGGGCTATGGCAACCACAACCCGCACCTCCCCTTCCCCATGATTAATCCCTTCACCACTCTGTGAACTGCATTAGCCACACACCAGGTGAGTAATTCAGTCTGACTTTTATCATTCCTTCGATAGAGGAGGTGTTAGTAAGTATACCTCACTGTTGGTTAAGAGGGTCGGATTTGATGTAAGACTTACTGCAGTCTTTAAGCTGCAGCTTTTTAGCAGATCTGTCATTAATATTTTATATTAATGTTGCAGATAAAAAGTTGTTTGAACGCCAATCAAGAAAGGCCGAGTAATAGGCCGCTCACCGCTGTGCAGTTCCACCCTTCAGCACAAGTCCTAATGACAGCCGGCCTGGACCGCTCCGTGTCTCTGTTTCAGGTACCGCGTGTTTATGCTGATGTAATAACCTTCTGGCTGTAGAATGACATCACTGATGCTCTGTTTTTTCCTGTTACTGGTGATCTTGGGAGGTGCTGGTTTGCGCCTATACACATATATGGGACATTGTGCAGAGGGAACAGATGTTCATGCTTCACTGTTCGGCTGGGGCATGTTTATCCTATGCCCGATTTTTATGAAGAGATTTGCCAGTGCTTAAAGTGGACCAAAACCCAGGATTCTGACTATCCTGGGTTTTGGTCCTTGCCTCCACGGATACTCTTATCGGGGGTGCCCCACTGTGTTAGCCCCCCTAGGTCTCCCGAATGAACTCAACTCTCCCCGGTCCTATGGCCAATCAGTGTGCTCAGATCCCCTCCCGCTCCTTCGTATGTGTGACTGCATCGCCTATTCACAAATGCCTGGCACTGGCACTTACTCTGCCAAAGAAATAGCGGGCATGCAGCCAATGGACCAGCAAAGAAGGTGAGTTTCTGGGCGACCCGGGGGCTTTTTTACACAGTGGGGCACCCCGGTTCCAGATGCTCCGAGGGGGCGAGGCAGGATCAAGCTGCCCTGGAAACTTAGAGAATTCATGGCCGTCAGACCGTGGGTTTTGGTCCACTTTAAAGCGGAACTTTTGACTTTCCAGGGTTTTGTTCTGTTCCCCAAGGCGAACTGGGGGGTTTCACACAGCTCTGTGTGAAACCCCCCAGTTAGCCCAGCTAAACTCACCCCTCCTTGGTCCAAGGGTGCATGCACAGGCTCTCAGCCAATGACTTCTCATTAACTATAATGGAGAACACTCACTGCCGCATCCCTTGGCTGCCTACCAAATTACGTCCGTTCAGTGGGCGGTTCTCAAGCCGGTGCATGCGCCGTTATACCAGGAAAAAGTGAGTGTGTACGGCCGCCTTGGGGGGTTTCAAACGGGAAAAGCCAGCATCCGTCCCTGGAATATTTTAGCTTTCTGTCCAGCCACTGGTGTGTTTTGTTTTTTTTTTTTCCCAGTTCTAATGCAAACCTAAACCCTACATGGCACACAAGAAAAATTTCCATTGTCCAGCACTCAAGTGTTCCTTATAACATTATATGAGGAAGGGCACAGGATGTTGCCTGAAATGCGTAATATGTGAACTATTCTTGGAATGGAAACCATGTCACTTTTAACTTGACCAATAAACAGAGAAATTTTAAGGAACACTTGAGTGCTGGACAATGGAAATGTTTCATGTATATGGACCTTGCTGATGAGTCCTGAGCCTCAGTGCATTTGTGGAAGCTGCAGTGGGATTGAGCTGGCCGTCTATACTTTCATGAATGGCACACAAGAACCCTAATCTATTTACTCCTACTGCCTGTGAACTTCAGGAAATAGCTGCACACCCGTCGCTGCCAGATTCCTTCTATTGGATGAGTGTGCAGCTATGTTCATGTGCTCTGCTGAGCACTCCTCTAGGAAATGTTAAGTACCCTGTTTCCCAGAAAATAAGCCACATAGGAAGTCACATAAGAAAGCTTGTCTTTCAGGACTGAAATGTCTGATCTTGCTGGCTCTCCCCAGCCTGTCGCCATGTCGGGCGCATGGCCAAATCCCCCCCGCTGCTACCCGGCTCTGTGCATGTACTGTACTGGAGCTGCTGTTCTGCTGCCACCATCTTGCCAGCAGGCTATAAGACATCCCCTGAATATAAGCCCTAGCATAATATAGGACCTGTCTTATTTTCGGAGAAACACGGTATCTCTCTAATACACTGTCCCTACAGAAGAGTTAAATCCGGCACTGTGACTGTATTGCCTGTGCTCATAGCGTGAAGACTTCCTGCGATTACTGATGACCTCGGCTTGTTCCATCTCTCTCAGGTTGACGGCAAATTAAATCCCAAGATACAAAGCATCTACCTGCAGAAGTTTCCTGTGTTCCGGGCACAGTTCAGTGCCGACGGCGAGCAAGTTATTGCCACGGGTCTGCAGCATAAAATCTTCTATGTGTACGACATGATGGGTGGCAGCATTATACCAGTGACCATGATTAGAGGTGAGTGCTGGCTCCTCCTGTCTAACCTGATGGGAATAGGATAGTGTGAGGAATAGTACCTTGCGGCATCATTGAGATCTCGGGGTGCTGTTCCTTGATACAGGTCATTAAGACCCTGACTGGCTGCGGGGGCCCCTGTAATAATGCCACCAATTTAAGGAGGACCAAAATTCACCCTATAGTCTGAGACTCCAGAGCAGGAATACTCTCTCCCCCCGCGGCACCCTGATGGGTTCTGTGTGAACCCCCCCCAGGTCGCCCTGGTCCAACGGCACAAGCGCGTGCAACGGCCGCATCCCTGCTACCCCTTTTGCAGGACACGTGCCCACACCAGGCACGGTATGGCACGGGCACGCTCCCTGTTAGAGGGTAGCGGGGGATGTGGCCGCCAGTGTGCTTGGATCTGCTCGCATTGGATGAGCTTCTGAGCGAAGGAGCTCGAGCAGATCCGAGCACACTGATTGGATGAGCGGACACGCATGCATCATAGGACCGGAAAGAGGTGAGTTTGTTCAGGCAACCTACGGGGGTCCACGCAGCTGATTGGGGGTGCCCCGGGGGCTAGGACCAACATGGTCAAAATCCTGAGTTTTGGTCCACTTTAAGACAGGCCCTGCCCATTAGTGGGTCTATCTGAGGCCTGAAGCCAGCTGGGTAGCGTATAATATAACTAAGAAATACAGACGAATGAGAGTTTGGGATCAATATACAGGAATAAAGTGGACCAAAACCCAGGATCTTCACTTTTCCACTGGTCCTTCCTCCTGGGTTTTTAGTTCCCCGCCGCGTGACCCCCCCCCCCCCCCCTTACAAACACAGAATCCACTCCCCTCTCCTCGAGCCCATGCTGCAGCTAGCCGCACTTATGAGTGGTGCGCTGCCTCAATCGACTCCCTTCGGCTGTGCACATCCATTCAGTTCAGTTGCTTTGGGTGGGGCTGCGCACCGCTGAGAAGGGAGACCAGTGATGCCAGCTGCGCATGCGTTGTGGGCTCGGTGGAAAGGTAAGAATATCGGGTGCCCTGCGGGGTGCCACATAACTTCCCAGAATGCCTGTAAATCTTACCCTAACCTCATTCTAGCGACGAGAATTCAGCTGCGTTATTTGCCGCACAATGGACAGTAACATTCCGGCCGCTGGAATTTCCTGCCTACATGAGGGCTTCATACCTCGTATCCCCTGAGGTGGCATCGCGTGCACACAACAGGGGATGCAATTCGAGATGCCAGCCCTGGAATCTTTTTAGATTGCATGCATGGCCAGTAGCTGAATCTCTTGCATCTTGCTAGGTCTGTGTGCAGTCGAAACTGAACGGCATAGAGGGATGCAGTATTCTGCTTGCTGATCATGGTGTGGCTAAACTCCCATTCAGTTTCTTTAGCTGCATATTAAAGTGGAGCAAAACCCAGGATAGTCAAACGTTTTGACTATCCTGAGTTTTGGTCCTTTCCCCCGGAGGCACCCGATCGGGGGTGCCCCGCTGTGTGAAACCCCCCAAGACGCGGCAGCCAACTCGCCTCTTCCTGGTCCCAGGGCACGTTTAGAGGGAAGCAGAGGATGCAGCCGTCAAGAGTCGCTGCTCTTAAATGCGCTGTGGGACCGGGAAGATGGTTGGCTGCAGCGTCTGGGGGGGGGGGGTTCACACAGCGGGGTGCCCCGGGAAAAGGAACAAAACCTTCTTCTTGAGCGATCTCGCTCTGCGATTGTGGCATACCTGTAGTTGAGGCACGTTCTCGCTCCCAGCCATTAAGATAAACCGGGCACGGGAGTGCACCACACACCACAGGTAAACCGGGTATGCACCACACACCACAGGTAAACCGGGTATGCACCACACACCACAGGTAAACCGGGTATGCACCACACACCACAGGTAAACCGGGTATGCACCACACACCACAGGTAAACCGGGTATGCACCACACACCACAGGTAAACCGGGTATGCACCACACACCACAGGTAAACCGGGTATGCGACCGATCCCGCTCCCTATGCCGGTGTCCAGCTCAAAACTATGCATTATGTCGTTCATTCGCATGCACAGCATAAAACGGTGATTAGACGAGAGCCTGCACATGTGCTGTGGAAAGGTGGGTTGTGTGGGTGATCTAAGGGGTTGCACACAGGGTCAATGCCCCAGGGACAAGGACCTATCACCAGGATAGTGAAAATCCTGGTGATAGGTCCATATTTGGTTTGCCCCTGGTTTACCCGTATACACAACTTGAACTTAAATCCCACAGCTGCAGCTAAGCTTAGCCACAATTTGAGGCATCTCCACTCCTTTCGGGCCCGCTTGCAACATTGGTACATTAAAGTCTGATGGTCACAGCAAGTGTGCAGAGCGGGGATGCCACCAGAGACCCACATGCATTGTCTGATTAAGGTGAGTATACAGGGGGACCAGGGTGTTTTTATACAGCTGGGTATCTCAAATCGGGATGCCCCTAGGACAGGGCACATTCTAGTTCTTGGATTATTTCTGTGTTTATGTAATGGCTGCATAATATGGCAAGTGGTTCCAAGCTCCAACACTTTGTCTTCTGCTGGGCATCCTTATTTGGGGAAGGTCGGCTTTATTACCTACATAGTAACAGGCACACCAATAAGTTGATGTCATTCGGCGTATGCTCACATGGTAAAATATTACGAAGGTAATAGTGTAGTAGTATACTTCTCAAACAATGGGGTGTTGTAGCAAGACCCAATACAGTAGAGACAGGAAGTAGACAATAGCAAGCAGGCAATACATGTATTAGAAGTGTCACTCTGATTTCAACTACTGGCCAGCAGATGGCATCAGGGAGCACTGCACTGACAACAGCATTGGTACGAAAACAAAGTGAGAGCAAGTTATAGGAAACGAGTAGCTTACGTGTAATGATGGTGAGTGTCACCTGGTACTCTGAATGTTTGGGAAAACACAAAAGGGGTGTTTGGAGGAAGGGAAGATTTGTGAAAAACAAATTAAAGTGGACCAAAACCCAGGATTTTGACTATCCTGGGTTTTGGTCCTTGCCCCAAGGCACCCAGATTGGTGGTGCCCTGCTGTGTGAACCCCACCACCCCCAGGTCACCCGAACAAACTCTCCTCTTCCCGATCCCACAACACACACGTGGCCACTCGTCCAATCATCACGCTCGTCTAATACGTGCGGATCCGAGCGCACTAACAGACGCATCCCCTGCTACCCTCTAACATGGAGCTTACCCACACCGGCCGTTGACAAATGCCTGGCATGGGTGGTGATGTGGCCTCTGCTCGCACATGTGCCGCTGGACCGGGAAAAAAGGTGAGTTTATGGGCGACCTGGGGGGTATCACGCTGCAGGGAACCCCGATTCTGGATACCCCGGGGGGAGAAAATCAATTGGCTCGGGAATCTTATCAGTTTCTGGGCCGCTCTCCATGGGTTTTAGTATTCTTTAAGCATCAGCATAACCCAGGCTATTTGATAATATCCCTGGTTATGTAACCCAGACAATGACTTTAAATGCGCATAAGCTTAAAGAGGAACATCTGAGGCCCTGGAGTCTAAAAATCTCCATGGCCATCCGAGTTCCACTCGTCAGCCAGTCAGCGAGCTTGTTCTCACCCGAGTCTGCATTGTGGGAGCTACAGGAAGGTGAGTGACCTAGGGGCATCCCAAATTCCACTTAGAGGAACAACACCCCGAAAAGTGAAAATCGGGTGTGGTGTTCCTCTTTAAAGAGGAACACAACCCAGGATATTGATTTTCTCATATTTTGTTCCGTTCCTCCGGGGGCATCCCAGTTCAAAGCAAAGTCTCAAGCTCCAGGCAGCCTGCATTGTGTGCTGAGAAACAATATCACACAGACTGCAGCTCTTCAATGCTGCATCGTGCAGGCAGCTAGAGAAGGATCATCTCCTAATATTCTATATGAAAACAGCTAAAATCTCTCTGGCTGGTTGGGCTGATCATAAGGAAGCTCCCAGCTCAGCTGCAGTGTGTCTCTGTGCTAGCAAATGCTCTCCCTCATCCCCCATACCCCCACTCATGCCCTTGTATAAGCAGGGCTCTCAGGTGTGATCAAAATGGGGGCTCTGATGTAATTCTACTACATCTGCATGGGGTTAAGCCCTCTCAAACATCATACACCTTTGATCATCAAAGATTACTAAATTTTATCTTCTTAACTGGAGGTTCCAAAAAGCTCAAACAGCCGGGATGCCCCAGGGACAGTCAAGCGGCCTCGCAGGTTTTAATCCACTTTAAAGGGGACCAACACCCAGGATTTTGACTATCCTGGGTCTTGGTCCACTCCGCTGTGTGAAACCCCCCCGATCACCCTAAAAACTCACCTCTCCCAGCGCCGACGGACAAGCGATTTGACAGCCGCTTGTCCGTGGCTCCTCCGCCGCCGCCTCCCACGCGTCCCTCTTGACGCGCGCGCGCCGGCCATTCACAGACGGCCGGCGCGCGCGCGCGCGCACGCCTAGAGGGGCGCGAGGGAGGCGGCGGCCGGCCGCCAAAGCTAAGGTAAGGGGTTTTGGGGGGTTTCACCCTGCGGGACGTCCCGATCTCGGATGTCCCGCGGGGAGGGAGGTGATCAGCCCGGGAATCTTATAGATTCCCGGGCCGATCACCCGCGGGTGATGGTCCACTTTAACATTTTATTGGGGGATGTTTGGAAAACATGGGTGTCTTGTAGAAGAGTCCTTGGATGGAGTAGGTATTACATAAGGTTGTATGTGAGCAGTATGGGTGGTTCTTTAGGGGTTTAAGAAAGGGCTGGTATGGGCAGGGCCTGAATTGGTAGGGTAGGTCCTGAATGGAAGGTGGGAGCGCTGAATTCTGTGAAGTGGTGGGGGGTGTACAGTAAGGATTAGGTGGGCCTTCGTAAAGTAACAAGTGCTGTTCTGTCTTTGTGTCTGATAATAATAAGATTACACATGGCTTAGAGATTCCTAAAAGTGAAGGAGCAACATGACATATGGTGGGTTCTTCTTGTTCAGAACAATGGGCTGCATAGTACAGAATGTTTCTCTCACACGACCAAAACTGCCCTGTATAGCCGGATGCAAAATGGGCTCAACTTGTTCCTCTGTTTCAGGTTTGGATGAAAACCGGATTCAGCAGTTTGAGGTGTCTCCGGATGGTTCCTTCATGCTGCTAAATGGATCTGCTGGATACTTACATCTGCTGTCCATGAAGGTGAGGGCTCTGTAAGGCATGGGAGCATTTTCCCTTATGTTGCCAATTCTTTTTGGGGAAGGTGAAGAGGTCAAACATTTAACAGGCTGGACCTCCAATCAAAAAAAAGAAAGTTTAGTAAATTGCTTCTCTTTGTCTGATCGGTGGCATAAACCATTTGAAAGGACTTAAAGACGAACATCGGGGGAGGTTAAAACCTCCCTCAAACCTCACTGGACTGCTGCTCCCCCACCCCCAATCTGGTTTTACATTTGGGCAATTTTTACTCGCCTTGCCAGGGCATCCATCTTCTGGGTCCCTCAGATTCCGGGTGACCTCCCAATAGGCAGTGCCATCTTGCATCCCATCAGGCACTGCATACGTCCCCCTTTCTCGCATCTGCACAGTGCAGGGAGGCTCTGAAAAGTCGCAGGACTTTGAAGAGCACAGATGTGCTTTCATTTAGAGACTGCTAAGTCAGAGGTGGGGGGAGACTCTGGCCCTGAGGCAGGCACATGTCTCTGCATCAGGTGATAGTCCTGCTAGCACGTGAGAATTAGGGAGGTGCTGTACCAGCAGCAATTCACACCAAATTGCAAGAGATATATGCCTCAGAAACAAAGGAGAAGCTTGTCTGTTGTTTTCCACACACCTAGACACTGAATAAACAGCTAATGTAGCAAGACATCTGCGTGAGGGAAGCTGTTACAATGTACAATGCAAAAGCACTCAGTCAGAGGATACAGTGTATTTTATTCAACTCTGCCTGCTATTCCATCTGCATGCTGGTTAATCCCTCTCAATAAGCTTATGTCACTGATTGCCACAGAGGGGGGCTTTGGGAAGCCATTTACTACCCTTTATTTATTTATTTTTTTTTTTGTTTGGAAGGCCAATTTAAAGGACAAATCGCAAGCACTGACCCATCATAGGTTTAAGTTACCTGTCACAAAGCTATGTTTGTGTGTCAAGGAAATGACAGACACACAACTGAAACGTATGATGGGATAGGGCTTGTGGGTTGTGTGTCTTAAAGGAACTATCCAGGCAAAAACAATAGACAATACATATTCACCTATAATCCCGCACAGCTGATTGGCGATATTCCACTGGTTTGAAACGTACACCAGAGATTCAGACCATGCCATTTCTTTGCTGGCCTGTGGTTGTGTTGCTGCCTCCTCTTCCTCGATTCAGTCATTATGATTGGCCACACCCGCATCTATTCATTTCAGTGGTGGGGGCATGCATACCCTTCTTTTCCAGTGTCCTGTTCAGGTCGCTCCATTTCTGACGTGGGTAATCCGCCACAAGGTGGCGCAGTGACTGCAAGATATAAATCGTAGCTCCTCACGGCTCCATATAAGGCAGCTGTCTCCCAAAAATCCCCAAAATTCATCTTGCAGTCTCACTGCGAGGATCGTTTTTACTACACTCACTGGATATCGCAGGCGAGCAGGGCATTCTAAGCCTGTCGGCCACTGCATCCCTATTCCCGACTTCTTCCGGGGACCCATCTTGCCTCCCAGCCTCGGCTATGGAATAGGTGATGGTAGGGGAACGGCGTGGGTGTGGCCCCGTCCGGCTCCATTCTCCATATCGCGGCCTGCGTGCGCTCGGGTCACAGCGTGCCGGTCGCCTTCCTCTGTTGTCGTGGCGCATCTGGAAGTAATCCCTCTATGAATTGGCTGCACTGCCTTGCCCAGGAACAGGCGCTTCACTCGAGTCCCGACTGGGAGTCCGTGAGTCCTTGCATTTTTTCTCGCCTTCCTTGCATGTGCTGTGGGACAGTTTTTTGTTGTGTCTTCCAGATGGGTCCCATCTTTGCTGATCAGGATTGTGGTTCCTCCTGGTCTCCAACCACCCCCCTCTCTCCTCATCCTCTATTTTAAGAGGGATCACTAAGAGGGACTAAATTGGGGATCGTCTGTGTTTGGGCCGTCAGTGCCTTGTAACCCGGTTTATTTTTGCTATAATCACCATAATGGAGGCTTCTGGGGATAGCAAGCTAGGGGCCCCTTCAGGGCGGGTTAAGCTCTGTCTCATGTGTGGTACATGCCCTCTGAGCGTTTCTGCCCCCAGCCCTACTTTACCTGCGGCCTCGCCTACATCCCCGCGCCTGCATTTAGCTCCCAGTGAGGGGTAAGCCAGCAGGGGGTCTCAAACGGATTTGGCACTCCGGGTGGCCAGCCTGGAGAGACAGTTATCTCGCTCGGCTGCCAGCAAGGCCACGAGTAAGAAGCGGCATATTGAGCCGGGGGGTTTCGCTTTTTGCTGATGATTATGATTTGGTGGTCGGGACTCCATGGAGGAGGGGGAGTTGTTTCAGGAGTTGTTTCAGGACTCCCGACTCCTCAGGGGACCGACTGGGTGGCTATGACAGTGACCCTGGGTCTTCCTCGGACGAGGACATGTGGCTTCCTGATGACACGGAGAAGTTATCTTCTGTATTTGAGGCACATTGTACCCCCGAAGGCGGCAAAAAAGCAGGGGGATTTATTTCAGCCTGAGAGACAGCGGCTTGTTTTTCCTGAACAGGGCCACTTCTCCAAAATGTTTTTAAGGAATGGGAAAGGCCTAATAAATTGCCGTCGGTGCCTAAGGGCCTGGGCAGACGGTATCCGTTCTCTGAGGAGTTGATTCGCCTCTGGTCCCATCCCCGGAGGTGGATGCCCCTGTGTTGGGGCTCTCCAATACCACGGTTATGCCGTCACCCGATATTGCTTCCTTGCGCGACCCTGCTGACCGGCGCATGGAACAGCTGGCTTGTCACGCCTTCACCTTTGTGGGTGCTGGCCTTCGTCCGGTTTGTGCTGCGGCCATTGTTTCCTTAGCCATCAAGAAGAAGGTGAGACATCTTGTTGATATCGCCAGATCTCGCAAGCGGGCGGAGGAGGACCCCCTAGCCTGCGTGGACTTTATTGCATTTTTATTGCATCTCTCCCTCTCTCCCCCAGGCGCGGGCTTTACTGTCTTGCCAGCGGCCATCGTTCCGTCTGGGGATGAAGCTGGTGGGCCTCATTGTGTCATCCTTCGCTCGGTTCCACATGAGGCCTCTTCAATTGAAACTTTTGATCGTTTGGGACCGGACACAGGAGTCCCTGGAGCAGGAATTCTCCATGTCTTCTCTGGCCAGGCAGTCCCTCTCGTGGTGGTTGGACTCCAGAAATCTTCTAGTGGGCAAATCCTTTCTGACTCTTTGTTGGGAGATTGTCACCACGGATGCCAGTCTGACCGGCTGGGGAGGTCTTTGGCAAAGCTGAAGTTCCAGGGCCAGTGCGGTCTGCGGGAGGCCCACTTGCCCATCAATCTCCTGGAGCTGAGAGCGATCCGGTTGGTCCTGCTTCATTTGACTCTCCATCTACGGGGTCGTGCGGTCCAGGTCTGCTCAGACAATCAGACAGCTGTCGCCTACATCAATCACCAGGGCGGGACTCGGAGCAAGCGAGCCCTCAAGGAGGTGACCCAGATCCTGACCTGGGCGGAGGAGAATGTTCCCTGCATCTCGGCGGTTTACATCCCCGGGGTGGAGAACCAGGAGGCAGACTCCCTGAGCAGGGGGGCCTCTCGTCTGGGGGAATGGGCTCTCAGCAACAAGATCTTTCATGCTCTGTGTCGCCGCTGGGGTCCGCCGGATGTGGACCTTTTCGCATTCAGGCACAATCTCAAGCTTCCAAGGTTCGTCTCCCTGTCGAGGGATCCGCTGGCCTTTGCCACGGACGCCCTGGCAATTCCTTGGACGGAGTTCCGACTCCTTTATGCCTTTCCTCCGTTTCCACTCCTGGGTCGAGTGCTGCGCAAGATAGCCCAGGAGGGGGTACCAACCATTCTGGTGGCTCCTCGCTGGCCGAGGCGGAGTTGGTTCGCAGACATAGTTCAGATGTCAGTAGATCGCTACGTCATGCCTGACGATCCAGGGCTTCTCAGGGGCTGCTGTGCCACCCCAATTTACAAACTCTGGCTCTGACGGCTTGGCTGCTGAAACCTCCATCTTGATGCAGAAGGGGCTGTCTGCCTCGGTCGTGCGTACTATGATTCAGGCTCGGAAGAAATCCTCCTCCATTATTACAGGGTTTGCCTGGTGTGAGTCCAAGAGTCTGCCTTGTTGCTCATTCTCTTTTTCAAGGATTTTGGAGTTCTTACAACATGGCTTGGACTCGGGTCTCCAACTGAGTACCCTCAAGGGCCAATTTTCGGCCTTGGCCATTTTTTTCCAAAGATTTTTCGGCAATCATAGACTTATCAAGACTTTTTTCCAAGGAGTTACTCATGTACGTCCACCGTGTAAGCCTGTGTTACTGGTGTGGGATTTGAACTTGGTGCCTTCTGCTCTCCAGGGTCCTCCCTTTGAGCCCTTGTGCGATGCTGCTCTATCCATTTTGACTTTAAAAGTGGTCTTTTTGGTAGCAATCACTTCGGTGCATCACGTTTCAGAGCTGGCTGCGCTTTGTATGAAGCCTTCTTACTTTGAGCGGCATCAGGATAAGGTGGTTTTTCGCTTTAAACTGGATTTTTTACCTAAGGTTGGTTGTTTTGACCTTAATGAGGACATTGTTTTGCCTTCTTTGTGTCCCGCACCTTCTAATGCTAAGGAAAGGACCCTCCATTCCTTGGATGTGGTCAGGGCCATCAGGTACTACCTGATGCAACGGAATCCGTCAGGAAACCGGATTCTCTATTTCTTTTCACTGACGGCCCTAGGAAGGGTCTGCCTCCAGCCAAATCCACTCTCAGCAAGTGGATCAGACAGGCGGTGGTGCAAGCATACTCTACCAAGGGGAAAGAACCCGCCTTCCGTGTTATTGCCCATTCTACTAGGGCTATTGGTGCCTCCTGGGCTTTTCAGCGCCAGGCCTCTGTTGAACAAGTTTGTAAGGCCGAAGTTTTACAAGGTTGATGTTAGGGCCTCAGCTGATGCTGTTTTTGGCCGTAAGGTGCTTCAGGCGGTAGTGTCATGAACTACATGCTGTTGCTCACTGGGGATCCCGCTCTATTTTGGACACTGCTTTTGAATGTCCCACATGTCAGAAATGGAGCGACCTGAACAGGACACTGGGGAAAAATACGATTCTGTGAGTACTCGCCTGTAGAATTGTTTTTGACGGTGTCCTCCACCCCACCCTTGTTCTTATCTCCTTTTGCCTGTTATGGCGATTTACTTTTTTATATGGATTTTGTCCTTTTGGTTTTTCTTTTTGAGAGAGTACATGTTGAAGCTATGTGATGTAACATGGTTTCTTGGCCTCCTGGCATGTCTCTGATTTACTGCTTTTGAACCACTGGGGATTTTTGGGAGACAGCTGCCTTATATGGAGCCGGGAGGAGCTATGATTTTTATTTTGCAGTGAGTGCGCCACCTTGTCAGAAATGGAGCGACCTGAACAGGACACCGTCAAAAACAATTCTACAGGTGAGTACTCACAGAATTGTATTATTGTATGGAGGGGGCATGGCCAGTCAACATGACTGACAGGGATGGAGCACTGGGCTCTTGGCGGCAGGGATGAGATTGCCAGCCCGGTAGGTTTCAAAATACTGGCATCATGCAATTCAGCTGCCCGGGACTGAAGGTGAGTATGAGTACGTAGTCTTACCTTTCCCCAGAGCCCACTGCGCTTGTGCGGCCGGCGCTGGCATCACTTGCCTGCCTCCTTGGCTGGGCACAGTCCCGTCCGTTGCAACTGAATGGCTAGTTTTTTTCATCCACAGGCAGTCCTTAGCATAGGGTTAGAATCTCCTATTGTTGGGAGGCTCAGACTGGACTGGAAGAAGTTCATTCAAAAACCTCCTCCTTGGTGGCTCTTCCCTTGGGGAGGTCCATGCCAGTCCAATAACCTCTGTGTAAGATGGTAAGCGATCAGTCATTGTATAGGTGCATCTCCAGCAGTATGATTTTTAACAATTTTGCCTGCATGAAGTGGGTCGCTTACGGCTGCTTTTTTTTTTGCGTGAACCACCGGAATAAAATTTTTGAGTGATTTTGGGGGTCTCTCAAACAATGGAAAAACCGCACCAAAAACATCTTGCAGGGCTCTGAATTAAGAGCTATGTCTATTTATTCTGCAACAGCCATGTTTCCATATTCTTTATTATTCTTGTATCGTTTAAGACTAAAGAGCTGATTGGAAGTATGAAGACCAATGCAAAGCCTGTCAGAGCTGCATTTTCTCATGACAGCAGTACAATCTTCTCAAATTCAGGTAAGTGAGCCCAATAAGCTCAGTGTGCTTGATTTGGGACTAGAAGTTTGGGACTACACTGAAGACCTTGGGTTTTGTGCCTCCTGCCTTGGGCATTCTGATTTGGGATGTCCTGCTGTGTGTATCCCCCTAGACCATAATCGCACCTCTGATTCCTAGGGCACATTGGCGGGCAGCCGGCCAATCACTGGCATGCATTGCATTTAGCTATTGCTTTGTCGCTATGAGCAACATGAAAAGCTGAATGGAGAGCGCACTGCAGGTGGACGTCCCGGCTCACCTTTAGGCATACCTTTCAACTTTTCAGGGTGGGAAATAGGGACAATTGTAAAATTAGGCCACACTCCTTCTCTTGACGAATAGATAGGAGATACATTATAACAGTTACAACAATAGAAACACTTTGATTAGGCAAGTCAGATGAATCATTTATTGATGCAGATCTGCATGTTGCATCTCAAAGAGGGACAAATGAGAACAACAAGGGACAAGGGGACATGGGCTCAAAGGAGGATCAGTGCCTCCAAATCAGGGACACTTGGGAGGTATGCTTTAGGCTCCTTACACACACACACACACACACACACACACACACACACACACACACACACACACTCTGTGCACTTCCACCGCATTTGCAGTGGAAATGGACAGACGCAGCACAGCACACAATTGTGTGCTGCGTTCTGCCTGCCGTGCAGTGCAGCAGCGGCATGTACATGCCGCTAAGCACTGCCCCATTGTTTCCTGGCGCATGGGTGTGGGAACCTGGTGGTGGAGGCAGGAGATCCGGTGGTAGCAAGACCTGGAAGCAGCAGGCGGCAGCGGGACCAGCATCTCTGGTCAGGCACTGCTGCAGCCACCTTTTAGCGGCCCTTTACTAGTCCTTGCTGGAACAGAGTACCGACGGCCCCCTAGAAGCTGTCTACAGCAGTGCCTGACTAGAGGATGAGGACAGTGGTGGGAGATCAGCGGCATGGATTGACAGGATTTCTGGCCCTTTGTATTTATACTCCAACGCAACGCAAATGGCCTGGTGTGAAAGGGGCCCAGGATCTGTGGAGCCTGCCCAAACCGGCCATTCAGAATTGCCTGGTACAAGTGTGCATCTAGGCCAGGGGTCCACAGCCTTTTTTTGGTCTAGGGGCCACATTGTTCCACTTTAAGGGGCCACAAAAAATGTAATACTGGGATTCCTTTAAGCTCAGATGTCTTTAAGCTATGATGCCTTGATGTATATGCAAAGGTGAGCAGAGGTGTCCGGAAGAGGTGGGGAAAATGAAGTGGAAGAGGTAAGTTTACCAGAGGTGGGTAGAGGTGAGGTGAGAAGTAATGGGCAAAGGTAAGGCAGGAAAAGGTCATTTCAGCAGAGGTTAAGTGAAAAGAGATGAGGTGGGCAGAAGTGAAATTTTAAGAGAAGCAATGGACAGAGGTGAGGTGGGTAGAGGGGAGATAGGACAAGATGGGTGGAAAGGAGTCGGCAGAGGTAAGGCAGGGAGAGGAGATTTGGGCAGAGGTGAGGTGGGTAGAGCTTAGTCAAGAAGAATTGAGCAGCGGTGAGATAGTAGCAGAAGTGATGGATGAGGTGGATAGAGATAGGGAGAGGTGAGGGGAGCGGAGGTAAGTAGATGTAGGTAGAGGTAAAATGAACAAAGGTAAGGAGGAAAGAGGGTGGGCAAAGGTGAGCTGGGATGAGTCTACTTCTCCAGATACAGCCAGCACAACAACACTCCAGTAGCACAAGTGTCTCACCCAAAAGTAGCTGACCTATATTAAAAAAATGTATCCTTAAAGTGGACCAACACCCTGGGGTGATCGGCCCGGGAATCTATAAGATTCCCGGGCCGATCACCCCCCACCCCGCGGGACATCCGAGATCGGGATGTCCCGCGGGGTGAAACCCCCCCCAAACACCCCAACTCACCTACCTTATCTTCGGCGGCGGCCGGCCGCCGCCGCCTCCCTCGCGCCCCTGTAGGCGTGCGCGCCTCCGCGCCGGCCGTCTGCGAATGGCCGGCGCGGGCGCGCGCCCGTCAAAAGTGACGCGAGGGAGGCGGCGGCGGCCGCCGCCGCTTAGACGTTCCAGTGCTCCTCTTGTACGTCGGCGCTGGGAGCGGGGAGAGGTGAGTTTTTCGGGGGGTTAGGGGGGGTTTCACACAGCGGGGCACCCCGATCGGGGGTGCCCCACCGAAGTGGACCAAGACCCAGGATAGTCAAAATCCTGGGTGTTGGTCCACTTTAATATCCTGCCTGTGCTGTTTTAGATGTGTTTTGGCTCCTCTCCTGTAGTTTCAGTAATTTGCGTGCTGTCATAGTTTTAATTCCCTTCTGTTTTGGCTTGTTGTTTAGATGATGGGGATGTATATGTCTGGGATGTAAAAAGCAGACGTTGTTTAAATCGGTTCCACGATGATGGCAGCTTATGTGGAACGTCGGTGGCTGTATCAAGGGATGGTACTTATATATCTTGCGGGTAAGTATGCCAACATGGAATCACATGGGTTCTCTACTTAGCGGGAAGCCAAATGTTGCAGAGTGACAAGCACTACCCCCTCTTTACCAGTTCTTTTATTTGTGAGCTATACTAGATGGGGGGGGGGGGGGTCAGGGGGTGATCAATCCCTTATAATGGCATAATTTCCTATGGGCACTGAGTGCCCCATTTACATACATAGGGGGTCATTTACAAAATGATTTGCCGGCATACGCCATGTTGCATGTTTGGCTGTTGATGTCCATGTTTTTCATATTTACCGCAACATCAGTTCTAAACAAAACCCGCCACATCAGTTCCCCGTGATTCACCAAACCATTTTTAAATATAAATGCCACTATTTGCCGTAAGGCTCTGTCCTGGGCCCCATTCTTTTTAATATATTTGTAAGTGACTTAGGAGAAGGCTTGGTAGGAAAAGTTTGTCTTTTTGCTGATGATACAAAGGTTAGTAATAGGGTGGATATTCCTGGAGGTGTCTGCAACATGGAAAATGATTTAGCTTTACTGGATAGATGGTCAAAACTGTGGAAACTAGAGTTTAATGTCTCTAAATGTAAAATCATGCACTTGGGTAGAAGGAATCCCTGCTCTGAGTACCGTATGGGCAGTACTGTGTTAGCCAGGACCTCGGAGGAGAGATTTAGGGGTACTGATTACTGATAGCTGCCAGATGAGTGGACAGTGTAGCCAGGCAGTGGGAAAAGCAAGCAGGATGCTCGGCTGCATAGCTCGAGGCATCACCAGTAGGAAGAGGGAGGTTGTGATGCCGCTGTATAGAGCCCTGGTAAGGCCACAGCTAGAATACTGTGTACAGTTCTGGAGACCTTACCTGCAAAAAGACATTATTCAAATAGAATGGGTCCAAAGGCGGGCAACAAAAATGGTGGAAGGACTTAAACTTAAAACTTATCAGGAGAGACTAAAAGAACTTAATTTGTACAGTCTGGAGAAAAGAAGGGAGAGGGGGGACATGATTAAGACCTTTAAATATGTGAAAGGATTGAATAAGGTTCAGGAGGGAAGTGTTTTTAAGAAGAAACTTAATGATAGAACAAGGGGGCACAACCTGAAGCTAGTCGGGGGGGAAGATCAGGAGCAATGTTAGAAAATATTATTTTACAGAAAGAGTAGTAGATGCTTGGAACAAACTTCCAGCAGAGGTAGTTGAAAAATCAACAGTCACTGAATTTAAACATGCCTGGGATAAGCACACATCTATCCTAAGATAAATAGAACATACAGTATATACATAAGGGCAGACTAGATGGACCGTATGGTCTCCTTCTGCCATCAACCATCAAATTGCAGCAAAATACAGCAAAATGCATGGTGTAAGTCAGTTGTCATAGGCGTTCGCTACTTCAATTTAAGCAACATTCGATGCGGTTTGCCTCCCTCTCTCCCACCACAAATGCTTGAAAGAAGAAAGTTGCGCAAACTCTCGAACATTTTAAATCATAGTCTTATCCACAAACCTGAGTCACTTGTTCCCAATAGAGAACAAATACACAGAGTTTAATATCTGTCTTATTCCCTACGTTAATAAAAAAATATATATATATATATATATATATATATATATATATATATATATATATATATATATTATAATATAATTACATTACAAATCTATCCAGGGGGTAATTTACAAAAAGATTTTCCGGCATCCACCAGTTTTACGCATTTCCCAAGTGAAATATATCTACTTAGGTTTGGGTCGGCGAATATTGCCGAACACCCATAGAAATCAATGTTAGTAAGGGAGATTGTCACTTTAGGTTTTTGTTTAGCATCTTTAACTTATATTTTGTGCGTGAAAATTAGAAAGTTCTCCAGTATGTGAAAAACAACTAATAATAACGTTTTTACACAACTTTTATATTTTCAAATAAACTTTTATTCTTAAAGTGGACCAACACCCAGGGGGGATCGGCCCGGGAATCTATAAGATTACCGGACCGATCAGATCCCTCCCCGCGGGGCATCCGAAATCGGGATGTCCCGCGGGGAGGAACCCCCCAGGAGGCCCACAAACCTTACCTCAGCCCCGTTCCATCGGCGCATGCGCGAGCCGCGGCCGCGGCCGCGTCTCGCACTTCCCTCTAGCAGGGCGCGCACCCGCGCCTGCAGTTTGTGAATGGCCGGCGCAGGCGCGCTCCCTGTTAGAGGGAAGCGCGAGACGCGGCCTCCAGCGCTCAGAGCCGCTGAGCTGCTATGCGCGTCCAAGCGGCCTTGGACGCGCATACCACAGCGGCTCTGAGCGCTGTGATTGGCTGGAGCGGTCACATAGGAGCGTGGGGAGGTGAGTGTTTACGGGCGTTCTGGGGGGTTTCAGACAGCGGGGCACCCCCGATCTGGGAGCCCCACCGAAGTGGACCAAAACCCAGGATAGTCAAAATCCTGGGTGTTGGTCCACTTTAAACTTTTCAAACCCAGACACTCCCAAGATACCCCACATATATTCGAAGACCTCTCCAATGCCGACGTATGGTAAAATATGTTTTCAGCAAGATTTCAGGTTTTTTGCTAAAGAATTCTGCCACAGCAGTTCGCCACCATTCTTCAAACCACTTTTCAATGTAAATACCTGTGACTATTGCCAGCAAATTGCAACGCAAACGCTGCAAAATGCATTGTGAAAGCCTGTGTTCACTGGTGTTTGCTGCAGTAAGTTTTGCTTACCCGCTGGTCTTGTATGTCAAGTAGCGAACATAGTAAATCCCCCCCATAATACAAATATTACAAATTGTGATATATTCTCTGCAATATACAAGTACACATTTACAATAGATTACATACAACCAGAGTACAATGGCATAGGATTGGACTACTGGGCCATCTACTGTGGTTCTATAGTTATTCCATCAAATCTTTCTAGTGCTGAACAGAGTTTTTACTCCATTGTTCTCCGCTTTTTATTCTGTTATCATATACAAACATGTTTAAAGCAGACCAAAAGTAAAAAGAAAAGCAAGTTCAGTAAATTGCAACCCTAAAGCTCCACTCTGGTAATCGGAGACATAAAGTATTTGAGAGGGCTTAAAGTGGACCAACACTGAGTAAATACTTATCACATATCTAAGCAACCCCTGTATTTCACCCTCATGCAATGTATATAAGTAATTACCATGTAATGCCACACATTCTAGAGCATGCAGGTTGTGTTTTAAACTTTATCTCCTTATTTTGGATGAACCTCGAAGCTGGGTTCTTCCACAAACCTTGCGCGAGTGCTCCCTCCTCTTCCCAACTGCTATTAGCCGCGCGTGTGTGCTGGTAATGGTTTCACTTGGCATCTCGCTGGGGCGGGTGTTTGTTCCTCACCCCGCTGATGTGTCTACTGCATGTGTGCTGCCGGCAGTGTGTTTCTGTGTGAATGATGATGCTGCATGGGAGGGGCTGGGCAGCCTTTTAGCCAGTCAGCATACATATTCCGCCTCCGGCTTAAGAAGGCATGTGCGTTACATCAAAGTACTTCAGGTACTTTGTGAAAACACAATGTGAGGGGAATAATAACAAATGAGTGGTCTGCCCTCTGTGCAGATTCCGCTGCTCACGGATGCGGAAGCATCCAGTCAAGGCTGTCAAATCTTGAAAGTGCAAAGTTTAGGTAACATTTAGGCTATTTAGGCTTAGTGCAGCGTGGGTGGGAATTTTTTAATTCCTGTATGTTTAATACACTGTTGGTCTTTAACTCCATTCAGATGTTTTGGAATAGAAGGCAGACTCAATGCTGCATAACTGCATGGCAGTCGCCGTCTTGCCACATACATGAGTCCAGCTTATATACATCCTTAGGGCAGCATACCACTGAGAGGATAAGCGAGATACTACCTCTACTGGGTGGGAAAGGCTGCCTTTAACTCTCCTGCCAAAGGACTGATCTTGCAAAGTGAGCAGATCCAGGTGGTAATGATTAACAAACGTCTTAGCTAAAGACCAGGCTGCCGCTCTACAGATCTATTCGATAGAGGCACCAGCTTGCGCCACCCAAGATGTAGAAATACTTGTTGAATGAGCTGTGATTCGCCAATCCCACAGTCAACATTGCCTTACATATCCGTGCAATCCTCTATTTCTTGTAGAAAGCCATCAGCTGTGATGACTCATTTCTCTGCTGCACAGCTGAAAGAAATGTATCATTTTAGAAGATACATATGTTTACACTGACTGAATAGTGTGCAGTAAATACAGAGTCTGCAGTGAACAGTGATAAATAAACATTGTTACAGATTTCCATTATCATACACAATCCCTCTAGATGCTGGTTATTCAGTGTGTGTGTGTGTGTATGTATAACATAATACACAAGCTGCCCATGTTTCTGAGGCATTTATTTCTCAGTTTGGTGTGAGCTGCTGCTGGCACAACTCTGCCCTCATGTTTGTGTGTGACAAGATGGCTGCTCCCAAGCAGTTCTGCAGCAAACAATCAACCTGTATGCGCCCGGTTGGCCAGCCTTGAGAAAATGTTTTCTGCTGTTGTTGCTCAGAAGGCTCCGGCTAAGCGGAAACACTTGTCCCCGACTCCGCCGGACCCAGATGTTGATGTTTTTAAGGCATTGGACTGGTCCGATTGCCCCCCGGCTGAAGATGGGGAGATTCTTGAGGAATCGGACGACCTTGAGGTCCAGCAGTTGTTTGGTGCTGAGGGTGACCAGGCGGCGGGGATGGTCTTTGACACCCCTTCAATATTGGCTCAAATGTTTGAAGTTTTGGCTTTAGACCCTCCCGTGGCAGCTCCACCGCCTAAGGGTGAGTTGTTTGATGTGGCCAAGCCGCGTTTGGAGTTTCCCAGTCAGCGACATTTTGAGAATGTCGTCCTGAAAGAGTGGGAGCAGCCTACGCATCTTGTTGGTGTTTCGCCTAGTTGGGATAAGAAGTATCCTTTTCCGGCGGACTTGGTGAAGCGTTGGTCTTTTCCTCCCGAGGTTGATGCTCCGGTTTTGGGGCTATCTAACACGGCTGTGTTGCATTCTCCTGACACTACTACCCTTAAGGATGGCGAAGATCGCCAGATTGACCAGCTGGCTCGCCACGGTTTTGCCTGTGCGGGTTCGGCTTTGAGGCCTGTTTGTGCTTCGGCACTTTTGTTGTTGGCGGTTAGGTCCATTGTCAGGGATTTATTTGCGGACCTTGATCCTACTTGTGATGAGTCTGTTGCTCTCAAACGTTGTGAGTCCTTTGTTTCGTTTGTCCTAGCCGCTCAGGATGACGCCATGGTGATGTGTGGCAGGACCACGGCTTTGTTGGTGGCCATCCGACGGTCGGTGTGGTTGCGGCAATGGACTGCTGACTTTAATTCTAAGAAGTCGCTTACGGCTCTTCCCTTTTTGGGTTTGCGCCTGTTTGGTGAGAAATTGGATTCGGTTGCCAAGGGAGGTAAGTTACCTCAGCGCAAGAAACTTCGTCGTTCCTTTCAGGGGGGGCCTCTTTTAATCCCTCCTTTCGGGGAGCCAGATCTGGCAGAGGCGCGGTCTTTTCGGCATCCAGGGGTGCAAGCTGGAACAGGGGTAGAGGCCGTGGCCGTCCCTGGTCACTCCTGGGGTGCCAAACCCGCTGCCAAGCCTGCTCAGCAGTGAGGGGGCGCCCTCACCCTTGCAGGTGGGGGGACTGTTGCGACAATTCTCCCGGGTGTGGGACCAGGCGGTCTCGGACAGGTGGATCCGGGAGGTGGTGTCGGCCGGTTACAAGCTGGAGTTCGAGTCCCGACCTCCTCTAAGATTTTTCAGGTCTCGTGTTTCCTCAGATCCTTTGGCCGCGCAGGGGCTCCTGGCGGCGGTGAGGAATCTTCTGGAAATGGCAGTCATCTGCCCGGTCCCTCCCTCGGAGGAGGACCGCCGGTATTATTCCAATCTCTTCACCGTGCCCAAGAAGGACGGGTCGGTTAGTCCCATCCTGGATCTGAAGTTCCTCAACGTGTTCATTCGTCCCCGGAAGTTTCGCATGGAAACTCTGCGCTCTGCCATCAATTCTCTTCGGCAGGGGGACTTCATGACGTCCATAGACATCAAGGATGCCTACCTTCATATTCCTATCTTTCCGGCTCACCAGAGGTTTCTTCGCTTCGTGGTGGAAGATCTGCATTTTCAATTTGTGGCTCTTCTGTTCGGCCTTACCTCCAAGAGTGTTCACTAAGGTGTTGGCGGGCGTGATGGCCCTTCTCAGAGCTCAGGGGATTCGCATTGTGCCTTATCTGGACGATCTTCTCATCATGGCTCCTTCCTTCAGTCAAGCGGAGATGGACACCAGGACGGTGGTATCCACTCGGGATATTTGATCACTCAGCCGAAACTCTCCAAAGTCCTGTCTCGCTCCGGCCAGGGTGGTGTCCTTCCTGAGGATGTCCTTGGATTCTTGCCAACACAGAGTGTTTCTGCCTCAGGCCAAAGTTCTCTTGATTCAGGAATTGGTGCAGCTTCTTCTTTCCAATCCTTGCCCGTCCTTCTGGCTAGGGATGAGACTGGTGGGGTTGATGGTAGCTTCCTTCGAGGCAGTTCCGGATATCCTCCCGGGTTCGTCAGTCTCTCCAGTGGTGGATAGTCTCGGACAATCTCTTGAGGGGCAGGTCTTTTCTTACGCCTCTTTGGGAAACTGTCACCACGGACGCCAGTTTGTTGGGATGGGGAGGTTTTTGGAAGGATCTTCAGTTCCGGGGGCGGTGGGGTCCTCAGGAGGCCCACTTGCCGATCAACATTCTGGAGTTGAGAGCCATCAGGTTGGTTCTGTCTCACTTGACACAGCATTTACAGGGCCTCTGAGTGCCCTCAGAGAGGTGTCTCTGATTCTAGCCTGGGCGGAGACTCATGTCCCTTGCATCTCGGCAGTGTACATTCCAGGAGTGGAAAACACGTAGGCGGACTTTCTGAGCAGGTGCTCTTCCCGCCGGGGGGAATGGTCTCTCCATCCCCAGGTGTTTCGGTCTCTTTGTCTCCGGTGGGGGACGCCGGAGGTAGATCTGTTTGCCTCTCGTCATAATTACAAGCTCCCGATATTTGTGTCACTCTCTCAGGATCCTCTGGCGGTGGATGCCATGTCTCTGAGCTGGGGTGACCTGGGGTTCCTTTATCTGTTTCCTCCGATCCCCATGCTAGGCAAGGTGTTGCGAAAGCTGGCCTTGGAAGGGGTTCCCGCCATTTTCGTGGCTCCAAGGTGGCCAAGGCGGGTGTGGTTCGCAGACATCGTTCGTCTGGCGGTGGATCAGTTCGATCTGCCTCTTCGGCCGGATCTTCTCACACAGGGTCAACTGCGTTACCCCAATTTACCAACGCTGGCTTTGCCGGCCTGGCTGCTGAAACCTCCATCTTAAGGGAGGAAGGTCTTTCGGATTCTGTAATTCAGACTCTTATTAGCGCCAGGAAGAGGTCCTCTTCTACCATCTATTATAGGACTTGGAGATCTTATATTGATTGGTGTGAGGCTAGATCTTTGCCCTGTCGGGTCTTTTCTGTTTCCAGGATTTTGGAATTTCTTCAATCGGGGTTGAACTCTGGTCTTCAGCTGAGTACTTTGAAGGGGCAGGTTTCTGCCTTGTCTGTCTTTTTTCAAAAGTCTTTTGCGCTTCATCCTTTGGTCAAGACTTTTTTCCAGGGGGTCTCGCATTTGCGGCCTCCTAGGAAGCCTTTGCTCCCCGTTTGGGATTTGAATTTGCTTCTCTCTGCTCTTCAGGCTCCTCCTTTTGAGCCTTTGCAGGATATTGCTCTTTCTACTTTGACTCAGAAGGTTGCCTTTTTGGTGGCACTTCGGTTCGGCATGTTTTGGAGTTGGCGGCCTTGTCGATTCAGGCTCCTTACTTTGAGAGGCATCAGGACAAAGTGGTTTTCCGCTTCAAACCGGACTTTCTTCCTAAGGTGGTCTCTGCTTTCCATCTTAACCAGGACATTGTTCTTCCTTCCTTGTGTCCTAAGCCTAGGAATGACAAGGAGAGGGTTTTGCACTGTCTGGACGTGGTACGCTGTGTGAAGTACTATTTGCTTACTACATCTCCTTTTCGTAAGACTGATGCTTTTTTCGTGGTGCCCTGTGGGCCTAGGAAGGGTTTGGCTCTGGCTAAGTCTTCCATTAGTAAATGGATTCGTCAGGCTGTTGTTGGGGCCTATTCTGCCAAGGGGAAGGTTCCCCCTTTTCGCATCACTGCTCATTCTACTCGTGCTGTTAGGGCGTCTTGGGCTTTTCAGCACCAGGCTTCTGTTGAGCAAAGTTTGCTACTTGGTCTTCTGTTCACACTTTTTCCAAGTTTTTTAAGGTTGATGTGCGGGCTTCAGTGGATGCTGTGTTTGGCCGCAAGGTTCTGCAGGCTGCAGTGGTTTGAGATTTGCATTATTGCCTTGTTGGATTCCCGCCCTTTCTGGACACTGCTTTTGGATGTCCCAAGTGTAATTATTAATGTTTGAAGCGGTGTGTGTCACATACTTAGAATAATACCATTTTGTGAATACTCACCTGTAAAATGGGTATTATAAGTATGTCACACACCCCGCTTCACCCGCCCTTTTTGGTATCCTGGATCTTTATATGGTGAAGCTTCGTTTACAGTTTGAGGGTTACCTATGTTTTACCTATGTTTTTTTCTGGTACCTTGTCTTTACTGCTGTTTGAAAACTGGGAGATAAGTGGGAGGTCCCAGGTATGTATAGACCGGGAGGGGCTTGTTTTTCAAGACTTCTCTGCAACGTCGCCACCTACAGGTGGGTTAACCCAAGTGTAATTATTAATGTTTGAAGCGGGGTGTGTGACATAATACCCATTTTACAGGTGAGTATTCACAAAATAGTTTTTTTTTTTTTTATGTTTGGTCTGCTTTAATCTTCCACTTTCTCAACATTTGCATACCTTGTTTGCTCATAAGCTAAGTCAAGTGGCCTATCTCTTCAGAAGTGATTTCAATTCCCAGGAAAAATAACCATCCTTGAGTTTTAACAGATGTGCTTTCAAGACGAGGGCTCCATCTCCATAACCTGTGGGTTGAGGTCCCTGACCTTAGTAACAGTGTGATGTAGAGTGCTTCCTTCCTGGAAGGCTGGATCCAGTCTAAATGTATATGTCTTATGAATTGGTTTTAGCCTGTTTGACGAACAACCTGCTTTTATAATTGTAAAGTTTTCTCTGTATTTATCTTTCAGTTCAAACTCCGGAGTAGTAAATATCTATAACACCGATGACTGTTTGCTAAACCCAAACCCCAAACCACTAAAATCCATCATGAATTTAGTGACCACCGCCTCTTCACAGGTATTCAGCCCACAAACAGAAATCTTGGCTTTGGGCTCTCACAAAATGGACGATGCAGTAAAACTGGTAAGATTTTTTTCTCTGCTATACGGTTCATAACCTTAAAGTTATACTAAAGCCAAGCCCGATTGTTGTCCCGTTGTCTCGGGCTACATGTTGCACTGTCCCAAACTTCAATCTGTTTTTAAAAAGACCCTGTAGTTCCTAAGATATTTGTAAAAGTATAAGAGCATTGGAGATGCAGAGAAAAAATGAGAAGAAACAGTGGGTGTGGCAACAGCGATGTGATGTAAGCACACTGTGTGCTTTACATATATCATAGTAAAAAAAAAATAAGTGCATTGTTGGGCCTCTAGTTATTACTGCCAGCACCAGGGGAGACTGGCAGTCAGACATACCAGGGCAATCACACTTTTACTCCAGTCCTGTGCTGAATTCAGATCAGTGTCTCTCTCATTGCCAATCAGTGTGGCAGCCTGTTACCATGTCACCAGCAGCGGGGACCTAAAGCGATTTTGAAGCTTTCTTTCCAGCTGTGCTGCTGCCTGAATTTAATGGACATAATCCACAATGCACAGTGGGAGGGACCTTCCTCTTTGCAGGTGGCCTGCAGCTCCATGACATACCATTTCTTTAAAATTGACTACAGCAGGAATACAGAAAGGTACATTTTTATCTGAATGTTACCCCTCTTGTGTGAAACCCCAGGTGTTTGGGGGCCCCATGCATTTGCATTGGTGGTTTAGCACGCCACTGCTCCTAGATTTAAATGGGAGCGGCCGTCTTGGATTACAACTTCTTACACATGATCGTGAGTGGGGGATGGGGAGCGCCCACTGCAGCTGAGCTGGGAGCTTCCTTAGGATTAGCCCCCGAAGGATTTTTCCTATTGCATGGCACTGCCTGCTTCAAGAAGTCCTACACATATGGGTTATTCCGCCACAAGGTGGCGCAGTGTACTGCAGAAGAGTTGTGAGTTGTTCCTCCCCCCGATACCATATAAAAACAGGATCACCAATAGACCTATCCAGTGTTTCCTCTGCAGTGATTCTGCGAAGATAGAAGATGGCTCTTTATATTGGGCAGGTGAGCGGGAGGGACAACCAAGCCTGCGGTCCTGCATGTCTATTTCTATCCGTTTCTGGACCCTCTGTGCCTCCCAGCCTCGGCTGACAGATCGGGTGAAGGTAGAGGAGCACTAGAGTCAGGTGCTCAAGGAGCGCTGCTCCAAGCCACAGACCCTGTACCACAAAGGGTAGCCGCCATAGGCTTTATGGTGAGCCTACTGTGGGATGCGGGGTTCCTGTACTAGCTTCTGAGGGGGTGAGTGTTTTGGGGACTGTATGCCTTGTTTCTCTGGTGTGTGGGCCCCTCCCCCCGTCCCTGGCCTGACTCTCGCCGCTGCCTGCTTGCTCTCCTCCCCCCCCCCCTCTCCCCGACGTGTGTTCAGGGGGTGGTGGTAAGTGTTTTTTGATTGATTGTGTCTTTAATCGCGGTTTTTCGCCGCCGTTGCCACTTTGTACTCTGCTCGTGGCGGGCAGCGCTATAACTTGAGTGCGTTTGATGCATTGTGATGGCGCTGGCGCGGTGGTTTCTCCCGGTTCTGCTCCTTACCCCCCCCCCCTCATCTCCCCCTTACTAGCTCTGGGGGCATCCCTTGGGGGGGCATCCCGGGTGGCTTTTTTATTAGCCCTTACCCTGTGCTGGCCTATTGCGCCTGTGTTAATCACCATATGGAGGCTTCTGGGGATAGTGTGCTCGGGGGTTCTTCGGGGCAATCCCGGCTGTGTGCCATGTGTGGGGTATCCCCTTTGAGTAACAGTGCAGCGAATTGATGCTTTTGGTGGCTGCTACTCCCTAGAGGAGGGGGAGCTTTTCCAGGACTCTGACTCCTCTGGGGACCAGCAGGAGGGTTACGACAGTGACCCTGGGTCTGCGTCTGGGGAGGACTCATGGTTCCCTGATGACACTGATAGACTGTTGGCTCACATTTTTGAAATCTTGCACATTGTCCCCCCTGAGGTGGCTAAGAGGAAGCAGGGTGAGCTCTTTCACCCTGATAAACAGTGTCTGGAGTTCCCTGAGCAGGGCCAGTTCAATAATAAGGTGCTCAAGGAGTGGGAACGTCCTAGTAGATTGCCCGCGGTGCCCAAAGGGTTGGATAAGAGGTATCCCTTCCCTGCTGACCTGATCAAGCGATGGTCGTGTCCCCCTGAGGTGGACGCTCCCATTCTGGGGCTGTCCAACACCTCGGTCATGCCTTCCCCTGACACTACTACACTGTGGGACAGCGAGTACTGGCGTATGGATCAGCTGGCCTGCCATGCCTTTACATTTGTGGGGGCTGTGTTGCGTCCGGTCTGCGCCGCTGCCATTACAGCTATTGCCCTTAAGAAACAGCTCAAGCGTCTCCTTGATGGCGCTATGGCTGGTAGGAGGGGGGGGGGATTATAGGGCCCTCTTGCTTTGCTCTTGATTTTGTTGCCTTTGTCCTTACTGCCATGGATGATGCAGTACGGTTGAGTGGTAGGGCCTCTGCCCTTTTGGTGGCTATGCGCCGCTCTGTTTGGTTGCGTCAGTGGGCAGCTGACGCTGCTGCTAAGAAGGCTCTCACTGGGCTCCCCTTTGCGGGGCTGCGGCTCTTTGGTGAGCGTCTGGATGTTCTAGCCAAGGATGGTAGGCTGCCTCAGCGTAGGAGGCAGCCTTGGCCTTTTCGGGGGCCCTCCGCTTCCCTCCCCTCCTTTCGTGCTCCGAGAGGAGGTTGTGGCTCCCTCTTTTCGGGTAGCCGCAGAGATTCTTGGGGCCGTGGCAGATCATGTGGTCATCCCGGTCTATCATGGGATCCCAAGCCCAAACCTTCTCCCAAGCCCCCTCAGGCATGAGGAGGCGCCCTCACCCATCCGGGTGGGGGGACAGCTTCAGCTCTTTGCTCACGTCTGGAAGCTCCGCGTCTCAGACCGGTGGATTTAGGAGGTGGTGTCCTCCGGTTACAAGATAGTTTGCAGCCTAGCCGCCCCCAAGATTCATCAGATCCCGGATGTCTCAAAACCCTCTGTCAGCTCAGGGTTTGCGCCTTGCGGTTCAACGTCTGTTGGAGTCAGGAGTCATTTGCCCGGTGCCTTCCCAGGAAAGGGGTCAGGAGTTCTACTCCAATCTTTTCACGGCCCCCAAAAAAGACTTGTCCTTGAGGCCCATCCTGGACTTGAAGGGTCTCAACAAGTTTGTCAGGTTCAAGCACTTTCGCATGAAGACGCTACACTCGGCTGTCAGTACACTTCGCCCGTGCGACTTCATGACCTCCGTGGACATTAAGGATGCCATCTTCACGTGCCAATCTTTCCAGGTCATCAGAGATTTCTCAGGTTCACTCGGATCAGCACTACCAGTTTGTGGCTTTACCGTTTGGTGTCACCTCGGGTGTTCACCAAGGTGCTGGCGGGCGTGATGGCTCTGCTGCGGAATCGGGCATTCGCATCCTCCCTTACCTGGACGACATTCTGATTGCAGCTCAGTCTCTTCATCAGGCCGAGAAGGATACTCAGGTGGTGGCTGGGTGATCAACTATCCCTAGTCTTTACTGTCTCCGTCTTTGGCGAGGTCCTTTCTGGGCATGACTCTGGATACCTCTCAGGTCAAGGTATTCCTGCCTCAGCAGAAAGTGGAGGGCCTTCAGAAGCAGGCACGGACTCTGCTGTTGTGTCCCCATCCCTCTATCCGGCAAGGGATGCAGTTAGTGGGCGGTCCCCTTTGCTCAGTTTCACATGAGACCTCTTCAGTTGCACCTCTTGTCAGTTTGGGATCGGGACCCTGTGTTCCTGGATCAGGAATTTGTTCTGTCCCCCCTGGCCAGACAGTCCCTCTTGTGTTGGCTGGACTCGAGGAACCTTCTAGTGGGCAGGACCTTTCTGTCTCCGTGCTGGGAGACTGTCACCGCAGATGCCAGTCTGACCAGCTGGGGGGGCTTTTGGAAGTCTGAAGTTCCAGGGTCGGTGGGGCCCCCAGGAGGCCCATGCTCCCGTCAATGTTCTGGAACTGAGGGTGGTCAGGTTGGTTCTTTCTCAGCTGACCTTGTCAGATCCGCTCGGACAACCAGATGGCGGTTGCCTACATCAATCATCAGGGAGGGACTCGGAGCAATCGAGCCCTCAAGGAAGTGTCCCTGATACTGTCTTGGGCAGAAGAGAATGTCCCTTGCATCTCGGCGGTTTACATTCCGGGGGTGGAGAACCAGGAGGCGGATTCCCTGAGCAGGGTAACGTCTCGGCTGGGGGAATGTTCCCTCAGCAACAAGGTATTTCACTCCCTGTGTCACCGCTGGGGGCAGCCGGATGTGGACCTGTTTGCGTCCTGCCACAATCACAAACTTCCCAGGTTTGTCTCCCTATCACAGGATCCTCTGGCCTTTCGCCACAGATGCGCTAGCAATGCCTTGGACGGAGTTTCGGCTTCATGTGTTCCCTCCCTTTCCTCTGCTGGGCAGGGTGCTGCGCAAGATAGCCCAGGAAGGGGTTCCAGCCATTTTGGTGGCCCCATGTTGGCCAAGGAGGGTGTGGTTCGCAGACGTCGTGCAGTTGGCAGTAGATCAGTATGTCTTGCCCAAGGATCCAGATCTTCTCACTCAGGAACAACTGTGCCATCCCAATTTACAAATGCTGGCTTTAACGGCTTGGCTGCTGAAACCTCCATCTTGATGGATAAGGGTTTGCTGGATTCTGTTGTTGATACCATGATTAGGGCTAGGAAGAAGTCCTCTTCCTTCATCTACTTCAGGATTTGGCATGCTTACATTGCCTGGTGTGAGTCCAAGTCTCTTCCTTGTCGGGTGTTTTCTATCCCCAGGATTCTGGAATTTTTGCAACATGGTTTAGATTCAGGCCTTCGACTTAGTACCCTCAAGGGACAGGTGTCGGCTCTGGCAATTTTTTTCCAAAGATCCTTTGCCAATCACCTTTGCCAAGACTTTTTTTTTTCCAGGGAGTTACTCATGTGCGTCCGCCACGTAAGCCTATGCTACCGGTTTGGGACCTGAATCTGGTGCTCTGCAAGGTCCTCCCTTTGAGCCTATCCGTGGGGCTGCTTTGCCCATTCGAACTCTTAAGGTGGCCTTTTTGGTGGCTATTACTTCGGTCAGGCGAGTTTCTGAGCTGGCGGCGCTTTCCATCAAACCTCCTTATTTTGAGCGGCATCAGGATAAGGTGGTGTTTCGGCTTAAGCCGAATTTCTTGCCTAAGGTTGTGTCTGCTTTTCATCTCAATCAGGACGTTGTTTTGCCTTCTTTGTGTCCTAAACCTGCTAATTCCAAGGGGCGGACCCTTCACTCTTTGGGTGTTGTCAGGGCTCTGAAGTTTTCAGGAAATCTGACGCTCTTTTTGTTCTTCCTGCTGGACCTAGGAAGGGTTTGCCTCCGGCTAAATCCACTATCAGCAAGTGGATCAGTCAGGCGGTGGAGCAGGCCTATTCTGCTAGGGGGAAGGTTCCTCCTTTTAGGGTTACTGCTCATTCCACTTGTGCTATTGGTGCTTTTCAGCTCCAAGCTTCTGTTGAACAAGTTTGTAAGGCCGCAACTTGGTCTTCTGTTCATACTTTTTCCCAAGTTTTACAAGGTTGATGTTAAGGCCTCAGCTGATGCTGCTTTTGGGGATCCCACCCTACCTTACAGACACTGCTGTTGGACATCCCATATGTAAGGACTTCTTGAAGCAGGCCGTGCCATGCAATAGGAAAAAGACATTTCTGTGAGTACTCACCTGTAGAATTGCTTTTACTATGCATGGCACTGCCTGCTTCACCCCACCCTTGTTATCGTTTTTCTTGGAACAATTACCATAGAGAGGCAACCAAGTTAGTTGGGGTTTGACAGGATAGGTCTATTGGTGATCCTGTTTTTATATGGTACCGGGAAGTGCCACAACTCTTCTGCAGTACACTGCGCCACCTTGTAGCGGAATAACTCATATGTAAGGACCTCTTGAAGCAGGCCATTTGATTTCAATCCTTACTTCTGAGTATTCCACCACAAGGTGGCGCAGTTGACTGCAGAATGCTTGTGGCGCTGGGCACCATTCTCAGGGTGAAGGCGATTTCGCGCCTTTGGACGGGGGCGGCGCCGCGGTATGACGCGTCATCTTCCCGCGGCCCGCCCCTCGGGGTTCCTCTCGGTGCCATTTTGCTGATCTATCTGTCTGGCCGGCTGGGCCCTTGGGACGCTGCTGATTTGGCTGGACTTGCCTGCTCATCCTGCGCGCGCTGTGATCGCTATTACAGCTGGTCCGTGAGTTCTGCGGGGGTTTCTTTGTTCCAATGTTTTGGATGCATGTGCTGTGGGATGCTCATGGTGTTTTCGTATTTATGTCTTACATACGGGATAGCAGCATTGTGGTTTCTCCCGGTCCATTAACCCCCCCTCCCCCCTGTCCCTTCTGTTGAGCATCCCTTGGGGGCATCCCGGGTGGGCCTTCTTAGCCTTATTCCATGTTGGCCTATTGTGCCTTGTTGATGATCAACATATGGAGGCTTCTGGGGATAGCGAGCTTGGGGGCCCCTCGGGGCAGGCTCGGCTGTGTGTCATGTGCAGGGCATCCCCTTTGAGTTGCGGCGGCGCGGTCTGTGTTCCGTGCGCCCAGAGTATTATTGCGGAACAGGTTGGGCCGAGCGCTTCTCTTTCCAGCCCTGTCCTCCCTACAGCATCTCCTACTTCCACACGCCTGCATTTAGCCCCCAGCGAGGGGGAAGCTAGCAGGGGGTCGCAATCAGACTTGGCACTGTGCATGGCCAGCATTGAGCGACAACTGGCCCGTCCACCTGCGGGCAAGGCCTCTAGCAAAAAGAGGCACCTAGACGCGGATTTGTCCCTCTTTGCTGATGAGGACGAGAACCTTGACATGTATGGTGGCCGTGACTTCCCGGAGGAGGGGGAGTTGTTCCGTGACTCGGATTGTGCTGGGGATCGTCAGGGCGAATATGACAGTGATTTGGGATCTTCCTCGGACGAGGATACCTGGCTCCTGGATTATACCGACAGGCTCCTGACGGCTGTTTTTGATACCTTACACATCGCCCCCCTAAGGTGGCGAAGAAAAAGCAGGGCGAGCTCTTCCGTCCCGGCAAACAACGCCTGGAGTTCCCGGAACAGGGCCATTTCTCTAATATGGTCCTCAAGGTGGGGGAGCGCCCTAACAGGTTACCTTTGGTGCCAAAGGGGTTGGACAGAAGGTATCCCTTCTCGGCGGATTTGGTTAGGCGCTGGTCGTGCCCGCCTGAGGTGGACGCTCCAGTCCTGGGGCTATCTAACACTTCGGTCATGCCGTCCCCCGACACTACCACCCTGCGTGATGACGCGGGCCGGCGTATGGATCAGCTGGCTTGCCATGCCTTCACCTTGGTAGGGGCCGGGTTGCGTCCGGTCTGCGCCGCAGCTATTATGGCCATTGCTATTAAAAAGGTCAGGCGTCTTGCTGAGGCCGCCCGGCCTCGCAAGGAATTGGAGGATTATTAGGTCCTTTTGCTTTGCTCTGACTTTGTTGCCTTTGTGCTGTCTGCCATGGATGACACTGTCCGGCTTGGCGGTAGGGCCTCTGCCCTGTTTTTGGCTATGCGTCTGGTTGCGTCAGTGGGCGGCTGACACCGCCGCTAAGAAGTCTCTCACTGGGCTTCCCTTCACTGGACTCCGACTTTTTGGTGAGCGTCTTGTTCTGTTTAAGGATGGTAGGCTCCTCCAGCGTAGAAAGCAGGCTCGGCCCTTTCGGGGATCCTTTTCCTTTCGTCCTTCAAGGGGAGGTCGTGGGCCCTCCTTGTCAGGTAGTCGCAGAGACTCTTGGGGTCGAGGCAGATCCTGCGGTTGCCCCGGTCTCTCCTGGGGAACCAAGCCCAAACCCTCTCCCAAGGCCCCTCAGGCATGAGGAGGCGCCCTCACCCGACCGGGTGGGGGGACGGCTTTGGCTTTTTGCTCACGTCTGGAAACTGCGCGTCTCAGACCGGTGGATTCAGGAGGTGGTTTCCTCCGGATACAAGATAGTTTGCAGCCTGGCCGCCCCCAAGATTCCTCCGATCCCGGATATCTCTAAACCCCGTGTCGGCTCGGGGACTGCGTCTGGCCGTACTAGCGTCCGGAGTCATTTGTCAGGTGCCTCTTCAGGAACAGGGTCGGGGGTACTACTCCAACCTGTTCAAGGTGCCCAAGAAGGACGGCTCCCTGAGGCCCATCCTGGACTTAAAGTGCCTCAACAGATTCGTCAGGTTCAAGCACTTTCGCATGGATACATTGCGCTTGGCTGTAAGTTCCCTTTGGCTTGGCAATTTCATGACCACGGTGGACATCAAGGATGCCTACCTTCACATGACGATTTTCCCAGGTCACCAGAGGTTCCTGAGGTTCGCTCTGGGGGATCAACACTACCAATTTGTGGCCTTGCAGTTTGGTATCGCCTCGGCTCCTCAGGTTTTCACCAAGGTGCTGGCTGGCGTCATGGCTCTCCTGAGGAACCAGGGCATTCGCATCCTCCCTTACCTGGACGACATTCTGATTGCTGCTCAGTCTCTTCATCAGGCCGAGAAGGATACTCAGGTGGTGATGTCCACTCTCGAGTCCGTCGGCTGGGTGATCAACTATCCCAAGTCTTCACTATCTCCGTCTTTGGGGATGTCCTTCCTGGGCATGACGCTGGATACTTCTCAGGTCAAGGTATTTCTCCCTCAGCAGAAGGTGGAGGCCATTCAGACGCAGGCGCGGTCTCTGCTGTCGTGTCCTCACCCCTCCATCCGTCAGGGGATGCAGTTGGTGGGCCTCATGGTGTCCTGCTTCGAGGCGGTTCCCTTTGCTCAGTTCCACATGAGACCTCTTCAGTTACATCTCTTGTCGGTTTGGGATAGGTATCAGGAGTCCCTGGATCAGGAGTTTGCTCTGTCCCCTCCGGTCAGGCAGTCCCTCTCCTGGTGGCTGGACCCAAGGAATCTTCTAGTGGGCAGGTCCTTTCTGCCTCCGTACTGGGAGATTGTCACCACGGATGCCAGACCAGCTGGGTGGGAGTTTGGCAATCTCTGAAGTTCCAGGGTCAGTGGGGTCCCCAGGAGGCCCACGCGCCCATCAACATCCTAGAGTTGCGGGCGATCAGGTTGGTTCTCTCCCAGTTGACTCCCCACCTTCGGGGTCGTGCTGTACAAGTCCGCTCGGACAATCAGACGGTGGTTGCTTACATCAATCATCAGGGAGGGACTCGGAGCAAGCGAGCCCTCAAGGAAGTGTCCCTGATCTTGTCTTGGGCAGAGGAGAATGTCCCCTGCATCTCGGCGGTTTACATTCTGGGGGTGGAGAACCAGGAGGCGGATTCCCTGAGCAGGGGGTTGTCTCGTCTGGGGGAATGGTCTCTCAGCAACGAGGTATTTACGCCCTGTGCCGCCGCTGGGGTCTGCCGGATGTGGACCTGTTTGCGTCCCGTCACAATCACAAGCTTCCAAGATTTGTCTCCCTGTCAAAGGATCCTCTGGCTTTCGCCACGGGCGCGCTAGCTATTCCCTGGACAGAGTTTCGTCTCCTCTATGTATTTCCTCCCTTTCCTCTGCTGGGTTGGGTGCTGCGCCAGATAGCCCAGGAGGGGGCACCGGCCATTCTGGTGGCCCCCCACTGGCCGAGAAGGGTTTGGTTCGCAAACGTCGTACAGATGGCGGTAGATCGGTTCGTCCTGCCCAACGATCCAGAGCTTCTCACGTAGGGACAGCTGCGCCATCCCAATTTACAAGCGCTGGCTTGGCTGCTGAAACGGCTTTGCTGCTGAAACCTCCATTTTGATGGGCAAGGGTTTGCCGGCCTCTGTTGTTGATACCTTGATTCAGGCTCGGAAGAAATCCTCGTCTTTTATCTATTACAGGGTCTGGCATGCTTACATTGCTTGGTGCGAGTCCAAGTCTCAATCTTGTCTGGATTTTTCCATTCCCAGGATTCTGGAGTTTTTACAGCATGGTCTGGATTTGGGCCTTCAACTTAGTACTCTCAAGGGACAGGTTTCGGCTCTGGCAATTTTTTTCCAAAGATCCTTTGCCAATCACAGGCTTGTTAAGACCTTCTTCCAGGGAGTTACTCATGTGCGTCCGCCGCGTAAGCCTCTGCTACCGGTTTGGGACTTAAACTTGGTGTTCTCTGCTCTACAGGGTCCTCCCTTCGAGCCTATGCGTGAGGCTGCGCTGCCCATTCTGACTCTTAAGGTAGCCTTTTTGGTCGCTATTACTTTGGTGCGTCGAGTCTCTGAGCTGGGGGTGCTTTCCATGAAACCTCCCTATTTTGAGCGGCATCAGGATAGGGTGGTGTTTCGGCTTAAGCCGGATTTCTTGCCCAAGGTTGTGTCTGCCTTTCATCCCAATCAGGACATTGTCTTGCCTTCCTATTGTTCTGCCCCTGCTAATTCCAAGGAACTGAACCTTCATTCTCTGGATGTGGTCAGGGCGCTCACATTTTATTTGGTCGCCACCGAGTCGTTTAGGAAGTCTGATGCCCTGTTTGTTCTTCCTGCTGGACCTAGGAAGGGTTTGCCCCCAGCCAAATCCACTATTAGTAAGTGGATTCGACAGGCGGTGGTACAAGCTTTCTCTGCTAAAGGGAAGGAACCTCCCTTTTGTGTTACTGCTCACTCTACTAGAGCTATTGGTGCCTCTTGGGCTTTTCAGCACCAGACTTCTGTTGAACAAGTTTGTAAGGCCGCTACTTGGTCTTCTGTTCATACTTTTTCTAAGTTTTACAAGGTTGATGTTAGGGCCTCAGCTGATGCTGTTTTTGGCCGCAAGGTGCTTCAGGTGGTAGTGGCTTGAACTGCCTGCCGTTACTCATTGGGGATCCCACCCTACTTTTACGGACACTGCTATTTGATGTCCCAGAAGTAATGATTGAAATGAAACAGGCCGTGCTGTACACTTGGAAAAATACAATTCTGTGATTACTCACCTGTAGAATTGATTTTACTGTGTACAGCACGTCGTGTTTCATCCCTCCCTTGTTATCGTTATCCTTGGTTGCCTCCTTATGGTGATTTGCTCAAAAGTTTATTTTTTGTGAGGCTGTGTATTTTTTATCATGAGTTATCTACCGGCTTCTTGCATAACTGCTTTTCAACACTGGGGGTCTATGGGTGATTCCTGGCTTTTTATAGGGCCGGGAGGAGCCACAAGTCTTCTGCAGCCAGAAGTAACGATTGAAATGAAACAGGCCGTGCTGTACACAGTAAAATCGATTCTACGGGTGAGTAATCACAGAATTGCATTTTTTCCACACAGCATGTTAGAAGCAGATATAATCATTGTTTATCTGGCTGCCTTGATGTAGCATTGATGCAGCGTGGCTGCAGTTTGCCCATGTGATATTTTTTCTTCACACAATGGCCTTGATTCCTAAAGAGTTGAAAAATGTTCAAGCCTGAGAATATCATTGTTGATGAATTACCAGATAGGAAGACAATGAAAGTCAGTGGCACTTTTTCCTACAGTGTAAAAAGGAGTAAAAGGTTCACTACCTTTCTCAGAAGTAAAAAAGTGCCATTGACTTTAATTGTCTTTTTATCTGGTGATTCAGTAACAATGACATTTTCAGGCTTTTTTCTCATGAAATGAGAAAGAATGAATGAACCATGAGAATTGTTTTCAACTCTTGATGAATCGAGGCCAAGGTCTTGATTTTGATATAGGCAGTCCACACCAAACTTGGATTTTCCTTAACAAAAAGGTTCCTTCAGAATGTTGTATTACACTCTCACATTGAATCACCAGCTGCTGGAGGGGATGAATGTAACAATGTTAGAGCTTTCTGAGCAGTGCTGAGTCATTACAGTTGATGGTGTTTTAATTCTGTCTAGAAATAAACATTATTTCAATAGATTTGGGGTAATTTTTGAGCGTGGGACTGTTTTTTCAGAAGCAGGGCTGTCAGAATCTTGGCAAGATGGACTCCCCTATGCAGTTAATTAGCATAGAATCTGCCTGCTATTAAATTTTTTAAAGTGGACCAAAACACAGGGCAGGCATACTCGCATACCCCCGATTAGGGGTTCCCTGCTGTGTGAATCCCCCCCATACCCAGTCCAATCCCTGCTGTCCCTTTTAGCAGGGTACATGTCCTGGGCAGTGAATGGCTGACACGGCCATGCTCCCTGTTAAAGGGTAGTGACAGATGTGGCCAGCACGCTTGGATCCGATCACATTAGATGAGCTCCTGGACGAAGGGGCTAGAGCGGATCTGAGCGCTCTGATTGCATGAGAGGGCTGAGCATGTACCGTAGGATTGGGGAAGGGTAAGTGAGGTTGGGCGACCTGGGAGGTTTCACACAGCGGGGCACCCCCGATCAGAAGAAGACCAAAACCCAGGATAGTCAATATCCTGGGTTTTGATCCACTTTAAGCCCTCTCAAAGAGCGGGCGAAATTTACTAAACTTTTTGACTGGAGGTCTGCTTTAAATATATAACAAACTTACGTAAAGGCAACTGGACTTGCTGTATTATTTATATGTGAATGATGGGCAATTCTTTTCCTGGCAGGTTCACATTCCCTCCTTTACAGTCTTTTCAAACTTCCCAGTATACGGCAAGCGGAAAGCAATTCATCTTGTCCGATCAATGGATTTTTCTCCACATAGCGGCTTCTTTTCTATTGCAAATAATAAGGGTGAAGCCTTACTTTACAGGTAAGTGTCCTTGTAGAAGAACAATAGGTACATTGAGGCTCCTGCAGGCAAATCTCTAAGATAAATGTCTGTTACCTGTGGAGCCAGCTGTCAGATCCTTTGTAAACACCATTTTGTTTTTGCTTTCTTTTAAATGAAATGCATATGCTGACCTTTTTGTTCTAAGTCCTGTGATTAATGATTATTTGTCTGGTTTATTTTTTAGGTTAAAGCATTACTCTGATTTTTAACAGATACAAAATGGTAAGACAATGCACATTTGCAAGGAGAATATATGATAAATATGGGGCAATTTAGACAGAATTATATACATTTTTTACTTAATTTATTTACCATATTTATGCTCTATAAGATGCACCCACGGTTTAGAGGAGGAAAATAAGAAAAAAATATTCTGAACCAAATGGTGTCCTAAAATCCTCCCTCCCAATTACCCTATTACAGTCTGTGTGCGACCCCTCCCATCACCCCATTACAGGCGGTCTTCAGAATCCTCCATTACAGGCGGTTTGCGGCATCCCCCCCCCAAAATGCATGTTTGAGAGGGAAACCGGCAGGCAGGAAGCAGTTAAACTTACTCTTACTGCCTGCTATTCCTCCATTAGCAGCACCACACAGGGGACAATACAGGAACACAAAATGCCATACTTTACAGCGTTCCTGCTTCTGGTGAGTGGGTGTTGCCTATTTACGGCCGATGCCTGTGAATTAACACCAGCCCTGCATAGGCCATGCCCACCAGTTGATGCTAAGAACACAATCAGCGGCGCAGAAGTGCTGTAAGGTATGGTGTTTTGTGTATCTACTGTGTGTGTGTGTGTGTGTGTGTGTGTGTGTGTGTGGCACTGGATATTGGAGGACCTCCATTGCACTCCCACCTCACACACACATTTGCCCTATAAGACGCATCAACACTTCCCCCAATACTTGTAGAGCGAAAAATATTGTACATATAATTGTGAGACTGCCACATCTGGACATCACATATAGGCGCAGTAGGGGATTTGCAGCACAGATGAAGGATTTATTAATCGAAAACCACAACAGAAGTCCATTTAGCCAAAACAGCCTCTTGGCTAACTCATATTTAACCCCAACATGGGCTCTACTACTGGACAAGGAGTTTCTTCCTCCCTTTTGTCTGAGCTCCTTGCTCCAAGTTGCCAACTGCTTCTTTGCAGCTCAGCAGCTTCCCAATTATGTAGACATGCATGGCTGGCTGCAGGCCTCTACGCGGCCCAGCTCTTGTCATCTCCTGCACCTGGTTAAACCACACATCTGCTCCAATCGGAGGCTTATCAGTCCTTTTGTAAGCCCTTCTTGTCTGGAGTCCTGGATTTCTGGAATGGTGTGAGTGGCCATCAGGACCCACCCAGCTTTCCTTGCTGGCCAGACTCCAGGAGTCTGCTTTACCAGGAGCTCCTTATAGACCTCAGATCAGAATGTGCCAGAGGGCAAAAGACAAACTGCTCCATTGGCTCCTGAGCCGCTAATCTCTCTCCCTTGGCCCCGCTATGAGATGCTGGGTCAGCTGGTGAATGTGACCTGTGTATCTTACACTCCAATTGAGATCTAAGAGCACCTCCGTACACAGGAACTTTGTATAAGGAGGCGCCCATCAGTGAGCGTGCGCTGTACACCGGCAGACAGCAGACATATATAGATAGCCCTTAGCCTGGACAGTCCTTTTCAAATGTCTAATGTCATAATTGTAATGCCAAGTATATGGATAAACAAAAAGGATGATCTGATTACATAGAAAACTGAACAACCAATATAGCCCCTTATAAATGGCCGCTATGGCCTAGTGGTAAAAGGAATAGACTTGTGACCAGAAGGCTGGGACATGATTGAAGTGCCCTTGAAGGGCACCTACCCTACCCCCCCCCCCCCCCCCAAACAGCTCCCTGAGCACCGTGAATAGGGCAGCTCATTGCTCCGGGCACGTGTGCACTGCCCCCTAGTTTGTTCACTGGTGCATTTCACTTGTGTGTTTATTAGCTTGTCGCTTGCCTTACTGCACGGATGGGTAAAATACGGATTATGAATTCCTTTGGTCACATTATATGCACATTATTACATTATATTTCGTTATTTTATATTGCATGTCATTTTAGATCATTAGATAATAAGAAGTGGTTCTTTATTTAAAAAAAACTGCTTCAGCCATGATCCCTAACAATCATTACCAGGCGATTGTCACGACGAGCAACATATTTAGAACAAGTCAGAAATTAGAACGCATCATATGTTATCTATTATTCCAGAATACTTGCTACATTTTGTCACATTGTTTATCATAAAATATAATTTTTTTGTTCTTTTTTTTAGATTGCCTGTCTTTACAGGTGAATGAGTATCTGCTCTTTCCTCCATCTGATGCCCATGTTCACATTTTTGTGAAATATGTCAAGGAATAAGGACTTTTCTCTATAAGGAGGATTCCATGGATACATTATTACATGCAATGCCTTTTCCATCTGCATGAATTGCCGGACCATCCATCCATCCATTGTACAGTAATAATATCCTCCTATAATAACTGCCAGGAGATCATGGAAAAATAAAGGATTTTTTCAATATATATACAGTATAGTTTCTTTGTGATTCATATATTTATTCTAAGTGTGCCATACACTCCACTTCGATCTTCATGACATGTGGGTAATCTCCAGTAGAGGGCGAACTTGTGCAGAGATGAATATGCAAAAAAAGAAAGCCCCTCCCGGTTCATATATACCTGGGACCTCCCACCAATTTCCCAGTTCCTTCTCTGCAGGGAAGGGGACAAGACAGAAGATGAAGACTTCTTTTACTTGCAGGTAAGCCGGGCCACGCCCGGCCGTCTATTGTCCCTATTGCTGCCAGGACCCTTTCTAAATTGTCCCTATCTGAGCCTCCCAGCTTAGGCTGCGGGTCCTGGTGAGGGTAGGAGCACCCTATGGGTGCGGAAGGAGCATTGCTCCACCGTGAGACCTCATTATGGGGTAGGCGGTTACCCAGGTTTTGGTGATCCTGGTGTGGGATGCCCCCGTCCCTACATGCCTGTGGCCCTATTCGGGCCGGGGTTCCCCCCCCCCCCTTCCGGGTCCCTTACTTCCCTCTGGGGGGGGGGGGGGGGGTTGGGGGGGCTGGTGGGCCGTCATCCTCGGCCTCTCCCTTTTAATATAAATATATAATATATAGTGTGTTGGTGTTACCACTGTAAGTTGTGTGTGTGTGAGTTGGTGAGGATCACCTGGAAGTTATTCCTTGATGAATTGGTGCTGTTGCTTGGCCTAGCCTGCTGTGGTTTCTCTCCCTCAGGCTGTGTTTACATAAGGGGGCGGGGCCAGGCGCTCGGCGTGGCCGCGGTAGCCCCGTCCCCTCGTTCGGCGCATTTTCTGAAGGGCCTCCCTGGCCAGATCCGCGCTGCTGGGAGGGGGGTGGGGCATGGAAAAGAGCGCCTTCGGCGCTGGCCCGTCCCCCTTCTCTTCCTGATCACCTCAGAGACGGGGGCCATCCTGCTGCTGCTGCTGTTGTTTCTGGGGGATGGTAAGGGCCTTCACTAGTTATTTGGGGGTCCCTCTCTGGTGGGGGGGGGCCCTATGGTACAGGCTTATGCTTTTTTTGTCATTTTGGTATTTGTATGTATATATATATATATATATATATATATATATATATATATATATTTTATTTTTTGAATGATGTTGTTACGCTGTATAGTAACTGATATGCCTTATTGTGTGTTGCAGATTGCATCATAATAGTGCATATTAAGCGGTTCCTCCCTGGTCCTGGGTCCCTAGTGTTAAATTGATCACCTTAAATCCTCCCACCGGGAGGCATAATTCCCTGCGGTCTTGCGACTGACCACAAAAATCACCTTATGTAGGCTCCGCAGGATACTGGGCTCGGGCTCCCTCTGGGACAATGCGGGCCGGGTGTGGGGTATCCCTTACGGGGGAGAATGTGCTGATTTGTATACCATGTGCACAAAAGGCCATAATGCGGCAGTCCGGTACCCAGCCTTCTGGGTCGGCTCCTCCCGCTTCATCGCCTTCCCCTCCCCGCTTTATCCGTACCCCAAGTGTCATTGGTGCCAGCGGGGAGTCGCACTCTGATGTTTGTGCTAGGTTGGCAGCATCGAGAAATTTATTGTTAGCACTGTGGGCAAGAAGGCCCAGGCTAAAAAGAGACATTTGTCGTCGGCCCAGCCCTTGTGGGATGTTGACGATGATTCCATTGATTTGTCGGATTATTCCCCTTTACAGGAGGAAGAATTGTATGAGGAAACGGAGACTGACTATGTACAGTCTGGTGATGCTGATGTCGGGCAGGCGCTGGGGGATGCCGTTGATACGGCCACTGTTTTGTCACATCTATTGGAGGTGTTGGATATTGACCCGCCTGGGGAGCCTCCTCTCAAGAAGGGGGAATATTTTGGGGCCCGCAAGCCCTGTCTGGAATTCCCTACCCAGGGTCATTTTGATGCGCTGATCCTGAAAGAATGGGAAAGGCCCAGTCGGATTCCTGGTGCGCCTCAAGGATGGTCTTCTCCTCCCGAGGTCGACGCGCCAGTTTTGGGTTTGACTAACTCTTCTGTGCTGAACACCCCTGACGCCACTTCCCTTAAGGATGGCGAGGACAAGCGCCTTGATCAGATGGCATGCCACGCATTGTGCAGCCTGTTTGTGCATCTGCCCTAGTGTCGCTTGCTACCAGGTCTCTTATCAGGGACTGGTTGAATGGCGCTCAGTTTGATCCGGCTAGCGATGAGTTCGCTACCCTTAAGAGATGTGAATTGTTCATGGGTTTTGTCTTGGCTGCTATGGAAGATTCTATTGTCATGTGTAGCAGGACTTCAGCCCTATTGGTGGCTATGTGCAGATTGGTCTGGCTCCGACATTGGACAGCGGATTTTGGGGCCAAGAAGTTGCTTACAGCTCTTCCCTTCGTGGGTTCGCGGCTGATTGGAGATAAATTGGATGCTGTTGCTAAGGGAGGTAAGTTACCTCAGCGGAAGAAACAGTGCCGTCCCTTTCGGGGGGCTGGCTCGTTCACTCCTTCCTTTCGAGGGGCCAGAGCGGCTAGAGGTTTGGCTTTCTCGGGTGGCAGGGGCTCGTCCTGGAACAGGGGCAGAGGTCAGGCACGTCCCACGGCTGCCTGGGGTTCCAAGTCCAAGCCCGCCGTTAAACCGGCTCAGCAATGAAGGGGCGCCCTCACCCGCACGGGGGGGGGGGGGCGGCTGCGGCTCTTCTTCCAGGTCTTGGCCCGGGAGGTCACAGACAATTGGATTTTGGAAGTGGTCTGAGTACTGGCCGCCTCCAAGATTCTTAAGGTCTCGGGTGCCCTCGGACCCTCAGGCTGCACAGGGGCTCCTGTTAGCAGTAAAAAACCTTCTGGACATGGGAGTTATTTGCCCGGTGCCTCAGTTGGAGAGAGGCAGGGGTTACTACTCACGATTCCCAAAAAGGATGGTTCGGTGAGACCCATTCTTGATCTCAAGGTTCTCAACAGGTTTATCAGAGCCAAAAAGTTCCGCATGGAGACTCGGCGCTCGGCTATCAATTCCCTTCGCTAAGGGGATTTTATGACATCCATAGACATCAAGGATGCGTATCTGCATGTTCCGAATTTTCCGGCGCATCAGAGATTTCTCCGGTTTGCGGTGGAGGATCAACATTTTCAGTTTGTAGCCCTACCCTTCGGACTGACCTCGGCGCCGAGGGTCTTCAACAAGGTCTTGGCTGGAATAATGGCTCTGCTCAGAGCTCAGGGCATTCACATTGTGCCTTATCTGGACGACCTGTTGATCTCAGCTTCTTCCCTCTGTCAGGCGGAGCTGGACACCCACCAGGTGGTGTGGACTCTGGAGAGGTTCGGGTGGGTGATCAACCGCCCCAAGTCTTCTCTCTCTCTCCGTCACGAGTGATTTATTTTCTGGGCATGAATCTGGATACCATTCAGGCCAGAGTGTTTTTGCCCCAGACCAAGGTGCGGGGGCTTCAGAATCTGATCAGCCTTCTTTGGGCCAGTCCTTGTCCCTCTATCCGACAGGGGATGAAACTGGTGGGCTTGATGGTGTCCTCCTTCGAGGCGGTACCGTTTGCACAGTTTCACATGAGATCTCTTCAACTTCACCTATTGACGCATTGGGACAGGTGTCCGCAGTCATTGGATCAACCTTTCAGGATGTCTCCCAGGGTTCGGCAGTCCTTTTGGTGGTGGCTGGAGTCGAGCAACCTGTTGAAGGGCAGATCCTTTCTGGTCCCTTGTTGGGAGACGGTTACCACGGATGCCAGCCTGTCGGGCTGGGGAGGTTATTGGAAAAGTCATCAGTTCAGCGGGGTGTGGCGTCCTCAGGAGGCTCACACCCCCATCAATGTCTTGGAGCTCAGAGACATCCGACTGGTTCTGGCAAGGCTGACCTTACATTTACAGGGTCTACCGGTTCAGGTTCGTTTAGACAACCGAACGGCGGTAGCTTACATCAATCACCAAGGAGGGACTCTCAGCAGGAGTGCCCTCAGGGAAGTCTCGCTGATCCTGCACTGGGCGGAGAGCAATGTTACTTGCATTTCGGCAGTCTACATTCCGGGAGTGGAGAACACGGAGGCGGATTCCCTGAGCAGGGGATCCTCTCGCCAAGGAGAGTGGTCTCTCAACCCCAAGGTTTTTCTGGATCTTTGCCGCAAGTGGGGGACTCCGGAGGTGGATCTCTTTGCCTCGAGGCACAATCACAAACTTCCGGCCTTTGTGTCTCTTTCTCAGGATCCTCTATCTCTGGCAGTGGATGCCTTGTCCCTTGCTTGGAAGGAGCTGGGTTTTCTTTACCTGTTTCCGCCCGTCTCCATGCTAGGCAAGGTAGTCCGCAAACTGGTTCTAGAAGGGGCGCCAGCAATTCTTGTGGCTCCAAGGTGGCCAAGAAGTGTTTGGTACGCAGACGTTGTAAGGCTGGCCGTAGATCAGTACCGGCTTCCCATGTTGCCGGATCTGTTATCTCAGGGTCTACTACTTTACCCCAATTTACAAATGCTGGCTTTGACGGCTTGGCTGCTGAAACCTTCATTCTGAAGGAGGAAGGTTCGTCTGCGGCCGTTGTTCAGACCTTGATTAGAGCTAGGAAGCGGTCCTCTTCTGGCATTTACTATAGGACTTGGAGGTCCTATATTGATTGGTGTGAGGCTAGGGCCTTGCCTTGTAGGGTGTTTTCGATTCATAGGATTTTGGAGTTTCTTCAGCATAATCTGGATCTTGGGTTCCAGCTTAGTACTTTGAAAGGACAGGTTTCTGCTCTGTCGGTTTTCTTCCAGAGGTCTTTTGCCTTACACCCGCTGGTTAAGACCTTTTTCCAAGGGGTCGTGCATGTGCGCCCCCCTCGGAAGGCTGTGGTTCCTGTTTGGGATTTGAATTTGGTTCTTTTGGCTCTCCAGGGTCCTCCTTTTGAGCCGCTAAAGGGTATTGCTCTTTCGGTTCTCACTCAGAAGGTTGCTTTCTTGGTGGCTATTACCTCTGTTCGGTGTGTCTCTGAGTTGGTGGCTCTGTCGATTCAGGCCCCTTACATTGAGAGACACCAGGATAAGGCAGATTTCTTTCCTAAGGTGGTGTCTGCTTTCCACCTCAATCAGGATATTGTTCTCCCTTCCTTGTGCCCTAAGCCTAACAATGACAAGGAGAGGGTTCTGCACAATGTGGATGTTGTTCGCTGTGTGAAGTACTATTTGGTGACTACTTCCTTCCGCAAGACGGACGCTTTTTTCCTGCGGGCCCAGGAAAGGTTTGGCGCCTGCTACCAGGCAAATGGATTAGTCAGGCCATTGTTGGGGCCTATTCTGCTAAGGGGAGGACTCCCCCTTTTAGGGTCACTGCGCACTCTACTCGTGGTGTTGGTGCATCCTGGGCTTTTCAGCACCAGGCTTCTGTTGAACAAGTTTGTAAGGCTGCTACTTGGTCTTCCGTTCATACTTTTTCCAAGTTTTCCAAGGTTGATGTGCGGGCTTCAGCGGATGCTGTTTTTGGCCGCAAGGTTCTGCAAGCTGCAGTGGTTTGAGTTGGTACATTCTTTACTGTTTCTGGTTCCCATGACGGACACTGCTATTGGATGTCCCACATGTCATGAAGATCGAAGTGGAGTGTATGGCACACTTAGAATAATACCGTTTTGTGAGTACTCACCTGTAAAACAGGTAATTTGAGTGTGCCATACACTCCACTTCGCCCCACCCCTTTTTTCAGGTATTCTGGAGCTTTTATATGGTGAACCATTGGTTTTGATTGTTAAGGGGGTGCCCTGCTGTGTGAAACCCCCCAGGACACCAAGACCAGCTCACCTCTTCCCGGTCCCACGGCACCTCTAAAAGCAGTGGCTCTGAAGGCCTCATCCTCTGCTTCCCTCTAACGTGGAGGGATAGCAAGATGCGACCGCTGCTCTTAGGTAGGCCGTGGGACTGGGAAACAAGGTAAGTGAATGGGGCAACCTGGGGGGAACCCCCCCAGGGTGCCAGTATACCTCACACCTCCCTGGTCCAACGATGCGCGGGCTCTCGTCCAATCCGCACGCACGGCTGCACGTGAATTTCAGCTAGGAAAAGGCTAAGGGACGATTGTATCCGAAATCACCCAAGCAACCCCACGTCAGCCATTTACAATTGCCTAGTGTGGGCATGCGCCTGGATAGAGGTCTCGCTTACATTGGCCGCAGCTTGTGTATGCGCTGTTGGATAGGGGAGAAGGTTTTTTCTCTGGACATGGTGGGGGGGTACACACATCAGGGCATATGAATTTGGGGGGAGGGAATCGGGTGTTCCCGGAATCTTATAGATTCCAGGACCACTGACCATGGGTTTATTCTTAGTATGTCACACACCCCGCTTCAAACATTAAGAATTACTCTTGGGTTACTCCACCAGCAGGTGGCGACGTTGCAGAGAAGTCTTGAAAAACGAGCCCCTCCTGATCTATAATACCTGGGACCTCCCACTTATCTCCCAGTGTTCTTCTCTGCAAGATGGCGACAAGACAGAAGAATGAAGTCTCCTGCTTGCAGGTAGCCGGGGTAACACCCCGGCCCCCCTTCTGGTCTATTTCTGCTCGGCTCTTTTTGATATCCCCCTTATTGTGAAGCCTCCCAGCCTAGGCTGCTGGGCCGGGCAAGGGTAGACGGCACCCTAAGGTGCCTAGGAGCTTAGCTCCTCCGCTAGACCCCATACCATGGGGCAACGCGGATGTCCGGTCTGGTGATCCGGATTTGGGATGCCCTGTCCCGCTGTCACCTTATTGGTGCTGTCCCCGTCCCCCGCTTGGATCCCTTTCTCCCTGCGCTAGAAAGAGGGGGGGGGGCGCCTTGTGTGAGTGAGCTTCTTGTGAGTGTGTTTGGCTTACTGGTGTATGTTTGTTTTGGACTGGGAGTGAGCTTCTCCTCCTCAGGCGGCGGCTTATATTGGTGCCGTGCCTGGATGTTGGCGGCGATGGGAGTGTGTGGAATGCCTGTTTGTGGTTTTGATACTGGACGGGCGGCGTGCGTGGCGCCGTCCCGCCGCTTCCGTTGCTGCGCTGGTCGGCTGGAGTTCTGGAGCCTCCTCTGCCCGGGGCAGTTGCGGGACCGGGCGCCATGTGAGTCCGGCACTCGTGTTCCAGTGTGCGGCGGTTACCTCTTCTCGCGCGGCCCGCGCTGTACCGTGTGGTGGAAGGGGGGTGGGGCCGCAGCGCTTCGCGCGTCTGGAACGGACCGCCCTTCTTCTCCTTCCTCCTCGCTCCGTACTGTAGTGCCGATGATGATGATGCTGCTGTTGCTGCTGTGATCGGCGCTGCCATTTTGTGAGTAGCTGCTTGTGTTCTATATGTTGCTGGGCACTTCTGGTTGTTCTTCCTCAATGTATGGGTGCATATGGGTGTGTTGTATTTCGGGCTGTGTATGTTTTTGATTTATTATACTGTACAGCAGGAAGAGCATTTAGCTATGGTGTTTAGGGTCCAAGGTTGTCCTGAGTGACACGGGACCAGTTAACACAATCGCCCTATGTCACGTGTTTTTTCGAGCCCATCTCAGAATTGTTTTTCTGCATGACTGATATATATATATATATATATGTATATATATATATATATATATATATATATATATATATGTGTATATATATATATATGTATATATATATATATGTATATATATATAATATGTATATATATATTACCTTGCTGTTGCCCCTTTTTTCATTGCAGTTCCTGGGATCCCATGCTGCAGGGGTCTCCAGGTCTTAGTTAACTGGCTAGTGGGGTCCTGACCTTTCATAAATTTTCCATTAATTTTTTAATACAAAATCCTCCCACTCGGGACACTTAAAGGGGCATCCCAGGTCGCTTATTGCATAAATCCCTGGGTAATTGCGAATACCACAATTTCACCATATGGAGGCTTCCAGTGATACCGGAACGGCCCTTCGGGGCAATCCAGGCTTTGTGGGGTTCCACTTCCAGGGGATGATGTCATAATATGCTTTCCATGTGCACAGCGGAACATTGCGCACCAGGCCGGTACTCCGGTCTCTGGCTCTTCGCCGCCCGTGTCATCCCCTACACCTCCCCGCCTGTTCCGGACCCCGTGTGACGTTGTCATGGGTGGAGTTTCGCAATCCGAGGTATGTGCCCGGTTGGCTAGCCTCGAGAAAATATTTTCCGCTGTGGTTGCTCAGAAGGCTCCGGCTAAGTGGAAACACTTGTCCCCACCTCCGCCGGACTCAGACGTGGATGTTATTGAGGCATTGGATTGGTCAGATTGCCCCCCCCCCCCGAGAGGGGGAGATTCTAGAGGAACTGGACGTCCCTGAGGCCCAGCAGTTGTTTGTTGCTGAGGGTGACCAGGCGGCGGGGACGGTATTTGACACCCCTTCCATATTGACTCAAATGTTTGAAGTTTTGGATTTAGACCCTCCCAAGGCGGTTCCTCCGTCTAAGGGTGAGTTGTTTGATGTGGCCAAGCCGCGTTTGGAGTTTCCCAGTCAACGACATTTTGAGAATGTCGTCCTTAAGGAATGGAACAGCCTACGTGTCTCGTTGGTGTTCCGCCTAGTTGGGATAAGAAGTATCCTTTTCCGGCGGACTTGGTGAAGCGTTGGCTTTTCCTCCCGAGGTTGATGCTCTGGTTTTGGGGCGATGTTGCATTCTCCTGACACGACTACCCTTAAGGATGGCGAAGATCGCCAGATTGTCCAGCTGGCTCGTCATGGTTTTACCTGTGCGGTTTCGGCTTTGAGGCCTGTTTGTGCTTCGGCACTTTTGTTGTTGGCGGTTAGGTCCATTGTCAGGGATTTATGTGCGGACCTTGATCCTACCTGTGATGGGTTCCTTGCCCTCAAACGTTGTGAGTCCTTCGTTTCGTTTGTCCTTGCCGCTCAGGATGATGCCATGGTGATGTGTGGCAGGACCACGGCTTTGTTGGTGGCTATCCGACGGTCGGTGTGGTTGCGGCAATGGACTGCCGACTTTAATTCTAAGAAGTCGCTTACGGCTCTTCCCTTTTTGGGTTTGCGCCTGTTTGGTGATAAATTGGATTCGGTTGCCAAGGGAGGTAAGTTACCTCAGCGCAAGAAATTTTGCCGTTCCTTTCGGGGAGCCAGAGCTGGCAGAGGCGCGGGCTTTACGGCCCCCAGGGGTGCAAGCTGGAACAGGGGTTGAGGCCGTGGCTGTCCCGTTCACTCCTGGGGTGCCAAACCCAAACCAGCTGCCAAGCCCGCTCAACAATGAGGGGGCGCCCTCCCTCACCCTTGCGGGTGGGGGGCCGGTTGCGACTTTTCTCCCGGGTGTGGGACCAGGCGGTCTCGGACAGGTGGATCCGGGAGGTGGTGTCGGCCGGTTACAAGTTGGAGTTCGAGTTCCGACCTCCTCTAAGATTTTTCAGGTCTCGTGTGCCCTCAGATCCTTTGGCCGCGCAGGGGCTCCTGGTGGCGGTGAGGAATCTTCTGGAAATGGCAGTCATCTGCCCGGTCCCTCCTTCGGAGGTGGGCCGCGGGTATTTTTCCAATCTCTTCACAGTGACCTAGTAGGACGGGTCGGTTCGTCCCATCCTGGATCTGAAGTTCCTCAGTGTGTTTATTCGTCCCCGGAAGTTTCGCATGGAAACTCTGCGTTCTGCCATCAATTCTCTGCGGCAGGGGGACTTCATGACGTCCATAGACATCAAGGATGCCTATCTTCATATTCCTATCTTTCCGGCTCACCAAAGGTTTCTTCGCTTCGTGGTGGAAGATCGGCATTTTCAATTTGTGGCTCTTCCGTTCGGCCTTTCCTCGGCTCCAAGAGTGTTCACCAAGGTGTTGGCGGGCGTGATGGCCCTTCTCAGAGCTCAGGGGATTCGCTTTGTGCCCTATCTGGACGATCTTCTCATCATGGTTTCGTCCTTCAGTCAAGCGGAGATGGACACCAGGACGGTGGTGTCCACTCTGGAGAGTTTCGGCTGGATCATCAACTACCCCAAGTCCTCTCGTTCCGGCCAGGGTGGTGCCCTTTCTGGGGATGTCCTTGGATTCTTGCTAACACAGAGTTGTTCTGCCTCAGGCCAAAGTTCTCTTGATTCAGGAATTGGCGCAGTTTCTTCTTTCCAATCCTTGCCCGTCCATCCGGCTAGGGATGAGACTGGTGGGGTTGATGGTAGCTTCCTTCGAGGCAGTTACCTTTGCTCAGTTTCACTCGAGGACGCTTCAGCTTCATCTGTTGGCGTCTTGGGACCGGCGACCGCGGTCGTTGGATCGGTCCTTCCGGATGTCCTCCCGGGTTCGGCAGTCTCTACAGTGGTGGATGGTTTCGGTCAATCTCTTGAGAGGCAGGTTCTTTCTGACGCCTCTTTGGGAAACTGTCACCATGGACGCCAGTTTGTCGGGATGGGGAGGTTTCTGGAAGGACCTACGTTTCCAGGGGCGGTGGGGTCCCACTTGCCCATCAATGTTCTGGAGTTGGGAGCCATCAGGTTGGTTCTGTCTCACTTGACACAGCATTTCGGGGCTTGCCGGTTCAGGTTCGGTCGGACAATCGGACGGCGGTTGCTTACGTCAATTGCCAGGGAGGCACTCGCAGTCTGAGTGCCCTCAGAGAGGTGTCTCTGCTTCTGGCCAGTGCGGAGACTCATGTCCCTTGCATCTTGGCAGTGTACATTCCAGGAGTGGAAAACACGGTGGCGGACTTCCTGAGCAGGTGCTCTTCCCGCTGGGGGGAATGGTCTCTCCACCCCCAGGTTTTTCGGTCGCTTGGCTCCGGTGGGGGACGCTGGAGGTGGATCTGTTTGCCTCTTGTCACAATTACAAGCTCCCGACATTCGTGTCGCTCTCCCAGGATTCTCTGGCTCTGGCGGTGGATGCCATGTCTTTGAGCTGGGGGGACCTGGGGTTCCTTTATCTGTTCCTCCGATCCCCATGCTAGGCAAGGTGTTGCGAAAGCTGGCCCTGGACGGGGTTCCTGCCATTCTCGTGGCTCCAAGGTGGCCAAGGAGGGTGTGGTTCGCAGACATCGTTTGTCTGGGGGTGGATCAGTTCTGCCTCTTCGGCCGGATCTTCTCTCACGGGGTCAACTGTGTTACCCCAATTTACCAACGCTGGCTTTGCCGGCCTGGCTGCTGAAACCTCCATCTTAAGGGAGGAAGGTCTTTCGGATTCTGTAATTCAGACTCTTATTAGCGCCAGGAAGAGGTCTTCTTCTACCATCTACTATAGGACTTGGAGATCTTATATTGATTGGTGTGAGGCTAGATCTTTGCCCTGTTGAGCCTTTTCTGTTTCCAGAATTTTGGATTTTCTTCAATCAGGGCTGGACTCTGGTCTCCAGCTGAGTACCTTGAAGGGGCAGGTTTCTGCCTTGTCTGTCCTTTTTCAAAGGCTTTTGCGCTTCATCCTTTGGTCAAGACTTTTTTCCAGGGGGTTTCGCTTGTGCGGCCTCTTAGGTAGTCTTTGCTCCCTGTTTGGGTTTTGGATTTGGTTCTTTCTGCTCTTCAGGCTCCTCTGTTTGAGCCTTTGCAGGATATTGCTCTTTCTACTTTGACTCTGAAGGTTGTCTTTTTGGTGGCCATCACTTCGGTCCGGCGTGTTTCGGAGTTGGCAGCCTTGTCGATTCAGGCTCCTTACTTTGGGAGGCATCAGGACAAGTGGTTTTCCGCTTCAATCCGGACTTTCTTTCTAAGGTGGTCCCTGCTTTTCATCTTGACCAGGACATTGTTCTTCCTTCCTTGTGTCCTAGGCCTAGGAATGACAAGGAGAGGGTTTTGCATTGTTTGGTTGTGGTACGCTGTGTGAAGTACTATTTGCTTACTACATCTCCTTTTCGTAAGACTGATGCCTTTTTTCGTGGTGCCCTGTGGGCCTAGGAAGGTTTTGGCTCCGGTTAAGTCTTCCATTAGCAAATGGATTCGTCAGGCTGTTGTTGGGGGCCTGTTCTGCCAAGGGGAAGGCTCCCCCTTTTCGTATCACTGCTCATTCTACTCGTGCTGTTGGAGCGTCTTGGGCTTTTCAGCACCAGGTTTCTGTTGAACAAGTTTGTAAGGCTGCTACTTGGTCTTCTGTTCACACTTTTTCTAAGTTTTACAAGGTTGATGTGCAGGCTTCAGCGGATGCTGTGTTTGGCCGCAAGGTTCTGCAGGCTGCAGTGGTTTGAGTTTTGCATTATGGCCTTGTTGGTTACCCGCCCTTTCTGGACACTGCTTTTGGATGTCCCAAGAGTAATTCTTAATGTTTGAAGCGGGGTGTGTGACATACTTAGAATAATACCATTTTGTGAATAGTGGGGGGTCCCAGGTATTATAGATCAGGAGGGGCCCGTTTTCAAGACTTCTCTGCAACGTCGCCACCTGCTGGTGGAGTAACCCAAGAGTAATTCTTAATGTTTGAAGCGGGGTGTGTGACATACTTATAATACCCATTTTACAGGTGAGTATTCACAAAATGGTATTTTCTCCCTTCATCCTTCAGGATAGCCATGGAGAGAGAGAGAGCTCCCCCCCCCCCCCCCCCCCCAGAGAGGAAATGCAACTGGAAGAAGTTAAAAGCTAAAAGCCCCACCCCTTCCCCCCCTGTGCTCAGTATTGTATTCTCCAATTTAAGATTTGATAAGTTGTACACACTGCTAAATCTTCTATTTTGTAGAAGGTTACCCAAAGTATGGGATGAACACCCCTGATGGCTTTTGCCGTCGTTGGGACACTCCAAGTGGATCTACACCCAGTGTTTAAAAAGAACTACTTGTGTGGGGAGCTATAGTGCTCAAGGTGCCTGGCTTCCCTCTCACCCATAGGTGAATCCGGGTGCTGCACTTTAGGAATCCATAGTATGTAGGGTAAGTCCATCCAGTTCAACATGTATATTAAAGTGGACCAAAAACCAGGATTTTGACTATCCTGGATTTTGGTCCTTGCCCCCCTGTCACTATGATCCAAGATGCCCGCTGAAACCCCCCCCAGATTGCACAGTCTCACTCACCCTTCCCTGGTGATTCGGCATACTTGCGTTGGTCCGCTACCCTTTAACAGGGATCGTGCCAGTGCCGGCCATTCACAAATGCCTGCCAAAGGGATAGCGGGGATGTGGCTGCTGTTCCCCATGCGCCGGTGGCCTGGGAAAGAAGAATGAGTTTCTAGGCGATCTTGGGAATTTACACAGAGGGCATCCCAAATCCTGGATGCCTTGGGGGGAGCAAATGTGCCTGCCTTGAAGTATCATAGACTGCAGGGTGGGTTTTGGTCCATTTGAAAGGAAATCTAAATCTAGTGGTCTAGCAGTCATAGCTGGTAATGTTATACTGTGTAAGGAAGGCATTCAGGCCACTATTGACCTCCTTTAGTGTATTCCTAATAACAAACTCTGGTAGAGCATTCTAATCTCACTGCACCTACAGTAGGCAGAACTATACTAGTTTTCTTAAAAGCCATCTGTAAGGATGGGCCAATGACTGTGTGTGTCGGGGGTCTTTATACCTTTGGGAACCCAGTGCCTGTAAAGTACGGTGTGGATGAAATGCGGTTCCAATTACAGTCCTGCTGCGTTCACTTAAAGGCATGGCTCCTTCTTTGTCTCTGTTGAAACATACAGCTGCAGACTGTATACAATGGTTCAATCTGGTGTATCACACTCTTGTGGACAACTTCTGGAGCTTTGTTTTGATCACAGTTGGACCTTGTCCTCTTGGTCAGTTCCCAGGTATTATTCTGACCTCCCTCTTCTTTCTGATCTTACTTCCCAAGTTGTCCAGCCACTCAAGACTTCTATCTCTCCCAAATAAAAGTTGCAAGCCAAGATACCTGACCTAGGGGGTTCTATCTATGTATGTGGTATTGGGCCTGCCCACCTTAAACAATTTCCTGGTCACATGCCATACATGTCCAGTACCATTCTGAAGACTAATGCAAACCAGTTTAGACTGCTGTTGGTTATTCAACATCTTGCTCTTAAACCTCAGCTCTCCTCTATATTTTCTTTATTGCATGGCACGGCCCTCTTCGGTATTCATAAGTTGGGTTATTCCGCCACAAGGTGGCGCAGTGGTACTGCAGAAAAGCTGTGGCTTGTCCCGGCTCCCTATAAAAACGGGCTTAACCAGTGTTTCCTCTGCAGTGGACTGCGAAGTTAGCAGATGGCTCTCTATTGCGCAAGTGAGCGGGGCAACCAAGCCTGCGGCCCTGCAAGTCTATTTCCATCCATCTCTGGACCCTCACTACCTCCCAGCCTTGGCTGACAGATCGGGTGAAGGTAGAAGAGCACTAGGGTCAAGTGCTCCTGGAGCGCAGCTCCAAGCCGCAGACCCTGTAACACAAAGGTTAGCCAGCCATAGGCTTCATGATGAGCCTTTTTAGGGATGCAGAGTTTCTATCCTAGCTTCTGAGGGGGTAAGTAGTGGGGACTGTGTCCCCTCATTTTCCTTTGGGGCCCTCCTCCCCCCCTCCCTAACCATGGCTGCTCGCCGCTGCTTTCTCGTCTCTCTCTCTTCCCCCCCTGGGGGGGTGGTTAGCGTTGACTAGTCATGTCTGGTGTTTACGTTTTTTGGTGTGTTTTCTGGTGTTTTTAGCTGCCGCGCCGCTTTGTACTGCGTTCCGTGGCTGTGGGCGCTATAACCTGAGGTGATTTTGCTTTGTCATGGCGCCGGCCGGGTCATGTGAGCGCAGTTTTTCGCACTCTTCGGGGGGGGGGGGGGGGTGGGCGGGTCCGGTTCGGGTGATGACGCGTATCGCGCCGATCACCTCGCGGCCTGCCCTTTGGGGTACCTCTGCCGGCGCCATTTTGGACTAGCTGCGCGTCTGGATTTCTCCCTTCTTGGCTGCAGCACTGCTTCTTCCGGCGGGTCGTCTTATTCAGCGGTCTGTGCCTGTGTGACCCGCGGTGTCTTTGGTCCGTGGGTCCCCCTTGGGGGGTTTTTAATTGAATTGGGGTATTATGCTGCGGGATGCTTATGTGTGATTTTACTTATGTCTTACATTGGGTTGTGGTTTCTCCCGGCTCCACTCCTTTTCTCCCCCTCATACCCCCCTTTATTAACTTTATTAAACTTAGCTATTCCTAGTATGTCGCACACCCCGCTTCCAACATCCATGACACTTGGGATACCGGCCTGCAGAGGGCGATCTTGCAGAGATGACATGGAAAAAGTGAGCCCCTCCTGGTCCATAAGTACCTGGGACCTCCCACCAACCCCCAGTCTTTTCGTCTCTGCAGATCGGCGAAGCAAGTCAGAAGATCACACTCTCCTCCTTGCAGGTAGCTGGGGTAACTCCCGGCCTCTCTATTTCTGCCTGAACCTCATTTTTTACTGTTATGCTTACGATATGCCTCCCAGCCTTGGCTGGAGGACTCGGGCAAGGGTAGATACACCCCTGGGTGTATATGAGAGCTTCTTCCCCGTGAGACCTGAAATAAGGGGTAGGCGGTATCTGGGTTGGTGTCCCCCGGCATGGGATGCCCTGTCCCTATAAAACTCCCTGTGCCTTAGGTTACTCCCTTGTGCCTTTCCTCTTTGCTCTCCTGGGCCCTACGGGGGTGATAAGGAGGGGGGTCTTTTTTGGAAGGGAGTGTTGTTGTCCTATGCACTTTTGATAATTTAAGTGAAGAGCGTAAAGTAGAGAGGATAAGATCTGGTAGATTTTTTCCTTTTGTTCTCTGGCCTACCTGTGGTTCTTTCCTGCTGAGGGATTTAAATTTCCCTCTCTTTTTGCAGCGTGCGTACCTGGATGAGGGCGGGGCTTGGCGCGCGGCGTCCAGCCCCGTTCTATTGCGTCCTGGCAGTCGTTTCTTTTTGGCCCGCCCGCCGTTCTATTGCGTCCTGGCAGTTCGGCGTGGTGGGTGGGGCTTCTCGACAGCACCGCATATGGATGGCATGTTCTCTCTGCGTACTCGCGGTTCTGCCTGCTGGTGCGCTGGTCCTGGTCACCTGGTCCGGTCGCCTGTCCTGTCGCTGGTGCTGTGAGAACCCTTTAGCCCTGCTAAAGGGATGTTTTTGTTGGTCTCATTTCTCTTTATGTGCATAAGGTTGATTATTGTATCTTCTAGGTGGAAACTCTTCATTAGGGGTTTCTCCTGGTCCTTTATTAAATCCTCCCACTTGGGATTATTTAGGGGCATCCCGGGTAGCTTTTTGCGTAAATCCCACATACTTGGCGACTATAAATAATTAAGTATTCTTAATAAACACCATATGGAGGCATCTCAGGATACTGGGCTTTCAGTGCCCTCGGGACAGACTCGGCAGTGTTTACATTGTGGGGCATCCCTTGTTGGGGATAATGCATTTCTTTGTGTATCTTGTGCTCATTTGATTATAATGCAGCAGTCAGGGGCCCAAGCCTCAGGGTCGGTGGCTCCTGCCTCTTCCCCCACACCACCTTGTCTTGTCCATACCCCCAGTGATAGTGTCATGGGTGGAGAGTCGCTTTCTGATGTATGTGCCAGATTGGCTCACATTGAAAAATTAATGTCTAGCTCTGTGGCCAAGAAGGCCTCAGCTAAGAAAAAACATTTAACTTCTGCTGCTTCGGCTAGTGAGTTTGATAGTTGCGAGCGCCTTGCTTGGTCGGACCTTTCTCCATTGGAGGAAGGGGATTTTTTTGAGGAAACTGATATTTCTGATGCTCAGCAATTTGTGGGTATTGACGCTGAACTAGGAGAAGGGGAAGTTTTTGACACCCCTAAAGCTCTTGCTCAATTGTATGAGGTATTGGCAATCGCTCCTCCTGAAGCAGTCCCTCCTCAGAAAGGGGAGTTCTTTGGAGCCTCCAAGCCTCGTTTAGAATTTCCTAATCAAAAGCATTTTGAGGACATCATTCTTAAGGAATGGAAGAAGCCTGCGCGGCTTCCTGGCGTTCCTTTAGGCTGGGATAAGAAATATCCCTTTCCAGCAGACACTGTTAAGAGTTGGTCATCCCCCCCTGAAGTGGATGCTCCTGTGCTCAGTTTGTCCAATTCCTCTATTTTACATTCCCCAGAATCTACTACTCTTAAGGATGGGGAAGACAAACGTATTGATCAAATGGCTTGTCACGCTTTTGCTAGCGTTGGCTCAGCCTTGCGGCCCATGGGTGCTTCGGCACTTATGGCAGTTGCTATTAGGTCTGTTGTTAGAGACCTATTGAATACCTCAGGGCTTGATCCAGCCTCTGATGAGTTTGTCGCTCTCAAGCGTTGTGAATTGTTTGTGTCTTGTACTTTCTGCTTTGGATGATTCCTTGGCCATGTGCAGCAGAACTTCCGCCTTGCTAGTTGATATTTGGCGGTCTATATGGTTGCGCCAGTGGGCGGCTGATACTGTGGCTAAGAAGTCACTTACCGCACTTCCCTTTCGGGGATTGCGCCTTTTTGGTGAAAAGTTGGATTCTGTCATTAAAGGAGGCAAATTGCCTCAGCGTAAGAGGCAGCGTCGTTCCTTTCGGGGATTGGCTTCCTTTAACCCTTCCTTTCGTGGTTCCAGATCTGGTAGAGGATCGGCCTTTTCAGCCCCAAGGGGGACTGCATGGAACAGAGGTAGAGGACGTGGGCGTCCAGGTCAGAGTTGGGGGTCCAAGTCTAAGTCTACTTCCAAGCCTGCCCAGCAATAAGGAAGGCACCTTACGGGTGGGGGGACGGCTACGGTTTTTCTTCCAGGCTTGGGTCAAGGAGGTATCAGACAGATGGATTATGGAAGTTGTGTCCTCCAGTTACAAGCTGGAATTCGAGTTCAGGCCTCCTCCCAGATTTTTCAGGTCCCGAATCCGTTGATCGCGCAGGGGTTCCGGGCGGCGGTGGCGAACCTCTTAAACATGGATGTCATCCATCTGGTATCTCCAGCGGAAAAGGGTCTGGGCTTTTATTCCAACCTTTTTACGGTACCCAAAATGGACGGCTCAGTTCGGCCTATTCTAGATCTAAGACGACTCAATCTATTTATCCGTTTCAGAAAGTTCCGCATGGAATCATTGCGTTCAACGGTCGACGCTCTCTGTCAGGGAGAGTTTATGACGTCTATAGACATCAAGGATGCTTATCTGCACATTCCCATCAGTTCCGCTCATCAGAGATATTCTCAGTGTGCCACACACCCCGCTTCCCCTTAATTCTTCACGATTGGGTTACTCACCGCCAGGTGACGCAGTTGCAGAGAGGAAGTCTTGTAACGAGCCCCCTTCCGGCCTATATATACCTGGTACCTCCCACTTAACACCAGTGTTTTTCTCTCTGCATGACGACAAGACAGAAGAAAGAAGTCTCCTGCTTGCAGGTAGCCGGGGTCTTACCCCGGCACCCCCTTTGGGTCTATTTCTGCTCAGTTGGTAGTTTGTTACCTATATGGTTGATGGAAGCCTCCCAGCCCAGGCTGCTCACTGGGCAATTGGTAGATGGCACTATAGGTGCCTAGGAGCTTATCTCCTCCGCTCGACCTCATGCGTGGGGCAATGCGGCTATCCGGCATGGTGATCCGGATTTGGGATGCCCCTGTCCCGAGGTTCCCCTTGGCCCCTTTTCTCTCCCGTTACGGTCCCTTCTCCCTTCACTCGGGGGGGGGGGGGGGTTGGGGGATGTATATATGCATGTGGTGTTTTTACTTGTGTTTTTAACTTGTGTTTATAACCATTGTCAGTTTCAGGTCAGCGCCGCTGGATGTGTGCACACGGCCTGACCTGCTAACACTTTTTTTGTTTACAGGTGTCCCCCCACTGATCAGCGCCTTCTCTCTTGCGGCTCCGCCATTGTGCGGGCCGCGCTGTTGGCAGTTTCAGGCACGGCCTGAACTGCCAGAGTTTAGCTCCGCTTTAGGTGCGGCCGCCGTTGGCGGGCCGCGCTGTTGGCGGGCCGCGCTGTTGGCGGTTCAGGCGCATGGCCTGAAGCTGCCAGAGATGTTCTCCCCTCCCAATAACCGAGGGCGTCGGCGCCCTCTCGTTTTGCGGCACCGCCATTTGGCGGGCCGCACTGTTGGCGGTTCAGGCGCATGGCCTGAAGCTGCAAGAGATGTTCTCCCCTCCCAATAACCGAGGGCGTCGGGCGCCCACTCGTTTTGCGGCACCGCCATTTGGCGGGCCGCACTGTTTGAATCTGGGGGGGGGGGCGGGGCCCGGATGACGTAATGAGGGGGCGTGGCCTGAGCTGTTTCGACGCGCAGCTCGGCCCCGCCGCACTTCCTCCTTCTTATTTGGAGTCAGGTGCGGGGTACTCAGCTGCAGAAAGTGGATTGACTCTGCTGCTGTCTTTGCTCTCAGCCTTGGGCAGGAAAGCGGCCTCACCTCGTGTGGGGCCGTCTTTTGTTTATACTCATGATTGTTTTGAACTGGTTCTAATTCTTATTGTCCTCTTAAAGCACTTTGGGGTGTTTTACTTTATGTTGGTATATGCTGTTTTCTGCATGAATGTTGTACTGCATGCTGCCCCCTTTTTTTTCTGGGGATCTTACTGCTGTTTCTTTCCCCACAGATCCTGGGATTCCCTCACTGCAGTGGCTTCCCGGTTCTATTATACCTGGCTAGTCCTATTACTCTAAATTGGGATATATATATATATATAAAAAAAAAAGGGGGATAATTATAATTATAATTTAAATCCTCCCTCCCGGGACATTAATTTAAAGGGGCATCCCGGGTAGCTTTATGCCTAAAACCCACGGTTGTTGCGAATACCATAAATCACCATATGGAGGCTTCCGATAATACTGGAAATGGCTCTTCGGGGCCATCTAGGCTGTGTGGGGGTTGTGGGACTCCGCTCCCAGGCGATGATGTTATATTATGCATTCCTTGTGCAAAGCAGAATATTGTGCGTCAGTCCGTCGCTCCGGCTTCTGGCTCCTCGCAACTTCCATCATCTCCTACCCCCCCTCCCTGTTCCGGACCCCGTGTGACATTGTCAAAAGTGGGGATTCGCAATCCGAGGTGTGTGCACGATTGTCCAACCTCGAGAAGATAGTTTCGGCCAAGGTAGGTCAGAAGGCTACAGCGAAGCGGAAACACCTTTCTCCTGCAGCTCCTGCTTCACAGGATGAGGGGTGCGAAGCTATGGATTGGTCCGATTATTCCCTGGACGAGGAGGGGGAACTCCTTGTGGAGTCGGATGAGCCTGCAGACCAGCTTGAGATCGATGCTGTTGGCGATCTGGCTGCGGGGGTATCCCTTGACACCCCCTCCATTTTGGCTCAAATGTTTGAAATTTTGAATTTAGATCTGCCTGAGGCAGTCGCCCTGCCAAAGGGTGAGTTGTTTGATGTGCCTCAGCCGCGTTTGGGGTTTCCCAGGCAACAACACTTTGAGAGGGTTGTGCTTAAGGAATGGGAACATCCCACGCGACTGGCTGGAATCCCTTCCAGTTGGGATAAGCGCTATCCTTTTCCGGTGGAATTGGTGAAGCTTTGGTCAGTTCCCCTTGACGTCGATACCCCTGTGTTAGGGCTGTCTAGCACGGCTATGGTACAGTCTTCTGAGACCACTGCCATTAAGGATAGTGAAGATCGTCGGATTGACCAGTATGCTCGCCATGGTTTTATCAGTGCCGGATCGACGATGCGGCCGGTGTGTGCTTCAGCGCTTCTTCTATTGGCGGTTAGGTCCGTTATTCAGGAGCTATGCGCAGATCTTGATCCCGCTTGTAATGAGTTTAGTGCTCTTAAGCAGTGTGAGTCTTTTATTTCCTTTGTTCTGACCGCTCAGGACGATGCGCTGGCAATGAGTAGCAGGACAGCGGCAATGCTGGTGGCTATTCGTCGGTCAGTATGGCTGCGCCAGTGGTCGGCGGACTTAGTCTCTAAAAGGGTGCTCAAAGCACTTCCTTTTTTGGGTTTGCGACTCTTTGGTGATAAAATTGATTCAGTTGCAAAAGGTGGTAAAATGCCTCAACGCAAGAGGCCTCGTCGCCCCTTTCGGGGTGCAGGTACCGTTAGGCCTTCCTTTCGGGGATTTAGAGCGGGTAGGGGGGTTTCCTTTCCCGCTACCAGAGGTGCAGGTTGGACCCGGGGGAGGGGCCGTGGCCGTCCCACTCAGTCCTGGGGCGCCAAGCCCAAGCCTGCTGGTAAGCCTGCTCAGCAATGAGGGGCTGCCCTCACCCGTGCGGGTGGGGGGACGATTGCGACACTTCTCCCAGGTTTGGGACCAGGAGGTTCCGGACAGATGGATCCGGGAGGTGGTGTCGTCCGGTTACAAACTGGAGTTCGAGTCTCGCCCTCCTTCACGGTTCTTTCGGTCTCGGGTGCCCATCGATCCTTTGGCCGCACAGGGGCTCCTGGCGTCGATAAGGAATCTTTTAGAAATGGCGGTCATCCGGCCGGTGCCGCGCTTAGAGATGAGCCTCGGTTTCTACTCCAATCTTTTCGCAGTCCCCAAAAAGGACGGGTCGGTTCGTCCCGTCCTGGACCTGAAATTACTCAACAGGTTCATCCGTATTCGGAGGTTTCGCATGGAAACTTTGCGTACGGCCATCGGTTCCCTTCAGCAGGGGGACTTCATGACGTACATAGACATCAAGGATGCTTATCTTCATGTTCCCATCTGCCAGGCTCATCAACGTTTTCTTCGATTCGTGATGAAAGATCAGCATTTTCAATTTGTGGCACTTCCGTTTTGCCTTACCTCGGCCCCAAGAGTGTTCACCAAGGTGCTGGCAGGGGTGATGGCCATTTTCAGATCTCGGGGCATTCGTGTCGTACCTTATCTGGACGACCTTCTCATCATGGCTCCGTCACTCAATCAATCGGAGACAGACACCAGGATAGTGGTCTCCACGCTGGAAAGCTTTAGTTGGGTGATCAACTTCCCCAAGTCCTCCCTTGCTCCGGCCAGGGTGTTGTCCTTTCTGGGGATGCAGTTGGACTCTTGTCAACACAGGGTGTTTCTCCCCCAGTCCAAAATTCATCTGATCCAGGAGTTGGCTCGGGTCCTACTTGCCAATCCTCGGCCGTCCATCCGTCTGGGGATGAGGCTGGTAGGGTTGATGGTTGCCTCCTTCGAGGCAGTTCCTTTTGCTCAATTTCACACGAGGACACTTCAGCTCTATCTGTTGGCGTCCTGGGACCGGCAGCCTCGGTCGCTGGATCAGCCCTTCCAGTTGTCCTCCCGGGTCCGGCAGTCCCTCCAGTGGTGGTTGGTCTCGGCCAATCTCGTGAAGGGCAGGTCTTTCCTGACTCCTCTTTGGGAAATTGTGACCACGGACACCAGTCTTTCGGGATGGGGGGGATTCTGGAAGGAGCTTCAGTTCCAGGGGCAGTGGGGACCTCAAGAGGCCCACTTACCCATCAATATTCTGGAACTGAGAGCCATCCGTCGGGTTCTTGCCCTTCTGACTCAACACGTTCTGGGCCTTCCGGTCCAGGTTCGTTCGAACAGCGGTTGCTTACATCAATCATCAGGGAGGGACTCGCAATCCGGGTGCTCTCAGGGAGGTGTCCCTGATCCTGTCCTGGGCGGAGGCCCATGTTCCTTGTCTCTCGGCAGTGTACATTCCAGGGGTGGAGAACCAGGAAGCGGACCGGTTGAGCAGGGGCCCTTCCCGTCTGGGAGAATGGTCTCTCCATCCTCAGGTTTTTCGCTCACTGTGTCTCCGGTGGGGGACCCCGGAGGTGGACCTGTTTGCCTCTCGTCACAATTGCAGGCTCCCGAACTTCGTGTCGCTCTCCCAGGATCCCCTGGCTCTGGCAGTGGACGCCATGTCCCTGAGCTGGGGGGATCTGGGGTTTCTGTACCTGTTTCCTCCGATACCCATGCTGGGCAGGGTGGTTCGGAAGCTGGCTCTGGAAAGGATGTCCGCCATTCTCGTGGCCCCAAAGTGGCCAAGGCGAGTGTGGTTCGCAGACATCTTTCGACTGGCAGTGGACCAGTTCGTTCTGCCTCTTCGGCCCGATCTGCTCACTCAGGGTTGGTTGTGTTACCCCAATTTACCAGCGCTGGGTTTGACGGCCTGGCTGCTGAAACCTCCATCTTGAAGGAGGAGGGTCTTTCTGACTCGATCGGAAGTGGTCTTCTTCTATCATCTACTATAGGACTTGGAAAGCCTATATCGCTTCGGTCTCCAGGATTCTGGAGTTTTTACAATCTGGCCTGGACTCTGGTCTTCAGCTAAGTAAGTTGAAAGGGCAAGTTTCTGCCTTATCTATCTTTTTTCAGAAGCGTTTTTGCGCTTCATCCTTTAGGGGTTACGCATGTGCGGCCTCCCAGGAAATCATTACTCCCGGTTTGGGACTTGAATTTGGTTCTTTCTGCTCTTCAGGCTCCTCCTTTTGAGCCTTTGCAAGATATTGCCTTGTCTACCCTGACTCAGAAGATTGTCTTCTTGGTAGCTATCACTTCGGTCCGGCGTGTCTCGGAGTTGGCGGCCTTGTCTATTCAGGCGCCTTACTTTGAGAGGCATCAGGATAAAGTGGTCTTTCGGTTTAAACCAGACTTTCTTCCTAAGGTTGTTTCTGCTTTTCATTTGAATCAGGATATTGTTCTTCCCTCCTTGTGTCCTAATCCTAAGAATGACAAAGAGAGGGTTTTGCATTGTTTGGATGTTGTACGCTGTGTTAAGTACTATTTGATTATTACGTCTCCTTTTCGTAAAACAGATGCCTTTTTTGTTGTGCCCTGTGGGCCTAAGAAGGGTTTGGCACCGGCCAAATCTTCCATTAGCAAATGGATACGTCAGGCCGTCATTGCGGCCTATTCTGCTAAGGGGAAAGTTCCCCCTTTTCGTATCACTGCTCATTCTGCTCGCGCCGTTGGAGCGTCTTGGGCTTTTCAGCACCAAGCTTCTGTTGAACAAGTTTGTAAGGCCGCTACTTGGTCTTCTGTTCATACTTTTTCTACGTTTTACAAAGTTGATGTGCGGGCCTCAGCGGATGCTGTTTTTGGCCGCAAAGTTCTGCAGACTGCAGTCATTTAAGTTATGCTTCATTTTTGCCTTCGGATACCCATCCCTTGTGGACACTGCTTTTGGATGTCCCAATCGTGAAGAATTAAAGGGGAAGCGGGGTGTGTGGCACACTGAGAATAATACCATTTTGTGAGTACTCACCTGAAAAATGGATATTGTCAGTGTGCCACACACCCCGCTTCACCCCACCCTTTTCGGTATCCCGGTTCCTTTATATGGTGAAGCTTTTCTTTATTTTGAGGTTACCTTTAGATTACTGGTACCTTGTCTTTCTGCTTTTTAAATCACTGGTGTTAAGTGGGAGGTACCAGGTATATATTGGCCGGAAGGGGGCTCGTTACAAGACTTCCTCTCTGCAACTGCGTCACCTGGCGGTGAGTAACCCAATCGTGAAGAATTAAAGGGGAATCAGGTGAGTACTCACAAAATGGTATTTTCTCAGGTTCACAGTAGAAGACCAGCATTTTCAGTTTGTGGCCCTTCCATTCGGTCTTACTTCATCCCCAAGAGTGTTTACCAAGGTGTTGGCAGGAGTAATGGCTATTCTCAGGGTCAAAGGCATTCTCATTGCGCCATTCCTGGACGACCTTCTCATCACAGCCCCGTCCTTCTATCAGGCGGAATTGGACACCAGAATGGTGGTGGTGACACTAGAGAGATTCGGTTGGGTGATAAACCATGCCAAATCTTCTCTTTGCCCCGTCAGGGAGATTCCCTTTCTGGGTCTGATACTGGATACCCTTCAGGCCAGGGTATTTCTTCCTCAGTCCAAGGTTGTTCTGATTCAGGATTTAATTAGTCTGTTCCTGTCCAATCCTCGTCAGCCTATCCGCCTGGGGATGAGGCTAGTGGGGCTGATGGTGGCCACATTCGAAGTGGTCCCGTTTGCAGTTTCACATGAGGTCTCTTCAGCTCTTTCTCTTGGCAAAGTGGGACAAGCGACCACTGTCTTTGAATCGGGTTTGTCTGTTGTCTCCCCCTGTTCTGCAGTCCCTTCACTGGTGGCTGACTTCGAGCAATCTCAGAAGCGGCAAGTCATTTCTGACCCCCTGTTGGGAATTGGTCACCACGGATGCCAGCCTCATGGGTTGGGGGGGGCATCTGGAGGGAACATCGGTTCCAGGGTTTGTGGGGGCCGCAGGAGGCTCACTCTCCAATTAATTTATTGGAGCTTCGGGCCATTCGTTTAGTCCTACTTCGATTAACTCATTTCTTGCGGGGTCTGCCGGTTCAGATTCGGTCAGACAACCAAACAGCGGTTGCATACATCAATCACCAAGGAGGGACTCGCAGTTGGGGTACTCTCCGGGAAGTGTCTCTGATCCTCCATTGGGCAGAGATCAGTGTTCCCTGCATATCGGCAGTTTACATTCCGGGGATAGAGAATGTGGAAGCAGACTCCCTGAGCAGAGCATGTGCTCGACAGGGAGAGTGGTCTCTCAATCCCAGGGTCTTTCAGTTTCTTTGTCACAAGTGGGGGACCCCACGGTTGGACCTGTTTGCTTCTCGTCACAACCACAAACTTCCAGTGTTTGTGTCTCTATCCCAGGATCCTCTGGCAGTGGCAGTGGATGCCATGTCTCTGGCCTGGAAGGATCTGGGGTTCCTGTATCTGTTTCCCCCATTCTCCATGATAAGCAGGGTGGTGCGCAAGCTAGTTCTGGAAGGGGCGCCAGCAATCCTGGTGGCTCCAAGATAGCCAAGACGTCTATGGTTCGCAGACATCACAAGACTGGCAGAGGATCAGTTGCATCTGCCTCTTCTTCCAGATCTCATCACCCAGGGTCAACTCTGTTACCCCAATTTACCAACGCTGGCTTTGACGGCGTGGCTGCTGAAATCTTCATCTTAAAAGAGGAAGGTCTTTCTGACGCTGTCATTCAGACTCTTGTTAGAGCTAGGAAGAAGTCTTCCCCTGTTGTTTACTACAGGACTTGGAGGTCCTATATTGATTGGTGTGAGTCTAGGGTCTTGCCCTGTAGGGTATTTTCTATCCCTAGGATTTTGGAGTTTTTGCAACACAGTCTGGATTTGGGTTTCCAGATTAGTACTTTGAAGGGGCAGGTTTCTGCTTTGGCTATTTTCTTTCAAAGATCTTTTGCTCTTCATCCTTTGGTTAAGACTTTTTTCCAGGGGGTCACGCATGTGCGGCCTCCTAGAATGCCCTTGCTTCCAGTTTGGGATCTTAACTTGGTGCTTTCTGCCATGCAGGCTGCTCCTTTTGAGCCATTGCAGGATGTTCCTCTTCATATTCTTACTCAGAAGGTTGCTTTTTTGGTTGCTATTACCTCTGTCCGTCGGGTTTCTGAATTGGCGGCCCTGTCAATCCAGGCCCCTTATTTTGAAAGGCATCAGTATAAGGTGGTTTTCCGTTTTAAACTGGATTCGGTACATACTTTTTCTAAGTTTTACAAGGTTGATGTGCGGGCCTCAGCGGATGCTGCTTTTAGCCAAGCAAGCTGCAGTAATTTAAGTTATTCCTTATTTTTCTTCTTGGGTCCTCACCCATTGACACTGCTTTTGGATGTCCCAAGTGTCATGGATGTTGGAAGCGGGGTGTGTGACATACTAGGAATAATACCATTTTGTGAGTACTCACCTGTAAAATGGGTATTACGAGTATGTCACACACCCCGCTTCCCCCGCCATTTTTTGTTCTGTGGTCCCTTATATGGTGTTTCTTATATTATATAATTTGCTCTTTCTGGTTTCTCACTGCTTTTTTAAAAGACTGGGGATTGGTGGGAGGTCCCAGGTACTTATGGACCAGGAGGGGCTCCTTTTTTCCATGTCATCTCTGCAAGATCGTCATCTCTGCAAGATCGCCCTCTACAGGCCGGTATCCCAAGTGTCATGGATGTTGGAAGCGGGGTGTGTGACATACTCGTAATACCCATTTTACAGGTGAGTGGCCGCAAGGTGCTTCAGGCGGTAGTGACTTGAACTACTGGTGGGATCCCACCCTACTCTGGACACTGCTTTTGGATGTCCCAACTGTTATGAATACCGAAGCGGGCCATGCCACGCAATAAAGAAAAGAGTACTCACCTGTAGAATTGTTTTTATTCTTGCACAGCCCGCTTCGCCCCACCCTTGTTATCGTTATTCTTGGTTGCCTCTTAAATAAACCAATACTTGGGATTATGCCCCAAGGTTTGCTCTGCTTCGTTTGGGATACCCTCCTGTGTAAAAACACCCTGAATTGCTTTTCTCTTACTTCCCTCCATGCTTTCAGTGTTTTCAGGGGACATCCCACACAGTTGAGGTCTTGTATCAAGATAAAAGTGTTATTGAACCTGTCCTGAAAACAAAAGGTGGCTGTTAGGTGATGAATATTCAGTTATTGTTAGGTATTTATTTTCTCCTCCATTATTTGATGAATGAGGCTGCTAGCAGTCACAATGCAGATAAGCTCAACTGCTATGGACAGCTGAGGGTAATATATTCCCAGGGTGCTCCTCTCTGCATGCCAATGGTGGTGCACACATAATCATATTGTGTAACGCCACCATTCATCATAGAGATTAATGGAGCGTGCCAAACATGCAAGAACACACACACACACACACACACGTACGTTTCAGCCTGAAAATGTATGGCGTGCAAATTATTTTGGAAACAGAGCTGCAACAAAGAGAAAATGGGGAGCCTGCATCTCCCTGACGCCCCGATCTCTTTGCATTCTGTGGCACACTTCTGTCCCCAACCTGAATGGTACGAGATGCAGGGCATGCGTCATGGGAGTGCCAAAAAAGTTTTTCAGCCAATTGGTTGGGTTGTAACACAGTGGCATCACAAATCAGGATGCCAAAAACTCTGGGAGCACCTAAATGTCCATATTTGCTGACATTATAGGGGTTGACTGTCCCAATGAATTCATGACATCCAGCCTGTTTACTACTGCTCTGACATGCGCTAAATAAAGGCAAGGATCCATGCATGTGCAGAGGACAGTTCGGAAGCAATATACTGGGCTTGTATTTTGGCCTATCAGAACCAATGCCTGCATGTACAATTTTATGCACACCTGCGAGATCACTTGAGCTTATTTCCATCCTTTGCCCTTTATAAATAGTGCTCTGGTGCACAGGAAGTACTAGTTTGATTTTTTGGATTCTCCTGCCTCCTCGTTTCCATTGAACTTGATCATGAACACTACTACTCTGTGTTTGACTTCGGTTTTGGACTTTGTCCTTCAGCTTCTGGATCTCCCCTTTGGATTTGACCTGAGCTTTGAACTTGAAATTTGCTGTCATTTGCTCTCTGCTTGGACTTTGACCTTGATCTTGAACCTGTACTGCCAGACCTTTGGAAGTCTGTGTGAATCCTCCCAGGGCGCCCATACACACTGGTGACCTTTCCTGGTCCAGTGGCGTGAGCCACCTCTGAACTGACGTTGTCAATGTCTCATTGTTGTCAATGGGGAGCGTACACAACGCCTGGGATGCAGCAGTGCAGGCCATTCAGAAATGTTGTGGAGGGAGTGCGAGCATGGCTGAGGATGCAGCAGCGCACACTCCCTATTAATCTCAGCCAATGAGATTAATTTAGCAAACAGCTCTCATTGGCTGAGAACCTGCACATTCGCCATCTGACCGAGGAGTTTCATTGGGTGGAATGAGGGGGTTCACACAGAGGGGTAAACACATTTTGATGCCCTTGTGGTACAGAACAAAACCTGCAAAAGTCAAAATTCTGGATTTTGTTCCACTTTAATGTTAACAGTTTTCCTTAATCCAGCTATACTCAGGCAATTAATCTGAATGCAAAAGAGTTATTATTACTCAGCACAGAACCAGAGAACAGCCGCTGATGAAATAGGTCAGAGCCCCCCACAAAATGCGCTTAGGGAGCCGCTGTCGGCTTCTGCAGGTGTCCATGTTGGGGGATGAGGGGCTTTTAAAAAGCAGCCAGAAGCCTTAATTGTGCTGCTGATCGTTCACCAGGCTCAATATTTCCCCAGCTGCCTGGCAGTGAAAGGATTAATTAATTTCAGCTCCGAAAGAAGTGTTTGCCATCATTGAATGTCATCCTGAATGCCTAACAACAATAGGGATTATCATGCACAGGTGACATGATGCAGCTCCGCCAACAATTAGCTTACAAATGAATACATCAGGAAATGAATGAAGTTACATAGTTTGACCACCAGATGTCACTGTTGCCATTCATTCCTCTGAAAGTTGATGATTGCCAGTGACTGTTGATGTGTTATGATGCGTACAGTATAAAGGCTTCTGTTCTGACACCCCTAACACGGGAATGACAGCAGTATAAACTCCCTCCTGACAGCCTTCTAATCTCCCTCCTGGCAAGTCATTACCATAGGTTATAATGTCCTTTTTACTTTATTTGAGGGCATTACTAGTGCCGGGTGAACCCAAACCTCAAAGTTTGGGTTCATACAGAAGTTCAGGTTCCCAAAATCGAACACGGACTTAAACCAGAAGTCCATGTTCGAGCTCAGCGTTCTACCTAAACCAGAAAAGCTGCTCAGCAGCCCATCAACCAACTTAACCTAATGCAGAGTGTAGGGAGCAGCTGTACAACTTACCTGAGCTGGCGATCCTATTGATGTACTTTCTTATCAAAATGTCCACAGTTGAGGTCCTCACTCATGGGGTGGCCATTTTGTTGAAGCCCCGACCATGGCTGTTCTGAAAGATAAAACAATGCTAACCACTAACTGGATCATAGGGCCCAGACATGTTGTACAGCCGCTTCCTGTAGCTGCACATTCTGCATGGGGACATTTTTGGGTCCGAAAGTTTGTGTCCCCAAACCGGGTTCGGTACCCAAACTTATAGGGGTTTGACCAACACTAATCATTACTATGGAGTACAAATATACAAACATTATGATACAATACATATTCTACAGATGTATAAAAAGTCCCATTTGTATAGTGAGATTGATGGCATCTGGAAGCTTGCCACTTAACTTCCGACTGATACATTGAGAACAGAAATATGGGTACTCTCTGATGATCTCTGATGATCTACAGCACATGCGTCAAATCTGGTCCGCAGTGTCATTCGATTTGGCCTGCAAACCCTGTCCCCCCTGCCTACGCTGTTATCGATGAGAACGGGGCTAGTGCAGTCATGGGTGTTACCTTTAAACCAGGTGCATGGCCGCACACTTGCTGTCCAGCACCTCTAACCACAATGTACCCCAAATACTGAGCCTCCTCTAACCAAATGGTAAGGCAGTAAAGCCAGGCTTCCTGAGAGAATCCAACACAGCCTGAACCTTACTTAAATGACTCTCCCAATCAACACTAATTCTCATCACAATATCATCCAAGTAGGCAGAAGCCTTAAAATCCTATCCATTGCTCGTAGGAAGGTAGATGCCCACCCAAGCCAAATGGCATCTTATTGTAGTGAAAGTGTCCATTGAGGGTGGGGAAAGCAATCTTCTCTTTGGCCTCTTTTGACAATGGGATTTGCCAATATCCTTTGGTGGGATCCAAGGCAGAAATAAACCTGGCTGGTCCCAACCTCTCAATTAACTCCACCCGGGGCATAGGATAGAGATCAGGAGTGGACACTTCATTTAGCCTGCGTTAAACATCCATTAAGGATTAGGCACCGATTAGGCTTTGGGACTAAAACAATGGGGCTGGACCATGTACTTTTGGACAAAAAATATTACGCCATGTTGCCTTATTGCATAAAAGGTCTTTATTGATTCCACTTGCGTGAAACCCCTCAGGTCACCTAGAAACTCACCTTCTTACCTGGTCCAGTGGCGCATGCGCGAGCAGCGGCTGCATCCCAACTGTCCCTTTAGCAGGGCTCGTGTGCGTGTTGGCCCCTACCTTTAGGTAACATCCGGCTGCTTCAGGGCCCGATCCTCACCCTGCTGTCCGCTTAGCCGTCTGTTAATGACAAGCATGGCCTTAGCCATGCTCATCAATGTCCCACAATGATCTCACAGCTCTGCAGAGTCTCATGGGATTTCGGGCAGCTCCATTGCATCTGATTCATGGGCACTGTGCAGTCGCGAGATTGGGGGCCGTGCGCAGTGCCCGATGAGATGCAAGATGGCGCAGAGCGTCGGAAAGTCCCCCAGAAACCCGGAAGGTGGGTCCCCTGGCAAGGTGGGTAAACACTCCCCAATTGTGAAACCGGAGGGGAACAGTCCAGTGAGATTTGGGGGAGGGTTTAACTTCGCCTATGTTCCTCTTTAAAATGGACCAAAACCCAGGATTTTGATTATCCTGGGTTTATTTCTTGCCCCTGGGGCACCCCGATTGGGAATGCCCTGCTGTGTGAAACCCCCCCAGATTACCCGATCTCACTCACCCTTGGTCCTACAGCGCATGTGCAGCCTCATGTCCAATCAGCACGTTCGGATCCGCTCCCACCCCTTTATCCAAGAGTTCATCTAAAGCAAGCAGATCCGAGCGCTGGCAGGCCGCATCCCCGCTACCCTTTAACAGGGCCATTCACAAATGCCTGGCTTGGGCAAAAGCCCTGCTAAAGGGATAGCGGGGATGCAGCCGCTGCTTCCATTGGACCGGGAGAGAAGGTGAGTTTTTGGATGACCTTGGGGCTTTTACACAACGGGGCATCATCAATCTGGGTGTCCCAGGGGGGAGCGAACATGCCTGCCCTGGAGTCTCATAAACTTCAGGGTGGGTTTTGGTCCACTTTAACAGTAGTATTTTAGCAGTGCCCACTTCATCTCCATACTTCACTGTAGACCAGAAGCATATTTATTGATTTTCTAATAAAATTGATTCTCATAAGATCAGCTTGAGTATTTGGGCAGGGGCATAGTTAGTGAGGAGGGCAGGGGGGGCATAGTTAGTGGGGGGGGGGCAGGGGAGGCATAGTTAGTGGGGGGGCAGGGGAGGCATAGTTAGTGGGGGGCAGGGGGGCATGTACCTTGGGTGCAGCAGGTCAGGGGGCGCCATTTAGAATCTTGCCCCGGGTGCCCAAAAACTAGCTACACATCTGTGTTGGGGTCAGTAAATGTGTGGAGAGGCTACACCACAGGGGTCCCTGTGTTGTGTCCTAGACTAAAATCTTTATCAAATAACAGTGCCAGTCCTAACTGCATATTTCCTTTTTTCCCTAAAGCAGCGACTCTGGATGCAGTGTAGCCAGGTAACTACTATACCAGTTCAGAACCTGCATTACAAAATAAGGCTGCCATGTGACTATATGATCTGCCACTAGGTGGGGGTGTTGATTCACAAACAGTATTCAGAATCTTGCAGAATTGATCGTCGCAACATGTCTTTAATCGGTATATATCAATCGCTGCTCGTGTTATTTATGCTGCAAGATGTTTGGGGGTCTCAGATCACGAAGGCGAACACAGGATTATCGATTTTAAATCAGCATCCCCCTGTACTACAGCTACAGCCTAAATCTGATCTGATTGCTGGGAGGCTATTGGTGGCCAAAATAGGACTACTATGCACACCCACAGTGCTGATCCCATGCTGCTCTGCTTGCTGCAATGCTTTGTGTCCTCAGCCATCCCTGGTGTGATACTTTTATAAAGGATTTTCATTGTGGGAAAGAGAGATTGTTTGGGTTCTAAGGGGTAACATGTTTACAAGGCTTATCATTTCTGGGGCCCCATGCAAGGTTGTGTCTGGGGGCAGATTCTGTATAGCAAAATACAATATTAAAGTGGACCAAAACCCACGGTGATCGGCCCGGGAATCTTATAGATTGATTCCCTCCCCCGGGGCATCCAAAATCTGGATGTCCTGCTGTGTGAAACGCCTCAGGTCGCCCCATACACTTACCTTCTTTTCCAGTCCAATAGCACATGTGTGAGCCGCGGCGCATCCCCACTATCCCTCTAGCAGAGCGTGTGACCTTGCCAGTCATTCACAAATGCCTGGCGTGGGCACGCTCCCTGTTAGAGGGTAGCAGGGGATGCATCCGTCTTCACGCTCAAAGCCGCCTGCCTTAGATGAAGGCTTTCACGAAGGGACGTCAGCGGATCCGAGCGCGCTGATTGGACATGCGCTGTAGGACCTGGACCTGGAAGAGGTGAGTTTGTTTTGGCGACCTGGGGGGTTTCACACTGCGGGGCACCCCTGATCAAGGTGCAAGGACCAAAACCCAGGATAGTCAAAATCCTGTGTTTTGGTCCACTTTAATGCACCTGCTCATGTGCTATGAGAGCGCGAGGCAATTCTGAGGGTTTCATACAGAGGGGCATCCTGGCATTGTTCATCCATGGCATAGGGAATGTCCATATGGCCATCCATTTCTACTCTGCGGCATCCCAAACTAGGATGCCCCACTGTGTGAATTCCCATTAAATCGCTGCACACACTCAGCTAACCTTAGTCCAGTGATACATGCACTAGTCACATTCTCACTAGATGCATACCCAGGACAGCCAATTTTGATAGGCCGGACGTGGGCACGCCCCCAGCTAGAGGTTAGCGGGGATGCAACCAGTGGTCTTCTCTGCACCAATCAGCTTGCTAACTGCTGTGATGTCACATCACCTTGCACAACAGGATGGAGATGAGTACAGTGATTTTGCAGTATCCGGCTCACATAAGTGTACAGTATCTGCATTGTGTTACACACCCCCTTACTTGCTGCAGCCCGCCCGCCAAATGCTGTTATTTGTTTTTTAAACAAAATTGCCATTTATCTGACCCAGCCTCTGGGGGCCCCGTAGCAGGTGGGCGCCCCAAGTGATGTGTGCCCAGGACTGCTTTCTAAGTGGTACTTCACACCTGGTTTCTGCATGCTGCCTGTTACGGGGTGATTGGGAGGGGATTCTGCATGCTGTCTGTTATGAGGTGATTGGGAGGGGATTCTACATGCTGTCTGTTATGGAGTGATTGGGGGGGGGGGGGGGGGGGGGAGATTATGCATGCTGCCTGTTATAGGGGTTATTTTAGCACACTATCTAGTTGAGAATATTTTTTTTCTTCTTTTCCCTTCTCTAAACCCTATGGACAGGTGCATCTTACAGAGTGAAACATACTGTATCTAATCAGTACATATATCTCTGGCAGCAAGCAACTTACCTGATGCCTGTCCCATGTGCCTTTCTTTCCTGAATTGCTGAACAGAAGCTGTAGCCCTCCTTTCAATATCAATTCTCCAGGACCATGCAAAAAAGGGGTCCAACACCCATTCTCTCCCTTGGTGCTCTCAGCGTGAGCAAACACGGCAAGTCACAGTGGTCCCACAACTTGTCTTTGACCACAGCAGAGCATGCTCAGGACTCATAAACCTGCACCATGACACGCCCTTTGCAGCTATGACCCAAAAAGTAATGCAAAGTGAGCAGCATTGCTTAAAATGAGGTATTTACAGATAATTGGAGGTTTTGATATGCTTGGAAATGGCTCATTCGGCACTGTTCCCAAGAGGAAGTGAAAGTTAATTTGTGCCTGGATGGGGGCATTAAAAGTATTTCTTTAAATTTAATGTGTTGTAATTAGAACACAAATACAATACATTACATATAAAGGAATAAATGTAATGTCCCCGTTCAGGCACAAACTAAAATTATATGCAGATGAGATCTGGCTTGTATATATGTAACAGGGAATGTGTAGAAGCTCAGCATTGTATAGAAAACGCGGAACAGGAATTTTCACTGTCCACTGGGGCAGCCGGTTTGAGTTTAATTCGCCCATTAAAATCACCTCTCCTCCGTTCAATGGCTCAACGGCTAGAGAAGCTGAATGGAATCCCAGCCACGCACATTGGAGGTGCACAGCATCGCTCTCATGCTTCAGTTGTACACAGCCACACAGAGCCATTCAGTTGCAGTGGGCATGGCCATGAACATCTGAAAGGGGATGCTGTCGCTGGCCACACATGCGCTGTGAGCTCGAGAGAGAGATAATTTTGGGCGAAATGCAGGGTTTCACATGGGGGTTTTGGTCCGGTTTTGGTACACTTTAAATTCTTTACCTACACATTAGGTTCGTCGCCTATAGCCTGGGCATTATATAGAGCACCAAATGTTCTTTAGGCAGAACATGGAAAGAGGAATATCCATTAGCTAAAATCGATCCATGAAATTGCAGGCATGATTCATAATGCCCAGCCGACACAGAGAAAGCCTTGCATGTGCCGGGGTAAAGCATTAAGCGAGTTGTCTTTTGCACTTTTCCTAGGGTTGATTCAGCACATATTTTTTTTACTTGTTTTTGTGAGTAAACACTTTTAATCATGATTTTTTTTCCTCGGTGCAATTCAGCAACATTTTTTAAAACTTTTGCTGAGCTAAATAGGATGCTGTCAAGCCTCCCGGCTACAACCATGGAAAGGTAGACTTCAGACAAGTAGATATGGCTGAGCAAAGCTCCAGATGTGGGGGCACAGCAAAGAAAATAAGTCCAATAAGACAAATCAGAGTTCAGGGGCTGGCAAAGTCTAATAAACAAATCTGAGTTCCAGGGCTGGCGTCAAACAGGCAAAGTCCAATAAATAAATCCAAGTTCAGGGGCTGGCAGCAAACAGGCAAAGGCCAATAAACAATTCCAAGTTAAAGTGGACCAACACCCAGGATTTTGACTATCCTGGGTCTTGGTCCACTTCGGTGGGGCACCCCCGATCGGGGTGCCCCGCTGTGTGGAACCCCCCGAACTCACCTCTCCCCGCGCCGACGGACAAGCCGCGGACAAGCGGCTCCTCCGCCGCCGCCTCCCGCGCGTCCCTCTTGACGCGCGCGTGCCCGCGCCGGCCATTCACAGACAGCCGGCGCGCGCACGTCTAGAGGGGCGCGAGGGAGGCGGCGGCCGGCCGCCGCCGAAACTAAGGGTGTTTGGGGGGGGTCTCACCCCGCGGGACATCCCGATCTCGGATGTCCCGCGGGGAGGGAGGTGATCTATAAGATTCCCGGGCCGATCACCGGTGGGTGTTGGTCCACTTTAAAACCATGTAATCTGTCCGAGTGCTGATCCAAGAACAATCCAGGAAATCAGCCAGGAAACACAGGAAACAGGAAAACAGAATCCAGGAACTTAGCTGATAACACAGCAATGAAAACAGGCCAGTTGTCCATTTAAATAGTGCAATAAAGCTGGGAGGGAAGTCTCAGAGCATGAGTGATGTCACTTCCTGTCCACTGAGACCAAGGAAAACCTGGAAGTAAATGCAAGCCCAAGAGCTTACACTCTAGGCTTCGTCTACTTGTGGTGTGCCGTACACCATGTGGCACTGTTGAGCAGTGCAATGGATGAAGAGCCAGATCACCCGGGTGCACGTCTGCAAATGCGCACAGACATCGATGGAGATCTCACATCATACCCGCGCCCGTTAGAGGAGGGAGAAAGGCGAGGAGACCGACAGATGCTGAATTGCACCAAGGGAAAACTCATGAGTAAAAGTGTTTACTCACAAAAAAGTGAGTAAAAAAAGTTCTCATGGTGCTGAATCAACCCTATAGTAGTATCAAGCATGCATCATGACAGAGATACTGTCTCCTGTTTCTGAAGCATTAGTCTCTCTCAATATGGTGTGGGCTGCTGATGGCATAGCACCTCCCTCATGATCATGTATAAGCAGGACTGTCAGCTGTTTAGCAAGATGGCCGCTCCCATGTAGTTCAGGAGCACTGCTTTTGCATGCTATTTTATAACATCTGCATGGGGTTAAGCCATCTCAAGCAGCTTACACCACTGATCATCATATGGTATGGGTGGTTAGGTTCTTTTTTTACAGGATGTCCACTTTAACTGTTTACCGTAATTAATTAGTTAACTAGATCAATATGTATTGCATAGAAACATAGAAGGTTGATGGCTCCTGATCTTCCCCCGGCTAGCTTCAGGTTGTGCTCCCTTGTTCTATCATTAAGTTTCTTCACTTCCCTCCTGAACCTTATTGAATTCTTTCACATATTTAAAGGGTTCAATCATGTCCCCCCTCTCCTTTCTTTCCTCCAGACTGTACAAATTAGTTATTTAAGTCTCTCCTGAAGGTCTGCAGAACTGTACACAGTATTCTAGCTGTGGCCTCACCATGGCTCTATACAGCGGCATCACAACCTCCCTCTTCCTACTGCCGATGCCTCGAGCTATGCAGCCGAGCATCCTGCTTGCTTTTCCTATTGCCTGGCTACACTGTCCACTCATCTTGCAGCTATCAGTAATCAGTATCCCTAAATGTCTTTCCTCCGAGGTCCTGGATAACACAGTACTGCCCATACGGTGCTCAGAGCAGGGATTCCTTCTACCCAAGTGCATGATTTTACATTTAGAGACATTAAACTCTAGTTTCCACTGCTTTGCCTATTTATCCAATAAAGCTAAATCATTTTCCATATGCAGGCACCCTATTATATATGTGTCCACCCTATTATGTATTGCTTAATTGTTTCATCAAAAAATATATATTTCTATTTAAAGTGGTAGTGGTTTATCTGGTTGGAGCACCAATACCTAATGATATGAGTCTGGCTATTAGTGCTTGCGGAAATGAGCTCTGTTTCAGCACGCAGCTCCAGGAGATGAAAGTTTCTAATAATACATATATTGGTAATAAACATGGACGCCGCGTGATAAAAACTAAGCAAGACAATAAAGTGCATGCTGCAAAGAATTGTAAAAAGAAATGAAAGTTGCGGAAAAAATATACCAAGAGTTTTCCATCCGCTCTGCAATGATTATCACAAAAAGGTCTAATTTGGATACAGCGAGGCATGTTCTATCACCTCTCTTTAGTGATGACACCCAAGAATTATCTGTTAAATGAACAAGGTCAGATCTCTCCTGTATGGGGGGCATTGCTGATACCTTCCCCCGCATTGTAACCCCAAAATCTCACCTGTCAAACCACTCCCCTGGCAAAACTGAGCACCCTGATCGGCCGCCACGGTCAAGTGGCCCAAAGTTTACCCCTGGGTATCAGCCGGCGATTACGTGAAAGCAGTCAATAGTGGGACTTGATTTCCCGGGTAAGTGATGTCAAAGGTAAGATGTTGTGTTTTGCAATTACAGCATGGGGGACAATCTGGATGCCCCCCCCCCCCCCCCCCAGCACAGGGAACAACCTATATTTAATAAAAAGTAGAACAGAACCCTACAACAGCCGGCCCTGGAATCTTTTAGGTCCGCTAGCCTTCCTCTGGGACATCCAAAATCCAGATACCCACTGTGAGAAACCCCCAGGCATACAATTGTTAAATTAGGCCACACACCCTCATTGAGAGATGGGTAGGAGATAGGATGAAACAGTTACAGCAATATAAACACTTTGAATGAATCATTTATTGCTGCAGATACACCTCAAAGAGAGACAAATGAGATCAACAAGGGACAGGGGATATGGACTCCAAAGAGGGACAGTCCCTCCAAATCAGGGACAGTTGGGTGCTATGCCCCCAGGGCACCTCAAAACTCACCTCTTACAGCGACTCTCTCGGTACTGTAAACAATAGGGAATGAGAGCCACCGGCAGCATCCCCAATGTCTTGGGTTGTGCACACACTCCTGCCCCCCGCCATTCAGATAGTTAGGGGGTAGGAGCATACCCGCTGCTGGGGACATGGCCCCTTTTGCTCCCAATTGCGAGAAACAGAGCCATTGGTTGAACATTAAATATGCATGGCAAACAGCTCTGATTGGACAGGGGGCCAGCACATGCGTCATAGGACCGGGGAAAGGTAAGTTTGTATGGGCAGTCTGGGGGTTTCACACAGCAGGGTATGCCATATCGAGGGCAAGGAACTAAACTCGGAAAAGTCTAAATCACAGGTTTTGTTCCAGTTTAAGATGAACAGTTGCAGCTGGAGCATCAAGAGAACAGGTCTACTGGCATCAATAATAACCTAAATCTGCTATTCTAAAGAGCCCCGGGTGCAGGAAGATGTGGTGGATTCCCAGAGTGGTCAGCGGGTGAGTTAGGGATGATCAGCGATTTGCATCCTTGATTTTTTTTTTTTGTTAAAAGACTTTGCGCTTTAGGCCTGCTTTAAGTCCTGTTTCAGTGTCGGGTGCCCCTGGAGCATCTGATTCAGGTTTGTGAGTCCCCCCCCCCCCCCCCCCCCCCCCCAGATCGCCTTGTCTCTGGTTCCTTGCCACGTTTGCGTGCCACATCCCGACATCCATGCAGCTTTGCGCGCACCTGCATCCAGCTATTCAAATAGGCCGGTCACGGGGAAGTGTGCATTCCACAGGCAAACCCCTGCCACCCCCTATACCAGCGCTTAGTACAATACAATGGCTTTATACTGTGCATTTGTATGACCGGCAAAAAGAGCTGATTGGAGGAGAGCCCACACATGCACTGTGGGAGCGGCGGTGAAGTACAGAATCAACCCTATAGTAACAGCTTCCCCCTTACACACACACACACACACACGCACACACCAGCTGCTTATTTGGTGTGTATGTGTGCAGCATGACAGAGATACTGACCCCTGTTTCTGAAACATTTGTCTCTCTCAGTTTGGTGTGGGCTACTTATGGCATGCTCATGGGGGGGGGGTGAATTCCGCAGGGAAACTCCCACCACTTTATTCACATAGGCTAGTCGTGGGCAGTCATGGGGGAGCGTGCGTTCCGCAGGGAAACTCCTGCCACTCCCTATACCAACGCTCAGTCCAATACAGTGGTTTTATACTGTGTATTAGTATGCACGGCATAAAGCGCTGATTGGACTGGAGCCCACACATGCACTGCCGGAATGGCGAAGAAGTGAGTTGAGTGGGCAATCTAGGGTGTTTCACATCACAGAGCATCCCAAATTGGGATGCCCCAGGGATAAGGTCCTATGGCCAGGATTTTCACTATCCTGGTGATGGGTCCTTGTCCCTGGTCCCACTTTACTGTAAATCCAGAGGAGTAGTTAGGCTTTCTGGCACCCAGGGCAAAGATTCGAAATGGCGCCCACCACCTGTTCTGAGGCTCCCCATTTGGCACCTGCCTGACCTGCTGATCCCGGGGCAAGTGTCCCCCCCGTCCCCCTAGCTATGCCCCTGTGTAAATATTCAATCAAGGGTTGAAGGGGGCCTGAAACCTTATTTTACCAGAAAGAGCATTGCAGGGCACCTAGGACAGCGAATGAGTGGGCAGAGCATTTAACCTTCCCCCGCATTATCTGGTGCTAAAACAGTGGCCTGGGTCGGCGAGGTGCTTTCAAGATGTTATCAGCGCATGTAGCGACTATGTGTAACGTATCAATTATTAAGAGCACTGCAGCTTTCCTCTAACTAGATAAGTAATATTGAATGGCCACGCACGCAGGATCCGTGTAGCGCTGACAGCTCTATTGATTTGTCATCAGACACGTGATGTATGTGAGAGCGGCTTTTTAATGGCTGTGCACTTCCCCCGGAGTATGTAATCTGGAACATGAGAACTGGAAAGCTGGAGCCACGCTGGCTGCTTTTTATCTATTGCTGTAACCTTCTCCTCCTATGCTGCACACACATCATGCAATCTTATTGGACCTTCCTACAGGCTTAGCAAGATTTCATGGCTTTAAGTCCTCGACTAGTGTGGGGTGAATGCACACTCTGCATTCATTTGAAGCGCCCTCCCACATCCGCCACCACATTCCGGTACCGATTCTGCCTCTAGGGACCCCTTGACGGATGGGCCCCCCTCCAACAAGTGGGTAGGGAGTGGGGGTTGCCAAGGAGTTTGGGTTGCCATTGATTCAATGGGGACTGGGTTTGGCTCAAGTTCAGGGAACCAAACTTGCAGAGCCCAACGCTAGACTTAACCTCCAAAAATGATCCAACAGGCTTCCTCACCTTTCCCCTCTCACAACTTTAAGTTGCAGACTTTTTATTTTACATAAATGAACCCTTCCTCTATGTTCTCACTTTCCTAACACTTTTCTCTCTTCCTACCTCTTTATCCCCCCAAACATTTGCGGTGGAAGTGCACAATTGTGCGCTGCGCCTTCGATGCGGTGCAGGGGCAGTTGGCATGGTGTCCTGCACCGTGTTGCTGATTCTTGTCCTTGCACCTGTCTTGCACTTGAAGCGGGAATTGGTGGAGGCCTAGGTGGCATTGGAGGCGGAGGATGAGGGGTCAGAATCAGTAGAGGGGCAAGGGGCAGTGGCGGAGAATGAGGTGGCGTCAGGGGAAGAAGCAGTGATGGAGGATGTGGAGGAGGTGGGGGAAGAGGCAGTAATGAGGATGAGGATGGCAGTGGAAGTTGCGGGACGAGGGTGGTGTTGGAGAACGGAGCGAGGGACAAGGTGGAAGAAACCAAGGGGAGGGGGGCTGAGGAGGTGGTGGTGGTGGCGGCAGCAAGGGAAGAGGTGGTAATGGGGGAAGTGGTGACGGGGGACCAGTTGCCCCCGCGGGAGGTGGTGCTAAATATGCCTCTTCACCGCACTGCAGTTTATGCGCAATAAATGTGACACAGCGCAGTGATGTGAAAGAGCCCAATTACATTAATGAGCTGCTTTGTTTACCATTTGTATTTCTACTCCAACACAATGCAAACGCCTAGGTATGAAAAGGGAATAACGCTCTCTTTCCTCCTGTAGCCACACCCAAGGGTTCAGGGTGTGCTTTAGAGGAAATGTCAAAGTGTCCCACAGACCGAATCATCATTTGGGGCAGGGCAGGTTGAATACTTATGATAGTGGATTGGATAAAAGAAGAGGCCTGGACCAATGCCAACAGTATCAAGTATCAAAGATTTTAATAGTGTTCATTAATGTTAAGTATACAGGAACAGTGTTTCATTTTAATTCATACAGAAAAGAGACAAAAGTATAGCTGAATAACAACAAAAAATCTAGTATAATTAAGTAAATAAATTGTATGGGATAAGTGTAACATTAATATATCTCCTTGGCGTGTTGGAGATTGATGTTTGAGTGATTACATTTTCCTCTCTACACAATTCACCCAAGGAGAAAGGTCTGATGTTCCTTAATAGGAGGAGTATACAATAATTGAGGCACCAGATGTAGTCGTCAGGGGAACCAAAAGTTAATGTGGATGGAAACACATTTCTGGGTCCACCGATCATCTTCCGGGCCCCCCTCCCGGGTGCTGCTGTTGGCTCGGTGGTGCCCCAGTTTTCAAAGAAAAACAGCTTTTCCACTGTCGAAGCCTTTCCCTGCACACTTTTTGAGAGAGTTTGGCGAAGATGACGTCATGGGAACGGCTGGGAACAGGTAAGATCACCGGTGCCCCGGAAGGGTTTTACACAGTGGGGCACCAGGTGTAGGATGCCCCAGGGGCATGCTAGCGGCCGGGCCAGGAATCTTTTAGATTTCAGGGCCTGGTCATGAGGGCTTTAAGGTTTGTAGCTAATCAAAGATTAAACACAAACAAGTTCTGCACTGCCACAAGTGAATAATTGGGTGCTGGCCTAAAGGGGACCTTGACACAAAGTGTCAATCTAACAATATCTATATACAATGAGCTGCCAGTATCAGCTCTAGATGGGCCCCAAAGACAAGAAAGGCCGCACAGACCAAAGTAAAAAATAATTATATCTTTATTGTCCAAAAAGTACCAATCCGAAATAACACAAACACTGTGTGAAACGCCCCAGATAGCTGACACCACTTACCTTTCTGCCGCCTTCATGGAGCATGCATAGGTTCTTGTCCAATCACCGTCGGAGAGGTTAATGTGACTGTGGCCAATCTGGGGGGCTCAAACAGTGTGCATCCCGATTCAGGATGCCCCAGGGGCACTTAATTGTCCAGCCCAGGAGACCTTTAGATTGATCCACCTTAATTCCTTACTTTCCTTTTTCTCTCTCCCTGGCTATTTACTTTGTCCCTGCCTGGCCTGTAGTTGGGGGCACTGAGGAGCGAGGTGGTGTATTCAGGATATGGGGACTCAGGTTGGTGTGGGGTGTGGTACACTTACTTCTACCACGCACAAGAACTTCACTACAGGTACAATTCAAGATATTTGTCCTGATTCAGAGCTTCTCTCGCACACATTCTCGCCAGGAATGGCGTCAAAGGACCGTATTTGGTCTATTTTCCGTGTTGGGTGATTCACAGCCTTGTTGTCTGTGAGCGAGTTGTCCTTTTTGAGGGATATTACGGTATACATACACCAAACCGAGTGTTCACCAAATAAATACAGGTCAAGGTGCCTGTCTGTAATCTTACGGGTTTTGCCTGCGCTTGTGTGTGATTCAGAGCCCTGATTTGTGGGTTTTCGGACATATAAAAGCCGTAGGTTGCTGGCTTACGCCATTTTTTTCTAATGGGAAAGTGTGAAAGTTTTTTTGTTGCTAGTGAAGATACACCCTACATCCTCCGCACCTGAAATGGAGCTCTTTGACGAGTCCTGTGAAGAGTAAAAGCGTCTGCAGCAGCGGGTGCTTTTAACCATGTACCTTCCGGAGCTAAGGCATACCCGCCGTTGCCTGGATATTGATCACATGACCGATCAACATGTGTTTGAATTGACCTGACTGAACCGCCTTTCTATTGAGAAGCTTTATTCAGAGTTGCAGCCATGGCTGGCCCCCGCCACAAGAAAGGATGTTTCTGCTCGTTTCCGTTGTGCCACTTAATAGTAAGTAATAAGATCCCATAGAGCACAATGGGCAGAACTGTATAGAACTTGTTTTATGCTTATAAATATTATTATACTCATTTATTTGTATAGAACTTGCTTTGTGTCTTGTCAATGATAGAAACGCAGGACCTAGATGGGCCAAAATGTAATTTTATTTATTCCACTAGCAGTTTTATCCTGTAACTGTAATGATGAAACGCAGACCAGTGCTGGAAAATTACAGCGCCAATCTTTTCAGCATGCCAAAAATTAATAAATACACTGTGTAGTGCCTAAAAGGCAGTCGGTCCAACAAGCACTGACACAGGCCGGCCAATACCTAATGCAGCAATCAAAATCCAAAGGCCGGCAACAAAAATGGTAGAAGGGCTTAAACTTAAAACTTCAGGAAAGACTTAAAGAACTAAATTTGTACAGTCTAGAGGAAAGAAGGGAGAGAGGGGACATGATTCAGACCTTTAAATATGTGAAAAGATTCAATAAGGTTCAGGAGGGAAGTGTTTTTAAGAATAAACTTAATGATAGAACAAGGGGGCACAACCTGAAGCTAGTCGGAGGGAAGATCAGGAGCAATGTTAGAAAATATTATTTTACAGAAAGAGTAGTAGATGCTTGGAACAAACTTCCAGTGGTGAATTTAAACACAACTGAGATAAGCACACATCTATCCTAAGATAAAGAGAACATACACTATACACATAAGGACAGACTAGATGGACCGTATACAGTATATACATAATGGCAGACTAGATGGACCGTATACAGTATACACTTAATGGCAGACTAGATGGACCGTATACAGTGTACACATAATGGCAGACTAGATGGACCGTATACAGTATACACATAATGGCAGACTAGATGGACCGTATACAGTATATACATAATGGCAGACTAGATGGACCGTATACAGTATACACATAATGGCAGACTAGATGGACCGTATACAGTATACACATAATGGCAGACTAGATGGACCGTATACAGTATACACATAATGGCAGACTAGATGGACCGTATACAGTATACACATAATGGCAGACTAGATGGACCGTATACAGTATACACATAATGGCAGACTAGATGGACCGTATACAGTATACACATAATGGCAGACTAGATGGACAGTATACAGTATACACTTAATGGCAGACTAGATGGACCGTATACAGTATATACATAATGGCAGACTAGATGGACCGTATACAGTATACACATAATGGCAGACTAGATGGACCGTATACAGTATACACATAATGGCAGACTAGATGGACCGTATACACATAATGGCAGACTAGATGGACCGTATACACATAATGGCAGACTAGATGGACCGTATACAGTATACACATAATGGCAGACTAGATGGACCGTATACAGTATACACATAATGGCAGACTAGATGGACCGTATACAGTATACACATAATGGCAGACTAGATGGACCGTATACAGTATACACATAATGGCAGACTAGATGGACCGTATACAGTATACACATAATGGCAGACTAGATGGACCGTATACAGTATACACATAATGGCAGACTAGATGGACCGTATACAGTATACACATAATGGCAGACTAGATGGACCGTATACAGTATACACATAATGGCAGACTAGATGGACCGTATATAGTATACACATAATGGCAGACTAGATGGACCGTATACAGTATACACATAATGGCAGACTAGATGGACCGTATACAGTATACACTTAATGGCAGACTAGATGGACCGTATACAGTATACACATAATGGCAGACTAGATGGACCGTATACAGTATACACATAATGGCAGACTAGATGGACCGTATACAGTATACACTTAATGGCAGACTAGATGGACCGTATACAGTATACACATAATGGCAGACTAGATGGACCGTATATAGTATACACATAATGGCAGACTAGATGGACCGTATACAGTATACACATAATGGCAGACTAGATGGACCGTATGGTCTCCTTCTGCCGCCAACCTATGTTTCTAATCAAAGCTAATTACTTAACATTCGGCGCTGTGACTTCCAGTGCCATTCTGTCCAAATAGTAGCGATGATATGCCAGCACTCAAAAAATGGCGCTATAGCCACCAGAAAGATGCTAAATGGTGCACTTTATAAAAAGGCCCTTACTGTCCTTGTGTATCTCCATACACTATATGTCTTAGACAAAAATTCTTATTTAAAATTCAAAAAGACTATTCATAAAAACATCAAGGTGTGGGACACATATGACGTTACTATCGCAGATGTTAATATTTTTTCTCAGTATTCATTAGAATTCTATTTCTTTCCATCGGCTTGTATTTTCCTGCTGAAAATCAAAATTCTTTGAAAGCCTTTGTGGTGCTTAGAGGCCTAAACCCTCAATGGTGCTTTGGTTGTCTGCATTTCACACAACTTTAATATGATCAGGTGACGTACATTTGTCTCTGTATTCAAAGCAGACCAACAACGGTGCAGGTCCGGAATGCTAATAATTTGCTTTGATTGTTGCTGTTAGGTATCGGCCGGCCTATGTCAGTGCCTGTTAGACCCAGCGCCAGAAAAACAGCAGTAGAAAGTGGCACTGGGATAATCGTCTGGCGGCTCCAAAAGGCGCTGACATAGGCCGCCAATACCTAAAGGCAACAAAGCTAATTAGAGGCTGATTTACTACTAACGCCAGGTAACGGCAGATGTGCGCCTGTATAGCGGCGCTTAGAGCGACCGCTAGTAGATGCTGTAAGTGGGTATCGAGCGCTGTAACAGAGCGCCTCAGTCGCTCTAGTAACCTGGCCGGCATTGATGAATGTGATGTGTATTGGGCGCTCTTAACACCAGTACAGCGTTGCAGGGAGCGAAAGGTAGCGCCAGCTCAGTGCGACCGACTCTCAGCGCTCCACACCATAATTATCAAAAACGGAAACACACACACAGCATCGGCGCTTTAAATCTGGTCGCTATAGCATAGAGCACCAGATGCTGTGTGATTAAAGTTTGTTTTTGAACACATATCCACCAGTAACAAAGCGAAAACACATGGAATGACATTGTTGTAACACTGTGACAATAACACTTTAGTGCCAGACCTGTAATGACAATTCTGCATAAAAATATAAAAAGTCAAACATTTTCTAAAAGTGTTTGTTTGCAGCCAGGAGAGGTCACACAATGATTTGAGAAAAAAAAACATGTCAAACGCTGTTTATACACAAGCAAATGAAAGGCCACTGAAATGTATGGGGAGCGACAGTGAGCGAAAGGTAATACCTGGTGCTCTGGAAGCTAGAGCGGCACTATACGCTAAGCCGCCTGTAATAATACATTGGGCGCTACATGGCGCTGTTAGTCGCTTACCAGATTCACTTTAATAGATGTGGTTTTGCGTACAGCACCCAGCGTTCATCAGATGCTGCCTGCCACTACTAGGCACTACCTGGCGCTAGACCTTCCTAAATAACCCCCTAAGTAGCGTCCTGCACAGCGACAGCTAGCGCCAATGTCAGCGCTGAGAAGCTGACACTATAGCCACAAAAATTATGCAAAAAGGCGCACATCATAAATAAGGCCCTTATTTTTGGAAGATTTTACTCGTGAGTTTTACTTTAAAACACAAAAAAGTGCAATAAAAAATGTGTTTTTTTTTCTCAAATAAGCATTTTTACATCGGAGATACATATTGTTTCCACTGAGGTAACAACAGCACGCTAAAGAATTTGCCAGTTATTTTTGCATACCCCATAAGGTGCTGTAACCAAACTTTTCCCAAAAAATCTTACCTGCTCTGGAAAAATGCCGCAGCTCATCAGGAAAAATGCCGCATACACAAGTGATTTAAATTTTTTTTTTTAGAGCAAACATTTTTTATTTCACGTTTTTCTGTGTCATTATAAAATAACCTACTCAGATGTTTCAGTTCACACCCCAAAGTGAGCCCAAAGGTTAACTTACAGGCTGATTCATCTCTAACGCCAGGTAGCGACAGATGAGCGTCTGTAGCAGGCATTTCAGAGCGCCCGCTAGTAGTCACTGTGATCGGCCGTGGGACACTAGTTCATAGCGACTCAGTCGCTGTGCAGCAATGATGAATACATTGTGGGGAGTCACTATATGACCAGTACAGCGCTGTATGGGAGCGCATGTTAGTGCGACCGACTCACAACATATTCATCAAAAAAACAGCCTCACACACCTCCGGCGCACAAAAATGCTTCGCTGTAGCCCAGAGCGCCGGAGGCTATGTGATTAAAGGTTGTTTTTTAAAATGTATCCACCAGTAACCAAGCGAAAACATATGGAATTACATTGTCATAACATGAACCCATTAATGCCAGACCTGTAATGTCAATTCTGCATAAATATATAAAAAATTAAAAATATTTTCAAAAATGGCTTTTTCTATGTAAGGAGAGGTCACATTATTTGAGATTTATAAAAAAAAAAAAATTAATAAAAAACCCCTGTTTATAGAGAAATAAAAGAACGTCCATTGAAATGTATGGGAGAGTGGCAGGTAGCGAGAGGTTATACCTGGCGCTCTGCAAGGCTGAACGCCGGTGCTGTACGCTGAGGCTGGGATAATGATGAATCGGACGCTACATGGTGTTATCCCAGTCACTCAACAGGTTCTGCTTGATAAATGTGTAATTGTGTGCCGTGTCCGGCGTTCACCTGCTGCTACCTGTCATTTACAAGGCACTACCTGACGCTAACCCTTCATGAATAAGGCCCCTAATTACCAGATCTGTAGCATGGCCCCAATGCCTATTGGGAAAGGAAGGTGGATGACTTGATAAACGTATTGAAGTAAAAAAAACAAACAGCAATTGATGGGGAGCCTGATTTATGACGTGCCAGTGCCACACAGTACCACTTTTTTGCCTCAGCTGCACTCGGTGTGCAGTTTAAAATGGACCAAACCCAGGATTTCGACTATTCTGGATTTTGGTAATTGCTGGGATTTTGGTCGATTTGGGATGCCCTGCTGTGTGAAACTCTACAAGTCGCCCGTTCTGACTCACCCTTGCCCCTGTCCTACAACGCATGCGTGGTCTCTCATGCTGGCGGCAGCATTCCCAGCTGCCCTCTAACAGTGAGCATGCCCGCGCCAGACATTCACAAATGCCTGCCCTGCTAAAGGGATAGCAGGGATGTGCCCACTGCACGCACATGCACCGTTGGACCGGCTTAAAAAGTGAGATTCTGATTGACCTGGGGGTTTCACACCCGATTCTGGATGCCCTGGGGGGAGAGAAATTAGCTTATAGATTCCAGGGCCATTGGGGCAGGGGTTTTGGTCCACTTTAAAAAACCAAAGACAGGCAGCGCCGATGCGGCCACCAGCTAGCATCTAATTTAACACTAGCGCCATATAGATTGCAACTGTACTGAACTGTATTGAAGTGTTTTATGCTTATTATTGCATATTATTTTTACAGGACTTGGAAACACAGAACCTAGATGTGGCCAAATGTAATTTTTTTAATAGTAAAAATACCATTTTGTGAATACTCACCTTGTAAAATGGGTATTATAAGTATGTCACACACCCCGCTTCAAGAATCCATAACATGTGGTAATATCGTCCTGAAGAGGCGTTCCTGCAGAGATGATAGTAAAAGAAAGCCCCTCCCTGATCCATAAATACCTGGGACCTCCCACTCATCACCCAGTATACAGAAGCAGTAAGGTAAGGGACCAGGAAGAGGCAAATATAAAACACAACCACGCAAAGTTCACAAAATAGAGGATCCTGAATACAGAAAGGGCGGGTGAAGCGGGGTGTGTGACATACTTATAATACCCATTTTACAAGGTGAGTATTCACAAAATGGTATTATTCTAAGTATGTCACACACCCCGCTTCAAGAATCCATAACATGTGGGACATCCAAAAGCAGTGTCCAAAAACAAGGGCGGGGATCCAAAACTAGGCAACCATGCACAACTTCAAACCACTACAGCTTGCAAAACTTTGCGTCCAAAGACAGCATCCGCGGACGCCCAAACATCAACCTTGTAAAACTTGGAAAAAGTGTGAACAGAAGACCAGGTAGCGGCCTTACAAACTTGCTCAACAGAAGCCTGGTGCCGAAAAGCCCAGGACGCACCAACTGCACGAGTAGAATGAGCAGTAACACGAAAAGGGGGACTCCTCCCCTTGGCAGAATAGGCCCCAATGATGGCCTGACGAATCCATTTACTAATGGAAGATTTGGCAGGAGCCAAACCTTTCCTAGGCCCGGAGGGCACCACAAAAAAGGCGTCCGTCTTGCGAAAGGAAGACGTTACCTCCAGATAATATTCCACAACACGAACTACATCCAAGGAATGCAACGCCCTTTCCTTGTCGTTGCTAGGATTAGGGCATAGAGAAGGCAGAACTATGTCCTGATTCAGATGAAAAGCCGAGACCACCTTAGGAAGAAAATCCGGCTTGAAACGAAAGACAACCTTGTCCTGATGCTTCTCAAAGTATGGAGCTTTAATGGATAAAGCTGCCAACTCAGAAACACGCCTAACCGAAGTGATAGCCACCAAAAAGGCCACCTTTTGAGTAAGCGAAGACAAGGCAACCTCATTCAAGGGCTCAAACGGAGGACCCTGAAGAGCAGAAAGAACCAGGTTCAAATCCCAAACTGGAACCAAGGGCTTCCTAGGCGGACGCACATGCGTAACTCCTTGGAAAAAGGTCCTGACTAAAGGATGAAGTGCAAAGGACCTTTGGAAGAACACCGCCAGGGCAGAGACCTGCCCCTTCAAGGTACTAATTTGGAGCCCCAGATCTAAACCATGTTGAAGAAACTCCAGAATTCTAGGAATGGAGAACTCTCGACAAGAGAAGGACCTACCTTCACACCAATCAATATAGGACCTCCAGGTCCTGTAGTAAACAGAAGAGGAAGACCGCTTCCTGGCGCTAATAAGAGTCTGAATCACCGCGTCAGAAAGACCTTCTTCCCTCAAGATGGCGGTTTCAGCAGCCACGCCGTCAAAGCCAGCGATGGTAAATTGGGATAGCGTAGCCGACCCTGGGTGAGCAGGTCCGGCAGCAGAGGCAGGGCGAACTGATCTTCTGCCAGCCTTACAAGATCTGCGAACCAAACGCGCCTCGGCCACCTTGGGGCCACCAGAATCGCAGACGCGCCTTCCAAGGCCAGTTTGCGCACCACTCTGGCTAGCATTGGAAACGGAGGGAACAGGTAAAGGAACCCCAGATCCCTCCAGTTCAGAGACATGGCATCCACTGCCAGAGCCAGAGGATCCTGCGAGAGAGACACAAAGACTGGAAGCTTGTGATTGTGACGAGAGGCAAAGAGGTCCACCGCTGGGACCCCCCACCTGAGACATATCGAACGAAACACCTTGGGACTGAGAGACCACTCCCCCTGACGAGAGGAGGCCCTGCTCAGCAAGTCCGCCTCCGTGTTCTCCACCCCCGGAATGTAGACTGCTGAGATACACGGGACGTGGGTCTCGGCCCAGTCCAGAATCAAAGACACTTCCCTGAGGGCACTCCTGCTGCGAGTCCCTCCTTGGTGATTGATGTAAGCAACCGCCGTCCTGTTGTCCGACCGGACCTGAACTGGCAGGCCTCTCAACTGATGAGTCAAGCGAAACAGAACCAACCTGATGGCTCTCAACTCCAGAATATTGATGGGCTCGTGAGCCTCCTGCGGACTCCACAGACCCTGAAAATGGAGGTCCTTCCAAACACCCCCCCAACCTGACAGACTGGCATCCGTGGTCACCGTTTCCCAACGTGGAGCCAGGAAGGATCTGCCTTTCGACAGATTGACAGACCCCAGCCACCATTGTAGGGAACGACGAGCTCGGGGAGTCAACTGGAAGGACCGGTCCAATGACGACTGCAACCTGTCCCAAACCGTCAGCAGATGAAGCTGAAGCGCCCTCGTATGGAACTGCGCAAAGGGAACTGCCTCGAATGAGGCCACCATTAGCCCCACCAGCCTCATCCCTAGCCGGATGGTCGGATGAGGGGCCAACAAAAGAAGCTGAACTAACTCCTGAATCAAAAGAATCTTGGCCTGGGGCAGAAACACCCTGGCCTGCGAGGTGTCCAGAGACATCCCCAGAAAGGTCACAACTCTGGACGGACAAAGAGAAGACTTGGGGTGGTTGATCACCCAACCGAACCTCTCCAGAGTGGACACCACCACTCCGGTGTCCAACTCCGCTTGGTTGAAAGAAGAGGCCATGATCAGTAGATCGTCCAGATAGGGCACAATGCGGATACCCTGAACTCTGAGCAGTGCCATCACCCCCGCTAGCACCTTGGTGAAAACCCGAGGGGCTGAGGTGAGACCGAAAGGAAGTGCCACAAACTGAAAATGCCGATCCTCCACCACAAACCTGAGAAACCTCTGGTGTGCTGGAAAAACCGGAACGTGCAGATAAGCATCCTTGATGTCTATGGACGTCAGAAAGTCTCCCTGACGAAGAGAGTGAATGGCCGAGCGCAGCGTTTCCATGCGGAATTTGCGCGGCCGAATAAACCTGTTGAGAAACTTCAGATCCAAGATAGGACGGACCGACCCGTCCTTCTTGGGAACCGTGAACAGATTGGAATAGAAGCCCCTGCCCTGCTCCGAGGGGGGCACTGGGCAAATGACAGCCATGTCCAGAAGATTCTTTACAGCCACCAGGAGCCCCTGCGCCACCAGAGGCTCCGAAGGCATCCGAGACCTGAAGAACCTGGAGGGGGGGCGGAGCTCGAACTCTAGCTTGTAACCGGAAGACACCACTTCCCGGATCCATCTGTCCGAGACTTCTTGATCCCAGATCTGGGAGAAGTGTCTCAGCCGTCCCCCCACCCGCAAGGGTGAGGGCGCCCCCTCATTGCTGAGCTGGCTTAATAGCCGGCTTGGGCTTAGAACCCCAATTGTATCCAGAACGGGCACGTCCCCTGCCCCTGCTCCCGGAATCTCCTCTGGAAGAGTGGAATGCAGATCCTCTGCCAGATCTGGCCCCACGAAAGGAAGTTGTAAAGGCAGGCGCCCCCCGAAAGGAACGGCGCTGCTTCTTACGTTGAGGCAACCTACCGCCCTTGGTGACGGAGTCCAATGTTTCTCCAAAGAGCCTCAATCCAACAAAGGGTAAAGCCGTCAGAGACTTTTTAGACATGAAATCGGCCGCCCACTGGCGCAGCCAGACCGACCGCCGAATAGTCACCAACAAAGCCGACGTCCTACCACACATCATCAAAGTGTCATCCAAGGCAGTTAATACAAAGGATAAAAACAACTCACACCGTTTGAGGCTAAGGAACTCAGCACTACCAGGGCGAAGCCCGGAAGAGGTCAACAAGTCCCTGACCACAGACCTGGCAGCCAACACCATAAGCTCTGAAGCGCACACAGGCCGTATGGCTGACCCAACGCTAGTAAAGCCATGACAAGCCATTTGATCAATACGTTTATCCTCCCCATCCTTAAGGGTGGAACAATCCGGTCTATTTAAAACCGAGGAATTAGACAACCCCAAAACCGGAGCATCGACCTCGGGGGGGGGGGAAGCCCAGCGCTTAACCACCTCCGAAGGGAAAGGATATTTCTTATCCCACCCCTGAGGGATACCAGGGAGCCTAGCCGGCCTGTCCCATTCCTTATCAATGATTTTGTCAAAATGCCGTTGCGAAGGAAACACCAAGCGCGGCCTGGACTCCTCAAACAACTCACCCTCCTGCTGTGACGCCACCTCGGGAGGGGAGATATTCAGAACCTCCAACATCAGCGCCAGCGCGTGAGGAGAATCCGAGGATCTCCCTAACTCACTAAACTCTGCATCAGCGCCAGCAGACTGCTCATCGTCCGAAACATCTGAGCCCTCAGAAACTTCACCTTCCTCTAACCCAGAATAATCAGACCAATCCAGATTATTAAACTCATCCAGGTTATCAGCCGGCATAGCCGGAGACAAATGCTTCCTCTTGGCCGGAGCCTTACGGGCGACCGAACTGGAAACAATTTTCTCAAGGTTGGCCAATCTGGCGCACATCTCAGATTGAAGATCCCTGCCCATGACAACGTCACACGGAGCGCGCGTCAGGGTGGGAGGTTGAGATGACTCGGCCGGCGGTGCTGACCCAGAAGCCTGGGATCCGGACTGCCGCGCAATAGTTTGCTGTGCACAAGGTATAGAAAGCAGTACATCGTCCCCAGTAATGGATGCACCACACAACATGCATTTTTTGGGATGCCCCGAAGGGGCCCCTGCCCCAGTATCCGGGGATGCCTCCATAAGGTGAACTTTATTAGTCGCAATGACCCAGGGAATTACGCCAATAAGCAACCCGGGATGCCCCTTTAATGTCCCGAGTGGGAGGATTTAAGACTAAGTGAACCCAGGGATCTAGGACCGGGAGAAACCCCTAAATACTAATGAAGATCCTCTGTAAAAGCCTCCGCCTAAAAGACAGAAGAAAAACCCCATAAATGCCAAAACAGAACACACAAGGGAGAAGAATAACAAATAAGGCCCAATGGGCCACTCACAGATCCTTAGGGAACAGGAGCAATGGAGCCCGCAGCACACGAGGAGAGACGCAGGACGACAAGGGGCGTGGTCAGCGCGAACCGCGCGAATGGTCATCACCGCCCCCATCTCCCTATGATTGCAGCCAGCTCCGCATCGGCACTCCAGCAGCGCCACACAGAAGCAGAGGGGGGGCGGAGCCGTGGCGACGCGCCGAAAGCCCGGCCCCGCCCCCCCTCCGACGGAGAAGCGAGAGGAGATGGCTCCCTCAGAGAATCAGAATCACACTGCGGGCGGGTGCGACCGCAGCAACCAGCGGAGCACCCGCCCTGCCCAGCGAGGGGACAGCCAGCGGGGGGCCGGCCGCGGCAGCGTGCCACGGCCCGGCCCCGCCCCCCCCCAACAGTGCGTGAGGGGAAGCTCCCCTCACAGAAACAACCGGCGCCCCGGCCATAATGGCGGCCGCGGCGCCAACAGTAAAAAGCACAACACACACACACACACAAATTAAAGGAGACAGATAACTAAAGTATGCTGCTATGTGAGAAACAACCAAAACACTGGCCCTGAGAGAGACCCCCCCCCAAACCCCCACTGAGTTACCGGGGAAGACTAGAGGGACCCCCCAGGGGCAAATACCAAGGGACGGGGCATCCCAAACCGGGATCACCTAACCCGGCATCACCGCCTACCCTCTTATTAGGGTCTCACGGGGGAGCAATGCTCCTAGGCACCAGAGGTGCCAATATACCTTCGCTCGGGCCCGCAGCCAAGACTGTGGAGGCATGTATCTGAAGGGCTAATTAGGGAAAAGAAAGTCCGAGCGGAAATAATCACAAAAAACAGGCCGGGAGTTACCCCGGCTACCTGAAATCCCCCTGTGCAAGGAGGAGACATCATCTTCTGACTTGCTCGCCTTCTGCAGAGATGGAAAACTGGATGATGAGTGGGAGGTCCCAGGTATTTATGGATCAGGGAGGGGCTTTCTTTTACTATCATCTCTGCAGGAACGCCTCTTCAGGACGATATTACCACATGTTATGGATTCTTGAAGCGGGGTGTGTGACATACTTAGAATATAGTTTTTCATGGCTTCTTTTGCTTACCAATGTGTATATTGGACAACAACCACTAAAATGCAGCCTGAACGCACTGTAAAGTTTGTCCCCTTTGTCCCCAGCAGTGATATCTTGTAACTGTAAAGAAGAAACGCTGCCCAGTGCTGGAAAAAATATGCTGTGCAGCGCCGAAAAGACGGCGGTACAAAGTGGCGCACACTGGCGCAGATTATCACATACTCTAAATCCCCAGCAGTGATTTCTTGTAACTGTAATGAAGAAACGCACCGGAAAAATACAGCACCAAAGATTTCAAGGAGGAAAAAAATCATAAATAAGCTGGGGAGCGCCGGAAAGTACAAAATGGTGCTCACTGGTGCTGGGATAATCAGCCGGAAAGGTTCAACAGGCGCTGACTTAGCCTTAGGTCAATACCGAATACCGAACAATCAAAGCAAATTAGTTAACCTTGGGCGCTGTGACTTCTATCGTCATTGTAGTCCAAATTGCATCACCAGAGAAGGTTCCGGTGCTTTAAAACTGATGCTATAGCCACCAGAAAGATGCTAAAAGGTGCACTTCATAAATATGGCCCTGCAGACATGTGGTAGTTACATTTTTATATTTTACTGTTTCATTTTACTGTTACTGTTACTGTTTACCGGCTTTTTTTAAGTTAAAAAAATATATAAGGGGGTGTGGTGGTATTATATGGGGTCGGACACACCGCAGAAGGGCTGATAAATGTCAAAAATCTAGAAATGTGGGGGATGATTTACTACTAACGCCACATATTGCCAGATGAGCGTCTGTATAGCAGCGCTTAGAGCGACCGCTAGTAGACGCTGTAAGCGGGTATCGGGAGCTGTAACAGAGCGTCTCAGTTGTTCTAGTAACCTGGCCAGCATTGATGAATGTGATGTATGTTGGGCACTGTAACAACAAGTGCTCTGTGCCTAGAGCCTCCATTTATCTAGTTGAATACCTATTACCAACCTGTACCACACTGGACTTGGTGGACAGCATTATAAGTCTGGCGTCCCCAGGATTTATGACCTTGATATATGCCAACTGCTTGCTTTCATTGAGGATAGATTTTTTGTCCCTATATTGTATGCTGGCCAGTATTTTTTGTTGTGAGTGGAGTGTCTGTGGGTGAGAGTGTGGAGTCCAGGTCGGCCTGGCAGGGGCCTCCATCTATGTGTATATGTCTTATCGCATTGCGATTTTAATTAGTGTGTGTTACTAAGTCTTGTATGTCACATGCGTCATGTGCCTTTTGCACTATTAATAAAGTAGTTTTCTTTTTTTGCTAATTATGTCAGTATGTTTATTGGCCAGCCCAGCAAATAACCATTTGTCGGTATTTTTGTGGGTAATGCTAGTAAAGAAAACATCCAGCACAGACACACACAAGGAATATGGAGCTGTCTACAGGATTCTATTTGCTGCCATCTGGTGAGTCAGAATAGAAGTGTATTTCATCTGCTAAGATTGTTCAGCAGTTCTCATGTGCAGCTTAGCTACAGAGCTATACAGAGCATTGTGTGACTGCGGCCATCACAGAAGACTAGTTCTTCACCTGCCAGCCTGAGTTATTACAGCTTGATAAGCCACAGCACAGCTAACTGTATCATAGGAGCTAATGTCAAGTAACCTATATTCATCTGTGTGCCTGTGAAAGATCATTGAAGTGCATTTATGGATATGTAATTTAGACTTTGCTCAGATCATCAGTGTTGTTTCTAGAAGCAAGTAAAGCTATTTATTTCTGCCTTCCACCAGCCAGCTCCCAAATGTATCAATTTCAACTGATTCTCCCCAGCCCGAGTCTCTAGCAGAATTGTTACTTAGCAAGTGCGTTCTGGGCAGCCCGCCAACTCACAAGTTGTTACTTTTTCTGCAAACATCTCTGCAGCCCAGAGATTTATGCTGTCATCACAAAATACAGACCTACAGCCCAGTTATAGAATAAAATGCTCTGTTAAACCCACATTCAAAGCAAAGGAAAGTCTTGAAAATATGACTCAAGTGCTGCTTTCCGAAACAAACCAGAGGCTGCTCTAAGACAACTTTCCACACTTTATGAGAAGTATATGCAGTTAAGTCAGAAATATATTGACACTTTAGAGAGAATGAATCCAGAGTATTCATTAAAAGAGTCTAAAAAGCTTCCAGCAACTTAACTCTGAAAGAGACTGTTAAATTAGTGAGATTAAAACCAATTCTCAAGCAAAGATTGCCTGACTCCAGGAAACTGCTTCTCACATTTCTAAGGCCACTAGTCATTCTAAGGGTCCAAGCAATGTTTGCACAAAGAAAGGCAGAGATGGAGGCAGAGGCAGCTAGGCAGCACGCAGAAATGGCGGCAGAGACAGGCATCAAGCAGGCAGAGGTGGAAGCAGAGGCGTCACGGAAAAGGGAAGAAATAGAGGCTATGGAGAAACAATGTGAGCACACCACAGCTATGGCAAGATAGCAGGTTTTAGAACAAGCCATCAGCGGTAGCGAAAGAGATAGGTGGAGTGTCCGCAGGGGAACCTTTTGAGCACACAAGGGACTATGTGCTAAGCCAAAATAGTGCGCCCCTGAATGAGATTTTCCTGATATTAGAGACATTTCTCCACAGCGGCAGGGGACAGATCCTTTGGCAGCACCCCGCTTTCAAGGTCAGTACAACGCACCACCCACTTATCAACCTGAGCTTTCCTCACATGTTCCTGCACTCCAGGCTCCTATACCTCAGCAAGTTCATTTCAAAGACACTCATGTTTAAGCCAATTCTCCAACACGACACCAACCACCTCACCGCTACACAGCTCCAATTATACACGGAACCGAGCCTAAGAACTTTAAGACAGTTCCTGGTTTAAATGCTCATGCAGCTCCTTACCTACCCACATTTGTCACTTCTCAACCAGCAATTCCCTGTCTAAAGACAGAGAAATCAGATATGTCAGAGTTCGCCAGATACATGGTCCACCAAGACCAGTCTCTGGTTGGTCATCAAACAAGGTTTGATGACCAACCTGAGAAATACAGAGCTTGGAAATGGGCATTTAAAGCAACAGTCAGTGACCTTGGCATTGCAGCAGCTGAAGAGCTTGATTTACTTGTAAAGTGGCTAGGCCCACAATCCACCGAACATACTAAGAGACTCAGATCTGTTCATACTGACAACCCAGGAGCAGGACTTATTGCAGCTTGGGAAAGACTTGAACGAAGCTTTGGCAGTCCTGAAGCTACAGAGAATGCACTTCTCAAAAGACTACAGATTTTTCCAAAGATCTTAGAGCTCAGTGACTTGCTGTCAGAGCACCAACTTGCAAAGGCAGACCCCCATTTACTAGGACTAAGTTACTTGGAAACTGCTAATGAGGTAAACCCAATGGTATCCAAACTGCCATACCATCTGCAAGAAAGGTTGGCTACACTTGGGTCAAGATATAAAAGGGATTATCAAGTCTCTTTTCCTCCGTTCTCCTACTTTTGTGAGTTCATCAGAGATATTTCGGAGACTAAGAATCATCCAAGCTTTTCCTTTGATGAACTTTGTGGACTCGGTCCACCCCCTCCTGCACTTGACAGCTTCTACCCCAACTACAGAAACCGTACCAGTGTCTGAAAAAGACTGACGTTCTTCCTACACCCTCATCGGCTCCTGACAAGGACAATCATGGGGTCAAGATTGAAAACCCTAACTGCCAGTGCCCAATTTACAAGTTGCCGCATTCTCTGAAGAAGTGTATTGGCTTCAGAAAGAAACCCCTCAAAGAACGCATAGAACTTTTGAAGCAATTTGGGGTATGTTTCAGGTGTTGTGCATCCACTGAACACATAGCCAAGGACTGTAAACCCCCAAGAGTGCAACAACGAAGACCATGTGCAGGCACTTCATCAATATGAGCAAAGCCCTGCATCACCTGCTGATTCCTCTCCTGTGTCACAGCATGGCGGGGAGGATACAAGTCAACCCGCAAGACACACCACAGTATCTTCTTTATATACAGAGGTTTGTGGTGAAGACCTTTATGATAAATCCTGCTAAAAATATGTCTTGTCAAGGTATACCCTAAATACCATCCAAAAAAGACTTTAAGGGTTTATGCCATTTTAGATGATCAGAGTAATCGTTCACTTGCAAGATCAGAACTTTTTGACTTTTTCAACCTGAGGAGTGAGACTTATCCTTACACTCTGGGTACCTGTAGCGGCATCGCTAAAGTCTCTGGAAAAAGAGCCAGTGGAATGATGATAGTTCCTGTTCAAAACAATATTGAACTACCCTTGCCTACACTTCTGGAGTGCAACCAGATACCATCCAACAGGGATGAGATCCCTACACCAGAGGCCGCTCGTCATCACCCGCACCTGAGGTTAATAGCTCATGAAATACCACCTCTTAACAAGGACGCTAAGATCTTGCTACTGCTGGGCAGAGACATTCTCCGAGTACACAAGGTACGCTGGCAGATGAATAGAGTGGGTAACGCTCCGTTTGCTCAACACCTTGATCTAGGTTGGGTCATCGTAGGCAATGTTTGCATAGAAACCAGTCACTTCATTAAAAACGCCAAATCACCAAGATCCAAAAGGTGATGAAAGCCTTTCCATCCGACGAACGTACCGTCAACCTATAGGTCCAATATCCCCCCTATGCAACGCAGCCTAGGCTTGCTATGGGAAATTTAGCAAGATACCTTTACATTCCAGGTGTCAAGTTCTGATAAACTTTTCACCAAACGTGGAGTCCTGTCAGTTGTGAACAGTATCTATGATCCCCTTGGATTTATAGCCCCAGCAGCCATTCAGGGCAAAGTACTGCTGAGACAGCCTACTACGGAGAACATAGACTGGAACACCCCTCTCCCTCATGAGAAACAGCAAAGGTGGGAGAAATTGAAGAGTTCTTTGGAAGTATTGTAACAACTTCAGGTCCCGCACTGCTATGTTCCCAGCTCTATTCCTACAGCTGTCAGAAAAGAAGTCCACATCTTCTCAGATGCATCCAATGAAGCCATTGTCACAGTAACCTACTTGAAGTTCTTAGGAACCAACAGGAAACTGTACTGTGGATTAGTTCTAAGGAAAACCGAGGTACTTCCAAAACCAGCCCACACTGTACCTAGACTTGAACTTTGTGCAGCTGTGTTAGCAGTGGAAATTGCTGAAGTCCAGTTAGCAAGTTGGGGCCCAGAGCAAGTTTTCCTTTGGCCAGTTACTGAACTTGTTCTCCTCCTTTCCTGAGAAGAAGTTACCTGAAAAGGACATGCATCATCCTGCAAGGCCATGGCGGGGAGCATACGCTTTGATTACCTGCTGTGGCACAAAAGTTAGTACCTTGCTTTCAAACAGTGAATAGCTTATACCACATCCGTGGACTTTGGATTAAAAGTGTTTTCCCTTGGATTATTGGGTTTTTGAGGCCTTGGCCTACGGCAGCCTCTCTAGCCCAAAGAGTGGGTTTTCCTTTGTTTGGATTACCAGCATTTCTTGTTCCAGTTCGTTGATCATAAGAACATTAACCACAACACTTTGTGGATTAAGAACAGTCTTCAGGAACATTGCTGTCTTCCTGCATATCGTTAATCAATAAAGTAATGCCATTGCATGTTTTTCTCTTACAGGTTTCGGATCATCGTTACCATTGAACAATTAATGGACATTTATACAAAGATTTCAGGCAGGGAGTGTCATGTCCCACGACTTACATTTCATTCTACCTGGGGTAATAGTTTAATATAATGTTTATTTCATAGGCTGAACAGTGTGCCTTTAATTCCCCTTGTCCCCTCCAGGCTCCCTTAGTCTTGCTCTGATGTAGGTAACTCCTCTCTTCTTCCTCTCCCTTGTGGCCATTTCTAATCTGGCATCCAAGCAGTGCACACCTGCTGTTCCCCCTCTGCAGCTACACTTCTTTTACCTGTTGTTGCTGTATGGATTACACCACAAGTTTCCAGCTGTATTGAATGTATGTTTGCTGTTACAAGATTCTGTACTGAAATAAAGCTTTTGAACTAAGCCCCGTGGTCCAAGCACAATCGAGTAAAGCTATCTGCCGAGCCTTATGGAGTAAAGAAAACATCCAGCACAGACACACACAAGGAACATTTAGCTGTCTACAGGATTCCATTTACTGCCATCTGGTGAGTCAGAATAGTAGCGCCAGCTCAGTGCGTCCGGAACTCGGCGCTCCACACCATATTTAACAAAACACTAGACACACACACAGCGTCGGCGCTCTAAAGCTGGTCGCTGTAGCATAGAGTGCCAGGCGCTGTGTGATTAAAGTCTGATTTTGATAACCAACTAAGCACAGAGCTAGTGAGGTGTTTAAGTCCTCTTTAACATCCAGATGAATCTATAAATGCTGAAGGCAGATTCCAAGTCCGCTATAGAACTCAGTCACTCAAATTCATAGGTACAAATCCTGTGACCCAACCACCAATCAAATGTTCTTACCAGATGGTAATTGAATGCAGGCATATATATTAGATCTCAAATTTAAATCCCAACAAATATCAAGTGGTCTCCGTGGGTTAGACAATGTATAGTCCCCTCAGATCAAGCATGAAAGGCAAAAGATAATAGATCCATAGTGCAACATTGCTTTTAAAACGATGCTTTTTAATTATTGCGCCAATAAAACACTCACATAAAAAATGCATATCCATATGGCCTCAGGCCAACTCACACTGCTTGATCACCTCCATGTTCACGCGGTGAAAATGTGTTCCGCCGGCTCCCAACGTGTTTTGTCGCCTCGTGCAACTTTAAACCAGGTGAGCCGGCGCGACGGTAACACTTCCTTTATATGCCCGAAAGAGTGGGCGGGGACTTCTACGTCAGGCCCCCCTCCATCCAATCAGAGAGCCCTACGTCTGACAATAAAGGCAGACCTCGCTAGCGGATCCACCAGAGCATACAGCTCCCCGCAGCAAGCGCAGAGTGTCAGTCATTAACCAGCTACCTCCCGAGAGCTGCAGATGCATTAGCAGTCCTTCCATTGCCCATCAAGCGGTCATTATCAGAAACAAGGGGCTCATATATATTCTATACGGGGGCTCAGATATATTTATAAATCCCAGACCGCCCCTATTTCACCACTTTACAAATAAAGCCCTCACTCTATAAAAGAGTTCTCACTCTATAAATAAGTTTACAGGTGATGCAGCAGGGTGAGTTTGCCCACACCAATAAACATATTAATAAACATATTCCATTCCATAAAATAACCACATCTTATTGCACACTCCACATCTTATCGCACATCTTATTGCACATTCCACTCAAGCAATATAAAATACAAAATTGACGCTAATCTAGCTCAATCATACAATAACAATAACCATATTTATTCTTATGCTAAAACTAATCTCTATATTGCACTACATCTTATAAGAGGCTCGATAACAAGAATGAATTCAACCATTTTTAGTTAAAAATCAATTAATTAATCAATTAATAAAGATTAATTAAAAAGTGATTAAAATTTTTAAATTAGAAAGGATTAATTAAGAAGAATCAAGGAAACAATTTAGATCGAACTCTATGTTCAATCCATTGGAGTATCAAAATGATATATCCAAAAGCTCTCTTTTTTGGAAACTTCCCGGGCTAAGTTTGAACCCCGCCAGTGGCCCTCAACCTTATCCAAAGCTATGAACAACATGGCTGCTGGATCACACCCATGTCTATCTTTGAAATGGGCTGAAAGGCTGTGAGCCTTGTAACCCCTTCTGATATTGTAAATATGTTCCCTTATCCTAACTTTTAATTCTCTAGTGGTCCTCCCTATATATAACATATTACAATTGCACTTGATCCAGATCAAGTAAACTACACATTTAGAGGAACATGTCATGAATTTAGTTAATTTAGTCTCCTTACCAGTTTTTGGATGGATGAAAGATTTAAACGGTTTAGGCACTGGTTTGCATATCTTACAACCCATACACATCCCACATTTATAAAAAGTCTTTTGTTCTATTGAAAAAAGTGACGAGGGATGGGTAGCAGGTTTAGGCGGATCGATAAAGCTCTTTGTTAAAAGGCTTCTCAGGTTAGGGGCTTTTCTAAAAATTAATTTTGGTCTTTCAGGTATGACAGGCCCCAACACCTAATCCCCTTTCAAAATGTGCCAATGTTTGGACAGAATTTTGCTGACTTCCCGATGTTGGACACTAAACCCTGTTATAAAGGAAAATTGGTCATTCTTTTCTGATTTCTTTAACACGTCACTTTGAGGAAATCTCTCCTGTGCCCTAACCTTTCCACACTGTTGATCAATTTCATTTACATCATATCCTTTATCCCTAAATTTTCTTGCTAAGTCAGTTGCTTGCACATCAAAATCCTCCACTTTGCTACAATTTCTTCTCAACCTCATAAATTGTCCGCGAGGGATCGCCTTGAGCCAATTGGGGTGATGGCAACTTTTAGCGGGGACAAAACCATTTCTATCGGTCGGTTTAAAGTATGTAATTGTTGTCAGAGTTGGGGCCTCTATTTGGATGGTTAAATCGAGAAAATTAACCCTTTCACTACTGATTTCAGTAGTAGTGAGAGGGTTAATTTTCTCGATTTAACCATCCAAATAGAGGCCCCAACTCAGGTCCCCGCCCACTCTTTCGGGCATATAAAGGAAGGGTTACCGCCGCGCCAGCTCACCTGGTTAAAGTCGCACGAGGTGACGAAACGTGTTGGGAGCCGGCGGAACACATTTTCACTGCGTGAACTTGGAGGTGATCAAGCAGTGTGAGTTGCCTGAGGCCATATGGATATGCATTTTTTACTTGTTTTTATGTGAGGGTTTTATTGGCGCAATAATTAAAAAGCATCGTTTTAAAAGCAATGTTGCACTATGGATCTATTATATTTTGCCTTTCATGCTTGATCTGAGGGGACTATACATTGTCTGACCCACGGGGAGCACTTGATATTTGTTGGGATTTAAATTTGAGATCTAACATATATATGCCTGCATTCAATTACCATCTGGTAAGAGCATTTGATTGGTGGTGGGATCACAGGATTTGTACCTACACGGTGGTTATGAATTTGATTGACTGAGTGCTATAGCGGACTTGGAATCTGCCTTCACCATTTATAGATTGAATTTCATCTGGACGTTAAAGAGGACTTAAACACCTCACTAGCTCTGTGCTTAGTTGGTTATTTTTAGCTTAATAGTGAGATTTAGGTTTGCACGTGGAGCTTATATTCTAAATGTTTAGGATTTTTGGAATATTCAAAATATTTAAAGTCATTTTGGAAATTATTGTTATATTAAGATTTGGAGCGCGGTATTTTCACTTGTTGTTATTAAAGTCTGATTTTGAACACATATACGCCAGTAACAAAGCGAAAACACATGAAATGACATTGTTTTAACACTGGGACATTAACACTTTAGTGGCAGACCTGTACATACAATTCTGCATAAAAATATAAAAAGTCAAAAAATGTATCTAAAAGTGTTTGTTTGCAGCCAGGAGAGGCCATACAATGATTTGAGCAAAAGAAAAAAAAAAATGTAAATTTCCAAGCACGCTATTTAAACACAAGCAAATGAACGGCCATTGAAATGTATGGGAGAGCGACACTGAGTGAAAGGTAATACCTGGCACTCTGGAGCCTAGAGCGTCGGCTCTATACACTGAGCCGCCTGTAATAATACATCGGACACTACATGGCGCTGTTAGTCGTTCGCCAGATTCAATTTCATAAATGTGGTTTTGTCCGGCGTTCACCAGACGCTGCCTGCCGCTACGAGGCACTACCTAGCGCTATCCCTTCTTAAATAACCCTCTTAGATGAGTAGATGAGGGTCGAAAACATCTTCAATAATGAACGTGAAGGCTGATTTAAAGTGGACCAAAACCCACGCCGATTGATTCCCTCCCCCCAGGGCATCCAAAATCGAGATGCCCCCCAGTGTGAAACCCCCAGGTCACTCCATACACTTACCTTGTTTCTCGGTCCAACGGTGCATGCGCAAGCCACACCCCCATTCCGCACTGAGCTGGCGCTACCTAACACTCGCTGAAGCATTGTCCTGTTGTTACAGCACCCAACACACATCACATTCATCAATGCTGGCCAGGTTACTAGAGCGAGACACTTACAGCGCCGATACCCGCTTACAGTGTCTACTAGCGGTAGCTCTAAGCGCCGCTATACAGTTGCTCATCTGGCAATACCTAGCGTTAGTAGTGAATCAGCCTCATTGTTTCAACACTGTAACACTGACACATGCAAATACAACCAAAAACATTTAAATAAATGACAATATAAGTCTTTGGTTGCTGGCCAGGAGAGCCAAAATAATAATCATATGATAAAATAGTGGGAAAAAGTGGATCCAAACTCTATACACAAATTAAAGCCCATTGAATTGTATGAGAGAACGCTGCTGAGCGGCGCTTTACACTGAGCCACCGCTAGTGATACATGTGACGCTACATGATGCTATTAGAGCCGCTCATCCATTTGACTTTCATATATGAGGTTTTCACATACTACGCCTGGCGTTCACCTGACACTACGTGGGACTACATGGTGTTAGTGCTTCTTAAATAAGGCCCAAAATCTCTTTTGACTTCTCACTGGAGATACGTTTTCGAACCAACGCCGTTTCTCCTACTTCCATCCAATAAAAGCAGGAAAGTTATTACAAGATTTTAAATAACATTTATTAAGATGCCAACGGTAACCAAACACAATAAATGAATAGTCTTAGAAAAAAAAACAAGAAAGGATCTTTACTTGTCTCGTCATTCTCAAGAGAAAGCAATAAGGGAATAAAAGAGGTGAATCAAAAACTGGATTCCTTCCATCGCTTTAGCAGGATCTTCTGTGCGATTGAATAAATTGGGAAGAGATGTGATTACAGATGATAAAGAAAGCCGCGTAAAACATAAAAATGACTGAACGTTGCATAAATGAATGATTAAAAAAAACGCTGTAACGGAAAAAACAAAAGACGATTGTTCAGGGAGCTTTAGAAGAAGAAATAATAATTGTATGTCTTTATACTCTTTTTTTTTTTTTTATAATAATATATATATATATATTTTACATATAATCGCTCAACATCTTTGTTATGGAGTAAACAGAACAACAGTAGCCTAAGAAATAGTCTTCAGTTCTTCCACATTCGTCCTGGTTTTTTGGATATTCCGTATGCATGGATGATAAAGCAGGACAAGGGGACTCCCAAAACTTTTGGAATGAGGTTATGGATGCACTTTTTAAGGTGTCCAAAGCATTTATTTTTTTTTTTTTCGTAATAGAAAGAAAAGCGATATAAAGGCAGATAAGTCTTCTCCTGTTTTGGTTGTAAACTGTCAGAAACCGTTCAGGGTTTGCCTCGTTCATTGAGGTTTTATAGATGTTGTAGAATGTTTGTTATAAAAGTTTTGCTTTTCTCTATTTTTTTTTTTATATTTTGTTTTTCTTTTCTTTGCCGCCATACTTTTTGCCTGTGATGGGTGCCGTTAATGATGTACATGTCCAAGGACGTAAATAGAGCTTGGTGCAAGGTAGGTCAATCCAGGCCAGCTTGAGACAAATGACTTTTCCTGGTGGGTCGACTAATTGGTTCATTTCAGAAGCCATTCATTTACTAGGAGAAAACAATAAGATAATAAAAAGTTAATTGTGTTGGTTGGAAGGAGTCATAATGTTATTAAAGTGGACCAAAACACAGGATTTTCACAGGATCTCGGGCTTTGGTCTTTGCCCCCGGGGTACCCCGATCAGGGATTCCCACTGTGTGAAACCCCCTAGGTGGCCAAAACAAACTCACCTTTTCCTGGTCCTACGGTGCATGTGCATCAGAACGCTCAGATCCGCTGACGTTTGTTTGTCAGTCGAGAGTCGAGAGTGTCAGAGCGTGCTGATGGGCGCATCTCCAGATACCCTCTAAAAGGGAGCTTGCTCGCGCCGGCCATTCACAAATGTCTGATGCAGGCGCACGCCCTGCTAGAGGGATAGTGGGGATGCGGCCGAGGCTTGCGCATGCAACGTTGGACCGGAAAAGAAGGTAATTGTATGGCTGACTTCAGGGGTTTCACACAGTGGGGCATCCCGATTTTTGATTCCCCTGGGGGGAATCGATCGGCCCAGCAATCTTATAGATTCTTATAGATTCGCCAGATTTATTTGCAATGTACTGTATATACATACAAGAAATTTGTTGCGGTATAGGGTACAGGTAGGGGTCTAACCTTAAAGGCAATTGAAATCCATTTTCGGGATCACTCACCTTCCCGTCCGAGTACATTGGGCAATAAAACTTGTTTGGCAGTGGCCCGTTTTTCAAATAAAACAGCTTTTTTCACTGCTGAAGCCACGCCTAGCGGCAGTTCTGAGATTGCCCATTGGCTGATCTCAAAACTGCTGTATGACTCATTACAGCTGGCTGGCTGCATCCCCCGCTTTCTGTTTGGGTGCGCATGTTCTCGGGCCCAGCCATTCAGATATCAACAGCTACAATGAAGCTGGGAATGCAGTGGCCTGTGATTGCAGCATAGCCAGAGCTAACGGTAAAGGTGAATTTACTGGGAGCCTTGGGAGATTCACACAGCAGGGCATCCTGATGCCCGGGGAAGGCCGGTGTGGGTTTTCATCTGCTTTAAAGTTACTGTCTAGGGAAAAAAAATACATATTTACCTTTTGTCCTCTGCAACTGATACATCCTACTCTAGTTCAATTAAACATTGCCAGTCACTGTGACATGGAAAGAGTGGTGGGTGTACAACATGGAGTCCGACAACATTGGGAGTATAAGGTTGGGATCACTATTGGGGGGGGGGGACTCCAAGGATAAGCTCTGTAAAAGTTTAATTCCACTGGGCATTTAGGTTGAGTTCAGTTGGTTAGTGAGCAGCCAAACCCAACCTGGATACCCTAACTCAGCCCCCTGCCACAAGAGTAAGGTGTGTTCTATGAGTTAAAGCAGACCTAAACCCTCTCTGTCAACTCTGCGACAGGGAGGACCCTTGTCCAAAGCCATCCCCTCTATGAAAAATTACTTCTCCTGGCGGGACGACTAAATGGTTCATTTCAGAAGTCATTCAATGACTAGAAGAAAACAAACAAAACAATATTAAAATAAAGCAGACCAAAACCAATATTTTTAACTAGCATCACCGATCTCGTGGAGGCTAATTTATTATTATTGGTGAGGTCACCACTTGAGCACCTCATCCGAGACGCTGAGCAGCACCCGCACCACACTGTCTGCTTCAGGCCAGCGGCGCTGTTAGCTGTAGCGCTCCCAGCCAGGCAGCGTTTGCAGCGCATGGCTTTTATATGCCTACACTCTAGTGACACCCGGCCGAGAGTGCGGCAAGCTGACAAAATTTATAAAAAAAAATACCAGGCGCTCAAAAAAAGGAAATTCAGGCACACCGCGCCTGTTGGATTCCCAATGTTTTATTTTTTAGTGATTTTTTTTACTAAAAATGGAAATTGCATTAGGGACATTAGACAAACACGCGCTTTCTCATGGACCAAATCACAAGTTTGCAGCACAAAAAAGTGCTTAAAATGCATATAAAAATAATATCAACCAGCCCAGGGATCCTGTGGCACATGCACCAGCCCAAAGAGAATAAAAAAAAAAAAAAATTCTAATAAAATGCCTAAATAATTGTAACCATCCCAGCCCAATGAAATGTATGTAATAAGGCCACACAGTGCAGGGTGAGCGCCTGGTCCTATCTGGCACCGGCACTCATCCCATTGCCGATGCTGTTGATAGATGGGACACTACCTGCCACTATCACCGGAGCTCTGGATTTTTGACTTGATACATACACCATATTGACTAGGACCTGACACTCACCTGACACTACCTGGCACTATGTGGCCTTAGCCTTTCTTAAATAACCCCCTAAATGACCATCTCACGTGTGGCTCTCAAGGTATGAAACGTCGAGGACCCCTACTCTAGGAAAAGTCTGTAGAACAAAGGATCAGATTGTCTCCAGCCCTTTACACTGATCCTCTCTATCCCATCAAATGGAAAACACGTTCCTGGTTTCTCTGCACCAGTCACCCCACCACACAGGGGTCATTCATTTAATTGCTACAGCGAAAAGGCCCAAATCATCACACTAATACACTCATTCCCAGCAGCTTTCTCTTTTCCACCCAGCAAAAAGAAGAAAAAAACAAGACACGAAAGGAAATGGGAGAAAAGGCTTTAGCTTCATTATCCCTCTTCCGAAGGCTCAGAGGATTTCATTGGCTGAGCTTTACAGTATTGTCTGACAAGGAACCAAAACACATTATATCAACAGTCCCCGCGCTAATAGAAGCCTAATGGCAGCCAGACAGGGTGACCCGATCTCTGAGTGCGGGGGGCTAAACTGACACAAAGCGCACTCTTAAAGCCTCAGTGGAAATAATAAAAAGGAATCATAGTCACTTTTAATAAGCAATCTTTTATTGTGATTAGAGCAACATATTTTTGCCATTACATATCCTTTAAATGTGTACAGAATCCCTGGATATATGATCAAAAGAGTGATTCCAGGCTCACAGAACAATGCCATGAAAGCCAAGACAAAACAAGAGAGCGCTCAGGAGGGGGGAAACATTACACATTAAAAATAGATTAATTGACGTGGTGAATAGTGAAATTTGCAAACTCAATTTCAGCTTTCCTCTGGAGGACAGGCTCGCTGTATTACAGGAAAGTGGTTAGTGGCTCTATAATGAAAGTGCTGTGAAGGGGTTTGGCCTAAAGCCCAACTAAAGCCAAAACTTTCATAACACTTTTGCTTTTTGTTGGTGTATAAAAAGTCAAATGAATGAAGGGATCTTACTTTTGCAACAAAGCTTATAGGTGTTCTTAAAAGTGCAGCTGGCTTATTCTGATCGCTCTTCCTCTACCGCAGGGTTTCCCAACGCTTTCCTCAAGAGCCACCAACAGGCCGTGTTTTGTGGATTTCCAAATAGCTGTCTATTTAGCACTGCTTCACTTCTGTATTTTTACCCCTATAAGACGCACTTATTTTTCCCCAAAATCGGGCGAATGTAAAAAAAAACAACAACAAAAAAGTAAACTTTTTCCCCCAAAATTGAGTGAATGTAAAAAAAAAACAACAAAAAAGTAAACTCGCCTATCTATTGCACTGTTCCCCCACTACTGCTTCTTCTTCGGTGGCTCCTGCTCCCATTCAGCTGGTGAGCATAGCCGGCGCCACACTGCCTATATGGGGAATGGGAGGGGGGAATGCCACACTGCCTATGAGGATGAGAAGAGGTATGCCACAATGCCTATATGGGAAATGGGGTGGGGCTAATGTCACACTGCCTATGGGGAATGGGAGGGGGGAATGTCACACTGCCTATATGGGGAATGGGAGGGGGGAATGCCACACTGCCTATGAGGATGAGAAGAGGTATGCCACAATGCCTATATGGGAAATGGGGTGGGGCTAATGTCACACTGCCTATGGGGAATGGGAGGGGGGAATGTCACACTGCCTATATGGGGAATGGGAGGGGGGAATGCCACACTGCCTATGAGGATGAGAAGAGGTATGCCACAATGCCTATATGGGAAATGGGGTGGGGCTAATGCCACACTGCCTATGAGGAATGGGAGGGGGAAATGCCACACTGCCTATATGGAAAATGGGAGGGGGGAAATGCCACACTACCTATATGGGGAATGGGATGGGGCTAATGCCACACTGCCTATGGGGAATGGGAGGTGGGAAATGCCACACTGCCAATGGGGATGAGAGGCGGTTTGCCACAATGCCTATATGGGAAATGGGGTGGGGCTAATGCTCTAGTTTTTTAACCATTTTTTTTTAATTACTCACCCCTTAATGGGTACTTGGTTGGAACCTCTTGACGCTAGGGCGTAGAATAAGCCTGTTCAGTGAGCCGCTATAGTTAGCTGTGCAGAGAGTTTAAGATTCTCATTGGACAAAAAATATTAGGTACACCTTGGCACCCAGAAGATTTGATCTAGCGCAATTCTAGCTAAACGAACCTTCATCCTAAGACCATTATGCTCCAGCTGTAAACCATTCAACTTGGTAGTCCTAATCAGTCAATTGGAGCTCTCTAGTTGGAAATCTTGGGCAGAGGTACCTTTCTCTTTAAGGGTGAACAACAACCCAAATAATAAGGATCCCATTTTTTCTGCACTGAAATCATCACAAGCATCGAACGTTATGTGGGAACCAGTTTTTGAAACAAAGACAGCAGTAGTAGTCCAAGTGGTAAGAGCTTTAGATAGATCCAGCTGAACTTCAGAGAACAACTCATTTTCCAGGTCTTCAAAATGAGACCTTTTCCAGTCAGAAAATATTGTGGTAACTTTTAATAAAAAAAAATATGTTTGCCAGCATCTTTAAAGCCCAAAATTAGCCATTAGCCACATACTATCCTACTTTCCCTAAAATCTAGTATCCTTTTATATATACTCATTGTGGCAGGTCACATCCTGTGAGAGTAAAGCAGCAGCTCTCCTTAGCCCTCTGACAGAGGGATGGGATTAGTGTGGGGCATCAGGCTGGCAATTAAGTGTTCCTCCACCATATATCTACTTAGTTGACTAGAGGAACGGGTTAACTAAAACCTGACTAATCAAGGGCTTTATACACCCAGAACGTGGTACTGTATGTGGTCACCAGGAGCTGAAACAGCTGTAGGGTCAATATTGATGGCTCTGGCCAGATCCAGCTGCACTACAAAGAACAGTTGACCTGCCAGGACCTCCGGTTACATTGCGTAAGAGTTAAGCAGCAACTCCTCTTCAGCCCTGTGGCAGAGGGATGGGATCAATGTAGAGCAAGTGTTCCCAACCAGTGGTACATGTATCACTGGTGGTATTTGAGATCCTGTCAGGCGGTATTTGGCCATGTCGCAGACTGACCTGTACCCAGGGGCAGACAAAAGTTAAAAAACAGACCAGGACTTTCCTGGTCACACCAGCCCTTCCGCAGTGTGTCCAGCACAGTATCTGCGCCCCCATAAAATATTGTGTGGCAGAACCCCCCCACTCTAGGAGACAGAATCCTCCCATAACACGCTGAGTGGCAGAGCCCCTGATAACTCACTCAGTGGCAGAACCCCCCCATAACTCACTGAGTGGAAAAATCCTCCCATTACATGCTGAGTGGACGACCCCCCCCCCCCCACTACTCCCCCTGCTCACCTCACTTTCTGTTGCCGGGGATGCCGCCGCTGAGAGGGGAGCCAGGGTCACAGCAACAGCATGCAAGTTTCGGTGAGGGCTGGGACTTGCTTGCCATGGGGAGGCCTCCCCCTACCTTGCACTGGGCGCCTGACCTTTAGTATAATACCGGCTCCGGCTTCTAGCCATGGCCCGCTGGGCACCCAAGGTGGCCTGCAGTGTCTCTCATTCATCCGACCTGCAGCAAGAAGCTGGAACCAGCATTTAAAGCTGACCAACAGTCAAAAATGACAAACAGAACAAACGGTGTTCATATGCATCCCTCCCCTGGGCAATTTAGATTTCAGCACATAAAAATTAATTTACCTTCTACTAACTCCTGCTGGGGTCAATTTTAAAAATCATGCATTTGCAGGCCAGCTGCAAACAGGAAGTGCTTCTGGGCTTCCTGTTACTGTGCATTGTCAGTTATGTCAGTTGGGAGTGGAAGCTCCAAAAATGGCCGCTACCTTTCTTTTCCAACTGTGACAGGCTGTTGGTCTAGTTCAGCTATGGAAATGGCAGCCGGCCAGTACAAGGGAGCAGGATGCCTACCAGGCATTATATCGTTATGCCCTATGGCCAGTCTGTCCCTGTCTGTACTCCAACCTTATCGGCTGTATGTGCATTGTTGTGTATTTCATGTACTTTAGTGCATCTGCCGTGCACTTACCTGACCCTCCAGCATATCTATGCTCAGTTGACCAGAGAAATTGCAAGGAATCCCAGGCAGGGCACACACCTTCCCACCATGGGTGAACTACAACCTGACCAATCAAGGATCCCATCCTTTATGCACTCAATGCTTTGCTCTTGATGTGGCCACCAGATGTTGAAACATGTGATTATAAATAGGACAAATTGCAATACCTTTGGCCAGATCTAGCTGTACTACAGGTAACAACTGACCTGCCAGGACATCAGGACCCATTACATTTTCATTCTCAGCTACCTGGCAGAGGGATGGGATCAGTGTGGAGCAGTAATCACATGACCCTCCAACAAATCTCTGCTCAGTTGACCAGAAGAATTGGGACAATGTGTCCTCGGCCTTGAGCGGAGACATTGATCTGTTTTCAGTATTCTTTATAAATTCAATTTACTAATACATATTTTATTTCAAGATTAGTGAGGGATTCTCGAAGATGAACCTTACCTTACCTTTATACTGTAGTTTCTGCGCTCTGTTGTTCGGGCAGTCTTTCCCTTGTAAACTGAAGTTAATGTTGGTTCGGATGCATCGGTTGTTGAGGGGCTGGACCGGTCTATAATTATCACTCATGCTGGAAAAGATCTGTGATGGCTGATTTTGGCTTAGAAGTCTTAAAGAATGCATCTGGGGAAACATAAAATGGTATTTACAGTTTAGTTTAGCTAAAATGTTTTGAATTGCGGTAAGTACGCACAGTGAGTATACCTCTCCCATAAATACATCCAGCATTTACAGTAAAACTGGTGCCATAGCCATTACAACTGTCATTCCCAGGTTGACTACTAGACAACTGACCACAGACAACTGAACATATTTATGAAGCCTTAATTTTTAGCTTCACCCCCTATCTGTTCTCCCCCTAAAGGTTTTCGAGGCAGCATAGCTCAGAAAACTTTACACAGATCAAAAAGAAAATTGACATACTACCAATACACAAAAAGTTACTGTGAAATATATAACATTCTTATAAATACAAATCACAAGACAATTAAAACTATAAAAGCCAGTTAGTATGTAATTGTTAAAACCATCTTCTGATAAATCACAGGGTATTGAGCTGCATTATAAACAAGGGTCGGTTCTGAAATACCTAATATGTTTCCTACTTTCTATCTATGCCCAGTACCTTCTCTTTCTATGCATGTACCTTGGACATTTTGTACTGAATCATGCTTACCGTATATATCTTGAACTTTGCTTTTTTTCTCATAATAATCTTGCCTTTCTTATTTAACCCGTTTTTCATATAAATTATGACTCTAATAAATCTGCTTATTTTTTGCTTTGCTTCTTAGAAGTACTTGTTTCTTTTATAACCAGATGGGGTCCTGGTAGAACGTCTTGGGCAGATCAGGCATCTGGCCAACCTTGCATATGCCTCAAATGGTTTAAAAAATCAGACTCCTTCACATAATATTTACTGCGCCTCCGTGACATGCAGGCTGTTAACCTTTAAAGCGGAACAAAACCCAGGGAGGCCAGCCCTGGAATCTAAAAGATTTCAGTGCTGGCCACAACCTTCCTCCACGAATTGGGATGCCCTGCTGTGGAAAACCCCCAGATCCTCGGTATTCACTCACCTTTCCCGGTCCAATTGTGCGCGTGTGAGCTGTTGTTCAATCAGAGCTGTTTGCCGTGCCTATGTAATTTGGCAAATTGCTTTTTTACAATGGGGAGCAAGAGCAGCCACATCTCCTGCATCCTAGGGTTGTGAATTTGCTCCCACCCCAGCCATTCAGCTGGGAGTGCACCTGCTCTCGTTCCCCATTGGAGCCTATCAGAGCTGTTTGCTGAATGACATAGTCATGGAGAACCTGTGTATGTGCCATTGGACCCAGAAGAGGTGAGTTGTACTGGGCAATCTGGGGGGTTTCACACAGCGGGGCAACCTGATTCAGGATGCCCCCAGGGCACGGAACAAAACCTAGGATAATCTATACATACGCTTTAAATATATATTGTTGGGGTGAGAAATCTCTATTTATGAGTGTATGCACCATGCAGAAATCTTCCTAGATTTCTCTGATTGACTTCTGCCCTTTCGTTGAATGGGAAGAGGAGTAGTTAGGCTTTCTGGCACCCGGGGCAAAGATTCGAAATGGTGCCCCTATCTGTGCTCGGGTCCCCTTTTGGCACCCCCCTGACCTGCTGCACCCTGGGGCACCTGCCCCCCCCCCAGCTATGCCCCTGAACAAAGGGAGGGAGGCAGCACCCATCCAAATGCAATTTCAAGCAATCCCAGAGAAAGCTAGAGGGCTCACAGCCACCTGGCACCTCGTATGATGGTTCGAAATTGCATTTGGATGAGTACATTCTTTTCCTTTTTAACCACTATTTTAGAACTTTATTGTCATCATAAAGCAAGTGTGATGGAAAAACAAATAGTCACGGTCTATTTTTGTGTATTTCTTTTTAAAACCTAGGTTCTTAAACAAATACTGGCCCTGGCAAAGAACAATGCTGGCTAAACTAGAATGAACATAAACACAATGTTATGGTTTTGCAAGGCCAAACAAGAATAGATTTGTAGAAAAAAAACATACTTGTGACATAGTGATTTTTTTGTCTACAGTTACAGGCTAAGATGACCAATGACCAAGGTCATGTTATTTTTCATTAAAGTCTAATTAAAGTGGCCCAAAACCCGGGATTTTTACTATCCCAGGTTTTCGTTCTTGCTCCCAGGGCATCCCAATTTGGAGAAACCCCCTGGATTGCTGGTAAATTTTTCCTGACAGCTGATCCAAAGGCAAATGCACGGACACGCAGCCAATCAGCGCCCTCGATTCAATCCAGCTTTTCTTAGTCAACAAGATGTCTCATTGGCTAAGGGCCGAATGGAGCAGAGCGGAGCTCAGCTGGTCTCTGGTCGCATCCTTAATGGCCTTTAGCTGAGGGCGTGCCCACGCCAGCCATTCACAAATGCCTGGTGTGCACAAGTACCTGGCTAAAGGTACAGCAGGGTGCGGCCTGTGCATGCGGCATTGGATCAGCTGTTAGGTATGTTCTAAGGATTCGGGATCCCCTGTCAGTCAAGGTGACTTAAGGTCAACCTGAAGATTTGGTTCATTTTAAAAGTTAGTTTTGCTGTTGTGGATGATTCTGTAAAGTATAATGACCGTTTAGAAGCCATACTGTCCGTCTGTCAGTCTCTGTGGTGCTTAATGCAGATGTTATACAGCAACAGAATGACACTCCGCCTTCTAAAAGGATTCCACTTTGCTGGTAATTACCTTTTATGGGCATCAGTTGATGTTTATGGGACCCAAATGGCCAATTGGGCTCTGTGACAAGTTTAGGTGAGCCAGCAATTCTGGCTTTGCCTTCATTTCTTATTGCTTACCTTTCAGGACATTCAAGAGTCCTAGCGAACAGTCTGCAGCCAGCGGCCTAGACCATATGCAGCAAACCACTTTATGGCCAGCTTTATGTTTGCCCATAAAATAGATGATGGGGGCCAGGTTACCTCTGATATGTATTATAGTGGAAATTAATGATCCTCCATTGTTGGTGCACAGATACAGTAGCAGTGTTACTGCAATCAAAGAGGATTGCTTCTTTTATGCGGCTTCCCTCTGTTGTCATCACTGCTGCTGTTTATCCTATCCATTGATCATCTTTTCCCAGCTGTCATCCTCATCACTGCTAATTCCCTGTTGTGGCCATCTTCACTGATGCTTGTATTCACCAATGGTTGAAATTCTACACAAGTTGTCACCCTCTCTACTGGTGTATCCTACCACTGGTGCTTCTCCATCATCAACCCCACTGATTCTCTCAGTATCGTCATCCTCCCTACTGCGGCGTGTCATTCTTAACACTGGTGTTTTTCTCCATCATTTTCTGTCATCCTCCCACCTGATGCTTCTCTCTGTACTGTCATCCTTCCCACTGCCGCTTGTTATCCTAACCACTGGTGTTTGTCTCCATTGTTATCTGTCTTCCTCCCACTGATGCTTCTCTCTGTACTGTCATCTTCACCACTACTGCTTGTCATCCTCTGTATTGGTGTTTCTCTCCATCGTTATCGGTTATCCTCCCACCTGATGATTCTCTTTTGTACTGTCATCCTCCCCACTGCCAATTGTCATCCTCACCACTGGTGTTTGTCTCTATCGTTATCTGTAATTCTCCCACTGATGCTTCTCCCTGTACTGTCATCTTCACCACTACTGCTTGTCATCCTCTCTATTGGTGTTTCTCTCCATTGTTATCTGTCATCCTCCTACTTGATGATTCTCTCTTGTACCGTCATCTTCAACACTGCCGCTTGTCATCCTAACCACTGGCGTTTGTCTCCATTGTTATCTGTCATCCTCCCACCTGATGATTCTCTCTTGTACTGTCATCCTCAACACTGCCGCTTGTCATCCTCATCACTGGTGTTTGTCTCCATCGTTATCTGTCATCCTTCCACTGATGCTTCTTTCTGTACTGTCATCTTTACCGCTACTGTTTGTCATCCTCTCTATTGGTGTTCCTCTCCATCTTTATCTGTCATCCTACCACCTGATGCCTCTCTCTGTACTGTCATCCTCCCCACTGCCGCTTGTCTTCCTAACCACTGGTGTTTCTCTCCATCATTATCTGTCATTCTCCCACTGATGCTTCTCTCTGTACTGTCATCTGCCCCACTGCCGCTTGTCATCCTCATCACTGGTGTTTCTCTCCTCCATTATCTGTCGATCTCCCCACTGCTGCTACTATCCACTGCTACCTGTCATCCCCGGGCCCTATGCTTCTCTCTTCACTAACTGTCATCCTTATTGCTGATATAATCTTTGGGCAAATGTAGCTGAATATTACGCTTTATTGGCTAACACAGAACATTGTATAGGCGAGCTTTTAAAGCTTGTGCATGATATAAATCTGTAAAGCCAGGTTCAGGGGTGTAACTATAGGGTGTGCAGGGAGTGTGACTGCACCGGGGGCCCATGAGGTCAGGGGGCCCAATCACTGTTGCCCCTCTTCCCTCTCATATTTGTGCTCACCTCTTATCATTTAGAGAAAGGAAGTGCCATGTGTGTCTGCTGTTTCAGTATTTAGTTGTCTTGCTGCATTCAACTGAGTTTAAAGACAGAAAAAGTTTACTGTTTGAACGGGCCCCATTTAAACCAGACCTTCTCCCTGAATAAGAGCTTATCTTATATGCTTTCCCCATCTTGTAAATACAGATTACCCACATTGAAAATCATCCTACCTGCACCTACTGCCTTTTCTGGGCTTTTAAACACCCTAGATGGTGGCCCATGGAGTTTCAGGCTGCCTGCAGACAGGAAAGGTCTTCTGATTATGCTGCTCTGCATTGTGAGATTGCTGTCCTTTTTCTGTCTGAGCAGAGCACAGATATAACCCCGCCCTCTGCACTTGCCACCTCACCTCCACTCCTCAATATGTGATGCTTCTGAGGCAAGATGGCGGTGTCCATATCCTAGAGTCCGGAGTAGAGTTTCAGCCCAGCGGGGGAAAGAATAATAAGTAAGCGACTTAAAACGTAAAATATATTTTTAATGCTGCGGAATCTTTTTTAAGGGTTTGGGTTTTTCATGAAATGATATTGAAGGTCCGGTTTAATGCCCGTACCAGGGCCCTGTCACATTTAGTTACACCACCACCACCTATCACCAGAGTGTTCACCTGTGTCCCGGCAATTTGCCAGTGTTTTAGGAGTGATTGCGCTGGAAACAGTGTAAAAGTGCCCATAGTTTCCTCCACAATCGCCATAGTGTGAGCGGAGCTTAACTTGCAGCCACACATTTATACACAAAACTACAAAGGAAGCACAAATGTTTTTTTTTTCTACTGTCACATATAACTAATGGCAAAAGTTGTAACGTTTTGCCATTATTCATGTGTGCCAATTGAAAAAACATTGTTCATTTTTTGTAGTTTTGTGCATTAATTTGTGGCTGCAAGTTACAGATTTGTATCATGCCTAAAACATGCTCAAACACCTTGTCTATTGTGTCAGCCAATAAATGTGTGAGGAACTCACCTGTTCCGGGGGACCTGCGATGAGCGTCTGTTGGGCATGGCGACGTTCCCCAGCTGTCTGGAGCAGGGCGCGCTCACCGCTCCCGGGAGCCGGAGAGTGCGGCGAGCCGTCCTGCCTGCCTCCCTCGCTCCCTTGCAGTAATACAGGCGCAAACCCTGCTGGTTAACAGATCTGCTCACAGCTGATGCCGCTCTGTTTAGTTGTTTGACCCTTTGAAATCCGCGTACCTCTGATCACCCGGCCTGACCCCTAGCTTGTTTCTTACCATTCTTCTGCCTTAACCCTGTGAGTAGACGGACCTTCGGACTGACTACCTGTGTATGAACTCGGCTTTGGGATACCCCTTGTGGTTCATCTGTCTTCACCGTAAGCTGACATCCTTTGTGCCTTTTATGTCCTGGGGCAACCGTGTCCGGCGAGGCATAACGTGCGTCCTGGTGAGCGGGGGCATGTCTATAGGCGGAGATTGGGGGTTGTCAGCTTACATAAGGCAGGTGTCCTGCTGGGCATCACAAAATGGTATTACTTTAAATGCAGATTTTCTGCCTATGTCAATGGCTAACACAGTACAACAACTTACTAAGGGGCAAATAAAAAAAAGGTACTTATTTTAGGGTTAGCCATACCAATTCCTCCTGTGCAAATTGAGATAACTTGTGTACTTATCTAGACCGTGCCCATTTCCTCTACTCTATTCATTTATAAAAACTCACCTTTATGCTTTGCTTGATCTCCCCCCTCCCCTTGTAAGACACTGTGTTGTAGACGGGGTCGCACAAGGGGAGCAACAAGGCCAGTTTTTCCAAAGTGGAAGCAGCCTGCTGATGTAACTAGAGGGAGTGATTCCATTGACACCTCTGTATCAGACCATGGATGGACTCATCATGGTATAGAATGCTGGAGGCAAGCTCTAGGTAACTTTTTTTTCTCAACTTAAACTTTTTAAATAAGATAATCAGGAGGAATCAGCAGAAATGGAGTGAAACTAATTATTATTAGCTTTTTAAATCTGCCCACAGAAGCTAGGGAACATCCACACACTAGCAGTTCTCTCTATCACCTATACCCCCCCCCCACCACACTGTTGCTCCGCTCCACTGCCAGTTGTTATCTTTGTCACCTTCTTCTGCCCATCAGGCGCAATATGCTGTCACTTGACTTGCTGGTCTGTCATTTACACTGTTGTAAGTTGACAATAAAGGGGTTGGTACCATGTTTTTAGTGTTGCAGTGGCAGCCCAAGAGGCTTCCCCACAGTGGCAGCTACTGCTTTAATGTCCACACCATGTGGCAGTTTCAGAAGACCCTGGAGACCGAAGGCAAGCAAGGTGGAAATAGGTGGTGAATAAACTGGTGATGGGATGTGGTGGCAGTTTCAGAAGACCCTGGAGACCGAAGGCAAGCACTGTGGAAAAAGGTGGTGAATAAATTGGTGATGGGATTTGGTAGTCGAAGAGGCATGGACCCTGGAGACTGATGGAGAAGGAGGTAGACACAGGCTGTCACAGTGGAGGATGCAAGACGGTGAAAAAAGTGGACAGCTGGGGTAGTGGGGAAAGCAAAGACTGTGAAGAATGGCAGTAAAGAAAGAGGCATTAGAGAGTGCAGATGCTGCGGTAGTGTGGGAGGCAAGGTCCCTGGAGACTGACAGTGAAGAGCGTAGAGGTTGGTGGTAGTGGAGGAGGAGAAAACCATGGAGACTAGTGGTAAGGAAAGTAGAGACAAGCTAAGGCAATGAAGGAGGCTAAGATCATGGTTACTAGAGGTCAGGAATGTGGAGATGAGCTTTGGCAACAGAGGAGGCGAGACCGGTGGGGAAGAGAATTCAGTTACTGTGGTAGTGGGGGATGCAAGGGCTATGAAGCCTAGGTGTGTAAAAACTGGATCCGGGCAGTGGCAGTGTAGGAGGCAAGGACTCTGTAGACGGGTGGTAAAGAAAATGAAAATGGCTGTGATAGTGGAGGAGACAAGTACTGTGAGTGAATTTGAGACCAGTAAGTGAAGATGAAACAAGTGGAGAGGAAAAGGGAGATGGGTTGCAGCAGTAGAGGAGGCGAGGATCCTGGAAACTGGTGGTAAAGAAGGAGATTGGTAGGAAAAGAGGATCATGGAGACCAGCAGTGAAGGAAGTGGAGATGCAAGGCAAGGTGGCAGGCAAGGACTGTCGGTGAAGGCAAGACTGGCGGTGATGAAAGTGGAGATGGCTGCGAGGGTGAAGGATGTAAGGTTCTTAGAGATTGGCATTGAAAAGAGTCAAAATGGCTGTGACATTTGGGGTGGGCAAGGACCATGGAGAGGAGAATGTAGAGGTGGCCTATGGCTGGGGAGAAGGCAAGAACCACAGAAACAGGTGGTGAGAAAATAGGGAGCTGGACTACAGCACATGTGTCAAACTCAAGGCCCGGGGACTAGATGTCGCGCTCCAATGTGGCCCCCTGACAGGTGCCAGATAGTGGCTTCTGGGTGGCACCACCTCTGGCCCCCCAGTCAATCCAAGGCTTCTGACACTGGCAGCATGTCATGAACAGGTTCAGATTAGTTCAGTACCCCTAAAAAAGGCTGGTGCACGTCTTTCTAAAATGATTTGGAGGCTGTCCTAGGCAAGGCTCTGGGCAACATAACTTAGCATATGCATCTTTCTTGGGCAAAATAATTCAGCTTCTGTCCTGGGCAAAATAATTCTGCATATTTCCTGGGCAAAATAATCCAGGGTCTGTCTCTGTCATGGGCAAATACATTTTGTGGCTGTCCTGGGCAAAAAAAACTGATTGAGGTTCATTTAAACTATACATTTGAAAATATCTGAATGGCCATGTTTGTATGTCTTTTTGAGTTTGTTATTAACCAGCAACAAGAATGTGGGAGGGCAGGAGTGCATGTGTTCCGGGTGCAGCAGGTCAGGGGGTGCCAAAAAGGGGCCTGAGCACAGGTGGGGAGTGCAAAAAAAAGCAATTCTGTGAGTACTCACCTGTAGAACCCCGATTTAACTTGGAAGACCAGAAAGAAGCAACCAAGAACAACTATAACAAGGGTGGGGCGAAGCGGGCCGTGCCATGCAAGAACAAAAACAATTCTACAGGTGAGTACTCACAGAATTGCTTTTTTCTTTAATGCATGGCACGGCCCACTTCTGTATTCATAACTGATGGGACATCCAAAAGCAGTGTCCAAAGTAGGGTGGGATCCCCAATGAGTAACAGCCAGTAGGTCAAGTCACTACCGCCTAAAAACCTTGCGGCCCAAAGCAGCATAAGCTGAGGCCTAAATATCAACCATGTAAAAAGTATGAACAGAAGACCAAAAAACAGCCTTACAAACTTGTTCCACAGAAGCTTGGTGCTGACAAAGGTCCAAGAGAGTCCAATAGCACGCATGGAAAGAGCAGTCACCCTAAAGGGAGGAGTCTACCCCTTAGCAAAATAAGTTTGAACCATCATCTGACGTATACAGTTACCAACAGTGGATCCAGCAGGAGACAAACCATTCCCAGTCTCAAACAGAAAATTAGACTTCCCAAAAGTCTCCATAGCACCAAAAAGAACATCAGAGCCCAGACCACATCCATAGAATGCAGAGTCTACTCCATGGAAGTAGCTAGATTAGAACACAATGAAGGCAAGACAATGCCCTGAATAAGATGAAAGGCATACCCAACCATAGGCCGAAATCTGGCCTAAGTCTAACATCGCCTGACTCTAAAGACACTCAAAATAAGTATTTTTGATGAAAAAAACACCGCTAATTCAGAACTCGCCTTACAGAGGCGATAGTCATACAAAAAGTGGGGCTAATCTAGGAGTCAACAAAGGGGCAAGGCGGCCTCACGGATAGACTCAAAAGGAGGCCCCTGCATAACCAGTAGCCCCAGATTCAGAAATAGTGAATGGGGGATGAGGGGAGTGAAGGAGTGGAGCCGAGATATGCCACAACCCAATGGTATCCCGCCTGAAAGACATAAGTAAAGAAACATATAAGTATCTCGCAGCATATGCACTCTGAATAAACCCCCCCCCCCAAGGGGGACTCATGGACCCAAGACGCCGCTGGCTAACTCAGGCACAGACTGCAGGATAGGCGACACAACGGAGGAAACAGCGCCGCAGCCAGGAAGGGAGAAATCCAGACGCGCAGCTCTCTCAAAATGGCGCAGGCAGAGGTACCTCGAGGGGAGGACCGCGGGGAGACGACGCGATACACGTCACCAGGCGGCCCCGCCCCCCCGAAGAGCGCGAAAACGGTGCTCACGTGACCCGGCCGGCGCCATGACAAGGCAAAATCACCTCAGGTTATAGCATCCACAGCCGCGGAGCGTAGTAGTAAAGTGGCGTAGCAGCTGAAAACATCAAAAAACACACAAAAAATGTCAAAACACCACAGATATTACTCCTCGCCGCTACCACCCCCCCCCCCGAACAAGTCAGAGAGAGGAGGGGGAGAAGAGAGGGACAAGGAGGCAGCGGCGAGCAGCCATGGCCAGGGAGGGGGAGGGACCCCAAAAGGAAAATAAGGGGACACAGTCCCCAACAACTCACCTCCCTTAGAAGCTAGGGCAGGAACTCCGCATCCCAAGAAGGCTCACCATAAAGCATATGGCCGGCTACCCTTTGTGGCACAGGGTCTGCGGTTTGGAGCTGCGCTCCAGGAGCACTTGACCCTAGTGCTCTTCTACCTTCACCCGATCCGTCAGCCGGGTCTGGGAGGCAGTGAGGGTCCAGAAACGGATGGAAATAGACTTGCAGGCCCGCTCACCTGCGCAAGAGAGATAGCCATCTTCTAACTTCGCATTGTCACTGCAGAGACAACACTGGGAACTTCTTGGTTGGTCCTGTTTTTAGAGGGAGCCGGGAGCTGCCACAGCTTTCCGCAGCTGCTGCTGCGCCACCTGGTGGCGGAATACCCATCAGTTATGAATAACGAAGCAGGCCGTGCCATGCATTAAAGAAAAGCCTAGCTGCGCTTCTGCGGGTTGGCCCTTGGTGAAAATGAGTTTGACACCTCTGGGCTACAGCAGCTAAAGAGGTGAGGACCATGAAAACTGTCCTCGATGAATGTTGAGACAGCTGCAGCAGTGGAGGCAACATGGACTACTTGTAACGAGACATGCTTTGACAGTGGAGGATGTGGTGAGTACTATTCTGCAAAATTAATTCCGCTGAAACATGGCAAGAACTTTACCTGCATTGACTCTAGACTATGGGTTGATGAGAAATCAGCACAGTACATACTGTAAATATATAAGTACCCATAAATTTGAATGGGTCCGATTTCATTGCATTGGAGTATTGTACTGGAGTATTCTACTGTAACGTAATGCAAGTAAATAGGTGTGAAAGGGGTCTTCAGATGTTTGACCAGCTGTCCTCATATTTTGCCATTGCCTTTGAGTTTTTTCGTGTCTTATAGTATTATAGTGTTCACACAACCAATACCAGATATTTAACCAAATTCAAGCCACGCAATACATCTGGCTTCAAAAATTTTCTGGCAGAAAGGTGTAAACACGAGATGAAATGAGTCACGCTGTACTTAAAAGCAGGTGCGATCCAGCTCCACCGATTCAGTGTGATGACTTAACTTGAACTAATTAATTAATATTTTAGTTCATTTTTTTCCAAAACAGCTGTGTTGAATATAAATGCTTCTTGTTAAGCATAAATGTGGAATCTATAGCCATGTTGGATTGAATTAATTTGTTGTGCTTTATTAATATATTTTTTTTTAAGTGTGCTTTATTCTGCCTTATTTACTTGTTTTTATTTGATTATGTAACTTGTTGAGCTGGCAAAACCCTGGAGTTATGATTAAGCACTAAGCAGGTTTGGCTTAGGATGGGCTGTGCTATTGAGCTTAGATTAGTTACATTGTAATGTGTGCTCACCAATCAGATATTTTGAAAAATGCATTTGGACTCTTTGCTAGATCGTGGGTTCCCAACTAGTGGTGTTATGCAAGCTTCCCTAGATCATGGTGTTATGCAACTTTACGGTTGGGTGAGTGTGCTACTTGTGTTTTCCCAATCACAAGCTCCACTGTTGCCCTGCTTACACTGCGGTCAGGGCCAGCTTTAGGATGGAAGGTGGCCTGTGCTAGACTACAGGATGGTGCCCCCAACACATTTCCACACTTCCTAAGTACCGGCTTACTGCCCCACCTGGTTGCCGACGGCCACCGGGGCTCAGCTGAAGCACCCTTTCCTACTGACCAACCAACCGTGCACCCCCAGCACCGCCAATTGACATAGAGCTGGCAGATGGGTAGGTTAAGTCATTGAGTGGGTGTGAGCAGCTGTAGGGCACCCCCCTGCGATGGTACACCTCGCACACGGCTAAGTGGTTTAACGCTTTAGAGACTGAAACGCTGGTTGATTAGTCTTCTCCTCGGCAGGGAAAAGAAGCAACACTGCACAGTCTGGGGATCTTGGATCTGGAAGATGTGGATCCCTTCACCTGCAGGTTAATTTATTATATTTGGGGGATAAGATTGTGGCTCCTGGGCGTGGGCATTTCATACATAATCATAAAGGACCCAGCACCATGGGATCGTGATGCAGTCTGGCACTCGCTGGTACTACTACTCAAATCACCAGCAATCTGGAAAATCTGGAAGATAGGATGGTGAAACTATACAAAAAATACTACCTGTGGGGTGAGAGATGCAGGGGACATTAGTAGAAAATATGGTTTTGATCAGCTTTAAACCTTTCAGTGGCAGCCTACATAGAGATGTTGTCACCAGTTGTTGCCAGGACATTTTTAAGCATTTCTCACAATTTAAATACAATTTTTTCAGGAATTTCCAGCATACTTATATATTGTGATTTTCAGCAGAGTTTGGGCTTTAACATAAAAATGTCTGTTTGTGATTTTTTTAGTGCTTTCTTAATATTTTTGAGTGAAATAGATGGGGGGAAATGCAATTTTTAAGGAAAACTATATTGCTTGCAAAAGCCCCAATACTCCGAATTACAATGTTACCACATATGTATCAGTTGGCACTTGTTCCTGCCCAGGAGACACCCCAAACTGAAAAGAGCACTTTATGAAATTTTGAAATAAAATACTACTACTATGCACATCTTGCAATAATAAGGGTAAGCCCTTTAAGCGTCAGCCTACTTAGATATCACTCTCTGTTGCCAGGCCATTTTTCACCATTTTGCGCTATACATGTTTAACTGATATTTTTGAAGGAAAGTCAAGTAATTTCCCAGGAAAAATATATGATATTTGGGCTTTAACATGAAATGTATTGTTTGTCATTTTTTCAGTACTTTATCAATATTTTTTGGGGAACCTTTTGTATTGGTAGGCACTCTTTTCTTCCAAACTTAAACAGCACATTAGGATATTTTAAAATGAAATACAACTACTATGCGCATGTTGCACACCTCCCACAAACTATATATCCTCTGGAAATACAAACCCTAAGCTTTCTAGGCGTACCAGGCTTGTTGCCATTGGTGCAGTTTTATGGACGCAAACCCTCAAGGGATTCACTGGTTTTCAATGGCTTCACTGTTTTTCACTGGTTAATAAAAAAAGCAGAATAAAATATGAATTTTCCTAAATTATCAATATGCAACGTAGAAAAAACAAGCTATATCTGCAATCTGCAAGGTTTCTGGAAGAGAACAATACCCAACATGCATAGGTACATTTAACTCTTTAATTGCCAGCCTACTTGAGATTTTGTCACCCTCTGTTGACAGGCCATTTTTCACCATTTTACAGGGATTTCCAGAAAAATAAATGGCGTGAGGTCCCTCCTATCCAAGCATATCTAGCCGGGCCACAGCTATGGGGGCTGGTAGACCAGGGTGCGAGAGCCCCTGGCCCTGAAGGCTACAAGCCCCCATAGCCCTTGCTGGCCACGGGCTCTTCTGCTCTTCCCCGGCTTTGGGGAGCCAGGTAATGGAAATTCACCCATTTGCCGCAGGTGACTTGCCAGCCCCTCAAGCCTTGTGAATTGGTACTGGGGTCTCATGGCCAATTCACAAAGGGTTAACTGTGAAAAACAACAACACACAGCAGAACAAAATGTCATTTATTAAAACGCAATTTGTTTTTCTTTACTTATTTCTGATCCTCTGTCCCACGACGATCACTGCTGACACCGTCAGTCGATTGTGATCGGTGTGCGCCAGGTGTGGGGGGGGGCACAGAGGATCCTGAGTCCCCTGCCCCCCCCATCCGCTCTCCAACGATCACTATTGACATCTGCCAGCTATGCTGGTGTCAGAATCGGCCTTTTATATTGGAAGAGAGGGAGGACATCATCCTGCTCCTCCTATAAAAGGTGGGGCTGTGGCGGCCAGCCGAGCTGCAGCTTGGCTTATTAGGTATGCGCAGCTAGGCTAGGTCCACTGCAATTCTGAGCTAAACCCAAAATATAGCAGCTTGAAATCCAAGCATATATAAAGCCTATACACTCATTTGTGAGAGTGAACTTTTCTGTAGCCATATTGTATGTATCTTTTTGTGATTGTGCTTGCTACTATATTTTTGATGAATTTAATATATATTCTATATATAATAAATATAAGATTTATTGATGCAGATCTGCATGTTACACCTCAAAGAGGGACAAATGAGAACAACGAGGGGCAGGGGCACATGGACTCAAAAGAGGGACAGTCCTTGCAAATCAGGGACAGTTGGGAGGTATGCACCTGTATGCCATGGGAGCTGATCTTAGGACCTAGCCCAGTCTCTACTTTTGGGCTGGACAGGAATGCTGCAGGACAAACATTGAGTAGGTGTTTTATTCTAAGTATACAGCACATCCTGTTCCAGAAGATATTCCTTACTCTTGGGTTCTACATCCAGTAGATGGTGCTGGACTGCAGAGACAGAAAAGTGGCTCCTCCCGGCCCCATATATACCAGGGACCTCCCACAAATCCCCCAGTTCTTCTCTGCAGTCTGGGCTGCGATGACTAGAAGATGGCTCTTTCTACTCGTAGGTGAGCGGGGCTTATTAGCCTGCGGCCCTGTAGGACTATTCCCACCCATTCCTTTCTCTGCCTCCCAGCTTAGGCTGCGCTGGTCGGGTGATGGTAGGCAGCACCGCTGCTAGGTGCTAAGGAGCGCTGCTCCAACCGCAGTCCCCCACCAAAGGGTAGGCGGTACAGGCCCGTGGTGAGCCTTATGGGATGGGCCTGTGCTCCCTCTGGCTTCACCTACCCCCCCACGCTTACATCTGACTCCTAGTGAGGTGCATACCAGTGGGGAGTCTCAACCTGATTTGGCTGCTCGGGTGGCCAGCATTGAGAGACATATTGCTGGCTCTGGCCCGCGTAAGGCTTCTGCTAAGAAGCGGCATTTATCACCTGGTGTTTCCCTCTTTCCTATGGAGGCTGAGGAATTTTTTGACGTTACCGGTTATACCCCCATGGAAGAGGGGGAATTATTTTCTGATTCAGAATCATCTGAGGAACAATCTAGGGTGTATGGTGCCGATTCTGGGTCTGACCCATGGGCTTCAGATGATACTGACAGGCTTTTAGCTCAGATTTTTGAAGTACTCTGTATCTCTCCTCCTGCCGTGGCTCCGCGGCAGCAGGGGGAGCTGTTTCATACTGTCAAACCACGCTTGGAGTTTCCTGAACAATCTCATTTTAATAATCTGGTGCTCATGGAGTGGAAACGGCCTAGCCGGCTCCCCGGGGTGCCAAAGTGTTGGGATAAGCGGTATCCCTTTCCTGCTGAAATGGTTAAACGGTGGTCATGTCCTCCAGAGGTGGATGCATCAGTTCTGGGTTTGTCCAACACATCCGTCATGCATTCCCCTGACTCTACTACACTGATGGATGGGGAGGACAGGACAGCACGTCCTGTTCCACCCCACCCTTGTTATCATTATTTTTAGTTACATCTTTATGGTGATTGTTCAATTTTTTATAAGAGTTATAGTTCTCCCGGTTTCATTTTAACTGCTTTTCAATACTGGGAAATTTGTGGGAGGTCCCTGGTATATATGGGGCCGGGAGGAGCCACTTTTCTGCCTCTGCTGTCCAGCGCCATCTACTGGATGTATAACCCAAGAGTAAGGAATATCTTCTGGAACAGGACGTGCTGTATACATATAATACCAATTCTACAGGTGAGTAATCACAGAATTGTATTTTTATGTTTAGCCTGGGAGGGTAGCTTTGGGGACTAAATGACAGGTACTGCAGGGAACCCGCAAAGTACACCAGAAGTGTCAACCCCTGATGCCATTACAGTTTTGGTGTGTGTCAGTGAAGAGGCATGCCATGCACTGCCTCATTAAGCTCTCTTTGTCTAAAATAGGAGCCACATCTCCTTAATCTGCAGGGCTGGGGCCAGATCTATTTCAGGGGTAAGTTTTGTCCCTGCGGGTCTGGCTGGATCAGTTGCAGGGGAGGTAAGTGGAGTATTCTTTGCCTTTACAATTACTATCCTATGGATGCACTTTAATCATTGCCAGAGAAACAAACATTTAAAATGAATCCACAGCCAAAAAGACATAAGAGCTCACTTACACCCCTACCCGGGGGCATCCTGATTTGGGTTGATTATTGCTCTTAAACTAGAGGGGCAAACTGGAGGGGCACCAAATCAGTGCACTGTGAGTGGGGGTATAGGTATAACTAAAGCATTTTTTGAGCTTTAGGACCACTTGCAAATGGTAAACCCACTTTTGGTTCATCAGACCCCCAATAAAAACGATTGTTACCTGCCAAGGCTGCCTTGCAGGAGGTGTACGACAAAGAACAAGCCCATCATAGAGAATCATAGCCAGTCTTGTCTCATACACCACAGCACACACACCAGAAACGCACGCCCTTGACCTGAGCACTCTGGTTTGTCCAGCAGCATGCTCAAGAGTCACTTAACTAACCCTAATAATCTAAAACCTAAACAACAACTAAACCTAGTTTTAATATCTATCTTTTATACACATTTTTACTTAAAGAATGTGTATTGTGAAATTGTGTAATATTAAAAATCCATATAAACACGTGGGCTAATGAGAGGAGGGGTCACTTATACACCTGAACTGAATAATATTCCTAAACTTGTGGTTTTCAGGGGTGACAGGTTTGAGTGTATCAGAAGTGACAGAACCGGTCCCCCCCTGATATTCACTTCCTTCTATTAAAATAAAGCAAATCAAGTCTGACTGGAAATTTCTTGAGGCCGGGTTATATAAGTGAACCCTCCTCCCCCCCATCCAGCATATTTATATGGCTTTTTATCACTGGCTCATTGTTTGCGCTAGTTTTGCTTTAAACCGGAATTTCAGCATCATTTAATGAAAGTCCTTAAAAGAAAAAACTATTCCCCAGCATCTAAAATCAATATATTTTAAGTTTTTAGTCACTAACATATTATTTTTTCCCATGCTGGGCTTCAACTTCAATCTTTAGCTCTAGGTTACGGGCGCCGTCATCTTGCTTCAGAAGCATCACATATTGATGAGAGAGGTGAAAAGTACAGGGGGCGGGTTATAGCTGTGCTTTGTACATACAAAACAGAGCTGGGGTTAGGAAAAGGAAAGCAATCCCAGAATGCAGAGTGGCATAGTCAGAAGACACTTCCTGTCTGCAGGCAGCCTTAGACTTCAGGGGCCACCATCTTGGATGTTAAAAGGCTCAAAAAACCCAATAAGTGCAGGTAGGATGATTTTTAATGTGGGCAATCTGTATGTACAGGGTGGGTAAAGATACAAGATAGGCTCTTATTCAGGGTGAAGGTCTGCTTTAAGTCCAAAAAAATGTCATGTCCAAAGCTTCTGGACCCAAAGTTGACCATTCCTACATGCCATAACATTGTTGCCATCTTGCAAACATCTTGCATGCAATAAGAAAAGAATGATAACTCATCCTGAGTTACTCTGGTGTGGTGCGCATCCAAGGGACAAACGATTACAAGTAGTTAGTGTCCCACAGATGTCTGAACGAGAGCTCTGCTCCTATGATGCCCTTTTATATTTGCTCAACGTATTGTATCTTTTTTAAGTAATACAACCAAGCCCAAAACTCATATCGGTAAACAGATGGTAGGAACAGATCTATGCTTTAAGTTTGTTCCATACTCCAAACATGTAGCCCACATTAACTCAAGTACTGTTGCAAGCATCTTGACTATCCAAATATCCCATAGTGTCTCATTTAGAGAAATACGCATAATACACTTAACATAACACTCATTATATTCTGCGTGGTTGAGTATAAACCTTTTAGTGGTAGCAGGAGGTAAATAATGAATAAGCTGGTAATTACTTTGCGGTGTAAATTCTCTACTAAGTGACAGATCGAGAGGAGCCCTCGGCAACAACCTTCTTTGCCTGAAGGAAATCTCATACTGCAGTACGTATTTTTTTGTTGATTCAGCCATAATCCGTTAACAGTCTTACATTTTACAGACATATTACACAAAAGTGTTATCAAGTTCATGGCTCCCTCCGCAGAATGACACTTCTGTACTCATTAACAATCTGTGAGGGGTACAAGGCTTAGAAAGTGCTTCGAATGTAAGAAAATTGGGCCTGGGTGATACTCAATACCCAATGGAACCGAGGTTCTGAATGAAATCCAAGGGCTCCAGATTGTGAAAAAAACTCTACATGGAGTATGATCTTGTATAATTGGCCCCCATGCACTCCTTAACATTACCCTGCCAACTATCAAAAACATTTGCTATGTGTTGAATTCATGGAGGGCCCCCCATACAACCGTTATGTTGTGGAAGCTTATTCTTAGCAAAGAAACCCATAGAATCCACTTTGCAAGTTATATCAATCAAATTCCCAGCTGGTAAATCCTTTGCTGTGCACTGAGAAGCTAAATTAACCCATGTGTGCCATCTACAAGTTTAACAAGTGTCAAAAGTTGGTCTGTGTATAAAGGCTCCCCATGCAACCCATGCCAGGTCAGTAGACTCTTCTCAACATTGAATGAGTAGTATACAGCACGTCCTGTTCCAGAAAGATATTCCTTACTCTTGGGTTATACATCCAGTAGATGGCGCTGGACTGCAGAGACAGAAAAGTGGCTCCTCCCGGCCCCATATATACCAGGGACCTCCCATAAATTCCCCAGATCTTCTCTGCAGTCTGGGCTGCGATGACTAGAAGATGGCTCTCTCTACTGGCAGGTGAGCGGGGCTATTAGCCTGCGGCCCTGTAGGACTATTCCCACCCGTTTCCTTTTACTGCCTCCCAGCTTAGGCTGCACTGGTTTGGGTGAAGGTAGGCAGCACCGCTTTTAGTTGCTAAGGAGCACTGCTCCAACCGCAGTCCCCCACCAAAGGGTAGGCGGTACAGGCCCATGGTGAGCCTTATGGGATGCCCCTCCCGCGTCTTTTGCCCCTCGCCCCCTGTCTCTGCAGTTGGCACCCTTTAGGCTGGCTGTTGCTTCCCCTTCACTCTCCCTGGTAGATCTGGGGGGGGGGGGTGCATGTCTTGTCTATATGATTTATGTGATGATCCCCTTTGAATTGGTTGCACTGTGGTCTTTTGACGCCGCCGCATGCTTGTACTTCGCTCCGCGGTCGGCGGCGACATCGCCTCAGGCGCTGCTGCGCCATCATTGGCTGGCCTTGTCATGTGGGCGCGTTTTCGCACTCTTCGGGGGGGGCGGGCCTTGCGGCTGACGCGTTCTGCATCACTGTCTCAGCGGCTTGCCCCTCGAGGTATATGTGTGCGCCATTTTAGTTCTCTGCTGCATGTGTCTGGCATCTCCCTATCGCGGTCCGTAAGTGCCCCTGCGGGCTGATTTAGTTTGTATTTCTCTGTATTGCATATTGCTTATGGGATCTTTTTGCTTATATCTTGCAGGCGGGTCAAACTTTTGTGGTTTTTCCCGGTCCTATCCCCTCTATTTAGCGTTAACTCCCTATTGGAGGGATATTGTATTGTATATCTCCCACTTCCCTAGCGGGCTATTGGGGCATCCCAGGTAGCCTTATTGGCGTCAATCCCAATTGGCCTATTGTGCCACAATACTCACCATATGGAGGCTTCTCAGGATAATGTGCTTGAGGTTCCTTCGGGACAAGCCCGGCTGTGTGTGGCGTGTGGGGTATCCCCTATAAGTGATGATGTCAGGGTGTGTGTACACTGTGCCCAGCAGACGTTTGCACTGCAATCTGGGTTACCGGTAGCTGGGCCTGCGCCCCCTCGAGCTTCGCTTACCCCCCCCCACGCTTACATCTGACTCCCAGTGAGGTGCATACCAGTGGGGAGTCTCAACCTGATTTGGCTGCTCGGGTGGCCAGCATTGAGAGACATATTGCTGGCTCTGGCCCGCGTAAGGCTTCTGATAAGAAGCGGCATTTATCACCTGGTGTTTCCCTCTTTCCTAAGGAGGCAGAGGAATTTTGTTTACGTTACCGGTTATACCCCCCCTGGAAGAGGGGGAATTATTTTCTGATTCAGAATCATCTGAGGAACAATCTAGAGTGTATGGTGCCGATTCCGGGCCTGACCCATGGGCTTCAGATGATACTGACAGGCTTTTAGCTCATATTTTTGATGTACTCTGTATCTCTCCTCCTGCCGTGGCTCCGTAGCAGCAGGAGGAGCTGTTTCATACTGTCAAACCGCGCTTGGAGTTCCCTGAACAATCTCATTTTAATAATCTGGTGCTCAAGGAGTGGGAACGGCCTAGCCGGCTCCCCAGGGTACCAAAGAGTTGGGATAAGCGGTATCCCTTTCCTGCTGAAATGGTTAAACGGTGGTCATGTCCTCCAGAGGTGGATGCACCAGTTCTGGGGTTGTCTAACACATCCATCATGCCGCGCTCCGTCCGGTCTGTGCCTCTGCCATTATGGCTGTTGCTATTAAAAGCCTGCTCAGGGGTCTCTTAGATGGGGCCCCTGATGATGCAGGTAGTGAAGAGTATAGAGCTCTTCTGCGTTGTGAGGAATTTGTTGCATATGTTCTCTCTGCCTTGGATGATACCATTAGAATGTGTGGCAGGGCATCTGCCTTGTTGGTGGCGATACGCCACTCGGTCTGGCTGCGCCAGTGGGCAGCTGACAACGCTGCTAAGAAGGCTCTCACTGGGTTTCCCTTCAAGGGGCTACGCATCTTTGGTGAACGTCTGGACTTGTTTGCTAAGGGTGGCAAGTTACCTCAGCGTAGAAGGCAGCCCCGGTCCTTTCGGGGTTCAGGTGCCTTTTCTCCTTCCTTCAGGGGCTCCAGAATTGGATGGGGAGCTTCCTTTGCTAGAGCCCGTGGAGTTTTTTGGGGCAGGGGCAGAGGACCTGGCCGCCCTGGCCCCCCCTGGGGTCACAAGACTAAGTCCTCCCCCAAGCCCCATCAGACATGAAGCGGCGCCCCCCCCCCCATCCGGGTGGGGGGGCGGCTTCGGCTTTTGGCTCATGTCTGTTGGCTTCACGTCTCAGACCGGTGTCCTCCGGTTACAAGATAGAGTTTTCAGCCTGGCCGCTCCCAAGATTCATCAAATCTTGGTTAGCTCAAAACCCCCTGTCAGCTCAGGGTCTGTCCCTGGCTGTTCAAGGCCTTCTGGAACTGGGTGTCATCTGCCGGGTGCCCTTGGTGGAAAGGGGCAAAGGCTATTATTCCAATCCCCAAAAATATGGGTCCATCAGACCCATCCTGGATTTGAAGCACCTCAACAAATTTGTCAGATTCAGACACTTTCGCATGGAGACTCTGCGCTCAGCTGTGACTTTCCTACGCCCAGGGGATTTCATGACCTCTGTAGACATCAAGGATGCTTACCTTCACGTACCTATCTTTCCAGATCATCAGAGATTCCTCAGGTTCGCTCTGGAGGATCAGCACTACCAATTTGTGGCCTTGCCCTTCGGTCTCACCTCGGCTCCCAGGGTATTCACCAAGGTGCTGGCAGGCATGATGGCTCTGCTGAGATCTCAGGGCATTCGCATTCTTCCCTACTTGGACGATATGCTTATCGCTTCTCAGTCCTTCCATCAGGCAGAGCTGGACACTCAGTGGGTGGTGTCCACACTGGAGTCATTCGGCTGGGTGATCAACCACCCCAATTCCCTGTCTCCTTCCATGGTGAAATACTTTCTGGGCATGATTCTGGATTCATCTCAGGTCAAGATCTTTCTTCCTCAGCAGAAGGTGGAGAGTCTTCAAGAGAAAGCTCAGCTCCTTCTGTCTTGTCCTCATCCATCAGGCGGGGAATGCAGCTGGTGGGCCTGCTTCGAAGCAGTTCCATATGCTCAGTTTCACATGAGGCCTTGTCACGCTCAACTCACCTGCGTCCCGGTCCCGCGCTGTCTCCGGGTGGCCGGTCGCAGCATCTCCTGCTCGACAGCCACACCGAGCGGAGGCGGCAGCTGTGGCGGCTCGTGCGGCGCCGAGCACGTCCACTCTCCCTCCTCTCTTCTGCGTCCCCGGCTCCTGCCAGCATGCTCGCGCGCGTGTGCGACTTCTATACCCTCCGGCGGGCGCTCTGTGTGCAGGCTCAATTAAAGGGCCAATGAGCCCAAGGTGATGTGGGGCAAACAACGCCCCTTGTACTGAGTTAGGGCCAATTAGCCCAAGGGACGTTTTGGGCTATACGCCCTTTCTGCTTGCGGAGCCAACAAAAATTAGGGTTATAATAAGCACCAATCACGCACTCACTTCCCCATCTCAAATCATATCTGGAGTCCTATAAAGGCTTCACTTTGTCAGTTGCTCAGTGCCTGTGATAGTGCCTTGTTGGTCCTTGCTTATCTACTGAATTGTTCTCTGTTTGATCTCCGTTGCCGGCCCCTGCCTGAACCGACTACTCTCTGATTGATCTCTGCTGCTAATCCACGACCATCCTGACTGCTGCCAGCCTTGATCCCTGCTTCATACCTTGACCTCGAGCTGCCTTGAAATCTCTGCTTACCCGGTGTTGACCTCTGGCCTGTCTTTGGACTTCCTAGTAATTCCTGCTTCATCACTGAGACTCGCTCTGCTCCCGCTCTTTGTTATTGGTTCTCCAGACCTCCACCCAGTAAGCTCCCATCCTTTGAGCCATTTAAGTCCTGGGGGCAACCGATCCCGGGCAGGCGTACACTGCGTCCCGGCAAGCGGGGACTCCTACAGGTGAAGCTAGCTGCGGAGATTGGGGGTTGAGGGCTTACCCGGAGGCTTGGAGTTACCTGAGCATGACATTATCACAGGCCACACGATGGATGACCTGGTACAGCAAGTGCAGGCCATGGCCCATTGCTATAAATCAACTTGCTCAAAGAGTGGCCACACAAGAAACCAGACAGATTCCTGCATCTTCAGTACCACCTCATGTGTCAGAGCTGAAGGTCCCGCTACCGGAGAAGTTTTGGAGACCGTGCCAAGTTCTCCAATTTCAAGAACTCATGTGAACTTTATTTCAAGTTGAGACCCCTATCTTCAGGCACTGAAGCCCAGCGGGTGGGTTTGGTAATCTCCCTGTTACAAGGAGATCCTCAGTCTTGGGCATTCAATTTGTCCCCCAATGATGTCGCCCTGCACTCGGTTACGGCCCATTTTTTTAGCTATGGGCGTGTTATATGCTGACCCGGACAAACAGTCTACAGCCGAGAACAGGCTCCGGGGCCTGAAACAAGGATGAAATACGGCGGAAGAATATAGCTCTAAGTTCTGCCGTTGGGCGGTAGAGTCAGGTGGAATGACCCTGCCTTGTGTAGCCAATACAGAATGGGTCTTTCTGAGAGCATCAAAGATGCACTAGTGAATTTCCCTCCATCTTCAGATCTAGACCAGTTAATGCAGGTCACCATCAAGATAGACCGTCATCTCAGGGAGAGAGCTAGGGTTCACACGTCCTTCAGACCCTTCCAAAACCCTAACCCACAGTCTTCTCTTAGGGAAAATACTCCTTCCTCCTCTCAGGAGGAACCCATGCAGGTTGGGAGAGCTCATCTTTCCCAAGATGAGAAGCAGCGTAGACGCTCTTTGGGGTTATGCTTATATTGTGGGAACCTGGGACATGTTGCTAGATCCTGTCCTAACAAGGGGAACTCGGCAGGAGACTTCCACGCCTAGATCAGGGGAAGAGTACTGATCTAGGTGGGTCTGTTTGCAACTCTCACTTGAATAAAATGTTAATCCCTGTATACCTTTTTCTGGGGTTCTTCCAGAAAGTCAGTTTGTGCTTTTGTTGATAGTGGAGCTGCAGGCAACTTCCTGGACAGAAACATGATCTCCACCTTGGGGATTCCATTGGTGCCCCTCGGGAAATCTCTCCAGGTCCTGGCCATTAATGGGAAGGCCATCCAGGGGGGTCCGGTCAATACTAAGACTCCACCTCTCAAATTAGTTGTTGGGTCCTCCCACTCTGAGTTCATTGAATTCTTGAGATCTTTGACTGTCCCGAAACACCAGTGGTTTTAGGATACCCTTGGTTGAAACTCCACAATCCCATCTTAGACTGGCAGTCTGGGGAATTAGTTAAATGGAGTAACTTCTGTATGAGTCATTGTTTTTCCACTGCCCTCAGAAGTTCTCAGATGTTACCCCAAGGGTTACCTCATCCGTACGCTGATTGGGCTGGCGTTTTTTCCGAATGTTCGGCTGACACTCTCCACCCACATAGGACCTACGAATGCCCCATTGACTTGCTCCCTGGATCCATTCCTCCTAGAGGAATTAGTTAAATGGAGTAACTTCTGTATGAGTCATTGTTTTTCTGCTGCCCTCAGAAGTTCTCAGATGTTACCCCAAGGGTTACCTCATCCGTACGCTGATTGGGCTGACGTTTTTTCCGAATGTTTGGCTGACACTCTCCCCCCACATAGGACCTACGACTGCCCCATTGACTTGCTCCCTGGAACCATTCCACCTAGAGGTAAAATCTACAACCTTACCCGGCCTGAGGAGCAAGCAATGAGGGATTACATCTCTGAGAATTTGAGTAAGGGGTTTATCCGCCCCTCGACATTGCCTGCGGGGACTGGGTTCTTTTTTTGTGGAAAAAAAGGATGGAGGTTTGAGGCCTTGTATTGATTACAGGGCTTTGAACAAAATCACTATAAAAAAAACGGTATCCCTTACCTTTGAGGATGAGTTGTTGGCGCTCAGATCTTCTCCAAATTAGATTTAAAAGGGGCCTACAACTTGATTCGTATTCGGCAAGGGGATGAGTGGAAGACGGCATTTAACGTGAAGGACGGCCATTGTGAGTATCTGGTCATGTACTTTGGTCTTTGTAATGCTCCAGCCGTCTTCCATGACTTCGTAAATGACGTTTTTCGAGATTTGGGTAGATTCGTGGTTATTTACTTAGACGATATCCTCATTTTTTCTAATTCATTGTCTGAGCATAGACATCATGTATAATTAGTTCTTCAAAATTTTAGAGAGAATAATTTGTATGCCAAGATTTCTAAATGCATGTTTGAGGTCACCACTGTTCCCTTCTTGGGATATGTGATATCTAACCAGGGTCTGGAGATGGATGCTGTTAAGATTTCGGCAGTGAGGGATTGGGTTCAACCCAAGACCTTGAAAGAGTTACAGCATTTTTCAGGCTTCGCGAATTTCTATCGACTCTTCATCAGGGGTTTTTCCCATATTGTGGCCCCTCTTACTAACCTTACCCGTAAGGGCGCCTTTACCGAGAATTGGTCACCATCTGCCAATAAGGCCTTCCTGGCTTTGAAACAGGCTTTTACCTCAGAGCCTGTTTTAATTCACCCTAACGTAAACAAGCCCTTTGTCATTGAAGTAGATGCTTCCGAGTTGGGCGTGGGGGCAGTTTCATCACAATACTCTGACCATCCTGAGCGTTTGCATCCCTGCGCTTACTTCTCGTGGAAGTTTAGCACCGCAGAGCAGAACTGCGATGTGGGGAACAGGGAATTATTGGCGGTCAAACTGGCCTTTGACGAATGGCGTCACTAGCTGGAGGGTTCGCTGCATCCGGTCACGGTCTATACCGACCACAAGAACCTTGAATACATCAATTCAGCAAAAAGACTAAACTCTCGTCAGGGGCGCTGGGCATTATTTTTCTTGCGGTTCAACTTCATAATCACATTACAGGCCAGGAGCTAAAAATACAAAAGTAGACGCCCTGTCTCGCTTGTTCGGGGAATGTAAAGATAGGGGTGATATGGGTGAACCGTTTTTGCCTCTTAGTTGCGTGGTGGGGGCATTACTTCCTGATCTATCGGATACTTTGGCGCCATTCCAGAACGAATCTCCTGTAGATGTACCTTTGGGGTGTCAGTTTGTTCCACCGCACCTGCATACCGATGTTATACGCGAGTTTCATGATACAAAGACCGCCGGTCACCTGGGGAATCGGAAAATGTTTGCCCTAGCCCGACGCCATGTATGGTGGTCTACTATGCGGCGCGACATCTCCTCCTTTGTCGGTGCATGCTCTGTGTGTGCGCGAAGTAAGGGGTTACACAAGGCCCCTAGTGGGTGCTTGGTTACATTGGAGATTCCTAAAGAACCCTGAACTCATATATCCATGGACTTTATAGTTGATTTGCCACCTTCACATGGAAACACTGTTGTTTGGGTGGTCGTCGACCGTTTTAGTAAAATGGCACATTTTATCCCTTTGCCCAAACACCTGTCGGCTTCTGAGCTTTTGCGGCTATTTATTTCACATATTTTCCGCATCCATGGCATACCGTCTAATATAGTCTCTGATCGAGGCGTACAATTCACCTTGCGTTTCTGGAAGAACTTTTGCTCGCGGTTGGGGATTCGGATATCTTTGTCGTCTGCATACCATCCTCAATCTAATGGTCAGACTGAAAGAGCCAATCAAAGCCTTGAACAGTAATTACTTGTTACATTTCTGACGCTCAAGATCAGTGGTCAGAATTCGTTGACTTTGCTGAATTTGCATACAATAATGCGCCGAGTGAGAGTACCAAAGTGACCCCGTTCTTCTGAAATTTTGGGAAAGATCCCAGAGGTTCTTCTCTCTCAGGGTCTCCTTCCGATTTACCGGCATTGGAGGAGTGGCTCCAAGAGCGGAAGAACATCTGGACCCACGTCCAAGAGACTTTGAATAAGACTGTTTTGAAATACAAAAGATTCGCCGATCGCCGCAGGTCTCGAGAACCCGCATTTCAGGTTGGAGACCTCGTTTGGGTATCTACTAAAAACATTTCTCTCCGGCAACCTTCCAGTAAGTTGGGACCCAAGTTTATTGGCCCATTCCCAATTACTCAGAAATTCAGTAATGTAACCTTTAAGGTCCAACTTCCATGAACCATGAGGATCCCAAACTCATTTCATGTGTTGCTGCTAAAACCAGCTAAGAATGCACCACTTCCATCCTCGTCACCAATTCTAGTTGATAACGAACCAGAATATGAAGTTAACAAGATTCTTGACTCACGTAGGGTCCGTAATGCGTTGCAATATCTGATTGACTGGGTTGGCTTCAGGCCAGAGGAGAGATGTTGGGTTGCAGCAAGGGATGTACATGCTAAAATTCTTATTAAGAAATTCCATTGCGACAACCCAGGGAAGCCTGGTAAGGGTCCAGAGGCCCCTTGTGAAAGGGGCGGTAGTGTCACGCTCAACTCACCTGCATCCCGGTCCCGCGCTGTCTCCGGGCGGCTGGTCGCAGCATCTCCTGCTCGACGGCCGCGCCGAGCGGCGGCAGCTTGTGTGGCGTTAAGCACGGCTGCTCTCCCTCCTCTCTTCCGCGTCCCCGGCTCCTGCCAGCGTGCTCGCGCGCGAGCTCGTGACTTCTATACCCTCCGGCGGCGCTGCACACAGCGCGCCCGCCGGAGGCTCAATTAAAGGGCCAATGAGCCCAAGATGATGTGAGGCAAACAACGCCCCTTGTACTGAGTTGGGGCCAATTAGCCCAAAGGAGGTTTTGGGCTATGCGCCCTTTCTGCTTGTGGAGCCAATAAAAGTTAGGGTTATAATAAGCACCAATCACGCACTCACTTCCCCATCTCCAATCATATCTGGAGTCCTATAAAGGCTTCACCTTGTCAGTTGCTCAATGCCTGTGATAGTGCCTTGTTGGTCCTTGCTTATCTAGTGAATTGTTCTCTGTTTGATCTCCGTTGCCGACCCCTGCCTGAACCTACTACTCTCTGATTGATCTCCTTTGCCGACCCCTGCCTGAACCGACTACTCTCTGATTGATCTCTGCTGCCGACCTTTGCTAATCCACGACCATCCTGACTGCTGCCAGCCTTGACCCCTGCTTCGTACCTTGACCTCGAGCTGCCTTATCCAACTGTATTGTCGCAATCTATGCTTACCCGGTGTTGACCTCTGGCCTGTCTTTGGACTTCCAAGTAATTCCTGCTTCGTCACTGGGACTCGCCCTGCTCCCGCTCTTCATTATTGGTTCTCCAGACCTCCACCCAGTAAGCTCCCATCCTTTGAGCCATTGAAGTCCCGGGGGCAACCGATACGCCGGGCCGGCGTATACTGTGTCCCAGCAAGAGGGGGCTCCTACAGGTGAAGCTGGAGATTGGGGGTTGAGGGCTTACCCGGAGGGCTGGAGTTACCTGAGCGTGACAGGCCTCTTCAGCTTCACCTCTTGTCAGTATGGGATCGGGACCCTGTGTCCTTGGATCAGGTGTTTGTACTGTCCCCTCTGATCAGGCGGTCTCTATCGTGGTGGCTGGACTCAAGGAACCTGCTGGGGGGCAGATCCTCTCTGGCCCCCTGCTGGGAGACTGTCACCACAGATGCCAGTCTGACATGTTGGGGGGGGCTTTTGGAAGTGCCTGAAATTCCAGGGTAAGTTGGGTCCTCAGGAGGCCCATGCCCCTATCAACATTCTGGAATTGAGGGCGATCAGGTTGGTTCTCGCCCACTTAATCCCACACCTGCGGGGTCGGGCTGTTCAGGTCCGCTTGGACAACCAGACGGCGGTTGCCTACATCAATCATCAGGGAGGGACCCAGAGCAAAGGGCCCTCAAGGAAGTGTCCATCTGTAGCTGTGTACGTCCCGGGGGTGGAGAATCTGGAGGCAGACTCTCTGAGCAGGGGGACCTCTCGTCTGGGAGAATGGCCCCTCAGCAGCAGGGTGTTTCGCTCCCTGTGCCACCGCTGGGGTCAGCCAGATGTGGATCTGTTTGTGTCCCATCACAATCACAAGCTTCCAGTCTTTGTCTCTCTGTCCCAGGATCCTCTGGCCTTGGCCATGGATGCCCTGGCAATGTCTTGGGCGAGGTTTTAGCTCCTGTATATGTTTCCCCTGTTTCCCCTGCTGGGCCGGGTGCTGCGCAAGATAGCTCAGGAAAGGGTGCCAGCCATACTGGTGGCCCCCTGTTGGCCAAGAAGAGTGTGGTTCGCAGACATTGTGCAGCTGGCAGTAGATCAGTACGCCCTGCCCCAGGTTCCAGATCTGCTCACTCAGGGGCACCTACACCACCCCAATTTACAAACGCTGGCTTTGACGGCCTGGCTGTTGAAACCTCCATCTTGATGGAAAAAGGGCTGCCGGCCTCTGTTGTAAATACCATGATCAGGGCTAGGAAAAGGTCCTCTTCTTCCATCTACTACAGGGTTTTGCGTACTTACATTGACTGGTGCGAGTCTAACTCGCTTCCCTGTCATGAGTTTTCTATTCCTAGGATTCTGGAGTTTCTGCAACATGGTTTGGATCTGGGTCTTCAGCTCAGTACTCTGAAAGGTCATGTTTCTGCCATGGCCATTTTTTCCCCAAGGATCCTTTACTCAGCATCCCCTGGTCAAGACCTTCTTCCAGGGGGTTACTCACGTGCATCCCCCACGTAAGCCTATGTTACCAGTCTGGGACTTGAACTTGGTCTTATCTATCCTGCAGGGGTCTCCCATTGAGCCCTTGCAATGGGCCCCTTTGTCCATTCTGACGCTTAAAGTGGTCTTTTTGGTGGCTATCACTTCTGTTAGGCGTGTTCCTGAGTTGGTGGCGCTTTCCATCAAGCCTCCTTATTTTGAGAGGCACCAGGACAAGGTGGTGTTTCGTTTTAAGCCAGATTTTCTGCCTAAGGTTGTTTCTGCCTCTTCATTCTTTGGATGTGGTCAGGACTCTAAAGTTCTATTTGGTGGCTACTGAATCCTTCAGGAAGACTGATGCTCTTTTTGTGCTCTCGTCTGGACCTAAGAAGGGACTGGCTCCGGCTAAGTCCACTATCAGCAAGTGGATACAGCAGGCTGTCATACAGGCCTACTCTGCTAAGGGGAAGGAGCCTCCCTTCCGCCTTACTGCTCATTCTACTCGTGCTATTGGTGCCTCTTGGGCTTTTGTGGCACCACGCTTCTGTTGAACAAGTTTGCACGGCCGCCACTTGGTCTTCTGTTCATACTTTTTCTAAGTTTTACAGGGTTGATGTTAAAGTGGACCAACACCCAAAATACCTTAACTCTATTCACTGTAATGTAAAAAGACACTTACCTTTTGATGACTGTTGGAGCCGTCTGTCCCTCGCTGAGCCTGTAATCTTAATAATTCATCACCGGAAGTCCCGCCCTCCGTTGATTTTCATCTTGTCCATCAGGCTTGTCCGTTCATTTGCATATTTTGTCCGTCGCTGAGCTCTTCTTTGTTCTCGCGCTGCTTCTGTTTCTTCTTCTCTTCTCATGACGTCATCCGGGGGGCGTGGCCTCTCGCTGCTCTCGGGAGCGAGCATGACTCCCCATGGTGGAAGCGGGGAGGCTGGCTGCGCTGTCAGCGGGCGACGGAAGCCGGCTTCCGCAACCCGCTGACAGCGCAGCCAGCCTCCCCGCTTCCACCATGCTGTGTGTAGATTAAGCTTACACCAGCCACGTCACAAACTGAAGACCAATCAGGGCTTCCTAAGTTAGGAAGCCCTGATTGGTCTTCAGTCTGTGACGTGGCTGGTGATGATTGGAGCCTGCTGGACCCTGTGCAGTGAATATTAATTAGCCATGTGTGTGCAGTGTCTTCTGTTTTATGCCTCAGCGCCTCCTCCCTCTGTCGGCAGTTAGGTAAGCTTAATCTACACACAGCATGGTGGAAGCGAGGAGGCTGGCTGCGCTGTCAGCGGGTTGCGGAAGCCGGCTTCCGTCGCCGCTGACAGCGCAGCCAGCCTCCCCGCTTCCACCATGCCGGCATTTTTTTTTTATTTCAGGGCTTGGTGGGAGCGGGGAGGCCGGCTGCGCTGTCAGCGGGCAGCGGAAGCCGGCTTCCGCCGCCCGCTGACAGCGCAGCCGGCCTCCCCGCTCCCACCAGAGATGAGCGATTCCTTAAAGTTCGCCTCCCTTTCCCCAGTACCTTGGTCGGAAATCGCGCATGCGCAGTAGCGCTGATTTGGGTCAGGTGAAGCGCCGCTCGCTCCCGATGCAAGCGGCGCTTCACCTAACTACTGCGCATGTCCGTGATTTCATGTAGGAAGAGGTCAAACGATCTCTTCCTTTATAAAAAAAAAACAAGATGGCGGACAGATATTAAAATAGAAGCGACGCAGCGATGAAGCATCCGAGGTAAGTTTTTTTTTTCTTTACTATTTAAAACGAGTCCTGCTGCATATTTTGCATATTTTAAAAATACATAAAAAAAAAAAGGGGGGCAGGGTGTTGGTCCACTTTAAGGCCTCAGCTGATGCTGCTTTTGGCCGCAAAGTTCTGCAGGCGGCAGTGGTTTAAACTGTCTGCTGTTACTTTTGGGGATCCCACCCTACCTTACAGACCCTACCTTATATTGGATATTGGATGAGTAAGGAATATCTTCTGGAACAGGACGTGCTGTATACTTAGAATAATACAATTATAAAAATACATTTCTATGATTACTCACCTGTAGAATTGGTATTATATGTATACAGCACATCCTGTTCCACCCCACCCTTGTTATCATTATTTTTAGTTACCTCTTTATGGTGATTGTTCAATTTTTTATAATGGTTATAGTTCTCCCGGTTCCATTTTAACTGATTTTCAATACTGGGGAATTTGTGGGAGGTCCCTGGTATATATGGGGCCGGGAGGAGCCACTTTTCTGTCTCTGCAGTCCAGCACCATCTACTGGATGTATAACCCAAGAGTAAGGAATATCTTCTGGAACAGGACATGCTGTATACATATAATACCAATTCTACAGGTGAGTAATCACAGAATTGTATTTTTATAATGGTTTTAATGCCTTGTGTGTTATTTATATGTGTAATCGTTTGAAATACGCTTAACGTTCATTGGTTTGTGGTGCAACATATTGGTGGTGGTTATCCACTGGTACCAAAAATGGTTAAATGTGGGGCTGGCACTAAATGGAGGCACTTTCTTATATGCCATAAAAACCAAGAATTTTATTGGTATTTTGCACAAAACCCTGGCGCAACAATCACTGTATACATCCCATATTCAGAATTGATAAAATCACAAATGTGTGTATCCTTAAAAGTACGGGGGCCCCCCCATTCACCCATGCACACCAAATATCCGTCTTCACACAACCGCATCATTGCACTGCTATGGCTGGCCATCAATTCAAGTATTACTTAGTACATAGTACTACGTCCATCAATAACAGAATAAAGCTGCCTCACTCGGATAATATTTAGGGCTGCGTGCTGCAAACAATGCCGTGTTAACTTCACTTAACAGGGATGTTCCAGACATAAAGTGCCAAGTGCTTAAAAGTGGAAAGGATCAGAGGCTCCAGATTGTAGCAGCCCTTGGCTCATACATATTGCTCGCACATCACTCCATATTGTACATGGCTGTGGGTGACTTGTTTATGATGCTCATGCTCTGTATTTACACACTCGGAGGTAGGAGGTATCCGGCCGCAAACAGCGCTAGCGGCGGGAAGAAGTGGGCATGGTGGGGCCGGCCGGAGCTTCGTCAGGGTGGTTGGCAGCCAATCAACTCGCATCTTTATGCTGCTGTACCCTTTCTCCATAGGCCCTTCAGCCTATCAAAGACCATTCCACACTCCACAATCAGCATTACTGAGTCCTCAGTTGGACGGACTATGAGTCCCAGCAGCTCTGCCATTATACATGGCTTGCAATGTTTGCGAGGTATTATACATGGGAAAAACGAGGGGCCCATATAATAATCCTGCAATCTCCTTTTTCATACCACATGGCATTAGGGCAAAGGCAAATTTTCAGTAGTAGCAGCCATATCGATCATGATCGTACTATCATGTGCATTATCCACTGGTAGGCTTGGTTTATTCTCAAAGCGGGACAAAACCAGGGAATTTGACTTTCCTGGGTTTTGTTCTGTGCCCCGCTGTGTGGAACCTCCCTCCAGTTCACCCATAAAAACTCACCTTTCCACGCTCCAATGGCGCATGGGTGGGCTCTCGTCCAATGAGAGCCGTCTGCTTTGACAACGTCTTTAGGCAGGCGGCTCTCATTTACTTGAATGGGTCTGCCGCATGCCCCCGCATCCCTGGCCATGCGCGTGCTCCCGCCCCAACCTATCTTCTCATTTTCACACAGAGAGGCATCCCAATTCAGGCCAGCGACCGGCCCTGGAATCTTTTAGGTATTTTAGATCTTTTTGATTTCAGACCGACCGTGGTGGGTTTTGTTCCACTTTAAAGTGATTTACCACCTAATAAGAAATTAGTATTTCTTATAAGAAATACTTACCCTTTGTGCCATGCAGCCCAGCAACTCACCTGATCGATGGATCCTAGCTCTTGCTTCCCGCACCCCCCAGGCCTTAACTCCATTCACTGGCTCTTCATGTTCAGTGCACTCTCCCTGCCAACAGTCACAGGGGTGCGGCCATGGCCTCTTCTTTCTCTACAATGGAGGGGGTGTGTCAGGCCTCGGAACACCATCTCCATTGTAATGAATGGAGAGGGAGTGGTAGCACTCCTGTGACTGATGGCGAATTGCAAGCTCGATGCACCATGAATCCCAACCCGGGTTCTGAGTAGTGCAGGATGCGTGGGCTGTGCCACCGGTGAGTTGCTGATCACCGGACTTGGACCAGACAACTGTGTTGGACATAAGGTGAGTATACTTTTGTTATTTAATTGGGTTGTTATTGACTTTAACACTGAAAGGGGTAAATGAGCCTCCTCCACCCCCATGCCAGCTCACTTCCCAGCTGTTCAAAACCTGTTCTAACTGGTATCACCTTCCAAAACTGGTAAGTGATCTGACATGGGGTGGATGGTGTTAAGCTATATGTTCATGTACAGTACAATACTAGGCCAGGTGTCAGGGGGGACACGGCTTCAGAAAAGACTATGTTAAGTTTTTCCCAGAATAGGAAGGGTTAATGGTTGTTATTTATTTAAATTAATCCAAATAAAAAGATTTATTCAGCCTGACTGAAACCCATAGATTTCCCATCTCTGATTATCTGTCAGCAGGGCCGTATTAAATGTGATGGAGGCCCTGGGCACAAAATCTGGTGAAAGCACCAGATACAGTATTTTTTTTTTCCTTTTAACATAATAGTCCCGCCAAATAAGTGATTGGTGGTTGTCTGGCACCCACCCACTTACTGGAAACCCAGACTGATTCCCTTGTGCAGGTGCTGCTCGGGAAATCCTGCTTTGACATTCTGGGTGGGGGGTAGTGTAGTCACCCAGCTGGTCCCGCATTGAGCTGTCCGCAGCTGTGCTTGGTGGCTTATATGCAGTGAGCGGCCTCAGACAGCTCTGAAAGCACCCTTCACTGTAGCGTTGTTGATGGCGGCTTTGCTGCTGTAGACTCTCCATCCTGACCTGAGTTGGGTTGGACTGTCAGACAAAAGACCGAAAAGCCTCCGGGCCAAGACCATAACCCAAAGGTTGGTGGAGGCCCCTTTTGCAGATCAAGTGATGGAGGCCCCGGGGTGCATTCCCCTTGTGCCCCCTTATAATATGGCTCTGTCTGTCAGGAAACAAAGCTAAATTTACCCAATGAGGTAACAGCTAAAAAAAATGCTGACGTTGGGCTTCAAACCCCATTGTAAAACACATTATAGATACAGCCACATTATACATAGATAAATCAGAACCAGATAAGGTACAAAGGCAGAAACCAGATACCAACCTAGTCAGACCTTCATGGTATTGGAATATCTATTTTGTATGGCTTACCTGCATTCTGGTGATGTAGACAGGTTTGTTCATGATGATCCAACTTGCCGTCTCATAACAGGGAGGAATAGTCATTGACCCATCGTAAGTAATGTAACTAGTGGTTTCGGGATAAAGCTCTTCTATATTTAGCCCCTGTAGTAAATAGGCATCATCTGAGGATATATTGTGGAAAAAACAGCATTCAGTAACCAAATATAGGACTTAGAAGAAAATAGACATACAATGGATACAGACGTGAGTGCTTTTCTCACTCAATCAAAGGTGGACTTTTTAATTGGTCCCAGAATCTAAACCCTCCATCGACTGCTGAACCTCTCTGCAGGGCCAGATGGTACAGAACAGTTCTTTTATGGGGGCCCCTTCACCAACATCACACCGAATCAGTTCGAACTTGCCAGCCCCTCATACCTTTGGACCTGGTTATGTTGCCAGCTCCTGAGACAGGATTCATTACAGTCCAGCCAGCCTCATGTATTACCAGTAACCTGCCACATACTGTCAGAGTGGGGTCCCGGGCGTCTACATGATCAAGAGGTGCTCTCCCACCCGATACCGATGGTCAGATCATGGAAGTCTTGAGTTTGCCTATGTGTGCACGGACTGTGGGCACTGCTGTACAAGCACGAGCTCCAGGAGCTTTGCATGTCTGGGCTACAGTAGGTCTTGCGCAATCCCACCTCTTGTGCAGACATCTCCAGTGATAGGTGCTTTGTGTCAGCTATTTCTATCGGCTAACCTCCTGAGCACCAATCAGCTCTCCTTTGGTCCTGTTTAAAAGAGCTTCTGCCGGTTATATGGCACCAGAAGATTTCTGGATCAACTTACTGTGCCAGCTCTTGGTGAATTTGAATCTAACCTTGGATTTCCTGATGGTGTATAACCCAGCTTTACTCCCCAGACCTCGCTCCTGGATTAACCTTTTTAACTGTCTTGCATGACTGGGCTTACTATCTAGACCCTGCTCTTGGATTTTTCCGCTGAACTGACCCCCTGTTTATGACCTCGGCTATCCTGTTGACCTTGCAGCAGTGCCTGGTACCCTTGACCTCACCCTTGCTCCATTGTCTGCCTCATCTTTCAAACCAGTAACCACCACTGTCTGTCCAGACCCTTGTCTCCCCTCCGTACGTCCCTGCTCCCAATAACGCCTATAGATTGCTAAATGAACTTCTGGTCTTCAGTGACCAATCGTGAAATTAAGCCAGGTCTCCCCAATGAGGTCACTGAGCATAAAAATAAACATTTCTTATCCCAATGGCAGGGTTTCACAACCAGTGGTATAAATTCCATTGGTGGTGTTCAAGACCCTTTCAGTTGGCACTCGGAGAGGTAGCAGACTGACCTGCTCCCCAGCCTCATCTGCTGCCATCTATACTTCACACAAGCCTGATTTGCTCAGGTAAAAAACTGCTCCAAATGGTGATGCAAACTATTTATGCTTGTGTTTGTGGACTTGGGACATGGGACAACTCCCATGGACCACCCAGATGATACCTGAGGTAATTGGAAAATGGAAAGTTGTACTTGATTGAAAAAAAATTGGGAACCCCTATGTTTTGATTTTAACCCTAACCTTAACACGCTATCAAACCCATTCATGTATTATCCAGATTTGGGTTCTATGCACCTTGTGTTATAGTTTTATAAATGACTGCCTCTATACTCATGTAGCTGATCAGATACTCACTTTTATATGTTATTCTCGTTATCGTATCCCTGTTAAGCATTCGGTTTAGAAAAGGATTAGATGATTCTGTTACCTAAGGGCAGACAGGAAAAGGGAATTAAAATTAGGAGTACTCCATAGCAACACATTACAGTGGCAACTAATTCGTTGGCCAGCAAACTTAAGATCACAACCAGAAAATCCTACTAATAGGCTGCAGACATCATTCATCATTAAACATTTATCATTCTCTATTTTTCATGAAGTTATGCACTTGGTTATGCCTGAGGAAGCATTACCTGAAGATCAAAACAAGGTACGTGTAATACTGTGTAATACTGATCTAACCGGTTCCTGCCATGCTCAGAGGTTTTAAAGTTTCTTTTTATTTTTTTTGAATGTATGATCAGTTGTACTAATCTGCTTTTCTCTTTTGACGTTATGGAATTATCTTCTCACTTTATTAGTGGAACATTGGGGGAGGTTAAAACATCCCCAAAGCCTCACCAATCAGCTCTGCCCCCCCCCTCCGGTTTTGCCTTAGGGAAGTATATACTCACCTCGCCAAGGAATCCATCTTCTAGGTTCCTTTGGTTTCCGGGCGAATTGCTGAAGCGTGGCCGCCATCTTGCATCCTATAAGGCACTGTGCGTGGCTCTTGATCTTGCGCCTGCACAGTGCCCAATAATGGGATGCAATGGGGCCATCTGAAATCCCACAAAACTTGATTGGCACAGGACTTTGAAAAGCACGCGTTGTCACTAACAGAAGGCTAAGCTGGAGCACGGGGGGGGGGGGGAGGGATTGGGCCCTGAAGCAGCCGGATGTCGCCGCGGCTCAGGCAGAGGGTAGGCAAGTAGGGACTGATTGGGGGGAGGGAATCGGTCCCTTTTTATTTTCAGTCTGATGTTCCTCTTTAAAGCATTGCTGTGACACCTTGAAGGTTGTCAAGTTGGGAGCCTGGATAACTCACAGGCAATGCAAGAGACAGTGTCCTTCATCCAGCGTTACCTGCTGCAGTCTAGTAGGTCAGCTGGTTTCCAAATCTCCTACACAGAGGTCAATACGCTTCATCCAACCTCCAAGGGTCAACAATAATCAAGACAAGGGGAAAAGGGAAGCTATTTATTGCTCTTTTAAAATATTTATAGTGTTGTTTAGGCACAGTGAGGCCTACAGTATGCATAAAGCAGCTTATAGAAAATTCCACATGGCACTGATCACATTAAACAATGTAATTTAAGGTTTACGAAGATTTGTATAACATTGCCCAAGCTAATAACATGTCATGTATGCTTCTATGTCAGTATATGAGCTTCACAGCTTCACATATTATAAAATCAAAATTGTTTCATAATACTCATAAACAAAATAAGATAATACATCAGGGTTTCTAAAGATGACACAATTCTAACAATGTCCTGTAGCCAAAAATAATCAATATGTTTGTCGGCTATTGTTGACATTTGGAGGGTGGAGTCAGTTCTGGTAGGGAAGGATAGGTTCTCTGGAGAGAAGGTAAAGGAATAGGAGGCTACTAGTCTGGGACCAGATCATCATCCCTGAGGAAGCGAAGGGTGAAACACATTGGAAGAGAAAAAGTAAATTCTATATAGAAGTTCATAGGTAAATTGTGTTTTATGGCATATATGTACGTTTAATGTAAATGTCAAAGGAACTATTACTATAGTAAACTAATATTGGGAAAAAATTGACTTGTTTCTACGTGTGTTGATTTGGGAGGTGGAGTGGAGTGTGTGGTGGGAAGGATAGACGAATATGAGGCTCACATGTGTCGCAGAAAAATACCAAAATTATAAAATCAAAATTGTTTAATATATATATAGGCAGAATAGTATCTAATATATCAGGGTTTATAAAGAGGACACAATCCTAACAATGCTCTGCAGCCAAGAATATTACCTCTATGACCCTTTTAGTAATTTGGGGGTTTATATTGTATTTTAATAAATGGATTTGGCATAGCTATGCTGCACTGTGCCACACCATGCCTGCTTAGCTAGATGACAAAGACCAATATTTACCAGTATGTCAGACATGGCCAGGCCCAACAAATTTCAGTTGTGGTCAGTATGGTAGGGGAGGATAGGACATATTGATAGTAGGTAAAGGAATTTAAGACTGAAGGATAATCCCACTCTCAAATAACAAAGCATAATACTGAGTAGGAGGAAACAATAAAAATAGAGATAAAAACATAATAAAAAATGTAAAGGGAGGGCAGTCTTTCTGTTGGCTGAGAGATTCCCATAGACCAGGAGCTGGTGGAGGTTGCTTGATACCACCAACACACCCACAGGTTGAGATTAGGAGGATATCTAGGACACAACATTGGTGCCCCTTTGAGATACTTACCTCAATCTAGTGTCATCATGATTGCCTGCTGCATCTTGCATCTTCATCTTGCTGGCTGGAGCAAAATCCCAACCCCATTATTGGCTATTGACCAGTATCCCCCAATGTGACCAGGAGAGGAGTTGGAAAACTGATGGGTGCGATCATGAAATCTATTGGATTAAGGATGGTCATGCCACAAATGTTACATTCCAATAAATAGTAGTTCATAGTAAATTGTAGTCCATTGGAGCAGCCATGATGAGATTACCTTCTATTGAGATGTATGAGACAAAGCCCCCTCCTCTCAAAAGAAGTCAATGGGGCAGGATGCAGCATCATGGCTGCTTCCATAAACCAGAAGAGTTATTTAGACTGGCCCTTTGAATTCGACAGTCTAGAAACAGTTGCAGTCCTAAATGTTATATCATTGTTATTGATCGTATTGCGCCATTAACATTCAAATAACTTTACAGCAACATACAGTTAAAGTAAAAGTTCCATTTTATCAGAATCGTCAGACCAAGGCAGTGGCGGGCCGCTTTATGGGGGGACCTTAGGCGTGAGATATTGCCAACATGGTAATGTCATTCTTTTCTCTATATTACTTTCCTGATTTCATACTGCTATTGTGTGACCAGTGTCTTGTGGTCTGCTTTTGCAGACACCCTCTAGTAGTGCTTTTATATTATTAATATATATTTGTTAAACATCCTGTTTAGATTGACCATCTATTGAATTTAGCACCCTGGAGAGATTAAGTGCGTGATAGGGCACTGGCCTCTTGATATTAAATAACTGGTTATATTGGTATTTTTATCATCAGGAGTAAAACTTACTGCTTTGATATGTAAAATAATACTAAGCCTAATATAGGGGTATCACCCCACCCCCCTTTTCTTGTATTACTGTGTATATGTTTTTTAGCATGTTATTTGTTGTGTTTTTATGTGCATTATCCCTCATAAGGAGTCTTTTTAATTACTAATAAAATTAGATTTTTTACTACAGTACACTGTGGTTTGTCACATTTTTGTGGGTAGAGTGCAGACCATCTGAGGACCTGTGTGGGGTCTCCAGAATCTCCCCTTCTAGAATTGGCAGAAGTCTAGACGGGTACAGATTGGTCTGGCACCCCCATTTTGTTATATTATTGGGCTGTGCGTGTCTAGTTTACAATAGTTATAATCGTCAGACCAAGGCAGGGCTGGTTCTTCCTTTGGGTGGGTTCCTATGGGGAAGTGCCCCAACTAAGCTGCAAATCGCTTACATTTTCCTAAAACCCCTTTAAAATAAAAAGGAACTAAGGTTGCAAAAGCCAGACCTAATGTGGCTCACTGAGTTTTAAGTTATAGGCGCAGGTTCCAGATTGGCTGTGTGCGAATTTTTGGCTGAATTGGTGGCTTAGAGCTTAGCTGACCAGTCAGTGGTGCAGAAGCTTTTCTTTGGCTTACTATGGATACTATATGCCGCAGTCATTTATGAGCCCTAGTCCTCTTTTATTTTATGACTGCTAAGACAAGCAATATATAAGGCTTAGTGTTTGGATTGCAATTACACTATGCTGTTGTAACCTTTTCAGTTCAATAAAAGTAAAAGGGAAGAATTAGAAACAAAAAATAAATAAGAAAGCATGTTCATGTTCCGAAAGTGATGTTGAAATTGCATTTAGCTACTCAAAAACAAATTCTTAAAGTCTCGGTGCTATCTCAACATTCATTTGCCTATCTCTACCCTTTAAGAGTTAAGGTTAAGATCCGTGGAGAAGTCCTCTGCCATTGCTCTGTATTATAGAAGAAGCTCCAGTCACTTCCAAAGATGTAGCAAAGACCTTATAAAGGTTCTACTCTACACCTGTTGGTTGAGCATTTATGTTTAGGCCACAATACATCAGTTAAAGCTAATTTTTGTGAAATAGAACCTATGCAGAAACATAGAAACATAGAAGGTTGACGGCAGAAGGAGACCATACGGTCCATCTAGTCTGCCCTTATGTGTATACTGTATGTACTCTTTATCTTAGGATAGATGTGTGCTTATCCCAGGCATGTTAATGACCTATTGGACCCAAAACAGCACGGCTTTACTGAGGGCAGATCATGTCAGACCAATCTTATTGATTTCTTTGACAATGTCACTAAAGTGTTAGATGAAGGTGGTGCTGTGGATATCGCCTATCTGGATTTTAGCAAAGCCTTTGACACTGTACCACATAAGGAGCTCATAGATAAGTTATTGAAGGTAGGACTCAATCCCTGGATAGTTCAGTGGATTTCCAGTTGGCTGAGGGATCAGTATCAGAGCGTTGTTGTAAATGGCGTGCAATCTGAACAAAGGCGAGTTACAAGTGGTGTGCCGCAGGGCTCTGTCCTGGGCCCCATTCTTTTTAATATATTTGTAAGTGACATAGGAGAAGGCTTGGTAGGAAAAGTTTGTCTGTTTGCTGATGATACAAAAGTTAGTAATAGGGTGGATATTCCTGGAGGTGTCTGCAACATGGAAAATGATTTAGCTTTACTGGATAGATGGTCAAAACTGTGGAAACTAGAGTTTAATGTCTCTAAATGTAAAATCATGCACTTGGGTAGAAGGAATCCCTGCTCTGAGTACCGTATGGGCAGCACTGTGTTAGCCAGGACCTCGGAGGAGAGAGATTTAGGGGTACTTATTACTGATAGCTGCAAGATGAGTGGACAGTGTAGCCAGGCAGTGGGAAAAGCAAGCAGGATGCTCGGCTGCATAGCTCGAGGCATCACCAGTAGGAAGAGGGAGGTTGTGATGCTGCTGTATAGAGCCCTGGTAAGGCCACAGCTAGAATACTGTGTGCAGTTCTGGAGACCTTACCTGCAAAAAGACATTATTCAAATAGAACGTGTCCAAAGGCGGGCAACGAAAATGGTGGAAGGACTTAAACTTAAAACTTATCAGGAGAGACTTAAAGAACTTAATTTGTACAGTCTGGAGGAAAGAAGGGAGAGGGGGGACATGATTGAGACCTTTAAATATGTGAAAGGATTGAATAAGGTTCAGGAGGGAAGTGTTTTTAAGAAGAAACTTAACGATAGAACAAGGGGGCACAACCTGAAGCTAGTCGGGGGGAAGATCAGGAGCAATGTTAGAAAATATTATTTTACAGAAAGAGTAGTAGGTGCTTGGAACAAACTTCCAGCAGAGGTAGTTGAAACATCAACAGTCACTGAATTTAAACATGCCTGGGATAAGCACACATCTATCCTAAGATAAAGAGTACATACAGTATACACAAGGGCAGACTAGATGGACCGTATGGTCTCCTTCTGCCGTCAACCTTCTATGTTTCTATGTTTCTATGTTTAAATTCAGTGACTGTTGATTTTTCAACTACCTCTGCTGGAAGTTTGTTCCAAGCATCTACTACTCTTTCTGTAAAATAATATTTTCTAACATTGCTCCTGATCTTCCCCCCGACTAGCTTCAGGTTGTGCCCCCTTGTTCTATCATTAAGTTTCTTCTTAAAAACACTTCCCTCCTGAACCTTATTCAATCCTTGTACATATTTAAAGGTCTCAATCATGTCCCCCCTCTCCCTTCTTTCCTCCAGACTGTACAAATTAAGATCTTTAAGTCTCTCCTGATAAGTTTTAAGTTTAAGTCCTTCCACCATTTTTGTTGCCCGCCTTTGGACACGTTCTATTTGAATAATGTCTTTTTGAAGGTAAGGTCTCCAGAACTGCACACAGTATTCTAGCTGTGGCCTTACCAGGGCTCTATACAGCGGCATCACAACCTCCCGCTTCCTACTGGTGATGCCTTCAGCTATGCAGCCGAGCATCCTGCTTGCTTTTCCCACTGCCTGGCTACACTGTCCACTCATCTTGCAGCTATCAGTAATCAGTATCCCTAAAACTCTTTCCTCCGAGGTCCTGGCTAACACAGTACTGCCCGTACGGTACTCAGAGCAGGGATTCCTTCTACCCAAGTGCATGATTTTACATTTAGAGGCATTAAACTCTAGTTTCCACAGTTTTGACCATCTATCCAGTAAAGCTAAATCATTTTCCATGTTGCAGACACCTCCAGGAATATCCACCCTATTACTAACCTTTGTATCATCAGCAAACAGACAAACTTTTGCTACCAAGCCTTCTCCTATGTCACTTACAAATATATTAAAAAGAATGGGGCCCAGGACAGAGCCCTGTGGCACACCACTTGTAACTCGCCTTTGTTCAGATTGCACACCATTTACTCAAAAAACCAGAAAAGGGAGTCTCACTTCTCCCTAGCCCACCCAAGCAAACTCGTGGCACCACCAACTATCTTAATGCATCAATGTTTATTACAAATAGTAGTACATGACATACAAACATGTTAAAATCATACCAGTTAAAAAACATATACACTACATGTATCCTTTCCAAGGAACAAGGGAAGGGGCAGGGTAGGACACCACCGGTTAGTATGATACACTTAATAATGAGGACCTTGAGGTTAATAAATGCTTATATGGGTTTGGGTCCGCCTTAGTTCCGACTGTGCCTCACCCATGAAAATCCTATATCTATGTATGTAACTATGTGCAAAACTTATAATAACATAATAAATCCTACTTTAATACAATCCTCTACCTATAATTAAAGTGCCAAGTGCCCATATATAAACATAACTCATGTGCAGTTACTATAATTAAACCACTACTTGAATCAAGAGAACAAAGCCGGGTGAAAATAAAAGAGCCAGACCAGTTAAAACCGTATACAATGCCAATAACAAAGAAACCTCACGTGTCCAATGAGTATGTAGGTCACCGATGGGGGTCCCCCCACCTCCAGGAATATCCACCCTATTACTAACCTTTGTATCATCAGCAAACAGACAAACTTTTGCTACCAAGCCTTCTCCTATGTCACTTACAAATATATTAAAAAGAATGGGGCCCAGGACAGAGCCCTGTGGCACACCACTTGTAACTCGCCTTTGTTCAGATTGCACACCATTTACAACAACACTCTGATACCGATCCCTCAGCCAACTGGAAATCCACTGAACTATCCAGGGATTGAGTCCTACCTTCAATAACTTATCTATGAGCTCCTTATGTGGTACAGTGTCAAAGGCTTTGCTAAAATCCAGATAGGCGATATCCACACCACCACCTTCATCTAACACTTTAGTGACATTGTCAAAGAAATCAATAAGATTGGTCTGACATGATCGGCCCTCAGTAAAGCCGTGCTGTTTTGGGTCCAATAGGTCATTAATTTATAGTTGAAATGAATGTTTGATCATCCCATGAATAATTTGAATGAATAATTTTCAGATGTCCATGAATGGAAACAAACTCAGGAAAAGCACTTTCCCTCCATGGCAGAGCTCTTGGTTATGCTGAGCTGTTTCAGCGCTTTCAGCACATTCGGCCCCTTAAATGAGATTTCAGCTGCGGTAATGAAAAGTTGAGTAAAATATACACTTACCTTTATAAATATGGATATAACCACTAGACCATTTGGACTTTTTGCAGCTTCTGTTACATTTGTGTACAACTCATGATTATAATGGATGAGCTGAACCTGGTGGAAGAAGGAAGAGATATACAGTACATTTCAGATCATCATTTGAAAAGGAGCCAATTCAAAATTAAAACATCACTAAGCCTTTGAAAAATGACACCTTGGCGACATTACTATGAGGAATAGGAAAGACTTCCTTCGGCTGGAGCTAATTTATAATTCATACCATTTACAGAATGCACTTTGTGTGAGAAATGTTTTGCAATTTATTTTCAGCCCTACAGCAGATATATGCCCATAAAGTGGCACCTAGCTGCGTAACCCCTTCCCTAACACATTAATTAAAAGAGATGCCTGTCTAGCCACAAATTGACTTATCTTGGAAAAAAAAGCACTTTGCAGGCTCTGGTGTTGGCAGCTGGTCACATTCCTGGGTGCACAGGGCAGTAGCCATTAGGCACTTAACTGTAGAGACTGCCTACTATCCTCAACAAAGTATTTTGTTGGGAAGAGGTAGGGCTGGCTAAAGGTTTATGAGGGCTTTTGGGCAATAAAAGAAAACATGGCAGAGGCGGATCTTCCCCAAGTTCCAAAAACTCTCTGGGGCTTGAGCAGATCCCCCTCAGACTGAAAATGAAATATGAACAGATGAGCATATCCCACCCAAGGCCCAAAGCCTCAAGCTGACCCACCAACCCTAAAATTGCAATGGTATGCAAAGAGTGAATTTCCACACATCCACAACTATATAAGAATAGTGAAAGATGCCACCACCGACCCAAAAAGGTATTTCTCAGAGTGCATGTTGAGAACCCCCAAACTCAAAAGTAGCCCCCAAGCAGAACAAGTGGAACCAACATTCAGCCCAACAATGAATAGAGCAGTAGAAGATCTTCTCTCTAAGTTTCAAAAATTCTGTGGAGCTGGAGCAGATGATTCTGCTGTGGATGTGGGACACTGGGACCAAATGTATTTGTTTTTCGTTTTAGTGCCCAAATCATACTGGGCCCAGGAGATAGGAGGTTTTTAGAGTCTAAGTAGAAGAAGTAAAGGGTATCAAGATGGCTGCTGCTGAGGACACAATCAGGAAGCCATATGGCATGTTTGGAATCTCTACAGTGTTGCACTGTACACTTATACAGTCACAAGACATTTTATGATAGGTACACTTTGAAGCGTACCTGCAAAATTGTATCAGGGAGGGTCCTGGTCCATAGAAATCTTAATGCCTCCAACTTTTGAGGCTTAATATAGAATGTAAGTGACCCATTAAACACCCAGGGATGTGGCCATGGATTGAAACAGGACCTGACATCACTGAACTGCCAACTCTGTAAGTTTTGTGATTAGGTAGATTATAGGCTGGTGCTGAAATGCTTCTAATTCAATCTCTGTTAAAATGTAACCTCAATTTTCAATTGTTATTCAGATGGGAAGCTCAACCTAGTTAAATGTATTCATTGGTTTTGGAAATAGAAGAAGATGAGAATATAAGATGCAAAATGCACTGGTGGCCTAGTAGCCCAGTCTGGGTTACCAATAATTGACTGTAATACAAATACAACATAATGATATGTAGTGGTTCCCTGATCCCAGAAGGACCACCAATAAACTAGTTTTAGAAAAAATAAATGGTTCCAGCAGTTGCTGGCCCTCTAGATAGTGCTGCCCGAGGTGGCAGCCTCACAGGTGCACCCCTGGGTCAACACATTTTTTTCTTGTCCTTGAACTTGGATTTTTATGTGAATACTGGACAAATAATGTAAAGTTTGCATTGTTTTGTTCAGCCTTGGAAAGTACTTGGTAGACGAGTTTATTCACAGGCTGGCAACTGTTACCCTGACATGCTGTCAATGTAATTTGCTGATCAAAATCAGGAGACCTAATAAACCCCAGACTTACCTCCCCAGAAAAAGCCTGTCCATTAAGAAGATGTTCTGAACCTTGACTGTCCTCACTGCCGAAGTGCAACCGTATTTCTTCCAAACGATGACTGTACGTGAGGGGCCCACCAGATATATTCACTAGATGCTCTTTATCCAACCGCAATGAAACATGTCTTCCTGTGTTGTACATTGTTCCACTCACCTGAAATCAGCAGAACAGAGCAGATACAGTTTGGATCAGAGGATTTTTCTTTAGTTTGTTTATATAATATCAAAAGACCAATGTTCTTTTCATAAAGAAACCCCTGTGGATTCCAGCCATTTGAATAGTACTACTACATTTGGAACAAGTTTAAGCAGTGGATACAGACTCAGGCAAATCTCACAAAACTCACAGTAAAACAATGCACTGAAAAGACAACCGTCCGTCAAGGTAAAGTTGTTTCTGTGACTTCCTTTCACTGTGTCACCTCCAAAGCTACAGGCTTGGTTGAACTTGATGGACATAAGTCTTTTTTCCAACTTTATTAACTGTGACTTTAGTGTTAATATGTTGCTTTCTTTCTTTTGGGTGCCAGATTGCTTGCCTGCCACAACTGTTTGCTCTGAACTTTCACCATATTCCTGTCTGCTGTCCGCCCCCTACCAACGGCTATGATTTTAGATTATACTCTTGTCTGCCTAATTTATGTCATGATTCCCCCTCTACCTCATCCTCTTGCATTCCTAAAGGCATCCTATTAGAAAAAACATGATTCTTCAGAGACTTCCTGAGCACAGGGCCTTAAATTCCTTGCCTTCCAGAAACGGTTACAACCACTGATAAGAAAAGGTGGGGGAAGAGCATAGTATAGAGTTACGAAATGGGTAAATACAATTAATTTGTCTCATTATTTAAATGAGTCTGATGGTCACATTGGTTCCCTATATTTGATATTGGTCTCAATGTGGACACAGGAAACCCCTTACTCCTGTCATGTCAGTCATGCCCATTCTGATATCTATAGAAAGCTTACATCCTGAGGGAAATTATGAAACCCATATTTACCAAGTGGGACCTTTCCAGCCCAAGTTAAAGTTCAAATTATAAAGGGTTTATTTTTTTTCCCCAAGCTAAAGCCTAATAAAATATCAGCCTGCCTCCAGCACCCACCCGGGGGGGCAATCTGTTTTCCAGCACCTTGGAATCGAGCATAAATCCAGGGGGAGAAACAGTTTTCTGTGTCACATACAAAGGGGCCGATCTGTGATCATGGTGTATCCGACCCAACTGCTCCTCTAACCCTTGGAATCTGAAGATTTGTTTCCCTTTATGAGGTTTATGGGTTTTCAGCGTTTCTCCCCTTTTGTTTTCTGCACATGAATGGTTGTCTTTTTATTTTTTTAATTAAACATTTTCAACCAAGCACGGGCCTACCTTTTTGGCAATTAGAAACTCCTAATATGGTTTACTTGACTCTCTAAAAACTACCTTTGTTTCTGAAGATTGTATAACCGCTGGTAAATTGTATTAACCCATAGACTGTAAGATCAATTGTACATAATCCATTGTATGAATGGGAAAGTGTATCTAATCAGATAGAGTAACAAGGACAAATGACTCACAATTAACTTGGAGTGCTGCATGGTGACTGTGTGTGAACCAGCAGATTTCAAGCTGTTTGTATCTGATCGTTCAACAGCAGAACTGATCAGACTCTCCTCGGGGTAAGTGTGGGACGGAATCAGTGTGGATTGCCTGTGCGCAGCTTGTATGTGGAGAGGGGTGTGTAGGTGTGTGTGATGACTGTCTTGATTACTCACCAGCAGAGTTTGATCGGATGGTGATTGGGGAGGGTTCCACCAGCCTGATTTAATCAATTAAAGTGTAGTTATGGTGGTGGTGGCAGCTTGTTGTAGTTTGTGTGTGGGTGATATTGGTGTTATTACTCTCTGTGCTTGAACCAGCCCACACACATGTTGCAGATCGCTCGTTGAACAATCTATTTTGTGACATCAGTCCCCACCAATTGATAAAAACCACAATATTGTTTGCCACCAGCCTATGAGCTATTGGCATGCTTTTTTTACCACAATCTTCTCTGCTCCAGCCCACAACCTATTGATACAAACTTTCATCCTGCTCTTGTTTGCCACCAGCCCATGACCTGTTGGCTTGAACGTTAACTACTCCCTTGTCTGCCACCTATATCGAAGGATATTGACCATGCCCCTGCTTACTGCCGGCACATGACCAGTTTCTACAGTTTAATCACATTAAACACATTCTAGCCTGCTGCTAGTCCCTGATCTTGGCCACAGTTGCCAATAACCAGCTTCTAACCTTGGCCACCCCCCTAAGATAGATTCCCTACAGAAGCTGGCTTTTATCCTTATCCTGGTAGCAAGCCACGTACTTTTGAGATTCTGCCAGGAACCACTGACTCGAGGCTGCTGCAGCCTTGACCATCAAGATCTTCCTGGGATGGCAATTTACTGTACAGGATGTGGCTGTGCCTAAGGAATGTTATAGTGTCATGGCGCCACTGTCAATCTGCTCATGCACATGAAAAATATGCTCTCAAGGGGCGCTTCCGGGCATAAGCCCCTATGAGTAAACAGATCTATCTAGAACCCCGGCTGTTGAGTATTTATTCTAAGTATACAGCACGTCCTGTTCCAGAATATCCCTTACACATGGGGTAATACATCCACAAGATGGCGCTGGACTGCAAAAAACAGCTTGTGGCTCCTCCCGGCTCTATATAAGTCAGGGATCTCTCACAAATTCCCCAGTTCTTTTCTGCAGTCTGCGCTGAGAAGATAGACAGCTCTCTTGTGGCGCAGGTGAGCGGGGCTTATTGCCTGTGGCCCTGCAGGACTATTCCCACCCGTTCCATTCCAGTTACTGCCTCCCAGCCTTGGCTGATAAGGTTCGGGTGAAGGTAGGCTATTGAAGCACTACGGTGCTGAGGAGCTAGCCTCCTACCCCAGTCTCTGCTCTAAAAGGGCAGGCGGTTTAGGCTAATGGTGAGCCTTTTGGGATGCCCCCACTGCCTCATGGTTTTGCCAGGTTATCCTGTGCAGTTAAATCCTATTCCCATTTCCCCCTCCACCCTCACTCCTCATATTCACCTCAGAGCTGCCGGGCCGCTACTGGCCGGCCAGATCACGTGGGCGCGCTTCGTGCTCTTCAGGGGGGGGCGGGCTCTGTGGATGATGCATTTTACCTCATATCTCCACGGCCCGCCCCTCGAGGTTGCGGACGCCATTTTGTCTTCTTCCTGTTGCTGCTGGCTCCTTGCGGACTGTGAGTTCCCCGGTGGGGTGATTTTTCTCTGTTTTTTTCTTATGCCTTATTCTCAGGGGAATATTTGATTATGTCTTTCAGGCGGGGTAAAGCTTCGGTCCTGTGGTTTCTCCCGGCCCTCTCCCCTCATTATCTCCCACTTCCCTAGCGGTTCTTTGGGCCATCCCGGGTAGATCTTTAGCATTAACCCTTACTGGCCTACTGTGCCTTTCAAATCACCATATGGAGGCTTCTGGGGATAATGAGCCTGGAGTTCCTTCGGGACAAGCCCGGCTATGTGTTGCATGTGGGGTATCCCCAATCGGTGATGATGTCAGGGTATGTGTATCAATCGTGCGCCCAGCAGGTACTTGCATTGCAGTCTGGGTTACCTGTTGCTGGGCATGCGCCCCCCCGGGCTTCGCCTACCCCCCCCACGCCTGCATCTGACCCCCTATGAGGAGCATACCAGCGGGGAGTCTCAGACTAATTTGGCTGCACGGGTGGGCAGCATTAAGAAACATATTGCTGGGTCTGCCTCGCGTAAGGCTTCTGCTAAGAAGCGGCATTTATCTCCCGCCATCTCCCTCTTTCCTGTGGAAACCGAGGAAATTTTTGACACTACTGGTTATTCCCCCCTGGAGGAGGGGGAATTGTTCTCTGATTCAGAATCATCTGAGGAGCAGCCTAGGGTTTTTGGTGGTACAGGGTCTCCCTTTGGGGAAGATCTATGGTCCTCAGATGACACTGACAGGCTCTTGGCTTATATTTTTGAAGTGCTCTTTATCTCCCCTCCTGCCATGGCTCCGCAGCAGCAGGGTGAGCTCTTTCATACGGTTAAACCACGTTTGGAATTCCCGGAGCAGTCTCACTCTAATAATCTGGTGCTCAAAGAATGGGAGCGGCCTAGCAAGCTGCCAGCTATTGCTATTAAGGGTTTGCTTAAGAGTCTCTTAGGAGGAGGAGGAGAAGAGTATAGATCTCTCCAGTTTTACATGAGACCTCTTCAACTTCACCTCTTGTCAGTTTGGGTTCGGGACCCTCGGTCCCTGGATCAGGTGTTGGTTCTGTCCCCTCTGGCCAAACGGTCTCTCTCGTGGTAGCTGGACTCAAGAAACCTGTTGGTGGGCAGATCCTTTCTGGCCCCGTGCTGGGAGACAGTCACCACAGATGCCAGTCTGGCAGGTTGGGGGGGGGGGGGCTTCTGGAAATCTCTGAAATTCCAGGGTCAGTGGGGCCCTTAGGAGGCCCACACCCCTATCAACATTCTGGAATTGAGGGCGATAAGGTTGGTTCTCGCCCAATTGACTCCACACCTTCGGGGTCGGCGGTTCAGGTCCGCTCGGACAACCAGACAGCGATTGCTTACATCAATCATCGGGGAGGGACCTGGAGCAAGAGGGCCCTCGAGGAAGTGTCCCTGATACTGTCTTGGGCGGAGGAGAATGTTCCATGCATCTCGGCTGTGTACATCCCGGGGTGGAGAATCTGGAGGCAGACTCCCTCAGCAGGGGGACCTCTCGTCTGGGAGAATGGTCCCTCAGCAGCAGGGTGTTTCGCTCCCTTTGCCACCGCTGGGGTCAGCCAGATGTGGATCTGTTTGCGTCCTGTCACAGTCACAAGCTTCCAGTCTTTGTCTCTCTATCCCAGGATCCTCTGGCCTTGGCTATGGATGCACTAGCAATGTCTTGGAAGAGCTTTCAGCTTCTCTATGTGTTCCCTCCTTTTCCTCTGCTGGGCAAGGTGCTGCGCAAGATTGCTCAGGAAGGGGTACCAACCATTCTGGTGGCCCCCTGTTGGCCAAGAAGGGTGTGGTTCTCAGACGTTGTGCAGTTGGCAGTAGATCAGTATGCTCTGCCCAAGGATCCAGACCTGCTCACTCAGGGGCAGCTACATCATCCTAATTTACAAACACTGGCTTTAACGGCCTGGCTGCTGAAACCTCCATCTTGATGGAAAAGGGGCTGCCTGCCTCTGTTGTTATTACCATGATTCGGGCTAGGAAGAAGTCCTTGTCATCCATCTACTATAGGGTCTGGCATGCTTACATTGACTGGTGTGAGTCTAAGTCGCTTCCCTGTAGGTTTTTTTTCTATCCCTAGGATTCTGGAATTCCTGCAACATGGTTTGGATTTGGGTCTTCAACTTAGTACCCTCAAAGGTCATGTTTCTGCTCACCATCCTTTGCTCACCATCTTCTGGTCAAGACCTTCTTCCAGGGGGTTACTCACGTTCGTCGTCCACGTAAGCCTATGTTACCAGTCTGGGATTTGAACTTGGTCTTATCTGCCTTGCAGAGGTCTCCCTTTGAGCCTTTGCGTGAGGCCCCTTTGTCCATTTTGACTCTTAAGGTAGTCTTCTTGGTGGCCATCACTTCTGTTAGGCGTGTTTCTGAGTTGGCGGCTCTTTCCATCAAACTCCCTTACTTTGAGAGACACCAGGACAAGGTGGTGTTTCGTTTTTAAGCCAGATTTTCTGCCTAAGGTTGTGTCTGCTTTTCATCTCAATCAGGACACTGTTTTGCCTTCTCTATGCCCTAATCCTAGTAACCCTAAGGAGCGGGTTTTACATTCTCTGGATGTGGTCAGAACTCTGAAGTTCTATTTGGTGGCTACTGAATCCTTCAGGAAGACTGATGCTCTTTTTGTGCTCCCGTCTGGACCTAAGAAGGGTCTGGCTCTAGCTAAGTCCACTATCAGCAAGTGGATCCGCCAGGCTGTGGTACAGGCCTATTCTGCTAAGGGGAAGGAGCCTCCCTTCCGCCTTACTGCTCATTCTACTCGTGCTATTGGTGCCTCTTGGGCTTTTCAGCACCAAGCTTCTGTTGAACAAGTTTTCAAGGCCGCTACTTGGTCTTCTGTTCATACTTTTTCTAAGTTTTACAAGGTTGATGTTCGGGCCTCAGCTGATGCTGCTTTTGGTCGCAAAGTTCTGCAGGCGGCAGTGGTTTAAACTGCCCGCTGATACTTTTTTGGGATCCCACCCTACCTTATGGACACTGATATTGGATGTCCCAGGAGTAAGGAATATTCTGGAACAGGACGTGCTGTATACTTAGAAAAATACAATTCTGTGATTACTCACCTGTTGAATTGGTATTATTTGTATACAGCACGCCCTGTTCCATCCCACCCTTGTTATCATTATATCGTTATTCTTAGTTACCTCTGTAAGGTGATTGTTCATATGTTCATTTTTTAATTCATGTTATTATTGTTCTCCCGGCTACTTGTTAACTGCTTGTCAATACTGGGGAATTTGTGGGAGGTCCCTGACTTATATAGGGCCGGGAGGAGCCACAAGCTGTTTTTTTGCAGTCCAGCGCCATCTTGTGGATGTATTACCCAGGAGTAAGGAATATTCTGGAACAGGACGTGCTGTATACATATAATACCAATGCTACAGGTGAGTAATCACAGAATTGTATTGTTTCTGACTTAGAGATTGGATTCTCCAGTTTGAAGCTGTCTGCCTTGTGAGCTTGGACCCTCGACCATGATTTTACCCACCTGCCCCTGAACTTTAATCCAGATACTGACTTATTAGCTGCCGACCCCTAACCTCTGCTTATGGATCTGACCTTATTTACTGCCTTCTGCCTCCCTAGCTCCTGCCTATTCCCCCGGTTACATGACTTGGGGCTTCCTTGTATTCCAGCCTCTCCACCCCTACAGGGATCTCTAGTGTAGACAAGCGTTGCCCTTAGATTCTGGCCCCAGGTTGAATGTTGGGTTCTGGACAGTAGCTTCTGGTGGTCATTGCTTATGGCAGCACCTCCCCTGTTCCCCACTGCACCAGTGATCAGTTGTGACATCTAGATTTATCATGTTCTTTTGGATGTCGCCTCTGCCTGCTGCAACGACATCAGTGCCTGATCACTGCCCCCTGCCGGCTTAGCCATCTATGTAAGTGACAGCACGACTTTAGCTGTCCCATGCCGCTCTGCAAATTCCCGCGGGATTTCAGGCGACTCCATTGCATCCCATTTATGGCCACTGCACTGGGGGCTGCGCGCAGTGCCTGATGGGATGCAAGATGGAGTCTCCTGTCCAAAGTTCGCCTGGAATCCAAGGGAGCCAGAAGACGGATCGCCCGTTGAGGTGAGTAAACATTGCCCAAGCGTAAGACTGGTAGTAACTCTATACTCCAAGCTGCTCTTCCCCTACCTTTCCTTATCAGTGGTTAACTGTTTCTGGAAGGCAAGGAATTTATGGCCCTGTGCTCAGGAAGTCTCTGAAGAATCATGTTTTTTTTTTAATAGGATGTCTTTAGGAATGCAAGTTGATGAGGTAGAGGGGGAATCATGACATAAATTAGGCAGACAAGAGTAAAATCACAGCCATTGAGAAACAACTGAGGGGGGGCATGATTAACTTGTATAAATATATAAATGGCCAATACAAAAAATATGGGGAAACACTATTTCAGGTAAAATCCTCTCTAAAGACGAGGGGGCACTCCCTTCGACTGGAAAAAAAACGTTGGTCAAAGCCTTGGAGTGACCAGGCTGAATAGATGGGGTGCCACCCTGCCATCAACTGTCACAGGGCCACATAAAGAAGCTTGGAGGGCCGCAGCTGTCCCCTGGGCCTTGAGTTTGACACGTGTCCTATATTCTAAGTATACAGCACGTCCTGTTCCAGAATATTCCTTACTCATGCGTTATACATCCACAAGATGGCGCTGGACTGCAGAAAGCAGCTTGTGGCTCCTCCCGGCCCTATATAAGTCAGGGACCTCCCACAAAATCCCCAGTTTTAATCTGCAGTCTAGACTGCGAAGATAGAAGATGGCTCTCTATATACGCAGGCGAGCAGGGCTATTACCACCCGTTCTGGACCCACTGCCTCCCAGCCTCGGCTGCCTGGTTCGGGTGGAGGTAGGACAGCACCCGGGTTAGGTGCTTGAGGAGCACTGCTCCGCCCGCAGTCCCTGCCTTGACAGGATAGGCGGTATAGGCCTGTGGTGAGCCTTGTGGGATGCCCCCTCCTGCTCCCGGGGTTCCCCTTTAATCCCTACTCCCCTTAGGTTCTGCCCCCTCCTCTCATTTTGTTTCACTGAGTAGCCCCCTTCCTTCGCTCTCCCTGGAGATAACTCGGGGGGGGGGGGGGGGGGGAGCGTGTGTGTGGTATGTCAAGCAGCCTGTATATTCACTTGCTTGTGCCAGAATTGATATTGTTGTATTCTGCATGTCTTGCTTAATGTGTTTTTTACTGGCAGCCGCCGCCGCGCTTTTGTACTTCGCTCAGCGGATGTTGGCGACATTACCTCAGGCTCTGCGGCGCCGTCATTGGACGGCGGGATCATGTGGGCACGATTCGCGCTCTTCAGGGGGAGGCGGGCTCTGCGGATGATGTTTTCCGCATCACTTCTCTAGCGGCCTGTCCCTCGAGATATATGCGGACGTCATTTTACCTCCCTCGTGCTGCGTGTCTGCTGTTACCTACCGCGGTCCGTGAGTGCCCCTGCGGGGTGGATTGTTATGTATTCTATATATTTTTACTGTATCCTTACGGGGATGTCTTCTTATGTCTTTCAGGCGGGTAGACCTCACTGTGGTTTCTCCCGGTCCTTCCCTCTTTTAGCTTGGGCTATAGCCTATTACTATTATATCTTCCACATCCCTAGCGGGCTATTGGGGCATCCCGGGTTGCTATCATTAGCGTTGACCCTATATTGGCCTATTGTGCCACTATAATCACCATATGGAGGCATCTGGGGATAATGTGCTTGGGGTTCCTTCGGGACAAGCCCGGCTATGTGTTGTGTGTGAAGTATCCCCTATAAGTGATGATGTCAGGGTGTGTGTACCCTGCGCCCAGCAGGTGCTTGCGATGCAGCCTGGGTTGCCTGTTACTGGCGCGGCGCCCCCTCGGACTTCGCCTACCCCCCCACGCTTACATCTGACCCCCTCCGAGGGGCATATTAGCGGGGAGTCTCACCCTGATTTAGCTGCACGGGTGGCCAGCATTAAAAAACATCTTGTTGGGTCTGCCCCGCGTAAGGCTTCAGCTAAGAAGCTGCATTTATTACCCGCGCTGTCCCTCTTCCATGTAGAAGACGAGGGCCCTTACTCACTCTCAGGTCCCTACCACCTTGAGGAGGGGGAATTATTTTCTGATTCAGAATCCTCTGAGGAACAACCTAAGATTTATAGTAGTACCGGGACTCCCTTTGGGGAAGACCTGTGGTCCCCTGATGACACTGACAGATTGCTGAGTCATATTTTTGAAGTGCTTTGTATTTCTCCCCCGGCAGTGGCCCCGCAGCAGCAGGGTGAGCTTTTTCATACGGTTAAACCACGCTGGGAGTTCCCTGAGCAGTCTCACTTTAATAATCTAGTGCTCAATGAATGGGAACGGCCTAGCAAGCTGCCCGGGGTGCCTAAGAGTTGGGACAAGAGGTATCCCATTCCCGCTGATGTTGTTAAGCGTTGGTCATGTCCTCCCGAGGTGGATGCGCCCGTTTTTGGGTTGTCCAATACATCTGTCATGCATTCTCCTGATACTTCTACCCTGCGGGATAGGGAGGACCGGCGCTTGGACCGACTGGCCTGTCACGCATTTGCCTGTGTGGGGACGGCTCAGCGCCCGATTTGTGCCTCTGCTATTACGGCTGTTGCCATTAAAGGGGTTCTTAAGTGTCTCTTGGATGGGGCATCTGAGGATGCGGGGAGAGAAGAGTATAGATCTCTACTGCTTTGTGAGGAATTTATTGCATATATTCTGTCTGCTATGGACAATGCCATTAGAATGTGTGGGTCTGTCTGGTTACGTCAATGGGTAGCTGATAATGCTACTAAGAAGGCCCTCACTGGTTTCCCTTTCAAGGGCCTGTGTCTCTTTGGGGAGCGCTTGGATTTGTTTGCCAGGGGTGGCAGGTTACCTCAACGTAGGAGGCCGTCCCGGTCCTTTCGGGGGATGGGTGCCTTTCTCCCATCCTTCCGTGGTTGCAGAACTGGCCAAGGAGTCTCCTTTACTGGGGTCCGAGGAGATCACTGGGGAAGGGGCAGAGGACGTGGCCTTCCTGGCCTCTCCTGGGGTCCCAACCCAAAATCCTCACCAAAGCCCCTTCAGGCATGAAGGGGCGCCCTCACACATCCGGGTGGGGGGACGGCTCCGGCTCTTTGCTCACGTCTGGAGGCTTCACGTCTCAGACCGGTGGATTCAGGAGGTAGTTTCCCTCTGGTTACAAGATTTTGCAGCCTGGCCACCCCCAAGATTCATCAAATCCCGGATGGCTAAAAACCCCCTGTCAGCGCAGGGTCTGTGCCTTGTTGTCCAAAACCTTCTGGAGTCGGGGGTCATCTGCCAGGTGCCCTTGAAGGAAAGGGGCAAAGGATACTATTCCAATCTTTTCATTGTTCCCAAAAAAGACGGGTCCATCAGACCTATTCTGGACTTAAAATGCCTCAACTAATTTGTCAGATCCAGAAGCTTTCGCATGGAGACTCTGCGCTCAGCTGTCAATTCCCTATGCCCAGGCGACTTCATGACCTCTGTAGACATCAAAGATGCTTACCTTCATGTACCAATCTTTCTAGGTCATCAGAGATTCCTCAGGTTCGCCCTGGAGGATCAGCACTATCAATTTGTGGCCTCACCTTGGCTCCCAGGGTGTTCACCAAGGTGCTGGCTCTGCTGAGATCTCAGGGCATCCGCATCCTTCCTTACTTAGATGACATTCTCATCACTTCCCTGGCCCTAGCCAGGTATCTTCTGTCTTCCCCTCATCCCTCCATCCGGCAGGGGATGCATTTGCTGGGCCTGATGGTGTCCTGCTTCTTGGCGGTTCCATACGCTCAGTTTCAAATGAGACCACTTCAAATTCACCTCTTGTCAGTTTGGGATCTGGGCCCTTGGTCCCTGTATCAGGTACTGGTTCTGTCCCCCCTGGCCAGACGGTCTCTCTTGTGGTGGCTGGACTCAAGAAACCTGTTGGTGGGCAGATCCTTTCTGGCCCCGTGCTGGGAAACAGTCACCACAGATGCCAGCCTGACAGGTTGGGGGGGCTTCTGGAGATCCCTGAAATTCCAGGGTCAGTGGGGCCCTATCAACATTCTGGAATTGAGGGAGATAAGGTTGGTTCTCGCCCAATTGACTCCACACCTTTGAGGTCGGGCGGTTCAAAGCTTCCAGTCTTTGTCCCTCTGTCACAGGACCCTCTGGCCTTGGCCACGGATGCTCTAGCAATGTTTCGGAAGAGCTTTCAGCTTTTCTATGTGTTTCCTCCTTTCCCTCTGCTGGGCAGGGTGTTGCGCAACACTGGCTTTGACGGCCTGGCTGCTGAAACCTCCATCCCGATGGAGAAGGGGCTGCATGCCTCTGTTGTTAATACCATAATTTGTGCTAGGAAGAAATCCTCGTCATCCATCTACTATAGGGTATGGCATGCTTACATTGACTGGTGTGAATCTAAGTCGCTTCCATGTCGGGTGTTTTCTATCCCCAGGATTCTGGAATTTTTGCAACATGGTTTGGATTTGGGTCTTCAGCTTAGTACCCTCAAAGGTCATGTTTCCGCCTTGGCCATATTCTTCCAAAGATCTTTTGCTCATCATCGTTTGGTCAAGACCTTCTTCCAGGGGGTTACTCACGTGCGTCCGCCACGTAAGCCTATGTTACCAGTCTGGGATCTGAACTTGGTCTTATCTGCAAGGGTCTCCGTTTGAGCCTTTGTGTGAGGCCCCTTTGTCCATATTGACTCTTAAGGTAGCCTTTTTCGTGGCTATCACTTCTGTTAGGCGTGTTTCTGAGTTGACGCCGGTTTCCATCAAACCTCCTTACTTTGAGAGACACCAGGACAAGGTGGTTTTTCGTTTTAAGCCAGATTTTCTGCCTAAGGTTGTGTCTGCTTTTCATCTCAATCAGGACATTGTTTTGCCTTCTCTATGCCCTAATCCTAGTAACCCTAAGGAGCGGGTTTTACATTCTCTGGATGTGGTCAGAACTCTGAAGTCCTATTTGGTGGCTACTGAATCCTTCAGGAAGACTGATGCTCTCTTTGTGCTCCCATCTGGACCTAAGAAAGGTCTGGCTCCAGCTAAGTCCACTATCTGTATTATTTTACAGAAAGAGTAGTAGATGCTTGGAACAAACTTCCAGCAGAGGTAGTTGAAAAATCAACAGTCACTGAATTTAAACATGCCGGGGATAAGCACACATCTATCCTAAGATAAAGAGTACATACAGTATACACATAAGGGCAGACTAGATGGACCGTATGGTCTCCTTCTGCCGTCAACCTTCTATGTTTCTATGTTTCTATCAGCAAGTGGATACGTCAGACTGTGATACAGGCCTACTCTGCTAAGGGGAAGGAGCCTCCCTTCTGCCTTACTGCTCATTCTACTCGTGCTATTGGTGCCTCTTGGACTTTTCAGCACCAAGCTTCTGTTAATCAAGTTTGCAAGGCCGCCACTTGGTCTTCTGTTCATACTTATTCCAAGTTTTACAAGGTTGATGTTAAGGCCTCAGCTGATGCTGCCTTTGGTCGCAAAGTTCTGCTGGCAACAGTGGTTTAAACTGTCTGCTGTTACTTTTGGGGATCCCACCCTACCTTACGGACACTGCTATTGAATGTCCCGTGAGTAAGGAATATTCTGGAACAGGATGTGCTGTATACGTATAATACCAATTCTACAGGTGAGTAATCACAGAATTGTATGTTTATCCCTGATGGAGAATCTGAAAAGTAGCTTCTGTGAAAAATGAGACCTTTTCCACAGAAGCTACTTTCAGAGCTTTACAATTGGTAACAGGTTATTCTTCTGTGCTGCCGTTAAGTCTGTGGAAATATATTAATAAGAAAGGATTATGATCCTTATCATGGTATTAACACGCTCATTAAAGCTATTAGTTTAGTTGTTCTCATTTGTCTCCCTTTGAAATAAATTTTCACAATCAGGAATCTTCTGATGTTGAACGATTTCATGCTGAACAAAGATTTACAGGATGCATCCCACCATATTCCCATCCTTCATTTGCACCACAGATTCCTCAGGTTTGCGATTTGTTTGATAGCAGAGACCCTGCACTGCAAATACAAAGTACTACCATTTGGAATCCTCCTGAGCGCCAAGGATCTTTCTACTGATGGGCAACTCGGCAGTTCTGGAACAGAACCTGTCAGTAACCCTCTCCCTGTTAAAGGACCTGGGTTTGGTGATAAACAAGGAGAAATCTTCTCTTACCCCCCCCCCCCCAGGCTTGCAGATTCCCGGGATTCCTTCTAAACAGTGTCAAACAGAACATTTCCCTGCCCTTAGACAAACAGCTCAACCTACTGAAGCAAGTAAGAGAGCTGCACCAGTCACAAGAGACATCTCTCAGAGGAATTATGAGAGTTCTAGGCCTCACAACCTCGTCTATTCTAGCTAGCACATGGGCACAGTTACACACCAGACCTCTCCAAGACTTCCTCTTGTGGAACTGGGCCTGCAGCACTGAATAGGTAACAGGTTATTTGTCTGTGCTGCCTTTGGGTCTATGGAAATATATTAATAAGAAAGGATTATCATGGTATTAACACGCTCATTAAAGCTATTAGTTTAGTGTTAATACATTTACTCTTGTTTTAATATTTCCTATGAAAGCTAATTTTATTTAATGAGTAAATCTACTCTTTGAAAAAAAATCTTACTAACAGAGCAAAAACCCTTGTTTATTTGAGGTCATTTGTTTTATACAGAAAGTATCAGGAAATACTGTGGCCATCAGATAGGGAATGAGCAAAGTCAGCAAGCTGATCCATAAATGTGGAAGGGATGTAAGCCTGTGCTACTGCAGAGGGAACTAAATAATACAAGGAGGAGCTCATAATAAAAAAGGTCATTCATTAGATGATTAAAAACACATTTGATCTAGTATTACAAATGTGGTTTCTTTGAAGCCAGCAAGGTCTTCTACTTCTGTCAATAATGCATGAAATACCCATTCCTGGAGTATATTGAAGGTCACATGATGAAACATACTGTACAATAAAACCTTGGGCTACCAATTCCATTAGCATGGCCTTAATTCAGACAGATAATATACCAACCCTACTCACTATTCCTACATGCATGGCTTACTTTTTTTAAACAGCTCCATTCTGCTCTTTCACAAAATTACCTTTACAAATGTGACCAATGATTTTCAAAGATGTAAATCTAGAATCTACGTATCTCTGCTTCTGCCTCTTGATCTAATTTCTGTAAATATAAGGTTGCCACCTTACTGGTAATTCACCAGCATAGTCAATATTTTTGGTAATTTCCAGCATTTTCTCCCTTCGTCCTTCAGGACAGCCAATGAGAGAGAGAAGCTCCTCCCCCTGCAGAGGAAACCCAAACTGAGACAAGTCTAGAAGCCCCCCCTTCCTCGTTTTTTTGTGCTTTCTCTCCAGGAAACCTCCATCGAACATTTTAGTTTTTTATTTTTTTCCCCCAAGAATCGTCTACTACTACTCCCCCAAAGAGTAGACGCCCTGCAGTCTTAGGAACCCCTTCCCTAATCCTGTCTGCTGTATGGAGATCATGCGATCATGTGGTCATGGGTGATTCTGCCTGTTACTGGCCCTGGAGTACTGTGCCTTCTCAAGAGCTGCACCTGTCGATCCTGGCTGCGCCCTGCGGACTCATCATGCTCATGGATTCTGGTTCCCAGCGGGTTCTGCGCTTCTCCAGGGTGACCAGGGTCCAATCTCGCTCCCATTTGCACTGGGGCACGCTACAGTTTTGGGAGGGTGTGCTTTTGGGTGCAGCCGTGCCACGTGCATCCTGGGGTGGACAGGTGCGGGGCACTCCGGGGCAAAGCGTTACTTCCTTGTGGAGGGTGAAGACTCGTGCACCACCAACTAGATCCCTACCGGCAGGTCTACAGTTTAGCGTGCCTGAGGAGGCGGGGGGGTGAAGCAACCTCATGTCTTTTGCCTGACATGTCCTACAACTTAGAAATTTGCTGAGCTGCATTACTTTCAACGTCATGTACCCCCTTGGCCCTGCTTCCACCGATGCAGATTCCCCCACAGGGTATTATGAGATACCCCCAGGTGATTCTTCCCCCGCAGCCTCCTCCTCCTCCACTTCTCCATCCTTCTGTTGCTAGGGAACCAGAAGGAGTAGACAGCGAGGGACTGGCTTCTGATGAAGATTCTATTAATGAGGGTTTTGGACTGGAGCATTCAGATGAAGAAAATGCCCCCAAAATCATAAAGGGGAAAATATAATACAATTAAGTTCCCCATGTCCTCTGTGATGGGAGTGGTAGTACTGGAGTGAACTGGGATTAAGTGACACTGTGGAGAGCGCCATTCTAGCCTACCAATCTGGCACAAGTCTCAGGTTTGGATTTGTGATCAGGGGTGTGTGCTGAAGGCAGCAAAGGGGAACAGGACATTTCTCTTTCCTTCAGTGACTTGAACAAAAAAACAATATGGGACTGAGACTGCATCAGGTAAGTTGCCAGGCAATTGATTTTAAAGCAGAACAAAACCCACCAGCCGTCCTGGAATCTAAAACAGGGCTGGCCACTGGCTTTCCCCTGGGCCATCCTGAATCGGGATGTCCTGCTGAGTGAAACCCCCTAGGGAGCCTGTACATACTCATCTTTCGCTGTCCAACGGCCCAATGAGAGCTGCCCACTGAACAGACACAATACGGCAGGCGGCTCTCATTGTTGTCAATGTCTATCACTCAGATAGACGTGTGTGCTTGCAAGGTCAGGGATGCAGGAGATGTGGCAGTGTGCACTCCCCCTTATAGGTAATGAGAGCCGGTTGCCAAAAGTGGTAAACACAGCAAACAGCTTTCATTGGCTGAGCGCATGTGCTGTTGGACTGAGTAGAGGTGAGATTAACAATAGTGTCTATGGCCAGCTCAATCCATTTTTTGTGGGGAATGGAAAAAGTACATTGAGGCTTGAGACATACCTGCAAAGTCCACTGGTGAATTATGATTTCATTGTCCAGCACTCAGGTGTAGTTAAAATCCCAAACTTTTATTTTTCCAGATTAAAACATGTACAGCATCTGTATAAAAGTGACTTGCTTGCTCCTTTTCAGCCTGTGTACAGAGCCCTTAGTCACCTGATTTTAACTACACCTGAGTGCTGGACAATGGAATCATAATTCACTAGAGGTGAGATAAACTGGGCGAACTGAGGGGTTTCCCACAGCGGGGCTTTCCAATTTGAGATTCAGGCAACGGAAAAGACTTGGGAAAGTCAAAATCGAGGTCTTGTCCTGCTTTAAAGTTTGACTGGTCTATCCCTTTAACCTAGACTAACTGTAAGGCGCCGGACACCCTTCTCTCTTAAGCCAGGTAATCCCCAATCTCCACCGCCTCTTCTGCCTTTAGACAAGTCCCCGCTCGCAGGAGACGCGGATTATGCCTCTCCAGACTCGGTTACCCCCAGGACTTAGTTGGCGCAAAGATTACTGGCTTAAGGTGGAGACGGATGAACGGCGGGGTATCCCGAATGAGGATGTCGGGATGTAAATAGGATTACAGGTGGAGAAGCAATCAGAAAGGTCCAGAAACAAGCAGAGGTCAAGCCGAGTGGTCACAGAGCGCGGTATCCAAGGGGTCAAGCGAAGAATAGTCAAAACGAGCCGAGGTCAAACCGGGTGAGCACCAAAACGCGGTAACAGAGGGATCAGGCACAAGCGGAGTCAGGACAGGCAAAAGGTCAGGGCGGGCAGCAGACAAGGATGGTCAGAGACGAAGCCGAGTAGAAACTATAAACGCAGACTAGAAAGCACACCCTATTAACCAGAGGCTATAACGGGCACTGGACAATGGGGCAGCAGGGTAATGAAGGGGGGAAAGGAAAGGAGAGGGAAGTGTAGTGATTGGTGCGACTAACCCAATGGGAGCGGTCCCAGGAACTGGACCTGCCCAGGCCAGACAGGTATCCAGTCCCTGGGCCCGTCTCCCACCAGGACAACAATTGACACTAATTAAAAAACTCGCCCCCGGCGGATGCGCTGGGAGCAGCGCCGCCTGGGGGCATATACAGAGCGTGCTCGAGCACGTGAATGGCTGGGCGCGCTCCCGGCCGGGAGAAGCACAGCCGCGCCAGCCTGTGGTTCCCTGGGGCCGCCTGCCCCTGCCGCACAGCCCGCGGCGAGGCCGCCGCACCCCGCCGCCGCCATGCCGGCCTCAGAATGGCGCCGAGGACCAGCAGCAGGACGGGGCCGCGACTCGCCGGAGGACGCGCCGCGGGACCGAGGCCGAGGAGCAGGTAAGGTTCTTACACTAACCTACTATACATTCAAATGATTCTCTAATGCTTACTTCACTCAAGAATACTCTCCCAGCAGGTAGCCAGATTTTGGGGATACCCAAAAAAAGTACCCCCTTCTAAAGTCCTTGCTACTACTTTGGAATTTCCTTCTAATAATACTTATCCATTCCAACTTTAGAAATCACCTTTCATTCATTCCCTGCATTCAAGAGACCCCTCTCACCCACCTAATCTTAAACGCCTATTGTGCTTCTACAGACGTTTAACTCGCAGTAGCAAGTTTTACCTACAGTATACTTGCCTTACCTTATTGTATTTCCTTACCTTATTGTACATAGTATTTCCCCAAACATAAGGTCACGCAGATCCAAACTGATGGATTTGAACTTTCAACGTCCCCTAGGTCACCAGTCTTGACCAAAACCCAACCCAAACAATTAATACAAATATCTCTTCTGCATTCACCACAAGAATTAATTTATCATGTCAGTCAGTACTAGGACCCCATTGACTATGTTGTCATATACACTTTTTTGTCCATGATGTGGGTCTAAAGTCATTCAGCGTGCAAATAATATAACAAAAGGCTACTTACCTTCAGTAACTCACCTGATAGCTGGAACTTCCACAGCCCATGGCCCAGCACCTAAGGAGCTGCAAACTCCATTCAAGGGCACTCCCACACCAGACACCCCCGCCATCAGCCACAGGGGTGTGGCCATGCCCCCTGCATTCACTACAATGGAAGAGGATGTGTCAAGCCTCATTGCAATGAATGGAGAGGTCAGGGCAGATATCTGTGATTGCTGGTGAGTCGCAATCCCGCCCTGTCTACATTTTCCCTGGACAGCGCAGGATGCGGTGGCTGGATCCATTGATCAGGTTAGTTACTAGTCACCGGATTGGCACCGATCAGCTGCACTGGACATAAGGTGTTATGTTGGTCATACGATTAATACTGTCACAAAAGTGATGAAGAACACTTTGGCCCAAGACAATGCATTGGGGGCTGAAAAAGATCAGTTCCTAGATCCCGTTAGGTCCTGAGGCCCGATTTTTGCTTAAAAGCTTAGAACATTTGTCCTTTATTGTGCTATGGCAACTGAAGCAAAGTGAAACCTGAGTCAATAAAATGAATAATATATATTAAAAAAAAGAGTAGCACAGCTTCTGGTAATCGAAATAATGGCTGAAGACAGCATGCGGGAGGTTTCCTTCAGTATATTATATTATATTTTCTCACGCTGTCAGTCAATGCAGCTATAGATCATTTCTAATCCTGCACAGGGTAGGTGCTTTTGATTTACATCTTCATAAAGCGACAACAAACAAAACCATCATTTTGAATTTCAGCAGAACTGTAGGCTGTCGGCTCATTGTTTATTCATAGAGAATGCAGAATATCCATATTGTATATCTGTCAGGGAAAATGTCTACCTAGAAAATAGAACCTGTTCTTGACCCCTTGGGGTCCGACACAAACCCACCCTATTAGGCTTTACGTCTGCTTTCAACAAATGACGTCGGAAATTCTCAGACACCAGTTGCTTATCTTTCTAATTCAGTAACTTTTTATAAACATGCATCAGCAGGCTTGGACTGGCCCACAGGGGAACAGGATAATTCTCTGCTCGGCCCTGAACAACCCCCTTTGAATATATTATATTCAAAAAAAAAAAAATATATATATATATATATATATATATATATATTTTGTTTTTTTTTTTTGAAGGTCCTCTGCCCTAGATTCACATTGTGCTATGGAACTATGGGGGTTATTCATCAAGGGATAGCACCAGGTAGCACCTGGTAGCGGCAGGCAGCGTCTGTTGAACGCCGGGGGCTGTACGCAAAACCACATTTATGAAAACAAATCTGGTGAACTACTCTAACAGCGCCATGTAGTGTACGATTCATCTTTACAGGTGGCTCCGTTTTTAGCGCCGGCGCTCTAGCTTCCACAGCGCCAGGTATTACCTGTCGCTACCTGTCGCTCTCCCATACATTTCAATGGACGTTCCTTTTCTTCTGTTAAAACAGGGTTTTTTGGTTTTTTTTCTCTCAAATAATTGTGTCACCTCTCCTGGCCTAGAAAAAGTCATTTTTGAAAACTTTTTTGATTTTTTATATTTTTATGAAGAATTGTCATTACAGGTCTGGCATTAAAGTGTTAATGTCACAATGTTACAACAATGTAATTCCATGTGTTTTCGCTTTGTTACAGGTGGATATGTGTTCAAAAACAGACTTTAATCACACAGCGTCTGGCGCTCTATGCTACAGCGACCAGATTTAGAGCGCCAACGCTGTGTGTGTGTACTTTTTTGATAAGTATGGTGCGAGTCGCTGAGAGTCGGTCGCACTGAGCTGGCACTACATTTCAGTCTCTGCAGCGCTGTACTGGTAATACAGGGCCCAACATACATCACATTCATCAATGCCGGCCAGGTTACTGGACTGCTCTGTAACAGCGCCCTATACCTGCTTACAGCGTCTATTAGTGGTCGCTCTAAGCACCGCTATACAGGCGCTCATCTGCCGATACCTGACGTTAGTAATGAATCAGCCTCCACGTCTATTAAATGCCGGAGGACAACATTCACAGCAGTGAGTTAGCATTGGCCCTGTGCACTGCTCTACTGCTCTGTTGATCCTGCATGGATAGCCATAATGACATTATTTATTTTTCTATGAGATAGGAGAAGCAGGCAATGCTTGATGTAGGACCCTAGAGTCGGTTTTCCTAGAAGGTCCAAGACACACCAGTTCAACACTGTGCATCAGATACAATGTTCATTTCTGTATAATATAATATAAAACCAGAAGACTGAAAAGTGAAAGCCAAAAGGAGTGCATTATCTATCCATGTTCTACTGTTATTCCAGAAAAAGATCACTCCAATTGCGTTTTGTTTGTTGAGAGGCCTATTAAAATCAGAACAGTGCGAAAAATGTATTTGACTAGGCAAATTGCTGTCCGAAAGACAGTATGTTTTGCCAGCCAGTCTTGCTTTGCGGGGAAATGGAGTCTAAATCCAGTGACCCCGGAAAAAGGTGAGTATTAGGGCTGGCGGATCAGGCTTAATGGTTGATATGCAGTGCTAAGCATCCAGGAACCTGATGCCTCTCCACTACTGGGAATTCTTCTTTAAAAATACCAGGTGAAAAGAAATTGTGAAAATAAATAAATGATGCACCAGAACGGAAAAAAATACAGGTAAGGCAATGTAATTAATATACAGCAGCCAAGGCCATAATAGAGTCGATTCATGGTTGTACGCCTATGCATTTGTGCATGTATTTTGGAGCGTCAAGTTGCACTCAGGCTTCCTCCTGATTTATGGTCGACAAAATTTGAAGAGCATTGTTTAAGATGGAAATTTGCGCACAAGCACGCGTCAATGTGGAAACATACGCCTGAAATTCTCCACAAGCACAAATTTGGCACCTGTGACTGATTTATGGGGTGTTTAGATGGCAGAAAAGTGTGCACAAATGTCTCAATTTCCAGAGTGAATTTCCTCAAGCAAAAAGCCAAAAAACTGCTGACTTCACTAGCAGGCTTATTTCATTCCAGAAACACCTGTCGGCAGCCTCCGGCATGTTTTTTGACACTGAAAGTGGCAGCCGCAAGTTAATTTTAGTGATTTTTCCCTTTTCTTGGGAATTTTGGTAAGAAAGAAATGATTAAAAGTTGTCAAAGTTGACAAATCTCAAAATGTTTAATGATAAAAACTCCAAAAAGGGCCCCCCGAAAAGAGTAATTAAAAAAAAAAAACATTAGTAGCACAATTATTAACCACTAATACACAAAACATGTCAAGGAGGGGTAAAGAGAACATCTAGGACTAAGCATTTGGAAAAACACTGGAGGTGACCTGGAATCAGGATATCCCCAATAAAACACCACACCTAAAAATAAGGAGAAAAACACACCTATACATAAACAACAACTAAATATTTCTTCCCTTTCTTTACTGTTTTTTACTGAAGGGGAGAAACATGGGGGGCCATCGGGACCAGTTAGGGGCTTAGCTAGCCAAACAGGCTGGACATGAAGTCGCATATCTCAGCCTTTTAAATTCACACGTTCCCATATATCTCCATGAGCCCTTCAATGCATCCCATCCTTGAAAATAAGTGCACTGAGATGGGTGGATCACATCAGTTTAATTACCTGGTGATAGCTCATGCTATGATCCAAAATGAACTTTTGTTATTTGTAATGCTCAGTTTTGGCTGTATATCTCTTATAGAAAGAGAGATCACGAACATAATAACTCAATACTCGCTGTTAGAGCACCAACTGTGGAAGCACTGTACTTACGTGTCAAAGTACACTGAGACTTTGGCCTTGATTCAGTATGAGTTGAGAAAAATTGTCATGGTAGTAAATAATTCACTTTATGAGTAGTGTTGAGCAGGTGTTGAGCAAACCCGAACCACAAAATTTGGGTTTGTACCGAACTTTGTGAGTTCGGGTTACCAAAGCCACAGCCAAAAGTCTGTGTTTGAGTTTGGTATTTGGCCAGAACACGGAAAACAGGTTGATGGGCTGCAGAGCTAAAGGGCACAGCAGAAGGAAGCTACCATATAAGTTACCTGAGCCCCATGATCCTGGTCCCGCTGGCGGCATACCTTTCAAATAGTCCTCAGACAAGGCCACGGAAAGCTGTTATGAGTGAGGACACTCCTAGTGACAACACTACCAGCTGGCACTAGGAGTGTCCTCACTCATGGGAGCGGCAGCCATCTTTTTGTTGCCCCTGGGGCTCAAGTAAGTTGCTGCCTGCTGCACACTCTGCGCCCCGCTGCCACATGCGCCATCACAATTTATTTATTTATTTTACATCCTGCTTTGCTTCGGTTTAATTTTGCTAAAAGTATATTTGCAGCCCTTAAATGTATAAGGCAACTTAAAGGTCAAATATATGTATATTTCTAACATTACACCACTATGTTCTAATAAGTTCATTTGTCAGTAATTCAGAGGAAAAGTTAGCTGATGCACCTTTAAGAGTTATTTTTATATTTTGCTTGCAAAAAAATACAAAAATGCTACAAGCACTGTTACAACACAGAAAGCCTAACAGGGCAAAAGCATATATTAAAATGGATTACTCATCTGTTTATTATAGTTCAGGCAAAAATCAGCAGGCCTCATCCAGTCTCCAAACAAGATGGCTGCTGTATTCAAGTTTACAAAGCTGGTATCTCTATCCAAAAGCAAATCTCATCATCGTCCATCGCCATCAAAACAAGACTGTTTGTGTTTCCTTCAGCTGCCCGAGTGAATTTTCTGTCTCTCCCCAGCCAGCTGTTTTACCCAGGCTGAACCCTTTTATTCATTTGAAATAGCATAGGTGATCTCTGATTGGCCCAGACAAACTAATCCAGGTGATACTCAGATAAAACTATCACTGGTGATTTTCTACTGGTGAACTTAATATGCATGCGAATGCACATATGAAACTAAACTTAGGCCAAAAGCTACCAAGCTAATCTTCAGAACAAAGGAAGGTCTCCCACCATGCTGCATATTAATTAAGGAACGACCATGCCGGCTAAACAAAAGGGGGTCATCCTATATACAGTGTCATTTTTGATTATATAAGATTTTTACAATTTCTTTGGGAACAAAATATATAAAAATATCATAGCATTACACCCAGATTCTGCCTCTGGGGGGCCCTTGACGCCCCCTCTGCTCAGGTGAGGAGTGGGGGGGCAGAGTTGTTTGGGTCCTCACTGATTTCAAAGTTTGGCTGAATTTGTTGAACCCGAACTTAGGGCTGTTTTCTCATCTCTATTTATGATAAAAAAGCATGAGAATGTCAGTTTTGCTGAATCACCATCTAGGAAGGCAATGGAAGTCAATGACACTTTTTATTACATCGTAAAAAGGAGTAAAAAGTTCAAAACTCTTCTTAGGAGTGTAAAAGCGCCATTAAAGTTTTTGGTAAGTCAAAAGTTAAAAAATATCAATAGCTTACCTTTCATTGAGTTGCTGCAGTGCTCTGCTTCCTCCTCTGTCTATCTCCTTAGTAGGAAAATCATGTCCTCATTCAGCTTTCAGTCCCCACCCAGCTGACCTGGTCCATCAATCAACCTTTAGTGGACCAGGAACGGAAACACCCCGACTCCTTGCTCAGACGTCCTGATTGGCAGTCTCTCTGCAGCTCTGAAATCCTGCCCTCCTCCCCCTCTTACACTCATCACAGTGTGCTTACATCACATCCCTGTTGCCAGGCCCACTGTTTCTCTTTTTCTATGAATCTTAAATGCTCTAATACCCTTTAAGGATAATTTAGGAACTACAGGGCCTTTTTGAAAACGTATTGAAGTTTAGGACAGTGTAACATGTAGGGACAACAATCGGGCCCTTGCCTTTAGTATAACTTTAACTTCCATGGTCTTCCTAGCTGGTGACATTGTCATGCTTTTTCCTCCATAAAGTGATTTTTTTCCTACCATGAAGAACTACAGGAAAAGGGATGCGCTAAATATTTTGACCAATGGTGTCTACGCCTGTTAGTTCCCAAAATCCTGTTCCTCCTATCAAGTCGTGCATCAGGCTCCTAGCTTAGTTTTCCAAGGATCAACAGCAATGATCTCACATCTGAGTATTCATCTTTTATGTTCTTTGTTACGTTTAAAAAACCAGCCTGGAAAAGTGTCAAGCATTTTACTTGTAGCCATTGGTGTATTGTATTGAGTTAACTAGCTTTCAGCATTATGTGCCAGAGCATAATTGTGCCTCTTTATCGGACACATATTTTGCCTTTATAGTATTTTCCATGTCCCACATCAGCAGTAGATCACTTTATTTGTCAAATTGCTTTTTTTTCAATTGCTTTTTTTTTAGCATTGATTTAAAAAAGAAAAAAAAACAATTACAACCATGTTGCGCTGATTGCTATTACTCGTGTTATGCTGAGCAGACTGCGTTAGCTAACGATTTTTTGTACAGTGCAAACTGTGTTAATGTATTTTTATGTCTTAAAAAATTAATAATGATTAATCTCAATATGCTTTTACATTATGTGGGATAGGGAGGTGACAGCGGCGTCACTTTGCACTACTGGGATTTCTGGCATTCAAGTGGATTTTATTCAAATCACATCTAGACTTTCAAATAACAAGTTGAATTGAAAAAAATGTAAAGGGGAACTACAAACAAAATGAAACAAAAAACTTTAAGCCTTACATCATAATTACATCCACATATGGACTGGAGGGCAATCAGTGGAAGAGGATCCATTGGTGGCAGTGGAGCTTAAAGCAGGTCAAAACACACATGGCCGGGCCCTGGAATCGAAAAGATTCCAGACCCAGCTGCTAACCTGCCCCCGTGGCATCCTATAATGGACGCCCTGCTGTGTGAAACCCTCCAGGGCATTGGTAATCTTACATGACACAATCTCTGCCAGTGGCCAAATCCCCTGCTTCCCTGCGGCCATGCACAACTCTGGCGGCCAGCCTTTTTGAATGGCTTTGAATGGAGCGTTTTTCTGATCAGAAGTCTGGATATCGGAATCCACGTGCATTCGCCCACCAACCTGTAGAAAGGGACAACGCCCCCTCTGCTACTGTGGAGCTCTGCAGTTTCATCCACCTCTTTGCACTGGCAACTGGTGGATGACACATCATGGGGACAGGTCTTCAAGACAGATATTTAGAGCCATTATCTTGCAGATGATAAAAAAGGTAAATGTAGCTGTTGCCCAGGTCCTTTAACTTCAAAAGGACATTGGATAAAGCTCTAGAAAGAGGCCCCCTTTGTTTTAGACTTTTTTCTTTTTCATTGTGTAATGTAAACCTGTTTAAGGACCAGCACTGAAACACAAAAGCCTAATTAAAAGTACACTTAAGCCACTTATCCGATAATGTTCTAAGTAATAATAATTACGGACTCATCTTCATCAAAAGAGAATGAAGGATCAATTTACTTTTCACTTCTAAGTATGCACGGAAACGTTTTCTGGAAGTTTTTACATTTTTTGTTCTCTATTAAGCTCTATGTAGGAGTGGAATTTTATTACTGAATATATTAGTGCCTGCAAATTGACATCCTCCATTACTTAAAAGAAAAGAAAATAGAGGTAAAAATCTTAGAGCAAGCGCAAACCTTATCCTATATATAAAAAAGAAAAGGTAAAAGATAACCAAAGCGATATAGTCTTGGCCCCTTTAACCTATACTCATATCCATACATGTTAACAGCTCACCCTGCCATTTTGCATAGCAATCTATACTGACCTGCAGCTCCATCCAAGGGTCCTGAGAGTGTCTAAACCCCTTGAGGCACAACCATGCTGCCCAAGGACCTCTATATAAAATGCTAATACCTATCCATATGTTCAAGAGTCCCATACACAACCCTTGGTACTGCCCACATTTTTCATGGACCCCCTTATACCACCTAGCAAATCACCCATATTATCCAAGAGCCCTGTCTACAACCCTCCAACTTATCCCACTAAAATACATTTGTACCTTTGTATCCCAACCAGACCACCGATAGTATTGTAAAAAAAACCTGCAACTTACACATATAACCCCCTGCCACCAAATACCTCCATAACATGCTGCATCCCATTGTAACTATACTGTCCAAGACCCCTATTAACAATCCTGGGCCTCCACACACTATCTTCTCATACCCCATGCTGCATCCCATTCAAAACAACTACTCTATTCCATTCCACTTATACTACCCGCCGCCACACCACTAAAAGACTGTGATCCTATGATTAATATGTTCAATACCATATTGCATCCCACACGAATAATGTATGCTGTCAAAAGTCCCAGTACTGTATCACAAAAGTTTCTATATCACTAAAAGCCTTTAATCCCATGCTGCATCCCACCCAAACAGTCTATGAACATACAACCCACTCATGTCACTTAATGACCTCCATACCATTCTGCATCCTACCCCTACCACGTATACAGTCCAAGACCCCAATACTACACTGCACCAAACCCAAATCAATTATACTGCCCAAGTCCCCGCCCATACAAACTAAAAGGCCTCCACACCATGCTCATCCCAATCAAGCCAAATATACCATCCAAGGCTCTCCTCATACTGTACCCCATACCAGTAAAATATCACTATGCTTTATCCCACTTAAACCACTAATACTGTCAAGTCTTCATCCAATCTATCCTCATATTCAGCTAAACGAGATCCTCACCATGTTGTACTCTCAAATAAACACGTATGCTGTCAAGACCCCTCTCATACCATCCCTTTGGAGCCGTAACACTAAACGATCTCCATATCACTCTGCAACTCACCCACGCCACTTATGCTGGTTGAGACCTTATATTCATACTGTACAAACCACTCAGAAGACTATAAAATCCTCACTCCACATGACTTATATTGTCTAAGACCATTTTCAACGATACTCCATACCATGCTGCCCCTCACCCACACCAATTATACTATTCAACCCCTTACAACTCATGCCACATATACTCCTCTATCTAAGACTCCACTACGTATACCAGAAGAGTCGACATTAGAAATCTCTATTAGAAATAATAAAGGCATGTATGAAAACAATAACCTGGTCTGAATTATTATTCAAAAGTTGAGATAATTCTATAAACATACCTAAACTTTATAATGAATGGCCAGAACCCTGATAAACATAATATTAAAGAAATTCTCCGGGCTAGGTGTTTAAAATACCACCATACTACTTATACTGTTTTCATAACACCAAAAGAGCTCTATCTGACACAAACCCCTTACGTTGTCAAATGACCTCAATATCCTTTTGCACACTACCCAAACCACTCAAACTGTCCAAGACCCCACTCAGTCCACCTATACCAAACTGCATCCCATTGAAACAACATTTAACCCAATTATCCTCCTTTTATACAATGCTGCATCCCACCAAAACCATTGACACAGTTCAAGACTCCAGCATACACACCATGCCCCACTCCCCCTATTTTATCCATTCACACTACTTATACTGCCCAAGACCCTGCTCATGCTATCCGCCTACACCAGTAGAAGAACTCAAATAATTGTTGAACTCAAACCACTTACACCGCCCAAGACTAACTTATCCTATCTGCCCAGTCCCATATTACTAAAAGACCTTCATAACATGCTGTATCCCACTCTGATACCCTGTATACAATTGTTTAAGAAAAGAAATGGTTAACAGCACACCAAATGCTTTGCGTGAAAAAATTGTCCAAGATTTATTTAAGATCACCAAAACAATCCAATAATGTGTAAAGACATATGGTTTTCTATATACAACCCAAAACAATTAGCCACATACATAATAGTTAATGCAGCAAGTAAGAGGCACACAATAAATGCAGCTTGGGTGGCTAGGTTCAATTTTCTGGCAGCTATGCAGCATCAGGGAACACAGCCATTGGATGCAATACATTGGCAATACATTCTAATTGTAGTCCAATTGGACTCCTCTGGTTATCCCCTGATAACAGGCTATTGAACCTGAAACATTGTCAGGATTAAGCAGTCCCCTGCCTTTACACTTATCTAACTGTAAGCATGCTTTTTCTTTACTAACTTTTTGTTTGCACATGGCATTGCCAGTAGCTGTATTAGGCAATTTTTTATGCAATACATTTGGTGTGCTGTTAACTATTTATTTGCTCAAACAATTGGCTGGGGCACATAGGGAAGCTCTTGTTTATTACAGAACCTGCTCATGTGATATTTTTACATTGCTAGTATACCTCATATTTCAGGTTGTGTTGCACTATACATTATACTATTTTAAGACCCTGTATACAAACATACAACCCACTAATACCACTAAAAGTCCTCCATACCATTCTTCATCCCAAGACCCCACTCACCACTATACCAACCTGCACCCCTTCCAAACCACTTATACTGTCCATAACTATACTTGATCCTGCTCAACCTACCTTCATATTGATGCTACATACCACCAAAGCTGCTTGTCCAAGACTCCTGTACACATCTCACCCCCACCCCCTTTAGCAATAAAAAAAACTCAATACCTATAATCTATTACAGGAGTACTCAACCAATTCATGTGAAGGTCCATTTAAAGGCATCTGGTGAGAGGTGAAGGTCCAGACGAAGAGCTGTCGTGGGGGGTAGTTATAAAATCAGCACACTGGGGCTAGGGGCTATAGATTCCCCAGCAAATTTAAAAAAGGCTGCTTGTACCTTGCAATGCCTCTTCCCGTCTGTGCAGTGCTTCCTATTGCAATGCTAGGTGCCAGGGAGCCATGACACTGGCAGGGAGACTAAGCACTACATCGCCGATCAAGGGGGCAGCTCGGAGCACGGCAACACAGAAGTAACTGAGTGCAGGGCTGTTAGGGATGTTTCATCCAGAGAAGGCCATTTTCCAATAATATAAACACACATAATACAGATCTGTGTGTGTCTAAGTTACAGATCTGTATTATGCCTGAAGAAGAAGCTTGAACAGCTTCGAAAGCTTGCATTTTCAATCTAAATGAGTTAGCCAATAAATGGTATTACCTTAACCTTGGATTTCCTGCTTACATCGATGGCTTACACGGTACAACAACTTACTAATAAACACACATAAAATATTAAAAGAAACAGCAGGTGGTAGTGTGCATCTAGCCCCATTTACAGCAGCAAATAGTCTGGACCCCATCCCAGAGCTGTGCCTGCACTGCCCCCATGGCTGCCCTGCATATTAATATACTGTATCTCATATACTACAGGGACAGTATTAGGGGAAGTTGTAGAGGCTTTATTAGTGTGCAGAGTGTAATTAGCCCCGTTTGAACTTGAGCTGCTCTGGCGATGGCGAACCACCCACGGGAACCTGGAAACTAAGAAAACACTTCTAAAAGCGTCAGCCTGAGTTGTCTAAAATCTACGTGAAAGCACATACACAGCGAAAAAAGTCAAAATTGCTTTGATGGAAGAGGCAGAAAATGCAGTGCCTTCTATCTTGGTCATAAAAATTCAATTGCCTGCTGTGGTGATTTTGTTTACTCCTCATGGTCGCCACTAAAGAGCAGGAATATGAATTATACAGACGCAGCATTTCAAAGGATTTTGCTTTTACACTCGAAACAGAACTTTAAACTGAAGTTTTTTTAGTCTTGGAAAATTGTTAAGTGGTGGCCAATCCACATTCAGACGTCAGGGGCCTACTCTACAGCTCCCCACATATCCTTGGTTGGGCTTGCCAGTTATGTTAAAAGGCTTCTGATGACAAAATTCTTGCCAAAAGGACTTTCAAGACTGAGGTTATGTGACTATGCTGTAATTGTTAACATTTTAGACTAAGATTTAGGGAGGTAAAGTGTGCAGAACCTTTCCAACCCAGTGCCAGCCTGGGCAAATGTCTCAGAGAGAGAGGGAATGTGTAAGCAGGGGTGTAGTCAGGAAAGGGGGGGGGGGTGTGCAGGGGGGCACCTGCCCCGGGTGCAGCAGGTCAGGGGGGTGCCTAAGGGGGCCTGAGAAAATATAGGGGGCACCATTTTGAATCTTTGCCCTGGGTGCCAGAAAACCTAGCTACTCCTCTGGTGTAAGAGAGAGATAAAGAAGAAGAGAATAATGAAAAAAAGATGAATGGAGATGAAAGATGAAAAGGAATGGAGGGGATGTAGACATGAGAAAGAGAGGAAGGAGGCAATGAGAATAAATGCAAGAGAATGAGGAAATGTGAAAAAAGGAGTAAGAGGGAATGTGAAACAAAAAGAAGGACAGAGAGAGAAAGACAAATATTTCGAAAATAGAGAGATAGAGGGAGACAAGGGGAATGTGGAAAAGAAACTTGGGGAGAAAAGGAGGCAAAAAAGAAAGAAAGAATTGGAAGAGATGTGGAGCCTGATTCATTACTAATGGCAGGTGAGGGTCTGTATAGTGGTGCTTACAGCGACCGCTAGTAGACGCTGTAAGCGGGTATCGGGTGCTGTAACAGAGTGCCTCAGTCGCTGTAGTAACCTGGCCTGCATTGATGAATGTGATGTATGTTGGGTGCTCTAACACCAGTACAGCACTGCAGGGAGCGAGAGGTAGCACCAGCTCAGTGCGACCGACCCTCAGCTCTCCACACCATACTTATCAAAAAAGGACACACACACAGCGCCAGCGCTCTAAATCTGGGCGTTGTAGCATAGAGCGCCAAACGCTGTGTGATCAGCGTCTGTCAGAAGTCTGTTTTTGAACACATATCCACCAGTAACAAAGCAAAAACACATGGAATGATATTGCTTTAACACTGGGACAATAACACCCTGTAATGACAATTCTGCATAAAAATATAAAAAATCAAAAAAGTTTTCAAAAATGACTCTTTTTAGGCCAGAAGAGGTCATACAATGATTTGAGCAAATATAAAAAAATAAAAAATGTCAAACACGCTGTTTAAACAGAAGCAAATGAACAGCCATTGAAATGTATGGGAGAGAGTCAGGTAGCGACAGGTAATACCAGGCGCTCTGGAAGCTAGAGCACTGGCGCTATATACTGAGCCCCCTGTAATAATACATTGGACGCTACATGGTGCTGTTAGAGGCGCTCACCAGATTCGCTTTCATAAGTTTGGTTTTGCGTACAGCGTCCGGCGTTCACCAGAAGCTGCCTGCCGCTACGAGACACTACCTGGCGCTATCCCTTCTTGAATAACCCCCATAGAAAACAGTTTGAGCCATAGAGGGAACATAGCATAGAGGGAACATAGAATAGAGAAATACAGAGAGATGGATGGGGCAAGTAAAAAAAAACAGGGAGAAAAAAGCAGGAATGCAGGGAAAAGAAAACGAAAGACTGAGGTAAGGCATAAAAAAGAACCAAAAGTGAAAAGGGACATTTGGAGTGAGAGTGAGAGAAGGGGGGAGTGTGGAAAAGGTAGGAGAAAATAAGGGAAAAGATATGGGGGCATATAGAAATGAGAGAGCAAAAACGAAGACACGAGAAAAGAGAGAAAGATAGAGAGAGAAATAGGATATGTGGAAATAAGAGAAAGAAGTAATGTGGAAAAGCAAGAAAGAAAGATAAAGAGGGATTGAGAATAATAGAAAGGATGAGGTACAGTAGTGAAGGTAAAAAGAGAGAAATATAAGAACTGTAACAAGAGCGGGATGGAACGTGGAACATTGATAGAGGGAAAAGAGAGGCCTGCTAACGTAGGGGACTTCTGTATTGTCAGCATGTAAGAAATGTTGCTCTCTTTGATCTATTGCACATATTCACTGTCATTAGGCATATTATCTTTCTTTTTTATTTATTATTATAATTATCCATATGGGTCGGTATTCTGTTTGCATTATACTGCTGGCCTTGCATCTGTTCTACGTGAAATCTCTTTGCCTGAACTAACTAAAGCTGCTGATCTGAACATATTGACTAAACAATAACTACAATACTGTACTAAGGGTATATAGTTAAACCAGACCTTCAGCAGCATTTAATGAAAAGCCCAAACCTTTAAAAAACTATTCCCCAGCATCTAAAATGTATATATTTTTAGTCACTTATTATTCTTTCCCCCACTGGGCTGTAACTGTGCTTTGTACAGACAGAGAAGAGCTGGGGACAGCAAAAGGACAGCAATCCCAGAATGCAGAGCGGCATAGTCAGAAGACACTTTCTGCTTGTAGGCAGCTTCCATGGGACTCCATGGGCCACCATCTGGATGTTTAAAGGCTCAGAAAATGCAGTAGATGCAGGTAGGATGATTTTAATGTGGGCATTCTGTATGTACAGAGTGGGGGAACATATACGATAGGCTCTTATTCAGGGTAAAGGCCTGACACTTGGACTCACTTGCTACAACTACTACTATTTACCCATTACCTACTGTATGTACTGGTGGGGGAAAGAATAATAATTAAGTGACTAAAAACGTGAAACATATACATTTTAGATGCTGGGGAATAGTTTTTTAAAGGTTTGGGCTTTTAATTAAATGATGCTGAGGGTGCGGTTTAACTATATACCCTTAGTAGAGTATTGTAGTAGTTATTGGTTAGTCAATATGTTCAGATCAGCAGGCGTTACCAGGGTAGTTAAATTCAGGCAAAGAGATTTCCTGTAAGGCCAGCAGTATAATGCATAATATATGTATAATAGAGAAGTAGGGCGCCTCTGGTGGTCACAGTGCATCATTTCAGATCCTTATAATATACAGTTGTTCATTCTATTTAAAGTGGCCCAACCGCTTTGAAATCTATAAGATTCTAGGGACACTGAATCCCTCCCCCCCCCCCCCCCCCCGGGCATGAAACCCCCCCAGGTGGCCTGGAAACTCACTTCTTTCCTGGTCCAATGGCGCATGCGCGAGCCGCAGCTGCATCCCCGCTATCCCTTTAGCAGTGCACAGGCATTTGTAAATGGCCAGCGCGGGCACACTCCCTGTTAGAGGGTAGCGAAGGATGCAACCGCTTGCCTTAGACAAGCTTCTATAGAAAGAAGAGCCGATCCAAGCGTGCTGATTGGACAAGAGTGCTACTTTAAGTCATGTGAAGTCACACATTTGTATTGTAATATTTCTCTGTGATTTTTAATACGCTTTTAATTGGCATTTAAATAGCAACTCAGGTGTATACTAAAACCTGGACCTATCACAAAAGTTAAAGAAAACAAGTGTAAATGAACTATATTACTCCCTTGCAGCACCCCCTCCTTTTTTCCTTTCCTTTTCTCAGATATATTCCTAATTGTCTTTCTCCTTTGTATCTAAACAATTCCCACCAGTAGTCAGAAAAGACCCCTATGGCCTCCATTTGTTCAGTGGGTAATCTATACTTTCTGGCGCTGTAATGTCTTTTTCTCCATTTGTGGTGATTCAGTTAAACCGGTTTTGTTAGTCATAAATCTATGGCATGTGACTGTTCTGCTACTGACTAATCAAAATGAAAAAAATACAGAAAAAGATGATTAAAAAAAGTTCTCTAGAACACATTTCTATATGTAGCACAATAATATAGTCCCAAAACCTTAAAGCGGTCCTTCACCCTGAATAAGAGTCTATCTTATATGTTTCCCACACCCTGTACATACAGATTGCTCACATTAAAAATCATCCTACCTGCATCTACTGCATGTTATGAGCCTTTAAACATTCAAGATGGCGGCTCATGGGACATCAGGCAGCCTGCAAACAGGAAGTGCCTTCTGACTGTGCTGCTCTGCATTCTGGGACTGCTGACCTTTTCCTGACCCCAGCTCTGCTCTGTCTGAGCAAAGCACAGCTATAACCTGCCCCCCTGTACTTTGTCCCAATCTCCTCTCCCAAGTAAGTGTGATGCTTCTGAGTCAAGATGGCGACGCCCGTATACTAGAGTCCTTAAGAGAGTTGCAGTCCAGTGGGGGAAAGAATAATAAGTGACTAAAAACTTAAAATATATTAATTTTGGCTGCTGGGGAATAGTTTTTTAAGGGTTTGGGCTTTTCAATAAATCATGGTGAAGGTCCGGTTTAAGGCACTGTTCACACCTCTGCGCTTTCGCTGTGTTGCTGAGCTGCAGAGAAACACAGAGAAAACAATGCACATCATTCCAGATGGGAAAGTCCACACATCTGCGCAATGCATTAAAAAAGCATTGCAGGTCAATAGAAGTCTATGGCAACACAAGGCATATGTGTGGAAAACGCAGTGTACCTGCGCTTAAAACGCACAAACAGCCTGGCACAGTAGGAGAAGAAAGGTAGCGGCCATTTTGGAGCTTCCTCTCCCAGCATCTCAGCCATGCTGCTGCCTGGATTCAACTGACAATGAACAGTAACAGGAAGCTTAGCAGCACTTCCTGTTTGCAGGTTGCCTGCAGATGCATGAGCCGCCATTTTGTTTCTTAAATGTACTACAGCAGGAGTTAGGAAAAAGTAAATGAATTTTTTTATGCATCAATCTAAATTTCCCCGGGAGGGATGAATATGAGCACTGTTTGTTGTGTTGGTCTAGTTTAAGTCATTTTTGACTGTTGGTCTGCTTTAAGTTACGCTTGAGTTTCCATAGGCTTTACCATTTACTTATTGTGCCAAAAATATTTTTCTCTTAAACAAATGCAATGCAAATGCATTACCAACGCATTAAAAGTGCAGCCTATGTTTTGATACAACGCACCTCTATCATACTTCCAATCACCCACTTTTAAAGTGGATCAAAACCCACACCCCAATGGCCTTGGAATCTATAAGATTCCAGGGCCGCTAGATTCCCTCCGGTGTATTCAGAATCAGGATGCCCCGCTGTGTGAAACCCCCCAGGTTGCTCAGCAGCGACCGCATCCCCACTATCCCTTTAGCAGGGCGCCCACACCAGGCATTTGTGAGTGGGCATGCTCCCTGTTAGAGGGTAGCGGGGAATGCGGCCGCCAGTTCCGCTTGCCATAGACAAGCTCCTAGACGAAGGGGCGGGAGCGCATCCGAGCGTGCTGATTGGATGAGAGGCTGCACATGCGCCATAGTACCGGCAAAGGGTGACTCAGATCGGGCACCTGGAGCATTTCACACTGCGGGGCATCCCTGATCGGGGGATCCCTGACCAGGGGGGCAAAACTCAGGATAGTCAAAGCACAAAAACACAATGGAAAGGTGTGAACCGAACCTTTAACATTAAACATTAAGGGGGTCATTTACAAAACATTCGCTGTCCACTTGTCGGCCATTTGCTAGTTGGCTGCATCTACTATGCTAAAAATGGCCTATTCACCAGGCCAAGGCTGTGTATCTTCGCCGGGAGAATGCTGACAAACCGATTTTCAGGGTGCCAGCTTTTAGTGGTGAACCCAATAAGAATCTATGGGGGTTATTCAAGAAGGGATAGCGCCGGGTAATGCCTCGTGGCGGCAGGCAGCGTCTGGTGACCGCCGGGCACTGTAGGCAAAACCACATTTATGAAAGTGAATCTGGTGAGTGACTCTAACAGCGTCATGTAGCGTCCGATGTATTATTACAGGCGGCTCAGTGTATAGCAGCGGCGCTCTAGCTTCCAGAGCGCCAGGTATTACCTTTCACTCAGTGTCGCTCTCCCATACATTTCAATGGCCGCTCATTTGCTTGTGTTTAACCAGAGTGTTTAACATTTGTTATTTTTTGCTCAAATCATTGTGTGACCTCTCCTGGCTGCAAACAAACATTTTTAGAAACTTTTTTGACTTTTTATATTTTTATGCAGAATTGTCATTACAGGTCTGGCACTAAAGTATTATTGTCCCAGTGTTATAACAATGTCATTCCATGTGTTTTCGCTTTGTTACTGGTGGATATGTGTTCAGAAGACTTTGATCACACAGCGTCTGGCGCTCTATGCTATAGCGACCAGATTTAGAGCGCCAACGCTGTGTGTGTTTAGTATGGTGTGGAGCACCGAGAGCTGGACGCACTGAGCTGGCGCTACCTTTCGCTCCCTGCAACGCTGTACTGGTTTTAGAGCGCCCAACATACATCACATTCATCAATGCAGACCAGGCCAGGCCGCCACAGCCACAGGAGGCCAAAAGATTGAGGAGTGGCAGGCGGGCAAACAGGGCAACTGATCCCTGCCCGCTGCCTCTGCTTAAGCATCGGCCATGTCCACCCGCTGTATAGAGCCTTTGTGTGCAGGCGCCGTGGACAAGAAGCGGCAGCGGCAGATACAGCGAGGGCAGCTGGGACATTGTGAGTGGCAGAGGCAGCGGGCAGGGATCGGTTGCCCTGCCTATCCGCCTGACGCTCCTCCATCTTCTGGCCCCCTGTGGCTGTGGCGGCCTGACCAGCAGTGCGGGTATGATGGAAAGTTGAGTTTACTTTTTTAAATGGGAGGGGGAATGCCACACTTCCTAAAGGGAATGGAAGGGGGGAATGCCACACTTCCTAAGGGGAATGGAAGGGGGGAATGCCACACTTCCTAAGGGGAATGCCACATTGCCTATGGAAATTTGAGGAGGATACCACCCTACCTATATGTGGAATGGGAGGGGAAATGCCATGCTGCCCATGAGGAATGGGGGGGGGGAGATTACCACACTGCCTATGGGAATGGTAGGGGAAATGCCACACTGCCTGTGGGAATGGGAATGCCACACTGCCTATGGGAATGGGAGGGGGGAATGCCGCACTGCCTATGGGAATGGGAGGGGGGAATGCCGCACTGCCTATGGGAATGGGAGGGGGGAATGCCGCACTGCCTATGGGAATGGGAGGGGGGAATGCCACGCTGCCTATGGGAATGTGATGGGGGAATGCCACACTGCCTATGGGAATGGGAGGGGGGAATGCTACACTGCCTATGGGAATGATATGGGGGGGAATGCCACGCTGCCTATGGGAATGGGATGGGGGAATGCCACACTGCCTATGAGAATAGGTGGGGGCAATGCCACACTGCATACCTCACAACCGCCCCGATTTGGGCGGGACTGTCCCGGATTGGCTTGGCTGTCCCGTGTCCCGCCCTATTAGGGCGGAGTCCTGCAATGAGAGACTAATTGGAAGGCATGTTTTTATTGCTTAACACTGCCAGGACTGCAGGCTCCCAGCGATGACTCACTTCCCTCCAGAAGGGAAGGGGCGGGGTTGTATGAACGTGTGTGCAGACAGTGATATTTCTTACTCCAGGTGAGCCATGCCTTCGCTCTGAATGCAGGGGCAGACAGGGAGGTGCTGCACACATCTGAGTTTTGCTCATAGTAGGCTTTGTAAAAAACTTGCACAAACAGATAAACAGAGTGTGGGGAAAGTGCTGCCTTGGGCTGTTGTTGTGTGGCCGTCAATGCTCCTTACAAGCACAGATGCTTACTCACCCTGCAGTGTTACCTATTCACAACCAATGGGGCTCACTAGCAAGATCTCCATGTCCACAATCATGACACTGTGTGTGCCTGGACAAAGGAGCCTATTTTTGTGATTATCAAGCTGATCAAGGGCAGGGGGTAGCAACAAGCATGGAGGTAATGTAAAGCTGGGTGTAGGTCTGATTTTACCCCAACTGACTAGCCAGGAGCTGTGCATGCACCATGGGATTTAGCTACGAGGTGTGTATACAGCACATGGGGGAGGGGGGTTTACACTATAAGGGCATCCCAAATTGAAGAACCAAACCAGAGTTTAGGGTAGCATTTTGGCTGTTCATGATTTAATTCTACTTTAGAATTAGAATAGATTGTAAGCTCTTCTCCTTCTGTATCCTCCCTTATATCCTAATAGATTGTAAGCTCTTCCCCTTCTGTATCCCCCCTTATACCCTAATAGAGTGTAAGCTCTTCTCCTTCTGTATCCTCCCTTATACCCCAATAGATTGTAAGCTCTTCTCCTTCTTTATCCTCCCTTAAATCCTAATAGATTGTAAGCTCTTCTCCTTCTGTATCCCCCCTTATACCCCAATAGATTGTGAGCTCCTCTCCTTCTGTATACTCCCTTATACCCCAATAGATTGTAACTTTTTTTATTGAGTAAAATCAAGCAATCATATACAATATATACAAAGTTACAATAATAAATAAATAAAATAAAATAAATAATAACTAAACAAAAAGAAAAACGGGCCTAAACAATTCGGCATATAATATGTCACACCTGTGCATGCAGCCGTTCTTCAAAAATCTGTCATTGTTATAAAAATCTATGGGTGATAAGAGATAGGAAAGTCCACCCAGAGGGAAGTCATGAGGACTAAGGAGGCCCGATGTTCCTCCACGCCTTCATCCAGGCCCCCTGTTCCCACCTGTCCCTCTCAAGCACCCGGATCTTGCCCACCTCATGCAGGATGTCATGCACCACCACCAGGTCAGGGAGGACTTGCTTCCTAATGCAGAGCTGGCACCGTGCATTCCATGTGAAATAGCGGATCACTAGACTAACTAGATATAAAGTGTCCAAACAAAAATCCCCTCTGTTCTTGAATGCTCCATACACCCACTCAGCATAGGAAAGCTGGGAGAAGAAGGGGCCACCGAGGGCCAACTGTTTACACACATCTACATTAAAGGGACGCCAGAGCAGGAAGTGGTCCATAGTCTCCGCCTCATCCCTACACTCCTCACGGAGACAAATTATCTCTGGCAGGCTGCGACTTTTCCGGATCCCCCTAAGGTAGAGTTTTCCTTGGAAGGAGAGCCAGGCTATATCCCGGTATTTCAAAGGAATTCTTGAGGAGTTATTAAGCCTCAAAGCCTCCCTCACGATGGTGCCTGGGCAACCCCTGAGGGACAATGGCTCATGAAAAGCCAGACCCAGGACCCGACTCACCAGAAGCTTCCTCGGAGTAGATCTCATGTCCTCTGCTGTCAATTGCCATTGCCGAAGTATTTTCAAGCACGGGGCAACATAGGCCGGGAGCTGAGCCTGAGGAACTCGAGGGCTTTTCATCCGGCCACCATTCTCCCAGTCTCGCAGGACTGGAAAATACCCACCCAGCCAGGCGGGCTCGCTGCCAACATGCTTCCGTTGGCCGCCTGGATAGGTAGGTGACATTTCTTTTCACCAGGTTCATGCGGTTTCCCCATAACATCTGGAAAAACACGCTGTAGACCCTGGTGTAGAGAGACACTGGCAAAACACAGACGAAGCTGACGTATAAAAAGATGGGGATCAGGTAGGTCTTGATAAGGTCAACCCTTTCCCTGAAAGACATTTTCCAGCTCTTCCAGACTGCAACCTTGGCATTGGCAATTTCCAGCCTGCGCTCCCAGTTTTTTTGGCCATAATCGCCAGGACCAAAATTTATGCCAAGGATCTTAATTTCCTGGGAAGGCGTCCGGAAGTTCGAAGCCCTCACCTTCCTTACCCATCCAGAAAACGTCACTCTTCTCGTGATTGACCTTGGAGCCCGACGCTTCTGTATACTGTGCGATCAGAGAGGCCACCTCCTCTGCCTCATTTGTCCCAGAGACAATCACAGATACATCATCAGCGTAGGCAATGACCTTCAAAGGAGGCTCACCAGGCACACCTAGAGGAACCCCACATAACATGCTGCTCTCGACCATCCTTATAAAGGGATCGATCGCAAACACATACAGTAGGGGACTCAGAGGGCATCCTTGTCGCACACCGGAGCCAACTTCAAAAGGCCTTCCAACCCAACCATTAACAAGAGGGAAGCTCTCAGCCCCTTCATACAGGGTTTGTAGCTAATTAATGAACTGCCCCGGAAGGCCGTACTTACCAAGAAGCAGCCATAGGTACTCATGACTGACCTGAAAGCCTTTGCCTGATCTAACGCCAACAAGTACTTTCCCCAGCCTACAGCCCTGCACCGCTCCAAGGCTTCCCGGACAGCTAAAACCACTGAGAAGGTGCTTCTACCTTGGATGGAGCAGTGCTGATGACGGGAAAGCAGTTGCTCCGCTACTGACGACAAGCGCCAGAACAAAATCTTTGCCAGTATCTTTCTATCGACATTGAGAAGGCTGATGGGGTGCCAGTTCTCAATCATCGAAGAGTCCTTACCTTTTGACAGAAGGATCTCGGCCGAGCGCCTCATGGAGGGAGGGAGGGAGCCCTCTGCCAGAAAGCAATTAAAGACCTCCACCAAATGTGTTGCCAGGATGGTCTTAAAACATTTATAAAATTCAGCTGTCAGACCATCTGACCCGGGCGACTTTTTGATGGCAAGGTGATCAATTGCACTTACCACCTCATCGGCCGTGACCGGCTCTGTCAAGCTAGTGATAAAAGAGTAGAGTAGAGTCCAGGAAACTCACCATCCTTGCCCAATCAAGAACCTTTCTGCCCAGGAGGTCAGCATAAAAGGACCTAATGATCACCACAGGATCCCAGATTTAAATCTTACCAGGGATCCTGTGCTATCCTTCAGACCAAGGACAGTCTTGAGAGCTGCAGCCTGTCTGCAATTCTGATAGGGATCGGGCGAGTGGTATTTACCATAATCCCTTTACAGAACCAGAGAAGCATGCCGGTCATACTGACACTTCCTGAGGAGAAGCTTGACTTCAGAGATTGCCCCTTGATCTCCACCATTCGAGACAAGGATGTGAAGTTTACTCCGCAAGCACTGGTAGGCAATGTATTTATCAAGCTGTTTTCTCTTTCCTAGACCTCTGAAAAGCCCAGCAATTCTCATTTTGGTCAGCTCCCACCACTAAGACCTGCTGCTGCAAAAATCCTTAATGGAAACCTGTGCCTGAAAAAATTCTCAAAGGATTGTCTAACCCCCTCCTCCTCAAGGAGAGCCGAATTCATTCTCCAGATGCCCCTTCCTCTAGGGGGTGCATAAGAGGCATTCAAGACCATCGATAGTAAAAGGTGATCAGAGAACTCGACAGCCTGCAGCCGCGGAGGCTGAGAAGCCGAGCCCTCCTTCAAAAAAAACCTGTCTATCCTACTCTGACTGCTACCTCGCTGAAAAGTGAAGCCCGTGAGGTCCGGGGAGTGCATAATCTGCACATCCTCCAGACCTGCCTCTCTAACCATGCTATTCAAAAAGACAATCATAGCCCAGCTTGCCTTTGAAGCCTCATCTGTCCATGGGTCTAGTCACAGTGTTAAAATCACCTCCAAAGACTACTGGCCGGGCTGTAAAAAGGAATGGCTTGATCTTTGTAAAGAGGCATTTCCTGTCCCACTTAGTTTGGGGTCCATATATATTTATTAGGCGCAGGTCCTGCCCCTTCACAATGACGTCCAATACCATGCACCTACCGATCTCCACCTCAGTGACTCGGTTTTAAAAAGCACCGCCACTCCGCTGTAAGGCTCGGCCGCAAGAGACCAAAAAGAGGGTCCGTGCCTCCACTCCCACTTCACAGCGTGAATGTTGGCCAGACTGGCCAATCTGGTCTCCTGCAAAAACAAAATGTCAGCATCAAACTGGCTGAGAAAAAATAAGGCCATAAAACGAGCGCTTACAGAGTTAATGCTGGCAACATTAATGGTTACCACCTTTATCGGAGGGGGAACTGCCATCAGAGTCATTCGGGAGAATTTCTCTTAGCCTTCCCTCCGGCCTCACTATCTGAACCTAAACGCTTAGCGGAGGAGACTGGTGCTTCCTCCTTCATATCTGAGGCCTCGGAAGAGCGCCTCAAACCGGTTGGAGAGCTGCATCCCACTGCTCTCCCCCGGCTCCGGCACTCCATTGTCCTTTTTGCTTTTTTTCTTTGTAGCTAGCCTATAAGCCAGGTAATCCTGATCCTCGGGGGGAGTCCAGACCCCGCTCTCTTGGGGTCTGAACTCCCACCCTGCTCAGAAGGGGGTGCAGGATCAGGATCACCTAGCCCCAGCCTGCGAGGTCTTAAATCAGGGGCCACGATTACTGGGACCCCCTTGGTGCATGCAGTGCCAGCCCCCCGGGCCGCCTCAGCTATTATTTTGCTTGGTCTTACTTTAAAGGATACTAACTTGGGGGCAGACTGGGGATTCACCTTAGGGCCACCTGCAGATGGCACAGGCACAGGTGCCTCAGGAACCCCCAGCTGATTAGGGGGGGGGGGACCGCAGACGGGGCAGCATGGGGATGTTCTTCCTCCTCCAGCCGCAGCATCTCCTGCACCACTTCCTTGTCCAGGTTGTGCCAGGCCTCAGGACACTGACTATAAGGATGTCCAAGCTGGTTACATAAATTACAGCAGATGGTATTACAATCCTTAGCAAAGTGTCCCCAAGCCCTGGCACAACGAGCACCTAAGAAGTGAGCAGGAGGAGCTGAAGTGACCCTTGGCCCCACATTTATGGCAAACCTTGGGCTGGGCAGGATAAAAGATGGTCAGCCGGTCACGGCCAATATAGGCAGAAGATGGCAAGTGGGTGACCTGGTTGCCATTCCTGTGGAGCCTCAGGGTCACTGACCAGCCCCCAGTCCAGATGTCCCAATCGTCCAGGATCTTTTTCAGAGGAGTGAGAACATCACCATAACGCTTTAGCCAGATGGTCAAATCAGACGGGGGAATGGACTTGTTTCTTACTAGGATGGTGATGTTTTTTACGAGCTGCTGCCTGGAGACCTGGATGGGAGTTAACCCCTTCCAGGCAGGACTTTGCTTTTGCAGCTCCTACCGCTCCCAAAACAAGTCCATCCCTTCTGGTCTAACAAAGCTTAAGTCATGTTCTGCACTCCCCACTGGACTAATCAGGGCAAAAATGTCTGCAGCTGCAAATCCCATACCCAAGATGAGATCCACCACCGCCCGCCGGGTGATAACTGGCCCCTCCCCCTCCCACCTAAGCTGGACCAGGTTTCGCCTATTGAAGGCACTGGCAGGGGCATTGGCCTCACTGGGCACAGATGCCCTCTCACCAGTTGCTCCACACCCATTTCTGGCCACCTGGGCATAGGACACAGGGGGCTGCACTGCAGTATCAGCACCACCACCACGCTGAATAAAGTGCAGGGTAGGACGCTTCACAGCAGGGGCTCCAGCATTTAGTGGCACAGTCTTAGGCAGATTAGAGCCTATATGAGGGGCAGACCCAGGAAGATTAAGCTGGAGGCCTTCTCCACAGCAACAGCAGCACCAACAGCAACAGCAGTACCAACAGCAGTAGTCACAACCTCTGGGGGGGCAGCAGTCAACAGTTACAACAGAGAGGCCAGCAGCAGTCACCAGAGGCAGGGTAGTAACAGGAAAAAGGGGCAGTCCAGCAGGGGCCATAGGAGGCAGATGGGCATCAGACACAGAAGACAAGGCAGCAGCAGCAGTGATAGGGGGCCGGCTGGCAGCAGATACAGGGGGCAGGCTGGGGGCAGATACAGGGTGCAGGCTGGCAGCAGCAGCAGTGATAGGGGGCAGGCTGGCAGCAGATACAGGGGGCAGGCTGGGGGCAGATACAGGGGGCAGGCTGGCAGCATCAGCAGTGATAGGGGGCAGGCTGGCAGCAGATACAGGGGGCAGGCTGGCAGCAAACATAGACACAGGAGGCAAACTGGAAGGAGATGCAGAGGGCAGGCTGGCAACAGACACACCAGAGGATGTTGACACATTTGAAGCCCCACCAGCCAGACCCAATCCTGTGGGTGAATCACTCATGGCCCGGTGCCCACCAAGTTCAGCAAGCCCCGGGCCCTGGATAGGTGCCAGAATGACAGTTGAAGCTGGTGCTACCTCATCCTTTCCAGGACAAGGCGCACCAAAACCTCCTTTGCCCCCTGGCACAGCACTATCCGTGCCCTCCACAGAATGGGTAACTATGGGAGCTTCACACTGAGCTGGCATCTGTTCCTTACATACCTGCTGGTGGTCTCCCTCTGGCAACTCTCCTCCACTGCACACCAACACTGCATGCACCTGACAAGCTGCTCCAGGCAAGGGTGTTATGAATTCTGGTTCTGGGGTTCCCAGCTCTGCCACTGCTACAGCCTGAGGTGGAGGCATAGCTGATAATTCCTCCATAGATGTCTCCTCCACGTGGTCATCCTCTGTCTCCATGGTCTGGTTGGAGCACTGCATGCTTTTAAATCGCTGTTTATTCTTATAATTCTCCTGGAAGGCCCCACTGTTTTCCTTCATGAAGGTAACTCAATTTCAGACAGTTCTGCCTTCCCAAGCCGCGATCCGACCCCCCGTGCCTTGCTGACATCCACGCGCTTTTTCTTCAATACCATCTTAAGTTTAGACAGCTTTTCTTCCTCTTTCGCCACAGCTAAGGTGTTGGTGCATACACGATTGCGAAAAGCCGATAAGCTCTCACCGGGCTGGGGCACTGTGGTAGAACTAGTGCTGCTGGTGGAAGCAGTCCCGGGATCCGGAGGTTTAATATTCCCCCGGGGTAACGGCGAGACTCACCCCCGGAATCCTCCATCTTGCCTGGGATAGGGCTCCAGGCAAGGCCCCTTGTCACGGACCGGGTGGAGCGGACTTGGATGTGGATCCGCTCTGACTGTGGAACTGATGGAGAGTGCCGTGTCAGGGGAGCGGAGTCTAAGAGGCCACCGGTATTCACCAGAGCCCACCGCAAGGCAGGTTGGTCTTGTAGCGGCGAGTGACCCCCAGGTCGCTACCCCCCAACAGCGGCCCAGTTCCACTGTTAGCCGAGGTTCAGCTTGGTGCACAGGGGCAGGCAAAAGATGTAGTGAGTACAGGCAGAGGTCAGGGCTGGCAGCACAGGTTTGTGGTAAAGGTGAGTAGCCAAGGTTGGGGCAGGCAGCAAAGGTTCAGAGTCGGGGACAGGCAGAGTTCTGTACACGGGTGAGCAATCCAAAAGCAACTGATTTACAACTGGCATGGAAAGACCAAGATCCGGCACTGATGGAAAGGAAATGCCCCTTTAAATAGGGGAAGTGGATGCAGGATTGGATGACCAGACACCAATCAGTGGTGTACAGGCCCTTTAAATCTCAGGAATCCGGTGAGCGCTCCCTCTAATGGAAGGAGACGTGCGCACCTGACCATGCGAGGAGGAAGCATGGGGGGAAGGGAGACGGCTGGGAGCAGCCAAGGAGGTGAGGGAAGTGCTGTGAGATGGATGACGGCTGGATGCAGCCATGGAGGTAAGTGAAGTGCTGCGAGATGGGAGCGCAGCACTCTCCCTAACACCCCTGGCTTCACGGCTCACAGCACACAGCTCTCCAGCTGCAGGTAATCAGAGAGGAACTACTCACAACAGGAGGTGACCGCACCTCTTCTCCCCCTGTATCCTCCCTTATACCCTAATAGAGTATAAGCTCTTCTCCTTCTGTATCCTTCCTTATACCCTAATAGAGTGTAAGCTCTTCTCCTCCTGTATCCTCCCTTATACCCTAATAGAGTATAAGCTCTTCTCCTTCTGTATCCTTCCTTATACCCTAATAGAGTGTAAGCTCTTCTCCTTCTGTATCCTCCCTTATACCCTAATAGAGTATAAGCTCTTCTCCTCCTGTATCCTCCCTTATACCCTGAGTGTAAGCTCTTCTCCTCCTGCATCCTCCCTTATACCCTAATAGAATACCCTAATAGAGTATAAGTTCTTCTCCTTCTGTATCCTCCCTTATACCCTGATGCAGGGGCGGGCTGGCCATAGGGCATACCGGGCAAAATCCCGGTAGGCCGGTGCCAGGGAGGGCCGAAAGTCGGAGTGTTCCTTGTAAGATGCGCAGGAGCGCGGCCGCGCACGTTGTGCAGCTGTCATTTTTTTTTTTTACATTGGTGGCTCAGTGGAACCAAAAACTCCTCTCTTGTTTCCCCCCACTGCGGAGGACAGCCCAGAGCACAGCACAGCAGAGGCCAGCACTTCCGTTTCCTGTCATGCTGGCCGGCCAGCGCGGGGAGAGGATGACGTGACTGATCAAACGAGAGAAACTGTGATTGATGGCTGAGGTCGGGGAGGGGGGAGAGAGAGAGAGTCTGAGTCTGAGTCTGTGTGTTGCAGCCATAGCCCGAGGAGAGGAAGGGGGGAGAGAGGAAGGGGGAGGAAGAGAGAGAGATGTGTGTGTGTCTGTCTCACCCACGAGGACAAGTTAGCAGCCTGCAGACACCATGAAGGAGAGAAGACGTCAACAACAAAAAGGATTCTCCAACTTGGCAGTGAAGTGGCTCCAGGTGAGTCCATGCTGTTGCTGTACTGTGTTCCAATACACCTCAAACTAAATGCTAATACTAATTAATGGTGCAATGTGTTTCTCTTAACCCACCCTGCCCATCTACCCACCTGCTCACTCACCCACCTACTAATCCAACTGCCTAATCCACCCACCTATCTATATACCTGCCACTCACCTACCTACCTACCCAGACCCTGAACCAGCAGCAGACTGGAGTGGTGTGTAGGTGTAATCAGCGGATTCTGACGTGGAGGTGGCAGTCACCCACCCGCCTACCTACCTGCCTGACCACCTGCCCGCTCGCACATCTACATACCTCCCAACTGTCCCGATTTTCCCGGGATTGTCCCGATTTTTGAGAAGGATCCCGCGGTCCCGGAACATTACCAAATGTCCCGGGACGCCCTGCGCTGTGACAGCCCAGGGCCGCAATGACGCCGGCGCGAAGCTAACTTCCTGGCGCGTGGGGTGAGAGAGTGGGGCGGGCGCACGGGGGTGGGTGGGCAGGCGCACGGGGGTGGGGGGCGGGCGGTATGCTGGTTTGGGGATAATACGTACCGCATGCAGGGGTGAAGGCAGCCGACATTGCTGGAGCTGGAGAGCGTGGCCGGGGCGTGACGGGGGCGTGGCCAGGGCGTGACGGGGGTGTGGTCGGGGCGTGACGGGGCGTGGCCGGGGCGTGACGGGGGTGTGGCCGGGGCGTGACAGGGGTGTGGCCTGGGGCATGGCTTGTCCCGCTTTGACTTTTTCAGAAGTTGGGAGGTATGCATCTAAATACCCACCAACCAACCCTCCTGTCAACCCGCCCCCTTTATACCCTAATAGAGTGTAAGCTCTTCTCCCTCTGTATCCTCCCTTATACCCTAATAGAGTGTAAGCTCTTCTCCCTCTGTATCCTCCCTTATACCCTAATAGAGTGTAAGCTCTGCTCCCTCTGTATCCTCCCTTATACCCTAATAGAGTGTAAGCTCTTCTCCCTCTGTATCCTCCCTTATACCCTAATAGATTGTAAGCTCTTCTCCCTCTGTATCCTCCCTTATACCCTAATAGAGTGTAAGCTCTTCTCCTGTATCCTCCCTTATACCTTAATAGAGTGTAAGCTCTTCTCCTCCTGTATCCTCCCTTATACCCTAATAGAGTGTAAGCTCTTCTCCTGTATCCTCCCTTATACCTTAATAGAGTGTAAGCTCTTCTCCCTCTGTATCCTCCCTTATACCCTAATAGATTGTAAGCTCTTCTCCCTCTGTATCCTCCCTTATACCCTAATAGAGTGTAAGCTCTTCTCCTGTATCCTCCCTTATACCTTAATAGAGTGTAAGCTCTTCTCCTCCTGTATCCTTCCTTATACCCTAATAGAGTGTAAGCTCTTCTCCTTCTGTATCCTCCCTTATACCCTAATAGAGTGTAAGCTCTTCTCCTCCTGTATCCTCCCTTATACCCTAATAGAGTGTAAGCTCTTCTTCTTCTGTATCCTCCCTTATACCCTAATAGATTGTAAGCTCTTCTCCTCCTGTATCCTCCCTTATACCCTAATAGAGTGTAAGCTCTTCTCCTTCTGTATCCTCCCTTATACCCTAATAGATTGTAAGCTCTTCTCCTCCTGTATCCTCCCTTATACCCTAATAGAGTGTAAGCTCTTCTCCTCCTGTATCCTCCCTTATACCCTAATAGACTGTAAGCTTTTCTCCTCCTGTATCCTCCCTTATACCCTAATAGAGTGTAAGCTCTTCTCCTCCTGTATCCGTCCTTATACCCTAATAGAGTGTAATAGAATAGGGCGGCAGCAGGGGCATTAAAAAAGTTTGCTTTCAGCATTTGCATTGCACCAGTGTTGTTATGGGGCCCCAGCAGCATGGACACTGCTGTTTTATGGGGGGGGGTTTTGTACAATTTTTACAGTTTGTGGTTGTTGATTTTCTTTTCCTTGAGTACCCCCCGCCCCCGCCCGCACATGGTATGACCCAGTATCTATTGAGGACGCACAGCGCCAGGGGAGCTGGACTGTGGTGTAGCAATGTATTGTATAGACAGATGGAAGCTTCTTTACATGGCCCCTCCCTGACATCCTGATTTGGGATGCCCCATTGTGTCAAATTCCCAGTAAAAATACCTGGCCCCATTGTGTCAAATTCCCAGTAAAAATACCTGGCCGCGGCCGCTAATCAAACGACACATGCGTGGTTCAAACATGTGTCTGCACCAGCTAGAGGCTGGTGGGATGTGGCTGGCAGCCAGCTCAGCCCTTAGCGAGGAGAACCCATGCATGAGCCAGTGGATCGCTGGTCAGGTAAGTTTTACTGATGATCTGAGGGGGTTGCACAAAATGGGGCATCCCAAATCAGGGCACCCCACAGAAAAGGACCAAAACTCTTTGAAGTGGACCAAAACCCAGGATTTTGACTATCCTAAGCCAGCGTCCTAAGTGCAGTGGCGCATGCGTGAGCCGCAGCCGCATCCCCAGCTACCCTCAAACGGGGAACGTGCCCGCACCGGCCATTCACAAATGCCTGGCGTGGGCATGCGCCCTGCTAGAGGGATAGCGGGGATGCGGCCGTGGCCTGCACATGTGGTGTTTGACCGGAAAGTAAGGTAAGTGTAGCAGGTAACCTGGGGAGTTTCACACAGTGGGGCATCCCGATTTTGGATGCCCGGGTGGAGGTCCCGGGCCGAATATATATACATTAATATAAATATATATTAATGTGGCGTTGTGGCGTTGCTCACTTTACCGGGCCGAGCACAGTACAGAAGGGCCAGTCTGACCAAAAAGTCCAGGGCCGTTTTTTGGTCCCAGTCCGCCCCTGCCCTGATGGATTGTAAGTGCTAAGTTGGTGTGGTTGAAGGCGTGACAAGGGGGGATGGTGTTTTAGCACAACATTTGGATTAGGATGCAGGATGTCTGGTCAGTTTACAACTTCTCTGATTCTTTGACTGGTTGGTGGTAGTAGAATGCGTGGATTGGCTGAGCAGTGGCTCAATCACCAACATCTGAGGCCACACCTACTTACACACAGAAGTAGCATACAACGCTGTGGATACCAGATACATTCGCACCATGCCCATTAGCAATTACCAACTGATTTAATCTGTGCCAATTTAAAGCCCATAAAAATGGTCAGTTTAAGCTTGCAGGGTTCTAAAGGTTCAGTATGTATCTGGCTTGTTTCGATCAGTGTTCCCGACCCCTCTCTCCAAGAGCCACTAACAGGCCAGCAGCAAAGCTATGGGAGCCCCTGCGCCAAAGCCACCACAGGGCAGGATGGAGAGTCTAGAGCAGCAAAAGCGCCGCCAGCAATGTTACAGTGATGGGTGGGTGCAAAGCCGTCAATCGTTGGCTTCTCAGTGCACATAAGCCACCAAGCAACTCAATGCTGGGAACTGTTTTTTGCTGGACCAGCTGGGCGACTACACTACCCCCACCCAGAATGGCAAAGCAGGAGTTCCTGAGCAGCACGCACTCACACAAGAGTGGCTGACGTTCCAGTAAGTGGCCAGGTGTCAGGCAACCACCAATCAGTTACTTGGCTGGACTGTTATTTTAAAGGGAAAAAAATACTGTATCTCAGGCCTCCACCAGATTTTGTGCCCAGGGGCCCCACCACACATATTTTTCGCACTATAAGACACACTTATTTTCCCCAAAAAGTGTGTGTGTGTGTGTGTGTGTGTGTGTGTGTGTGTGTGTGTGTGTGTGATGTCAGTGCGTCTTATCGGGCAAATGTGGAAAAAAAGGAAAAAAGTCAACTCACCTTTCGCCGGCGCTGTCCCCACTGTCTTCGCTGTATCTGCCGCCTTCTCTGCGCCACCTGCACACACAAACATCCGCTTCATACAGCAGGTGGGCGGGGCCGATGCTCGAGCGTCAGTCATGCCCATCTCTGTGTATGAAGCCTGGTGTCAGTGGGTGCAGGCATCAGAAGGAGCGGCAAATACAGCTGCCTCTGCCGCTTCTTCTCCACGGCACCAGCACACACTGACACTCGGCTTCATACACAGCGATGGGCGTTGCTGAAACTTGAGCATCAGCCACTTTTTTTTTTTTTTACTTTTGCCTATGGGGAATGGGAGGGGGGATAAATGCCACACTACCTATATGAGGAATGGGATGGGGCTAATGCCACACTGCCTATGGAGAATGGGAGGAGGGATGCCACACTGCCTATATGATGAATGGGATGGGGTTAATGCCACTCTGCCTATATGATGAATGGGATGGGGCTAATGCCACATTGCCTATATGATGAATGGGATGGGGCTAATGCCACTCTGCCAATATGGGAATGGGAGGGGGAGATGCCACACTGCCTATATGGGAATGGGAGGGGGAAATGTCACACTGCCTATATGGGGAATGGGAGGGGGAGATGCCACACTGCCTAAATGGGGAATGGGAGGAGGGGCATGCCTCACTGCCTATATGGGGAATGGGAGGGGGAGATGCCACACTGCCTATATGGGAATGGGAGGGGGGAATGCCACACTACCTATATGGGGAATGGGAGGAGGGACATGCCTCACTGCCTATATGGGGAATGGGAGGGGGAGATGCCACACTGCCTATATGGGGAATGGGAGGAGGGGCATGCCTCACTGCCTAGATGGGGAATGGGAGGGGAAGATGCCACACTGCCTATATGGGAATGGGAGGGGAAGATGCCACACTACCTATATGGGGAATGGGAGGAAGGGCATGTCTCACTGCCTATATGGGGAATGGGAGGGGGGCATGCCTCACTGCCTATATGGGGAATGGGAGGGGGGCATGCCTCACTGCCTATATGGGGAATGGGATGGGGGCCTGCCTCACTGCCTATATGGGGAATGGGAGGGGGAAGATGCCACACTGCCAATATGGGGAATGGGAGGTAGGAATACCTCACTGCCTATATGGAGAATGGGAGGGGGAGATGCCACACTGCTATATTGGGAATCGGGAATGCCTATGGGAATGCCACCTTGCCTATTAGTTGGTTCTTGGGGGAAAGTATTTTAGCACAACATTTGGTTCAGAATATTTATTTTCTTTCTTTCCTCCTCCAAATCCTAGGTGCGTCCTATGGGCAGGTGCGTCCTATAGGGCGAAACATGCGGTAATCCGGGCCTGCATACAGTAGCCGACTTCATCTGACCAGTTCTGACCTAACCTGTTGGTGGGCTCTCAAAGAGAGTTGTGGATAAAAAAACAGGCTTCCCAAGATAAGGCCATCAATCCTGCTTTGTACTGCCTGAAATGAGGGCAACTGATGAGGTTGGACACTCCCAAAATCATGCCAAACTAACCTGAATAAAGACCTTCTATTTTGGAGAAATTTCTGCCGGTTCTCTTTAAGTTAAAGAGGAATTTAACCCACCCACTCCCCGTTTGTGTTAAATCACGATGAATACTGGATAGGAAAATGCACAGTGCCCACCCCTTTGCCGTCTGCTTACTGGCCTCGAGACAAGGACACAATGATTTACAGTGAGTTTAAAGGAAAGAGCCCACTGCCAAACCCCGTTCGATTCAAATGCTTGCAAAAAATATATTCTTCACAAAAAATAGCTGCCTGGTATTTACTATGAGGACAAGGACAGACACATTTTGCATTGGAAATCATCCATCAAAATGGCCATCAGAAACAGATGGAAGTCAATTTCTTTTAAGCGTTGAATATATCAAACTGAAAAGCTGCCAGAAAATCAAATCTAAAGCAAAACTACAGCCAAGGCATCAAAATGTGAATCAATAAAAGAGGTGAAATGGTTTAGGGGGATCAAAGTCCTTGTTTCAGGTAGAAGGTCCCTATTGGCACTAACAAGCTTTATCTGTGGACAACCCCCCCGCCTCTTAAAAATGATTTCCTCAAGAGTAACAATAGATTAAGGCACTTTTTTAAAATTTTGTTTTATATTTTATTCTTTTTTTGCTTTTGACTGCTTTTTAAACATTTTAAAGTCTAGCTAAAAGTTTCTATTTAAGGATGAGAACAGACTAATAGTGAAATTTAAGTGATAGTGTTAAATCAGATTGAAACCAATTTCGAGGCCATCCACTCACCCTCCCCAGTACCTGCGGCCATGCCGTTCTCTCAATGGTGGGCCAGTTTTTTAAAAAGGGGGTTTTCCAGAGGGGCAACGCCTATCTGGCTGAATCCTAGGCTTTCAAGCTGGGCGCACTTGGGCACTGGAGTGTGCACAGCTACAGGAGAGCGGGGGATTTGGCGGCTGACCATTGCAGCGCTGTGGGCGTGTATACCAGCTACACTGGGGTTTTTACACAGTGGGATCAAAGACGATCTGTAGACAATGCCGCCATTGAAAATGATTTCCTCAAGAGTAGCAATAAATTTAGGCACTTTGCTTTTGACTGCTTTTTAAACTTTTTCAAGGTTAAGATAAAGGTTTCTTTTGAAGGATGAGAACAGACTAACAGTGAAATATAAGTGATTGAAACCCATTTCGAGGCCCCCTGTTCCCCACTCACCCTCCCCATCCGTGTACTTACAGGTATGCCGGTCTCTTGGCAGTGGCCAGGTTTTTGAAAAAGAAAGGGTTTGCCACCGCCGAGGCCACACCAATCGCAGCACGGCTGGAGCCGCTAGTAACGATGAGTATACCGGCAACCCCGGGGGTTTTACACAGCGGGGCATCCCGCTCCTACAGGGCAAAAATGTGCACGCCTAGTGCATGGCTTAAGGCAGAGGGCCACAGCAGTCAGTTAGTGAAGAAGGTGCAGAGGGCCCTGGCTCCCCCAGTCCAAAAACGTGCACACTTACTGCCTAGTTAAAGGCAGAGAGCCACAGCTGCAAACATTATGCCCACATAGGGCTTCATGCATTTTACTTTAAAGGATGAAAGTGCAGAGGGCTCTGGCAGGGATCCCACAGTCCAAAAAGTTGCTCTCCTACTGCCTGGTTAAAGGCAAAAGGCCACAGTAGCCATCATATTGCCCACATAGAGTTTTATACAATGAAAGCGCTGTGGTAGAATGAAAAAAAAAAAACCCACAACAATGTTTTCCTTAAAAAGGGGATTTATTGGGAGCAGGAAAGGGTTAACTGGGCCCATGAGGGTTGTCTCTTCTGGGTCTGGGAAGGGAGAAGAGTTGGAGATGCCTGTTATTGGTGAATTCTCCCTATACACCAGGAGTATAATAGTTGGAGTTAATGGTGGGTCACTGGGTAGGTCACCCCTTTAAAGCCCAGTTCCGTGCCAGTCAGCACGAATGGCGGAAACAGCATACACAACGCAGGATAGAGTGCTTCGGCATGCAAGGGTTTTGGGCTACCAGGAGAGGACCCTGTCAGAAGAGAGAGAACCAATAGGGGGACTGAGGCGTGGACCTAACAGACATGAAGCCACCTAGTATCGGGAGCCGTGAGGCCAACAAAAGGTGCCTGGAATCCTGTAAGGTGCGGCCACTTCTATTAAAAACCCTTGGGAAGTGTTGAACCCTGTTGGGTGTGTTGTCCCAAGACATTCGCTGCCTGCTGTAAAAACGTATTATACATAGCCCTAAGGTGGAGAGATTCTCCCTTAGTGTGTGTTTCTCTGCATGATTCCCTGCCTTAAGTTAACAAGCGCTAATGGTCCCATCAAAGTGGGGTGGAGTAGGTCCCAATCCCACTAGGATTTATTGTGAACTGGATATTAACTGGGGCTGATTTGGATATTAACTGAATGCTTTGAAACTGTGCTGAGATCTGTTCCGTCGAAGTTAAAAATCGCTTTCGTGAATGTGATAAGAGTTGCCTTTTGCTGATAAGAAAATAAAGTGGAGCTACATTGGTTAAGTCATCACTGAGTGGTGTGGAAGTTATTAGTTGATGGCAAGTACAGTGTGCGTGACATATGCCTTTTGGATTACAAGAACTGTGTGTTTGACCATGACATATTTCTGTGGATTACACTTTAAAGCTGATCATTATTACCACTAGAGTGTGCCACTACTGTGATCTATAGGTAGTCGCCTGCAGTGCGGTGGTCCATGGCAGGCCTCCTGTAGTCCAGAAAATTGAACTTCTACTGCCCATTTCAAGGCAGAAGGCCACAGCAGCCATCATATTGCCCATATAGGGTTTTAAACAAATTACTTCAGAGGATGAAAGCGCGAACATGATGTCAGAGTTCCCTCAATCCAAAAAGAAGCCGACCACTCACCCAGGTAGGGCTGAGATCACTCATCTTACCCCATAACACAACCATGCCCACCAACCAGGGCCGCAAGGGGCACGAGCCCCGGGGCCTCCACCAACATTTGGGTTATGGTCTGGTCCAGGAGGCTTTTCAGTCTTTGGCCTAACGGGACCGATGTAGAAGCTATCGGCAACAGTGGAGGCCCCCGCTGCCACAACAGGGCAGGGCGGAGAGTCCAGAGCAGCAAAGCTGCTGTCAGCAATGCTACAGTGATTGGTGCCTACAGAGCTGTCAATCAATGGCTAATTACTGCACATTAGCCACCAAGTACAGCCGTAGGGAACTGTTTTGGACCAGCTGGGTGAGCAGCACACACACGCACAAGGGTGGCACAAGGGTGGCACAAGGGGATTGATCTGACTTTCCAGTAATTGGGTGGATGCCAGACAACCACCGATCAATTACTTGGCAGGACTATTATTTTAAAGGAAAAATAATGTATCTGGGGCCTCCACCACACTTAATTGGCCACTGCCACAAACACAAAGTGGGGGGATTGCCAAGCACAGTGCAAAAGGGAGTTACAGGCCGCTGTATCTTAGGCCCTCTTTAAAGTGAAGGTCATACCTGGGCTCCATATAGGAATGCTGTCCGTACAGCCCAGATGGTGGTCCTGGTGCCTTTAACTGCAATCCATAATAAAATATTTTACGAGAACAGGATTATACACAGTTTAATTGGCCATTAATATACATAAATGGGTTTCTATTTGGTATTCTGTTGCCAACATTAAGACTAATGTTTTCTAAAGAGGAAGAGAGTTGTCTATGCTCGAAGTAATATGATTACAAACTTAGGCACAAACCCGCTGGGTGCAAAATCAACAAATATTTGATATATTTATCCTTTATCTGCAAATCCATACTTTCATCTGCAGCTCTTTGTTCTAGAAAACATTAATCTGCACAGATGGCGAGGCATGGTAATCTGCGATTTTCTGTTACTATGTTACCAGATAGCGAGTGGAATTTTTAATGAAATGGTTGTTTTAAAGGTTTTACAGAAAAAAAATGCATCTTTCATTATTTGTTTCTCCAGTTTCTTTTTTTATTGCAATGTATAGATGATTGTATGTTGGATTTCCACTAATTTATGGCACTGTGAGAAAAATACTGTATTTTTTTTCCTCATTTTTCCCCCTAAGTGGGGAATGTCAGGGCGTCTTATCGGGCACGTGGCTTTCAATAATAATAAAAATGATCAGTTTTATAATACACCTTTGGGTTGTAGTGCCCATTTGTTTGGCTCTAATTAAAGCTAGTGTTTGTTATCGGGCAAATGTGACAAAAAAAAAAGGGAAAAAAGTAAACTCACCTTTCCATCGTTCCCACGCTGTTGATCAGGCCGACACAGCCACGGGAGGCCAGAAGAAGGAGAAGTGGTAGACGCCCCGCTCTGCCGCTCCTCAATCTTCTGGCCACCTGGGGCTGTGGTGGCCTGGCCAGCAGCACGGGTAAGATGGAAAAGTGAGTTTACTATGAGGATTGGGAGAGGGGATGTGACATTGCCTATGGGAATGGGGAGGTGAAATAGCACAGTGCCTATGGGAATGGGAGGGGGATGCCACACTGCCTATGAGAGGGGGAATGCCACACTACCTATAAGAATGGAATGGGGGGAATGCCACACTGCCTATGGGAATGTGAGGGGGGGTTGCCACACTGACTATGGGAATGGAAGGGAGGAATGCCACAATGCCAATGGGGAATGGGGGGGAATGCCACTCTGCCTGTAATGGGGGGGATTCTGCATCTTGTCTATTATTTGGTCCTTGGGGGGGGGATAGTGTTTTAGCACAACATTTGGTTCTAAATATTTATTTTCTTATTTTCCTCCTCCAAATCCAGTGCGTCTTATAGGTCAAAGTGTGTCTTATAGGGCGAAAAATACAGTACATGTGCAATTTACCTCATTGTGTTAACAAACCCAAAAATGTAAAGGACATCTATAGTTACATTGAGATAGTGGCAAGTATTGTAAGCTCAAAAACATTTTTATTGGTAAAGCCACGGCACAGTTACTCTCCATAAATGTATATAGATATATATATCACTTCTTCACAAGTAAATAGCCTCATACATTATATCTTGGGTTTGTATTTTTAGCAGCTGCTAGATTTAGGATTTAGTCCAGAACAAGGTAGACAGTACTGGATACTTTTGGTATATTTTTTATTGAATTGTATATGAGCAAGTATCTCCATTTGCTGGAATATTTTCAGGCTAATGCAAAGGGCCTGGTGTTGCCAGCTCACTTGATCAAACTGCTTCCATTTTGTTGACTGGACAGCTAATGCATATATTTGTAAAAGCTCTGCTGTAGACGTCTTCTGCCAGGGGTGAACTATAGAAACCCCCTCCCAGGGTGTGCCGACTTACATCTCAGTAGAGGAGTGTGCCTCTATTTCGGGCTCCTTCTTATGATGGGAGTGGCGCCACAGTGGGTGTAGGGGACAGGGCACTGACTCTGATTACAGTAAATTTTTGACTGTAAAAACATGACAGGACGCAGCAACACCCCTGATCTTCATTGAACCATTAAGGAGATATTAAAAAAATCAGGTCCAGCAACAGACGCTCATTAAAGGGGCACCCCGGGCTTCTGCCGAGAAAAAGGGTCCATTTGTGGAAATTAATTATTGAAAAACTAATATCTCATGTATTGGTCAACCACATTTTGGGTAAAGCAAATCTACACCTAATTTGGAAGCCTGGTTTATTACCATGAACCTCTCAATTATGTCAGCTCTCATATCTGCAATCAAATTGTTTCTTTTTTGGTGACTGGACAGCTGACACATATTTTAGGAAGGGTGTTAGTATTGGATATCATTACTTCTGCTACCATAAAGGGGGAATTAGGGGTCTAAAAGCTAATTCGCCATAGGTTGGTAAACCATATCCTAAGTACAGCAACTTGGAAGCCTGTTCCATAGACACACTTCTACTAGTTCATCTGTCCTCAATCCAGCCTCATCCTTTTTAGTGATTGGACAGCTGGTGCTTCATTTTATAGAAGCTCTGGTGTTGACTTCTGCTAGCACTAGGGGACTAGAGTGGACATTAAGTCCTTGATAGAGTGCTGCTGCCGTAATGAGTGTTGCCTCAGAGGTACTCCCTGGCATCTATTGATAGAACCTTGGTTGAGAAATAGGGTTCTATATAGGATGTAATATATAAATAGAACAACCAACAATTTACATTATAGACATAGGCTCAAAGCCCCAGCGATTACATCATCAAAAGGGCGTCCCACAATATATATATTGTTGGCTGTCTAGGGCATAGACTAACATTAGGCCATAGGCTATAATGGGGATTGTTCTAGAACAGGGGCACTCAACCGCTTCTTGTAAAGTTCCATTTAAAGGCATCCAGTGAGAGGTGAAGTTCTGGGGGGGAGGGCTGTTGCGGGGGGTGGATAATTAGAAATCAGGACACTTGGACGGGGGCTATAGATTCCCCAGACAAAACTAAAAAAGGCTGCTTGCCCCCCACCTCAAAAATCCTATTGGGCACTGCGAAAAACAAGAGCTTTTTCTTTTTGGCCTCACAGAATCTACAGCTCTGGGGGGACAGGAATGGATGGGGCTGAGCTGGGGGGGCCAGATGGCAGGACAGGGAGAGATGGGGCTGAGCTGGGTTGAGGGGGAAGGATTGGATGGGGAAAGGAGCCTGATGAACAAAGTTTGTGTGTACCTTGCAATGCCACTTCCTGCCCCGTGCAGTACTTCATATTGCAATGCTTGGTGCCAGGCAGCAGAGTCATGACACTGGCAGGGAGACTAAGCACTACATCATCGATCAAGCGGGCAGCTCTGAGCACGGCAACACAGAAGCAACTGAGTGCAGGGCTGTCAGGGCAGAGGTCCGGAAATCTGGCACTGAGGTCCGAATTTGGACCGCGGTCCGCAAGTTGAGTAACACTGTTCGAGAACATGAAGTCAGAAGGGTTGTTAGTCATAACAGGATGTAGAGTAGTAACATAGATATAGCTAGAAAAGTAGTGAATGGTTAGAGGGTTTAGAGAGCAACCTATCAGATGTCAGACATGAAGCCGAACATGTGACAGAATGCTCTGGAAGGTAGTGAGAAGGGATATAGGAAAGCCCCAACCCAAAGCCAGTGTGATTCACCATCTTGAATTGTAAGAGGAGCAGGAATCCTGACTCTAACAGAGAGAGGAGGGAGAGATCAAGCAAAGGACATTAGTCTCCTTGGGAAGCAATACTTTCTAATTGTACATGTGACTATGGACAGAACCAGAACTGTAACTGGATGGATGTATTGTATTTGTTCCGTGTTTGCTGTTTGCCTGTGGATTAAATAAAGAGGAACTCTGCTTTCATCTGCTGGACTGCGGTTCATCTTTCCACGCGGCAACAGTGAGTACTAACCTTTTCCCGCAACTGCACCCTAACACTTACCTAACCACAACACACACATAGAGCACCCTGGGCCCAAAAGAACCTGCTCCCTGCAGTCACTCGCCGACCACCCCGATGCGCGAGGGCTACAATTTACTTATTTTTAAGGACTTGTTCTATTTACCATAGTATAAAGGACTTACCCCCTGTTTTAGCCAAAGGACAGAGTCATGAAAATCATGTTTATTTCCTAACCCGGGTCCTTAATCACTTTACTGGACTTGGGTTAGGAAATAAACATGATTTCCCTCTTCAGCAGGCCCTGGAATCTAAAAGGTCTGCTTTAAGACATTGACAGTATACACTGATAAAACACATGATATGGATTATTATTAAAGAAACATTACCTTCCGTCCCCCTGTGTTTAATCGTAGAGATGTTAGGAAAGGATCGAATATCATATGGCTGGTTTCTATGTTGATAGGAGATTGCCTCTTCCCAACGGCACATAGATTCCAGGCGGAATTTACCAATCCCCAGAAGGAAGGCACTGTATGAAATAAAGGGAAAAATATCCATTATGGTAAGTTCTTACATAGCAAACGTGCTTCCCACAGAGATCTGCAAGACATTTGTATCATGTTCTGGTCAAGGGGAGACCCAGAAAATTAGGAACCGTTTACCTGTGAAGGACCTTCTTTACTTACAGGGCTGGATCTGTACTGCAAATTATGTTTTACCTACTGTAAATAAATGTATTCTTAAGCTATATTGTACCCCTCTGTGTTACTAGCATTTTAATGAACACAGCCTTCTCTGCCTAAATGAAATGAAAAAAAAATACACAAGTAAAATTCCCAACAGGTAAGGTAAATGCATCAAACAAAAACAAATATATTCATTAGGGATTCTCCAAACGTGCAATAATCGTTTAATAACCTTCCTGTGGGTGTAACTACCAATCATACACCCCTGGCGCAGTGGTATTTCGGCCACACAATGCATTGGTTATTGCTGCGGGGAGGACCAGGCTTTTTGTACCGGTGATGTATTTGCCTTTTTGATTACCAATGACACTTTGGCTCGGCAGACGCTCATATTTTTCTGGCACTTTTAGCACTATCCGTCACCTCATTTTTTCCTCCATTAGCACAACATCAAAGCACTTTGCATTTTATATGAAATATTTTATACTTGATTAATCATTGTTCAGCCCATCTTGCACTTTTTGCGCTACCTCATATTAGTCACCAGCACTTTAGCGTTCTGCTGTCCATATGTTTACAATGTATCATGCATTATTAAAGGAGCACTATCAGGAATTTTTGATGGGAGCATAGATTAAAATGTTACTTGTAATGTAAGTAAATGTTGGACTGAGTAATAAATGTATGGGTGAAAAATAAGTGTATGTTCTTCCACTGTAGAGCAGCAGCTGCTGCAAAAGCTAGTGGCGTGATGCCTGGCGTCACCTGGGACTGAACCACATTCAGTGCGGGGGAGAACTCCTGGACACTAGATAGTGAGGTGAGAGGCTCAGCATACTGGAGGGAAGGGGGGGGGGAAGGAGGGAGTTACAGAGTAAGTGGGTGGAGTTTAAGTCCATCTGTGCTATGTTGCCCATCACATAACAGAGAAAAGCAGTGTGCTGTCTGAGTGACAGCAGTTGAAAAGGATGGCGAGGGTTGTTGAGTCAGTTTCTGCCATGTTGCCTGTGTGAAGAGGGAAATAGAGGAGGTGAGAGAGAGGAGAGAGGCACCATAGGTTGCTGATGATCTAAGTAGTTTTAGATAGACAATAGTAGGATTGGTTCATAATTATTACATTCAAAATTAATCAAGCAGCCTGAATGGCTCACTTGATAATGTGTTTGCCTTATTTTCACATGGTTTATAGTTCTAATCCTGGTTTCTATTAATTCATTTTTTAATTTTTCCCCTTTTTCCAGAATTGTATTTCTCTGCTCTCCACACTTATTATTTTGACAGTTTTTCTCATGTTAGCTGCTGGCTGAAGGATAAATACTGCAGGAAGAGAAATAGAGTGTATTGTGGAACATTGCTTCAGAGTTGTTACATTATAAAATTTCACTTTCCCCTTAGCAGACTGAATGGCATAACTGTTTAGAGTTTTGGCTTGTAAACCATATGGTGCTGAGTTCAATCCCAACCTGGTGAAGTTTTTTATTATTTTGCTTTTTTCCACAATTGCATTTTTCTATTCTCATCTTGTTTTCGTTGTTCTCCAGATTTTTTATTTTGCCTTTCATTTTACCTCTGTTGCTGTCTGCAGTATCTTTCCATTTCCCCATTTACTCTTTTCAGCTTTGTGTGTTTCAAGCAGAACAAGACCCAGGATTTTTGCTATCCCCAGTTTTATTTCTTGCCCCAGGGGCATCCCAACTTGGAATGCCCTAATTTACCTTTCCCTGTCCCATGGCACATGCACCAGCTCTCATCCAATCAGCGCTGTTTGCACACAGAGCTTGGCAATGAGGACCCAGAGCAGCAGCATCCCTGGGCTCTCGACCTATATGAATAGCTATCTGTGGGAGCGCCCCTCATCCTGGAGATGCTGAGGATGTGGTAGCAGCTATTTGCATTGCCATTGGAGCCAGGAAAAAATGGGTATTGCCGAGACCAGGGGGGGCAGTGTGTCATCCCGTATTTGAATGCGCCAAGCGAAGGCCATTGACAGCACTGAAGTATTTTAAACTCCAGGGTCAGCCACCTAGGGTTTTGTTCCTCCTTAATACAATATATATATATATATATATATATATATATATATATATATATATACAGTCATTCAAAGTAGATTTTTTTTTCAGTCAGTTTATTTTGTAGAGATTTTATATATTTAGTCAGTAGTGATCTCATCACAGAAGCAGCACCTCAGACACACACACACACACACACACACACACACACACAGCTGTTACCACCAGGTACAGTGCCTGCCTGGGAAGAAAGCTGGAGCAAGTTTACTGCAGCTGTTGCTAGGAGACCAGTGGGCTAAATGTGGCAGCTCTCTATTACCTCACTGAATAAAACCCAGCAGATCCCCCCATTTAGCAAATTAAGCCATTTTCATTTTACAATTTAAAAGTAAAGCATACATGTTTTTTCTTTTTTTTTAAGTTCAAATGTTCTAATGAATTAGCCCATCATTATCCTCCCCCCACAGCCTTTTGTCTTTATGTTTTTTAACCTTGTCTTGCATTTTTGTTTGTTTGGACTACGTTGTTAGCTCTTGCATTTAATACATTTTTTATTTAATAATTGAATAATAGTTGGTTGGTGTGCGGCCATTCATATGGGATGTTTATCGGGAAACTATAGAGCCCCATCCAATCCACAAGCCTATTCTTTAAAACATCCCCTGGCCTGCACCCCAGTACTTCAAGCTGTGCGTATCGCAATAGTTGTATTGGTAACTACCAAGAAGGCCAAAAATGTATGACAGGGCAGCATCCAAGATAAAGCAAGGCCCACCATCCTGTGCCCCAAACCTGAACCATTAAAGGGGAACATCAGACCAAAAATAAAAAGGGTCCGACTCCCCCCCATCGGCCCCTACTCACATTTTGGATGTCGCCGCTGTCTGCTGCAGTGACATCCAGCAGTTTCACGGCCTGATCCTTACCCCGTCATTCGTTAGCCATCTGTTAATGGCAAGCACAGCTTTAGCCGTGCTCATCAATGTCCCACGGCGATCCCGCAGATCAGCGAAGTCTTGCAGGATTTCGAGCCGCCCTATTGCATCCCATTCGTGGGCAGTGCACAAGCACAGGATCGGGGGCCGCGCGCAGTGTCTGATGGGATGCAAGATGGTACCACCTATTGGAAGGTCGCCTGGAAACCAAAGGACTCTGAAGATGGATGCCCTGGTGAGGGGAGTAAATAATGCCATAAGGCAAAACCTTAGAGTAGGAGATCAGTGAGATTTGGGGGAGGTTTTAACCCCCCCGCCGATGTTCCTTTTTAAGTGTAATGGTAACTCTCCAAGATTGTATTTATAATGCTAAGCAATCACTGCGCCTCGGTCCACAACATTTTAGGCCCTCTGATGAGGAGAAAAGTAAAAAACAACAATTCCTTCACGCTGGTCCTTCCACTTTTACCGTATTTTTCGCCATATAAGATGCCCATAAGACACACCTAGGATTTGGAGAAGGAAAATAAGAAAAAAAATATTCTAAACCAAATGTTGTGCTAAAACACCCCATTACAGACAGTGTGGCATTCCCCCATTCCATTCTTCATGGGAAGGGGGGGGCATTCCTCCCTCCCAATCCTATAGGCAGTGTGGCATTCCCCCCTCCCATTCCTATAGGCAGTGTAGCATTCCCCCCCTCCTATTCCCATATAGGCAGTGTGGCATACCCCTCTCCCCCTAATCAGTGTGGCATTTCCAACCTCCAGAAAAAGAAAAAAGTATACTTACATGAGTCCCGTCCACGCTCTTACTTCCTGCGCCGGTGCGCACTGATTGCGCGCACTGAACGAGATTCAATAGCAGAGCCGGAAGCCAGAGCGGGGACGCTGTCTGCTCAGCGCGCTTGCACAAACAATTGGCTGTCAGCGCGCACCCTGCTCTGGCCTCCGGCTCTGTCATTGAATCCCATTCAGTGCACGCTGAAACTTGGCTGTCAGTGCGGCTGTGGAGCAAGGGGGACAGCGGGCTTGAGTCTCAGGTAAGTATATTTTTTTCACTTGGAAATAGTGCGTCTTATAGGGCGAAAATACTGTATTTATCTTAAAATTTTAAAGAAAATGTGTATCATTAATGGCCAGAATGGCCTTTCTTTACAGTCCGCCTGAATAAATGTGCAGTGGTACACTTTTGCCTGCTTCATTTGCTCAGCATGCTTAAGCTTGGAAAGGTTCTTATGAGGACACTTAGTGTTGTGGGACACAGACTTTCCTGGCTGGGTTTCTATAGCTTTTTTCCAGTAGTGATTCACCAGAACATTGGTGGAGGTTCTTCGTTATTATGAGAATTACATTTAGTGACTGTAAATAAGGCTTAAATCTCTCTATAAGACACAAAGATGTTCTAAGGAGGAAGGTCACATTCCGCAGTGATGTTGACTCAGAAGGAAGAGTAGGATCTGCTAGGGACGAAACCCTGTTCTTATGAGAGATTCACTACTAACGCCAGGTATTGCCAGTGTGTATAGTGGCGCTTAGAGCGACCTCTAGTAGACACTGTAAGCAGGTATCGGGTGCTGTAACAAAGCGTATTGGTCGCTGTAGTAACCTGGCCGGCATTGATGAATGTGATGTGTGTAGGGCGCTGTAACAACAGTACAGCACTGCAGCGACCGATAGGTAGCGCCAGCTCAGTGCGCCTGGAACCCGGCACTCAGCACCATCAGAAGGAAAAGAGATGATAAAATGTGTTTTTTTTTTTTCCCCACAACTTTATTAAATGTAGATTCACACATGTATGGTTGTATGTTCTTATGCTTTGTTATTCACATATTTGTTTATATTTACTAGATATTTTGTCACGGGTGTGGTTGCTATTGGATTATATTGCAGCATGGTGGTTGGGAACTAATCAAGCTACTGAAGATTTCCATGTATGGTTGAGTACCTGAAGGGATCGTTGGAGGTTTCTGGATAAGAGTTATGGAGGTGATCGATTTATACACTTGATTACTACAACATCGATTCTCAGGCATTCAGCGGATCCATCAAGTGGACATCTTTCTTCACGAATTGTTAATAGGATTGGACTCACATTTTTTTTTTTTTTTTTATATGAAATGTCAGTTAGTTAAGAATGAGTTTTATGTACAGTATTATTGATTTATTTATTTAGTAATTAATTTATTAATTATTTATTTATGTTTGATTATATGGACACTTGGATTATAGTATGGACATTTGTTACATAGGCTTCTCTTTGGCTGTCAACCGAGATCTCATGTATGCTTCTCTAATATTTTATAGTGGAGCATAGTGTATTGGCATGTGTACCATCATATATATTTTTGATGGTGCCCATACATGTACATATGATCCTACATATTCATCTTGCCCATGTAATTGTATTTTAGATTTAATTAATAATATCATTGCCATGATATGACCAGTATCATTCATAAAATTAATTAATTCCTTATTTTTTTCACATATTTAACTGTATCAGTGTGTGGATACTTAATACATAAGATCTATTCTGGTCGTCCACAGTGATTAGATGTACCCTATTTTGATCGCATGTGTTTTTTTCCCCTTTGATCTGATCATTTGATCCTACCTATATAGGTATGTGTATGTCTTGATCCGATCATCCGACCCTACCTATATAGGTATGTGTATGATCTTGTTTGATCTGATCATTTGATCCTACCTATATAGGTATGTGTATGATTGATTCTGCCTAGACCCATATACATGATCCTGTAAAATTGATTTTGCCTATGCATATGCATCTTGCATTTATTTGATAGTTGTATAGCCATGATTGGATAAAAGCTTCATAAATATATTGGATGTTGTTTATATATGTTCATATATATTTTTATTTTAGTGATAGATTGAGATAGATAAGAATAAAGGTTCACTGTTTTTATCAGGGGTTTTTTAACTATGACTGCCTGGCCTCACACCCAGCTGGTAATCATCTAATGAGCTCCTTCAGTGTGTCCGCGCTCCCTCCCTGCCGCCCCCCGCCCCCTGCCTTGGCGTCCGTTGCCGTAGCAATGTTTGCATCGGCGCGGCTGGCTGGGTGGTTTGGGGGGCGGGCGGTGGGGAGGGAGGGCGATGACGTCCACATTCTTGGATGGCCGTCTCTGATTGGTGGCGCTTCCTGCGCATTGTACGGCCGCCGGCCGGGGCCGCCGTGTGCTGGAGCGCCGCCCTGATTAGAGACGAGCAGCACCTGGAGCTCTCTCCAGCTATATACATATAAAAAGGGTATGTGAAGCAGGCATTGTTCTCTGGCACCTTTAAAGAAGTGAGCTTGTCTCACGGAACGCGTGGGGGATCAGGACGCCAGTCTCTAGCAGGGACCCCTCTAAGCCTTCGATCTGGTGATATCTTATGCACTTTAATCATTTACAAATTAATCTTTTTTGGGGCAAGCTGATTGGTTATTTGTTCTCTCTTTCTATATGGGACAAACTTATATATTTTTTGAATGTCATATTGTAGCACTGTAGCACTTTTATAAATCAGCATTTAGCACTTTAATATTGCACCAGTCACTTTATTCACTTGTTGTATTTTACATTGTGTGATAGGGATCTATTTTTCATAAGGGGGCAGAGGGATGATTGTCTGTGTCCCTGCTATTGGATTTCTGTTTTTAAAAATATATTTGTGATGGTATATATATAACCATTAATAAATATTGATTATTTATGATATACTTTTGATTTAAGTTATTTGATTTGGTGGTGCCTGGGGACGCCCCTGGTGGTAGCTGGGGCCACACATATTGTGTACTTGTATTTGGATATACTCTTTTTGGGGATTCCTTTAAGGCACACCTACACATATATATTGTAAATAAACAAAATCTAGTTAAGTGGTGCATTGGGAAAAAAACCTCTCTTGGATTAAAACACTAGACACACACAGCATCGATGCTCTAAAGCTGGGCGCTGTAGCATAGATCGCCAGACGCTGTGTGATTAAAGTCTGTTTTTGAACCAATGTGGCCCAGGTAATCTCTCTTAGAAAACCCTGTGCATAGCTGCATAATACATAACAGCAGTTACGGAGTTAACCACTAGAGGCTGCTGTGGGAAAGTGACATCATAAACAGAGGTTATAAAAGGGCTGACACCTTTCTAGAACATGCAGTCTTAGTGCAGTCTGAGAGCAGTCACTTGTACTGAGTTGTGATAAGATGAAGTTCTGAGACAGAGAGAGCCATGGAGTTGTAGTTTGCCGAGCAGTACCAAATGGAGCCTGCTAACCCTTTTGAGAGAGGAGAGCTACTACACATGAGAGAAAGAGCTACAGTTGCTGAGCCAGCAGAAGTTGGACAGAGAGATACTCACAGAGAGACATCTGTGTGGGCCTAGGAGGAGCAGAGAGGAGTGCACTGAGGACCAAAATACAAGCGACCAAGGTAGCATAGTCCCAAACCCCTAGAGTGACCCCGGGATCCTGTGAGCCTGTTTGCTATTGTGCTGAAGTACTTTGCAAATTGCTGTTGCTGAATTGGAAGTGTGGTTGCTTTAATAAAGTTTGGAAAGATATGTGCAGTATGTGGTGACTCCACCTGGCCAAATCCCAATCATCCCTCAAGATACCAAGAACTCGTGACAGCTCGCCCCGCACGTTATCCGGGCCTGGTGTGGCATGTGGATTACACACATATCCACCAGTAACAAAGCAAAAAACTAAAAAATTAAAAAACACATGGAATGACATTGTTTTTACACTGGGACAATAACACTTTACTGCCAGACCTGTAATGACAATTCTGCATAAAAATAAAAGTCCAAAAAATGTATAAAATGTTTGTTTGCAGCAAGGAGAGGTCACACAATGATTTGAGCAAAAAAAAAAAAATTAAATAGCCAAACACGCTGTTTATACACAACTAATGAAGCCCCATTGAAATGTATGGGAGAGCGCTCCTGAGCGACAGGTACTACATGGCGCTCTTGAGCCTAGAGTGCCGGCGCTATACACTGAGCCGCCTGTAATAATACTTCGAAAGCTACATGGCGCTGTTAGAGTCGCTCACCAGATTCGCTTTCTTAAATGTGGTTTTGCGTACAGCGCCCGATGCTCACCAGATGTTGCCTGCCGCTACGAAGCACCACCTGGCGCTATCCCTTCTTAAATAACCCCCCGTGTTGTGGGACACAGGTTTTACAGCAGTGGTCAACATTTGGAGCTAACATTTAATGTCCTAGGGTTAAACAGCTTTTGCCCAGTGGTGCTTCATAAGAATATTAAGGGAGATGCAGTTTAATGGTGATAATAGTCACATGAATTTAGAGTGTTGCTTAAGTGTCCATGATTGTTGATTCCAATAGGTGGTCATCTTGGAGGGACTATGAAAGGATGCGGAGCATCCCTACAGGGGTCCCATAGAAGAAGACTCTGATTTAACAGTGAAGTTGACTTAGAGGCAAGGATGGGCTCTGCTAGGGATGGGATCGAACACTGTAAGGTGGCCTCAAAGATTCAAACCATTGTTGTTCACCTAAGTCAGCTAACACATTTTCCTTGGAGCTAGACCTCCATTAGGCTAAATTAAACTTTGTTACTTACTGTATCTAATGTTATCTATCACAGGGGTTCCCAACCTTTTTTAATGAAGTACCACCTTTTCTTTCTCTGATTATATAAAGTACCACCTAGGTGGTGTGTGAGTGTTGTCAGTAACTAGTCACCGAAATCAAAACAGCCATTTAAAGGAAATGAATCTCCAAAAACTCGTCAGTTTTTATTTATGGTGCAAATCAGAATTAAGTGAAGTATAGATGGCAGCAAGATTAGGTTGGGGTTCAAATAGGTCTGCAGCCTTGTCGAGTACCACTTGAGAGGGACTTGAGTACCACCAATGGTACTAGTACCATGTTAGGAACCCCTGATCTATCACATTTGCCCTGATGCTAGCCCTCCAGTAAGCTCAGGGCCAGGATAAGCGTGGTCGAGGTCCCAGATACAGTATTTTACTTTCCTTTAAAATAATAGTTCAGCCAAGTAACTGATTGGTGGTTGTCTGGCACCCGCCCACTTACTGGAACATCAGATTGAGTCCTTTGTGCCACCATTGTGCGGGTGCGTGCTACTCAATAACTCCTGATTTGCCATTCTGGGGGGGGGGGGGGGTGTAGTCGCCCAGCTGGTCCAGCAAAAAACAGTTCCCTGCATTGAATTGCCAGCGGCTGTGCTTGGTGGCTTATGTGCAGTGAGCGGCCGTCGATTGACAGCTCTGCACGCACCCATCCCTGTAGCGTTGCTTTGAGGCTCTAGACTCCTCGTCCTGCCCTGTGGTGGCTTTGGAAGCAGGTTTGAAAAATCAAAAAATGCTTACCCAGGCACGGAGGCCCCCACTGCTGCCGATATATTTGTTGCTGACTCTATGGCCCATCAGATCAAAGACTGAAAAGCCTCCTGGACCAGATTATAACCCAAAGGTTGGTGGAGTCCCCCTTTGCTGGGCAAGTGGTGGAGGCCCCAGGACGTGCACTCCTTGTTCCCCCCTTTTAATCCGGCCCTACTTAGGCTAAATCAATCCTTGTGGCTTAAGAATTTGCTTTGACAGCCATGACTTAGGCTTAGTATTTGTATTAGTTAAGAGTTATCATTAGCGTTAAATAGCAGAGAACCTTACTGGACTTTACAAAGTCTGTGCAGCAGATAATGGAGTCTTACAGAATGCTATAAAATAAAATGTAATATAATGACTGTTGCCTCACCCCTAATCATTGACTTAAGGGCATTTCTCACTTTTTCTGGCAGCTGCTCATTTAATTTTCCCACTTTTTCTTCACTGACGTTCAGTCTCCCAGTGATCTGTCTTAGTAGAACAATCGGCACCACATTCATTTTCAACCCTCTTGCTTATTCTAATAGATGCAATTCCAACTGCCTTGATTGAGCTTTTATTGAAGTTGAAACTGCAGTGTGAAAATCTCAGGCTCCTAAAATGAAATTAATTTAAAAGTGTTTAAAGCAGCAGTCAAAAAACTTTTGTATGCCCAAACACAAAAAAGGCATTTGCCCTGATTGAATACTTGGGGGAATTTCATTATTTTAGCATGACGTCACTCACTGTATCAATATATTATGGTAAATATGAGATAGCTTGATTTTAGCTTGTAGCAACACTTTTAGCCTTAAAGTCTGTCAGCTCAAAATATGTCCAGTATAAAAATATACGCATGTTTCGCCCTATAAGACGCACTATTTTTTCTCCAAAAGTAGGGGGAAATGTCAGTGCGTCTTATTGGCCGAATTTAAAAAAAAAAACAACAAAAAAGTGAAAAGGATCTGGGGCCAATGGCAATGACTCTGTAGACATTCTTATTCCAATCAAAAGCAATTTATTGAAAATATGTTCCAAACAGGCAAAATCTCTTCACTTCAGAGAATAATGCAGGATACAAGTCCAGGCTGTTAATCCACAGGTTCCAGGAACGGATAACACATAAAGTCCTTCGACTGCAATTCAGTACTGTCAGTATGGGGAGCAGCAAGGCCTGGGCTCTTCATCCCAGGCTGTCCAACAGCAAACTGGAAACCTCAGCGGCTCCTTTTATTAGGCTTCCTTGCATTTAGCCTCATCACCTGTGTGAGAACAGGGAGTAGGGGAAAAACCCGTAGAGGACTAGGAATGTGGACTGGGGTCCTGTAAACCTGGCATGGATCGTGCCTGATTGAGAAAAGCAAGGGAGAAATAGACACCATCCAGCACTTTCCCATATGCGCCGCGCCCCCCAGGACACCAGCCGATGGAAGAGCAGGATGCCCACTGGCTGCATGACCCGGGTGTGGGTGCTCCGGCAGCGGTGCCGGGAGTGACCAGAGTGGGGACAGTGGGCGGGGTTCAGCTACCCTGCCATCTCCCTGCCCACCGCTCTTTCTCTATCAGTGAGACGGTATCTTTTTTTTTCCTCTAGCATGGGGTGGGGATCAGGTGTTGGGATTCTGCCACACTGGCTATGGAAATGGAATGGGGGATGCCACTCTGCATATGGGGAATGGGTTGGGGGGGTGCCACACTGCCTATGGGAATGGGAGGGGGATGCCACACTGCCCATGGGAATTGGATGGGGGGATGCCCCACTGCCCATGGAAATGGGATTGGGGTATGCCACACTGCCTATTGGATGGGGGGATGCCACACTGCATATGGGAAAAGGGATAGGGGTATGCCACACAGCCCATGGAGAATGGGGTGGAGGGGTGGGGGGGATATGTGCTTTGTATGTGTATTTGTGCTTTTATATTTGTCATGTGTTGTAAGTTGTTTTACCCTGTTTGTAATTTCACATTGTACAGCACCATGAAAGATGATGGTGCTTTATAAATGAAAAATAAATAATAATAATAATAATAATAATGATCCTTAGGAAGCCAAAAACGGACATTAAGGCTTTTATGCTGTGCACTTAAGTAAAGCATATGTCCTAAGAGATGAGCTGCGAATTCTGCACATGTGTGTAGCTATTAACTGTCCCCCACTGGACAGAGCTCTGCTAGGTAAAAGTCAGTATTTTTCTAATGCAGGGCTCACAGCTGCACAGCTGGTTTGAGGGGGGGTGAGTAGAAACTCAACCAAATTTGCAACAAATCAACAAAGTGCAACTAAAACTCAAATAAAGCCCACATTTAATATAGAGAGTTTCTGACTCCCCAGACTCCCCACCCCTAAATTTATGGCCAGAGTCTAAGCACTTGAGTCCATATTTGCCAGTTTAATGGCAGCTGTTGCATCACCATCAGGGCTGGATTATGAGGGGGTGAAAGGGGCACGAGCCCCAGGGGCTCCACCACCTGCAAAGGGGGCCTCCACCAACATTTGGGTTATGGTCTGGTCCAGGGGGCTTTTCAGTCTTTGGTGTGACGGGTTGTGGGGTCAGCTAAAAAGCAACAAAGCTACCAGCACCAATGGGAGCCCCCACGCCTGGGCAAGCCTTATTTTGTTTTTGCAACCTGCAGCCAAAGCCAACACAGGGCAGGATGGAGAGTCTAGAGCAGCAAAGCCGCCGTCAGTGATTGGTGGGTGCAGAGCTGGCAATAGGCGGCCACTTACTGCACATGAGTCACCAAGCACAGCCACTGGCAACTAAATGGAGGGAACTGTTTTCTGTTGGACTAGATGGGCGACTACATTACCTCCCGCCCAGAATGGCAAAGCAGGAGTCCCCGAGCAGCACGCACCCGCACAAGAGTGACACAAGGGACTCGATCTGATGTTCCAGTAAGTAGGTGGGTGCCAGACAACCACCAATCAGTTACTTGGCTGAACTATTATTTTCAAGGGAAAAAAATACTGCATCTGGGGCTTCCACCAGATTTTGTGCCCAGGGGCCTCCACCAAACTTAATCCGACCCTGATCACTATAGCTTACTTAGTAAAGCTTCTACCTGCTGCCTTATCTGAACAAGGAACTTGGAAGTGATTTTAGTCATAAAGTTGCATCTGAAGAGCCAATAGTGCCCTCAGCTGCCTAAAGTCCTAATGGTTATTATGTAACTAATGGTTACTACCTTTTTTTTATTAGGGTCACACGGTTTATAAATATCTCCCCACAAAGAAAATCAAGATAAATGAGTTGGGTTCAGTTCCCATTGTTTTATCACTGCTGATCCTTTCACTATGGACATTTCTTTTTCACATCTCACAGATCCCCTCTTTATGGCTTTTTTCCTTTCTCTGTATTTATTTTTAGTGCCCTTGATTCCTTTTTAATCAACCCACCAGCCATCCTGCACATGCTTAGGTCACTTAATCATTGGGGAAGAGAATGAATGAAAAACTCCATGGAATCGAAATCAGCAAAAGGATCCAGTCCTATACCCCAAGCTGAAATGGTGGGGTGGTGGTGGTGGAAAAATTGCCCCTAAGGACACCTGTAACTTGCTACCTTCTCTTCTAAAATGTGTGATTTGTAATACATATGCAAGACCACCACTATCCAATTTGTCCTATGTTTGCCCTATAACTTGGCTTCCCCTTCCCTGTCTACTTAAAATTTCCATCAAAATGGTCAAGCAACAAAGGGTGAAAAAATCATCACGCAAAATGGTGAAAAATTACCTGTCAACAGAGGGTGACAAAATCTCAAGTAGTCTGGCAGTTAAAAGGTTAAAAGTAGCTATGCATGTTGGGTATAGTTCTGTTCGGGGGACCTTGTGCTTTCAGATTTAGCTTGCTTTTTTCATATTGATATTTTAGGAAAAGGTGTTTTTTATTCAGCTTTTTTATACATGTTTTAGGGAAATCCTGTGCAACCTAAGAGGTCTTCGAGGGATTCCTTCCAGAAAGATGAGCCCAGTACAACAAGCTGGGTATGCTTAGAAAGCTTAACATGTGTACTTTCAGGGAATATATGGTTTATGGTTTATGGGGGGTATTCCAAATGTAAAGGGTTGTTTTAGTAGAAAAAGCACATGGTGCGCACTTTGTCTGCAGAGCTGACATTTTCAAGTAAAACTATCCTTACGCACATGCTTTACTTTGGGGTGTTTGGCAACTCTTCCCTTTTATTACAGAAAAGCACTACAGAAAATCTTTTTTTTTTTTTTGCACATATTTCACCCAAAAACATTGAGAATACACCTAAAAAATGTCAAACAAGACATTTCATGTTAAAGCCCAGACTATGCTGAAAAAACAATATAGAATTTTCCTGGGGAAATACCTTAAAAAATCACTGTTGAACATGTTGTGCAAAATGGTAAAAAAAAAACTCTACAGTATATTCATCTTTCTTCTCTTACAGCAGTTTGCAGTGGCCTAAATATCTGCCCCCCAATCCAGTCATTTTTTTCTAGCAGCCTCCCACAAGAACAAACAATCAGCAAAATCATTTTTGCAAGGTGTTGTAACACTATGGAGATCTGAATCCAAAAAAAAGCAGCAATTCTTTGTTTCACAGGGCTGTTAGGAAAATCAGTTCGTGCAGATGCAGGGAGGAGTGCAAAGTGTGTGCACAGGGTGCCACCCCCGCAATCAGTCACAGTGATGCCCTCATACCCCCCCCCCCCCCCCATTTGCTGCAATTGAGGGAGTTTGCCAGGACAGCACCCCATTGGGAATGGGAAAGACACAGATGATCGGGCTGGACAATATTTACAGGGGGACAAAAGGCGAGTATAACATTTTCATTATTTTTTTTGCCTGGACAATTACTTATAATCAAACCAACAGCAACACATAACATTCCCTTTCTCTTTATTCCCCCCTCCCCTACCCAAAGAAATGTACTACATTCAGCCCTTTTATGCTGCAATTCCTCATCAGAAAAGTGGCAATATGGCGTGCTAGCCCACCCTGAGGGTCCTCTCTGATCTTCCCTTTACAAGCCCAGAGTCCCCTGTTTTGCACCTTTACAACCAGCCCTAAAACTTATTTCCTACCAGCTCTAAAGATTTTTGCCAGTTCTAAAGCCCCGCTTCACCAGTTCTAAAGCTGATATCCTGACAAGCCCTAATCACCAAATTTAAAGCATCTCCTGTACCTAGGCCTAAATATTGCTCCATAAGAGCTGCCAGGAAATAATCTTTGGGCCTAGGTACAGGAGGTGCTTTAAGTGGAGCTCTTATGCCACCTCTAAAGCTCCCCTTCTGCCAGCCCTACAGCTTCTCTTCTGCCACCTGAAAAGTTCCTCTCCCACCAGCACTAAAGTTTTTATCTCTTGTTCCACTAGTTTTAAAGTTACTTATTTCGCAGCCCCAAGGCTACCATTCTCCAAAACCAAAGCATCTCTTCCCCCGGCCCTAAAGGTCCTCTCCCACCATTTACCACTGGTTCCTCTTGCTTTAGCCTTAAAGCTCCTCTTTTGCCAGCCCCAACTCTTCTCTCTTTGAAAATTTTTCTTCCAAACCTAAAGCTCCTTTCTTACTATACCTAAATCTTGTCTATTGCTAGTTCTAAATATACTCACTCGCTAGCTCTCTCTCGTCAGCTTTAAAGCTGTTCTCCATCCAGCACTGAAGCTTCTCCACCACATGCCTTAAAGCTTCTCTCCAGCAAGCCCTAAAGCTTCATTCCACCAGCTTAATGCCTTTCTTCAATTGGCCCCAAAGATTCTCTCCTGCCAGCCATAAAGATCCTCTCCCACTATTTTTAAAGTTACAGCTTTTCAGCCCCAGAGCTTTTCTCCTCCAACTCTAAGACTCTTCTCCCACCAGTATAAAGCTTCCATCAACCCTAAAGCTTCTGCTTAAAGCCCTTCTCGCTGACCTATTTCTCCTACCAGTCCTGAAGCTACGGTATTGCCTGCACTCTTGCTACTGCTGTTGTTCTTGTTGCCTGCTACTCTTGTTTTGAGCCTGAAGCTCTTTTTCTGCTTGTCCTAAAGTTTATTTACTACTTTCTCTAATGTGCCACAATTTCTTTCCCTGAAGCTTAACTAATGCTTGGCCTAAAGTTGCCTTTCTCCTCAACCCAAAGCTCCCCGACTGTCTGCTCTAAAGCTGCTCTTCTGCTTGCCCTGAATATCCTGTACTGTCCTGTACTGTCCCTTTCTGCTTGTCCTACATACTTGCCCGAAGCCCATATTATACATTTGTCTGCCTTCAGAGGGAGCTCCGTCATGTAACTATTCACAATAATGGAAGGTGAATCACAGTAGAGGGTTGGTGGGTCACTGATGTAGAGGTATGGAAGTGCATTTAAAAGCTTACAACCGAAGCCTGAATTATCATTTGCAATATATCTTTTGAGGCCGGGAAAGGTTGGAACACACATATCCTAAAATTGTTGGGCTATCTTCATTTTTGCATCTCAAATAGAGACATTGGCTGGATCATCAGTATACAACATCCCTAAGTCTAAGTTCTGCATCTGTCTAGGCACTTGTCTCCCCACAGCCATTAGACCCTTCCTTTTGGAAATAGCCATGCAATAACTTATTAATAAGAGAAGCTTTGATGTATTGGGTATTTGGCAAGGAACAAAAGAAAATCCTTTAAAAAGCAAATTAGAAAGTAGACAAAGCACCTCCACCTTGTTTTTCAGTTCACTAATAACAGGCATAAAAAGCAATAACGATTACAATGAGTTATGCAGGATTTAATAAATAAATATAATTAAATATACATGAATGGATGCTCGTATGTATGTTAGGATATCACAGAGCATTACACAGTGAGAGAGCAATTAGTATAAATGAATAATAATAGAAAGGGGAAAAAGGCTATATTCATATAGTATAGATAACCCTATAAAATCAATGTATGATTGTCACTGCCCATGGAGAATTGGGGGGGGGGGGTGAATGCTACTCTGCCTGTAATGGGGGGATTTTGCACCTTGCCCATTATTTGGTTCTTGGGGGATGGTGTTTTAGCTCAACATTTGGTTCAGAATATTTATTTTCCTTCTCCAAATCCTAAGTGTGTCCTATGGGCAGGTGCGTCTTATAGTGCAAAAAATACGGCACATAGGAAAACTTCAGTGTGAACACCATTCACGCCTATGGGGGGATTCTGGTGGTCCTGGTCGTCGAAAATTGCGATCAAAGAACACAAACTGAGTAACTCTGCACCAAAAAATACTGAATTTTTAGAGTGAAAGAAGAATCCCATATTAACTATAATAAAATACAGTTATGGCAAAAAAAAACATTTTTGTTAGAGTAACACAAATTTTGGTTTACACAAAGTTTTCTGCATTAGGGTTCAATCACCTGTTTATCAAATACAGCAGTACATGCACAAGTTTATGCAAAAGCTCAAAATTGACAGAGTTGTTTTCTAGACTACAGAAATTCATCTTGAATAATAGGCTCGATTCAAAGACAGGTATGTCTGGACTTTCGCATGTGTCTTTGTATATTTTTGGGTTTGGCCTTTTTTTTGTTTTTACGTTCCTTTTTCCATGCGTATGTTCGTTCCCGTTAATGCGTATATGCGCTTTCGATGGACGGATCGAAATCTGATCATTTGCGTTAGCTCGGATAATTTTCGCATCAAAATCTGATATTTTGCATTCGTTCAGATAACTTATGTTATTGGGATGGGCTTGCGTCTGATTCAGAGAGCTGATTGCCGAGGGGCCACCGCCCTATGAAACGGTTTCATTTGCGATCCACTTACGGAACCATTTTGCACTCGGCTTGCTTGCTTGACCATGTTTTGCGGTTTTGTGGAGGAATATGAGCGCCTTCAGCTCCAAGGCATTGCATGTGTCAGCAGGGCCAAGGCCAGATTGCACCAGTGATGCATGCATATCGATCGCATGCATGATGTTGAGTTGTTCGAGCTGACCTGACTTAACCGCGTTTCCCTCCATAAGTTGTATAGTGAGCTGCGGCCATGGTTAGCCCGCACCACAAGGAAGGGGCAAGCAATTTCAGGTATGACCAAGATGCTTGGCTGCCTGCAATCTTTGGCAAACGGCTCGTTCCAGAGGCTGGGTGCCCTCTTCGTGGGGATGTCCCAGCCTATGCTGAGCCGTGCGCTATCAAAGTTTTTGGATGGCATGGCTACCATTAGTCCAAAATATATTTCATTTCCAGACGACAGGGTAGCCTGGAACGCGCTTAAGTTGGGTTTTTTTTTTAATATCGCCGGCATGCCCAACGTCATGGGTGTGATCGATTTCACCCACGTTGCATCCGTCCCTCCCGCAGCTGACGAGTACATCTATAGGTAAGTTAATTCGGTTATTTTGTTATATAGTTTAGGCAAACTGTATTGTAACTATCTATTAATCCCTCCTTCTAAGGTGTCCCTGTGAACCAGTTTACAGTGTATACCTTAATCCCTCCTTGTAAAGTGTCCCTGTGAAACACTTTACAGTGTATACCTTAATCCCTCCTTGTAAAGTGTCCCTGTGAAACACTTTACAGTGTATCTTAATTAGTCATTAGAATGTTAAGCTTTATTTTCTCCCACATACATATAATCTTTGTTATTAAAATGACTTATGTACTTAGTTACTGTTATTTGGATTGTACAACATGTTTTTGGTGGGTGTTAGGAGTTAGTGTTTGAGTAGTTTACCTTGGATTGCTAATTTTTTTTTCAGGAACCGCAAAATGGGCCACTCACTGAATGTCCAAGCAGTGGTGGCCCCAGACATGCGGTTCCTTAGTGTCCTCGCCGGGTATCCAGGCTCATCCCATGATGCGTACATCTTGCGGAGTTCCGGATTTTTCCGTCGGTTTGAGTCTGGAGAATTATCAGGTGGATGGCTCCTTGGTATGTTTCCTCAAATTACATCATTCCCTTTTCACTGTATGCCTATGAATCTAGTTGAGGACCCATGGCTTAACCTATGGCTGTTTTTTCCCCTTGATGACATGTTAAACCGGACCTTCACCATGATTTTTAGAGAAGCCCAAACCCTTAAAAAATGATTCCCCAGCATTTTTACCTAATATATTGAACGTTTTTAGTCACTTACTTATTCTTTCCCCCACTGGGCTGCAAATCTGTTCAGGTTATTAGGATACGGGCGCCGCCATACTTGCTCAGATGCATCACACTTACTGAGGAGAGGAGAGCGGGATAAAGTGAAGGGGGCGGGTTATAGCTGTGCTTTGCTCACACAGAGCAGAGCTGGGGTCAGGAAAAGGCCAGCAATCCCAGAATGCAGAGCAGCACAGTCAGAAGCCACTTCCTGTTTGCAGGCTGCCTGATATTCCCTGAGCCGCCATCTTGGATGTTTAAAGGCCCATAACATGCAGTAGATGCAGGTAGGATGATTTTTAATGTGAGCAATCTGTATGTACAGGGTGTGGGAAACATATAAGATAGGCTCTTCTTCAGCGTGAACGACCGCTTTAAACAATAATGTTGTTTTGAATGTGTAATTTATGTAAGTATTTTCTTATTTTTTCAGGAGATTCAGGCTATCCGCTTCTGCCACAGAATGAGGCACAGGAGGCCTACAATCGGTCACACAGGAAGACCCGGGCCATTGTAGAGAGGGCATTTGGACAGCTCAAAACCAGATTCTGCTGTTCGGACCATACCGGGGGGGGGGGGGCACTCCAATATGACCTAAACAAGGTCATAAACATTATCCTGGCATGTTGCGTGCTCCATAATTTTGCAATCATGCAGCGTGTCCCCCGGTATGTGGATCTGCCCCCCTCTCCACCCAGCCAGGAGGCAGATGAGCAGTACACTGGCACAACTAGTGCCTCTAGGCAAGCAGTGCGGGCCAATTTAATAACCGCCTATTTTGCCTAAAATTTGTTTTCTTTGTTTGTTTGTTTATGTTATTTTTATACTTTCAATATGATTTGCCTTTGTGAAGGCCTTTTTCTTTATTTTTCCAAAAAGTAATTACTTAATTACTAAAAAAATGACACCTGATTTGAGCCTCATACAGTTTATTTTCGCATGTTTGTTCTTAAAACCCTTCATTAATATCAAAATAACCCAAACATTAATGCATCAACTTAGTCAAGAACAGCTAAAGTCACATTCAATATATTTTATTGAACTATGTAAATTTTTAGTTGAAGGGCACTCGCAGACTCAAAATGTACATACATAGTAAAACAGAAATATAAATTGGGGCAGACTCATGGCCCCTAGCAATTGGCCACATCCAGGAGTTGTAAAGTAACACACTCCAGGCCGAAGTTTCACCGCCCAACAACATAAAGATACATAGGGAGCAACCATTTCCAGGGGAATAGTCAGGCAGGAATACATAGGCCCACATACACACCCTCTCCTGCTTGGCCACATTTGCCAATGGCACAGGTGGAAAGCAGCCATCCCTATGCCACATCCACGCCTGTTGTCACGCTCGGGGTAACTCCAGCCCTCTTAATAAGCTCACAACCCCCAATCTCCACAGCCAGCTTCACCTGTAGGAGCCCCCGCTTGCCGGGACGCAAGATACGCCTACCCGGGATCGGTTGCCCCCAGGACTTAATGGCTCAAAGGATGTAAGCTTATATGTGGGAGGACTGGAGAACCAATAGCAAGAGCGTGAGTGACGGAAGTCCAGAGACAGGCAATAGGTCGATAACGGGAAGGCAGAGATCGTAGCGGCACCAGGGGTCAGGCAAGACGTAGTCGGGGTTCAGGCAGAGGTCAGCAACTGGGGATCAGGATCTAGAAGCGTCAGTTCAGGCAAAGGTCGGCAACAAGGATTCAGGATCGAGAGGCGTCAATTCAGGCAGAGGTCGGCAACAAGGATTCAGGATCGAGAATGGTCGTACAATCGAATCGGCAACAGGCTAGACTTCACAGGAGTAGGTAACTCAGGGTTCTGAGCACTATCACAGGCAATTCACAACTGAGAGGGAATTGCCTTTATAGGAACAGGTCTGAGGGAAGCAGTGTACTGATTGGAGCACATAGGATTCCAAGGGTAATTGGCTGCAGAGCAGAAGAGGGCGAAGCCCTCAATCCCCTAGGATTCATTAACCCTTTAATTGATCCTCCGGCGGGTGCGCGCAGCACAGCGCCGCCGGAGGGCATAACAGACACGTGCTCGCGGCCGCGCGCGAGCACGTCTCCTGGAGGAGGAAGCGGGGGGTGTGGCTGAGCTGGGCGCCGCTCGAGCCGACGCTGCTCGAGCCGACGCCGCTCGGCGCGGCCGCCGCACAGTGACAGCTGCAGCTGGCCGCCTGGAGACGTCGCTGGAACGGGGATCAGGTAAGCGGTTCCTGACACTACCCCCCCCTTCACGAGGGGCCTCCGGACCCTCACCCGGTTTCCCTGGATTGTCACGATGGAACCTTCTTACAAGAGCCTTGGCATGAACATTCCTCGCTGCCACCCAGCATCTTTCCTCCGGACCATAGCCAACCCAATCCACCAAATACTGTAAAGAATTACGCACTTTACGTGAATCCAAGATCTTATTCACTTCATACTCGGGCTCATTATTAAGAAGAATTGGTGCAGGACCAGCAAGAGGAGCATTCTTCGCCGGTTTTAACAGTGAAACGTGAAAGGAATTAGGTATTTTCATAGTTGGCGGGAGTTGAACTTTAAAAGACACATTATTCAATTTCTTGACGATTGGAAAAGGACCAATAAATTTTGGACCTAATTTGCTAGATGGCTGACGGAGCGCAATATTTTTAGTGGAGACCCAAACTAGATCGCCTACTCGAAGAGTAGGTTCCTGTGATCTGCGGCGGTCGGCAAATTTCTTATACCTCAAACCAGTGGTCTTAAGAATCTCCTGAACGTGTGTCCAGATATTCTTCCGTTCTTGAAGCCACTCCTCCAACGCCGGCAGATTGGAAGGTGACCCTGAAAGGGAAGAAGCTCTAGGATTTTTCCCTAGGTTACAATAAAAAGGAGATACCTTGGTACTCTCACTAGGTGCGTTATTGTAAGCAAATTCGGCGAAATCAATAAATTCCGCCCATTGTTCTTGGGCATCAGAAACATAACACCTTAAGTATTGTTCCAAAGTTTGATTAGTTCTTTCCGTCTGCCCAGAAGAAAGAGAGATCTGTATTCCCAACCGCGAACAGAAGTGTTTCCAAAAACGGGAAGTAAATTGAACACCCCGATCAGAGACTATATTGGATGGAATACCATGAATACGAAAAATATGCGAAGTAAACAGCCGCGAAAGCTCAGGTGCAGAAGGAAGTTTGGCCAAAGGAACGAAATGTGCCATCTTACTGAAACGATCTACGACCACCCAAATGACAGTATTACCATGTGAGAGAGGCAAATCTACAATAAAATCCATAGAAATATGGGTCCATGGCTCAGCAGGAATTTCAAGAGGAACCAAACTGCCACTAGGAGCCTTGTGAACTCCTTTACTTCGAGCACAAATAGCACAAGCGTCGATAAAGGCAGTGATATCGCGTCTCATGGTAGGCCACCATACATGACGACGGGCAAGCATAAACGTCTTACGGTTACCCAAATGACCAGCAGTTTTGGCATCGTGAAATTCGCGAATTACATCCGAACGCAGGTGCGGCGGAACAAACTGGCACCCCAAGGGTACATCACTAGGAGATTCATCTTGAAACGGCGCCAAGGTATTGGAGAGATCAGGAAGTAACGCCCCCACCACACAACCTGTGGGTAAAATTGGTTCACCAGAATCACCCCGATCCTTACATTCACCGAACATGCGAGATAGAGCATCAGCTTTAGTATTTTTTACACCCGGCTTGAAAGTAATAATAAAATTGAAACGCGAGAAGAATAATGCCCAACGTGCCTGACGAGAGTTCAGCCTCTTGGCAGAACCTATGTATTCGAGATTTTTATGATCGGTATACACAGTTATAGGATGTAATGAACCCTCCAACCAGTGTCGCCATTCATCAAATGCCAGTTTAATAGCTAATAGTTCCCTATTGCCAACATCATAATTTTGTTCCGCGGTACTGAATTTACGCGAAAAATAAGCACATGGATGGAGACGCTCAGGGTTACCAGAATATTGTGACAAAACTGCACCCACTCCCAGCTCAGAAGCATCCACTTCAATAATAAAAGCTTTATGAATATCTGGATGCACTAAGACAGGTGCCGAAGTAAAGGCCCGTTTCAAGGTTAGAAAGGCCTCACAGGCAGAGGGGGACCAGTTAGCAGTAAAAGCCCCCTTGCGGGTAAGGTTGGTAAGGGGTGCAACAACATGGGAAAAGCCTTTTATGAAACGCCGATAAAAATTTGCAAAACCTAGAAAACGTTGCAATTCCTTTAAAGTTTTGGGTTGGACCCAATCCTGAACTGCTGAAACCTTCCCCGCGTCCATCTCCAAACCCTGGTTGGTAATAACATACCCTAGGAAGGGAACTGTAGTGACTTCAAACACACACTTGGACAGTTTAGCAAATAAGTTGTTCTCTCTTAATTTTTGTAGCACCAACTTAACATGGTGTCTGTGCTCCGGTAAAGAATTAGAAAAAATGAGAATATCATCCAAGTAGATGACTACAAATCTACCGAGATATTCCCTGAATATATCATTAACAAAATCTTGGAAAACGGCTGGCGCATTACAAAGACCGAAGGGCATGACCAGGTACTCATAGTGCCCATCCTTCACATTAAATGCAGTTTTCCACTCGTCCCCCTGTCAGATGCGAATCAGATTGTAAGCCCCTCTCAAATCCAATTTGGAGAAAATTCGAGCTCCTGTGACTTGATTGAACAGATCCCCAATCAAGGGTAAGGGGTATCGTTTTTTTACAGTGATCTTATTCAAGGCTCGATAATCTATGCACGGTCTCAAGCCACCATCTTTTTTCTCTACAAAAAAGAACCCGGCCCCAGCAGGCGAGGTAGAGGGACGGATAAATCCTTTCCTAAGATTTTCGGTAATATACTCCCTCATTGCTTGCTCCTCGGGCAGGGTAAGGTTATAGATCTTTCCCCTCGGGGGAATTGTGCCAGGCAGCAAGTCAATGGGGCAGTCATAGGACCGATGTGGAGGAAGAGTATCAGCAGAGCGTTCAGAGAATACATCGATCCAATCAGCGTATGGCTGAGGTAATTCCTGTGGTAAGACTTGAACGCTTCTGAGGCCTGTATTAAAACAGTGACCTTTACAGTGGTCACTCCACTTGACCAACTCCCCAGCCCGCCAATCTAACACCGGGTTATGGAGTTGCAACCAGGGGTATCCCAAAACCACCGGAGTTTCCGGACAATCAAAAATAAAGAATTCTAAGAATTCAGAGTGAGAAGAACCGACAATTAGTCTGAGAGGTGGGGTCTTGGTATTTATAGGACCTCCCTGGATTGCCTTTCCATTGATAGCTAAAACTTGTAGGGATCTTTCAAGAGGAACTACAGGGATCCCTAAGGGTGAGATCATGCTCCTGTCCAAAAAGTTTCCAGCCGCACCACTGTCTGTGAAGGCGGAAACTGTCTGCTTAGAGGACCCCCAAAACAAATCAATAGGTACAAGCATCTTATTCTGGCGAGAGTTACAAACTGACTCACCCAGATCAGTACTCTCTACCTGGTCTGGGTGCGGAAGTTTTCCGCCGGTTTCCCCTTGTTGGGACAGGACCCTGCAAAATGACCAGAATTCCCGCAATACAGGCATAACCCCTCGGATCGCCTACGCTGTTTCTCCTCTTGGGATAAGCGGGTTCTCCCTAATTGCATAGGTTCTTCCTGGGAAGATGATGAGGTATTTTCTCCACGGGGAACCGGGGATCTATGACTCTGGACTGGTCTAAAGGACGTGGGAGCCCCGACTCTCTCCCTGGCCCTTTCTCTAAGACGTCGGTCTATTTTAATGGAGACCTGCATTAATTGATCTAGGTCCGCTGGCGGGGGAAAATTGACTAAGGCATCCTTGATGCTATCCGACAGTCCCACCCTGAACTGACTACACAAAGCTGGATCGTTCCACCTAGCTTCGATAGCCCAGCGGCGGAATTCAGCACAGTAGTCTTCAGCCGAATTCTGTCCTTGTTTTAAGGCCCGAAGCCTATTCTCTGCGGTAGACTGTATATCTGGATCGGCGTATAAAACGCCCATAGAATTGAAGAAGGCAGTCACTGATTGTAGAGCAATGTCATGGGACGGTAAACTAAAGGCCCAGGACTGTGGGTCTCCTTGAAGCAAGGAAATGACTAGGCCTACTCGTTGGACCTCTGTGCCAGAGGAGATAGGTCTTAACTTAAAATATAGTTCGCAGGCATTCTTGAAATTGGAAAATTTTGCTCGTTCTCCAAAAAATTTCTCAGGCAGTGGAATCTTAGGTTCGGAGAAATGAGGTGGTACAGAGGAAGTTGGCACTTGACGAGATTCCTGAGTGGCCACTCTTTGAGCGAGTTGGTTGATCGCTGTGGCCATAGCTTGCACCTGCTGTACCAGGTCATTCATTTTTGGGCCTGTGATAATGTCACGCTCGGGGTAACTCCAGCCCTCTTAATAAGCTCACAACCCCCAATCTCCACAGCCAGCTTCACCTGTAGGAGCCCCCGCTTGCCGGGACGCAAGATACGCCTACCCGGGATCGATTGCCCCCAGGACTTAATGGCTCAAAGGATGTAAGCTTATATGTGGGAGGACTGGAGAACCAATAGCAAGAGCGTGTGTGACGGAAGTCCAGAGACAGGCAATAGGTCGATAACGGGAAGGCAGAGATCGTAGCGGCACCAGGGGTCAGGCAAGACGTAGTCGGGGTTCAGGCAGAGGTCAGCAACTGGGGATCAGGATCTAGAAGCGTCAGTTCAGGCAAAGGTCGGCAACAAGGATTCAGGATCGAGAGGCGTCAATTCAGGCAGAGGTCGGCAACAAGGATTCAGGATCGAGAATGGTCGTACAATCGAATCGGCAACAGGCTAGACTTCACAGGAGTAGGTAACACAGGGTTCTGAGCACTATCACAGGCAATTCACAACTGAGAGGGAATTGCCTTTATAGGAACAGGTCTGAGGGAAGCAGTGTACTGATTGGAGCACATAGGATTCCAAGGGTAATTGGCTGCAGAGCAGAAGAGGGCGAAGCCCTCAATCCCCTAGGATTCATTAACCCTTTAATTGATCCTCCGGCGGGTGCGCGCAGCACAGCGCCGCCGGAGGGCATAACAGACACGTGCTCGCGGCCGCGCGCAAGCACGTCTCCTGGAGGAGGAAGCGGGGGGTGTGGCTGAGCTGGGCGCCGCTCGAGCCGACGCTGCTCGAGCCGACGCCGCTCGGCGCGGCCGCCGCACAGTGACAGCTGCAGCTGGCCGCCTGGAGACGTCGCTGGAACGGGGATCAGGTAAGCGGTTCCTGACACCTGTAAATTCGTGGGCCACCCAGACAATAATCCCCAGTCCTAATGCCAGTCCAGTCCAAACTTTGCCATGGGCAAATGTAGTTGTTGCACACCCAAGAATGTCCCCCAATATTGCCAACAAACAGGATGAGCCAGCCACCATTTGATTAGGCCCAAGCCTGCAGCGTGGCAGCTTGAGCGGCCGCTTCAGTGAGGCTTAAGCTCAGGCATTGGCTGGTGGGGTATGTCAGCACTCTAATGAGCTATATGGGTGAATTCAAAATCAAACCAGCAAAGCCATAAAAAAGGCAATCTTGGTAGTGCTCATCAGACAGGTAAATAGAGTGGGGATGTAGAGGAAAGATGGGGAGCAGATACAGGTCAAATAGGTCTTAATTTGGATGTTGCCCATAATAACCTTGTGTTGGGCCTTGGAGGTGTCCCAACACCTGGGCATGTGTGGCATTCATAATCTGCCACTGCTCCAGCATCTGTCTATTGCTTGTTCTAAATTCCTCAAGCATGGCAGTGAAGTTATTATTTAAGGTGGCCATTTGTCCTGCCATCTGTGTGCTTAAGTTGGCCATTTGTTCAGACATCTGGCTGTTGCACATCCTAAATTCAGTCAGCATGTTGGTGAATGTATTATTGAAAGTCTCTAATTGTGCAGTAATCTGCTCTGTGGTTCGTTGAGTCACCTGCCGAAAGTAACGCTGTCATGGCGCCATGCTGACTCCAGGATCGGCATGCGCCTCCCCTCAGAAACTGGTCAACATTGTTGACTACGTCTTCCTATTCACCGGGTTTGAGTGCCTGCAGATGCTGGACCTCTAGGGCGAGCAACAGTCCCAGATGTGCTCGGCAAAACCTCTGCAGCAGAGCTTCCACTGGGGACTGTAGGCTCAGTCTCAGTCTGCTGCCCACGATAAGCTGGTAGCATGCGTCCAGCTTCACTCTGCTGCAGAGGATTTGGTGCAGTAGGATGCTGGGACAGTGGCAGATTAGGTTTCAGGGGGGTCATTTCAGAAGATCCCATCAAGCTGGCATCCTCCTCCTCCATCTCCTGGATTTCATCCATCAGTGTGTGAGTCTGTAGGGACATGTGAAAAAACTGTTTCAGTTTGGGCCCTAAATTTATTTGTTAGGCAAATTATTCATGTGCATTCACATACATCAGCAGTTTTATCAAAGTCCACTTACCCTATATATCTGTTCCTGGGTCCTAGGCAGCAGGGAAGTAGACGGCGTGCTCAAACTGGAGGAGGCTTCCACACTTGCAGAGGCTGGATGCTGGGCTGAGTTTAAAAGTAAAAGGCACGTAAACACACAAACATCCATTGATGAGCGAATTACTACATATGCTTTAAAAAACATGTGGCCAAGCAGGAATGCCAACTCCCCTAACTGTCCAAGTTGCACAATGAATGTCAGTATCTCTTATATGTATGCCTCACCCTGTACATACAGATTGGTCACCTTAAATACTACAAACATGCATGTACTGCATGTTATGAGGCTTTGCAGATCCCAAATGGCGCATTAGGGGCCCACAGTCAGCTTGTAAATAGCATTTAGCTTCAGAGTATGCTGCTGTGCATTCTTCCTATGTAGACCTTTTCCTGACCCCAGCTCAAGTTTGTTCGACCAAAGCACAGCTACAACCCAAGTGGTAGAAAGACAAAGAAGTAAGTGTTGTCTATTATTATTGACTACATTCACATAACAGGCAGTGCTTTGGTAAGATAAAGAGTTTAATAGTGAGCAGAAATACTGTCCAAGTTCGTGTATGGCCTGCAAACCTTTTTAATGACCATTAACTACTGCACCCTGGGAGAGTGGCCATCAGGAATGCCATTCCTCAGATATTAAACCCCCGGCTAAAACAGTAACCTCCCCTCAAAGCCACTCCCTAGGGGCATGTGTTCATATGTGCCTCATTTCACGTTTCCAATAGTTCACATTTAAACAAACATTACTAACCTGCAGGAATGGTAGGGATGTCCGTGTCCCGTCTGCCAGAGAGGCCCTCTAATGCGACGGGGTGTATTAATGCTAGGACCATCTCCTCACCTCGGATATATTCTAATTTGGTGGGGAAGCCTCCGCCAGTTTGTAAGCTGAAAAATAGAGGTTAACCAATTTTGGTCATTGTGGTCAATACAACAAGCAGCAAAATGCACAACTCAAATATGTACCTGTGATTGCGCCGTTTATTCTGTTTCTTCCGTGTTGCATACTTAAGGTCAGATATTTTGCGCTGTATCTGCTCCACATCTTTCCTCTTGTCCCCCACTGCATTGACCTGTCTGGTGAGCTCCTCCAAGGATTTTGAATGTCGCCCATATAGCTCATCATAATGAAGTGTGAGGCCACTTGCCAATGCGAGAGTTTGCGCCTTACCAAACCTGCCACTCAACACGGGCTGGCTCTGTGGTGATGAAATGGGCGACACATGGCTTGAAAATGACTGGACTGGACTTGCAATAGGACTGGGGGTCCTTGCCTGGGTGGCCACAGAACTTCCAGGTGTGGATGTGGCATCCGTGCCAACCGCGAACAGAAGTGTTTCCAAAAACGGGAAGTAAATTGAACACCCCGATCAGAGACTATATTGGACGGAATACCATGAATACGAAAAATATGCGAAGTAAACAGCCGCGAAAGCTCAGGTGCAGAAGGAAGTTTGGCCAAAGGAACGAAATGTGCCATCTTACTGAAACGATCTACGACCACCCAAATGACAGTATTACCATGTGAGAGAGGCAAATCTACAATAAAATCCATAGAAATATGGGTCCATGGCTCAGCAGGAATTTCAAGAGGAACCAAACTGCCACTAGGAGCCTTGTGAACTCCTTTACTTCGAGCACAAATAGCACAAGCGTCGATAAAGGCAGTGATATCGCGTCTCATGGTAGGCCACCATACATGACGACGGGCAAGCATAAACGTCTTACGGTTACCCAAATGACCAGCAGTTTTGGCATCGTGAAATTCGCGAATTACATCCGAACGCAGGTGCGGCGGAACAAACTGGCACCCCAAGGGTACATCACTACTAGGAGATTCATCTTGAAACGGCGCCAAGGTATTGGAGAGATCAGGAAGTAACGCCCCCACCACACAACCTGTGGGTAAAATTGGTTCACCAGAATCACCCCGATCCTTACATTCACCGAACATGCGAGATAGAGCATCAGCTTTAGTATTTTGTACACCCGGCTTGAAAGTAATAATAAAATTGAAACGCGAGAAGAATAATGCCCAACGTGCCTGACGAGAGTTCAGCCTCTTGGCAGAACCTATGTATTCGAGATTTTTATGATCGGTATACACAGTTATAGGATGTAATGAACCCTCCAACCAGTGTCGCCATTCATCAAATGCCAGTTTAATAGCTAATAGTTCCCTATTGCCAACATCATAATTTTGTTCCGCGGTACTGAATTTACGCGAAAAATAAGCACATGGATGGAGACGCTCAGGGTTACCAGAATATTGTGACAAAACTGCACCCACTCCCAGCTCAGAAGAATCCACTTCAATAATAAAAGCTTTATGAATATCTGGATGCACTAAGACAGGTGCCGAAGTAAAGGCCCGTTTCAAGGTTAGAAAGGCCTCACAGGCAGAGGGGGACCAGTTAGCAGTAAAAGCCCCCTTGCGGGTAAGGTTGGTAAGGGGTGCAACAACATGGGAAAAGCCTTTTATGAAACGCCGATAAAAATTTGCAAAACCTAGAAAACGTTGCAATTCCTTTAAAGTTTTGGGTTGGACCCAATCCTGAACTGCTGAAACCTTCCCCGCGTCCATCTCCAAACCCTGGTTGGTAATAACATACCCTAGGAAGGGAACTGTAGTGACTTCAAACACACACTTGGACAGTTTAGCAAATAAGTTGTTCTCTCTTAATTTTTGTAGCACCAACTTAACATGGTGTCTGTGCTCCGGTAAAGAATTAGAAAAAATGAGAATATCATCCAAGTAGATGACTACAAATCTACTGAGATATTCCCTGAATATATCATTAACAAAATCTTGGAAAACGGCTGGCGCATTACAAAGACCGAAGGGCATGACCAGGTACTCATAGTGCCCATCCTTCACATTAAATGCAGTTTTCCACTCGTCCCCCTGTCAGATGCGAATCAGATTGTAAGCCCCTCTCAAATCCAATTTGGAGAAAATTCGAGCTCCTGTGACTTGATTGAACAGATCCCCAATCAAGGGTAAGGGGTATCGGTTTTTTACAGTGATCTTATTCAAGGCTCGATAATCTATGCACGGTCTCAAGCCACCATCTTTTTTCTCTACAAAAAAGAACCCGGCCCCAGCAGGCGAGGTAGAGGGACGGATAAATCCTTTCCTAAGATTTTCGGTAATATACTCCCTCATTGCTTGCTCCTCGGGCAGGGTAAGGTTATAGATCTTTCCCCTCGGGGGAATTGTGCCAGGCAGCAAGTCAATGGGGCAGTCATAGGACCGATGTGGAGGAAGAGTATCAGCAGAGCGTTCAGAGAATACATCGATCCAATCAGCGTATGGCTGAGGTAATTCCTGTGGTAAGACTTGAACGCTTCTGAGGCCTGTATTAAAACAGTGACCTTTACAGTGGTCACTCCACTTGACCAACTCCCCAGCCCGCCAATCTAACACCGGGTTATGGAGTTGCAACCAGGGGTATCCCAAAACCACCGGAGTTTCCGGACAATCAAAAATAAAGAATTCTAAGAATTCAGAGTGAGAAGAACCGACAATTAGTCTGAGAGGTGGGGTCTTGGTATTTATAGGACCTCCCTGGATTGCCTTTCCATTGATAGCTAAAACTTGTAGGGATCTTTCAAGAGGAACTACAGGGATCCCTAAGGGTGAGATCATGCTCCTGTCCAAAAAGTTTCCAGCCGCACCACTGTCTGTGAAGGCGGAAACTGTCTGCTTAGAGGACCCCCAAAACAAATCAATAGGTACAAGCATCTTATTCTGGCGAGAGTTACAAACTGACTCACCCAGATCAGTACTCTCTACCTGGTCTGGGTGCGGAAGTTTTCCGCCGGTTTCCCCTTGTTGGGACAGGACCCTGCAAAATGACCAGAATTCCCGCAATACAGGCATAACCCCTCGGATCGCCTACGCTGTTTCTCCTCTTGGGATAAGCGGGTTCTCCCTAATTGCATAGGTTCTTCCTGGGAAGATGATGAGGTATTTTCTCCACGGGGAACCGGGGATCTATGACTCTGGACTGGTCTAAAGGACGTGGGAGCCCCGACTCTCTCCCTGGCCCTTTCTCTAAGACGTCGGTCTATTTTAATGGAGACCTGCATTAATTGATCTAGGTCCACTGGCGGGGGAAAATTGACTAAGGCATCCTTGATGCTATCCGACAGTCCCACCCTGAACTGACTACACAAAGCTGGATCGTTCCACCTAGCTTCGATAGCCCAGCGGCGGAATTCAGCACAGTAGTCTTCAGCCGAATTCCGTCCTTGTTTTAAGGCCCGAAGCCTATTCTCTGCGGTAGACTGTATATCTGGATCGGCGTATAAAACGCCCATAGAATTGAAGAAGGCAGTCACTGATTGTAGAGCAATGTCATGGGACGGTAAACTAAAGGCCCAGGACTGTGGGTCTCCTTGAAGCAAGGAAATGACTAGGCCTACTCGTTGGACCTCTGTGCCAGAGGAGATAGGTCTTAACTTAAAATATAGTTCGCAGGCATTCTTGAAATTGGAAAATTTTGCTCGTTCTCCAAAAAATTTCTCAGGCAGTGGAATCTTAGGTTCGGAGAAATGAGGTGGTACAGAGGAAGTTGGCACTTGACGAGATTCCTGAGTGGCCACTCTTTGAGCGAGTTGGTTGATCGCTGTGGCCATAGCTTGCACCTGCTGTACCAGGTCATTCATTTTTGGGCCTGTGATAATGTCACGCTCGGGGTAACTCCAGCCCTCTTAATAAGCTCACAACCCCCAATCTCCACAGCCAGCTTCACCTGTAGGAGCCCCCGCTTGCCGGGACGCAAGATACGCCTACCCGGGATCGATTGCCCCCAGGACTTAATGGCTCAAAGGATGTAAGCTTATATGTGGGAGGACTGGAGAACCAATAGCAAGAGCGTGTGTGACGGAAGTCCAGAGACAGGCAATAGGTCGATAACGGGAAGGCAGAGATCGTAGCGGCACCAGGGGTCAGGCAAGACGTAGTCGGGGTTCAGGCAGAGGTCAGCAACTGGGGATCAGGATCTAGAAGCGTCAGTTCAGGCAAAGGTCGGCAACAAGGATTCAGGATCGAGAGGCGTCAATTCAGGCAGAGGTCGGCAACAAGGATTCAGGATCGAGAATGGTCGTACAATCGAATCGGCAACAGGCTAGACTTCACAGGAGTAGGTAACACAGGGTTCTGAGCACTATCACAGGCAATTCACAACTGAGAGGGAATTGCCTTTATAGGAACAGGTCTGAGGGAAGCAGTGTACTGATTGGAGCACATAGGATTCCAAGGGTAATTGGCTGCAGAGCAGAAGAGGGCGAAGCCCTCAATCCCCTAGGATTCATTAACCCTTTAATTGATCCTCCGGCGGGTGCGCGCAGCACAGCGCCGCCGGAGGGCATAACAGACACGTGCTCGCGGCCGCGCGCGAGCACGTCTCCTGGAGGAGGAAGCGGGGGGTGTGGCTGAGCTGGGCGCCGCTCGAGCCGACGCTGCTCGAGCCGACGCCGCTCGGCGCGGCCGCCGCACAGTGACAGCTGCAGCTGGCCGCCTGGAGACGTCGCTGGAACGGGGATCAGGTAAGCGGTTCCTGACACCTGTAAATTCGTGGGCCACCCAGACAATAATCCCCAGTCCTAATGCCAGTCCAGTCCAAACTTTGCCATGGGCAAATGTAGTTGTTGCACACCCAAGAATGTCCCCCAATATTGCCAACAAACAGGATGAGCCAGCCACCATTTGATTAGGCCCAAGCCTGCAGCGTGGCAGCTTGAGCGGCCGCTTCAGTGAGGCTTAAGCTCAGGCATTGGCATGTGGGGTATGTCAGCACTCTAATGAGCTATATGGGTGAATTCAAAATCAAACCAGCAAAGCCATAAAAAAGGCAATCTTGGTAGTGCTCATCAGACAGGTAAATAGAGTGGGGATGTAGAGGAAAGATGTGGAGCAGATACAGGTCAAATAGGTCTTAATTTGGATGTTGCCCATAATAACCTTGTGTTGGGCCTTGGAGGTGTCCCAACACCTGGGCATGTGTGGCATTCATAATCTGCCACTGCTCCAGCATCTGTCTATTGCTTGCTCTAAATTCCTCAAGCATGGCAGTGAAGTTATTATTTAAGGTGGCCATTTGTCCTGCCATCTGTGTGCTTAAGTTGGCCATTTGTTCAGACATCTGGCTGTTGCACATCCTAAATTCAGTCAGCATGTTGGTGAATGTATTATTGAAAGTCTCTAATTGTGCAGTAATCTGCTCTGTGGTTCGTTGAGTCACCTGCCGAAAGTAACGCTGTCATGGCGCCATGCTGACTCCAGGATCGGCATGCGCCTCCCCTCGGAAACTGGTCAACATTGTTGACTACGTCTTCCTATTCACCGGGTTTGAGTGCCTGCAGATGCTGGACCTCTAGGGCGAGCAACAGTCCCAGATGTGCTCGGCAAAACCTCTGCAGCAGAGCTTCCACTGGGGACTGTAGGCTCAGTCTCAGTCTGCTGCCCACGATAAGCTGGTAGCATGCGTCCAGCTTCACTCTGCTGCAGAGGATTTGGTGCAGTAGGATGCTGGGACAGTGGCAGATTAGGTTTCAGGGGGGTCATTTCAGAAGATCCCATCAAGCTGGCATCCTCCTCCTCCATCTCCTGGATTTCATCCATCAGTGTGTGAGTCTGTAGGGACATGTGAAAAAACTGTTTCAGTTTGGGCCCTAAATTTATTTGTTAGGCAAATTATTCATGTGCATTCACATACATCAGCAGTTTTATCAAAGTCCACTTACCCTATATATCTGTTCCTGGGTCCTAGGCAGCAGGGAAGTAGACGGCGTGCTCAAACTGGAGGAGGCTTCCACACTTGCAGAGGCTGGATGCTGGGCTGAGTTTAAAAGTAAAAGGCACGTAAACACACAAACATCCATTGATGAGCGAATTACTACATATGCTTTAAAAAACATGTGGCCAAGCAGGAATGCCAACTCCCCTAACTGTCCAAGTTGCACAATGAATGTCAGTATCTCTTATATGTATGCCTCACCCTGTACATACAGATTGGTCACCTTAAATACTACAAACATGCATGTACTGCATGTTATGAGGCTTTGCAGATCCCAAATGGCGCATTAGGGGCCCACAGTCAGCTTGCAAATAGCATTTAGCTTCAGAGTATGCTGCTGTGCATTCTTCCTATGTAGACCTTTTCCTGACCCCAGCTCAAGTTTGTTCGACCAAAGCACAGCTACAACCCAAGTGGTAGAAAGACAAAGAAGTAAGTGTTGTCTATTATTATTGACTACATTCACATAACAGGCAGTGCTTTGGTAAGATAAAGAGTTTAATAGTGAGCAGAAATACTGTCCAAGTTCGTGTATGGCCTGCAAACCTTTTTAATGACCATTAACTACTGCACCCTGGGAGAGTGGCCATCAGGAATGCCATTCCTCAGATATTAAACCCCCGGCTAAAACAGTAACCTCCCCTCAAAGCCACTCCCTAGGGGCATGTGTTCATATGTGCCTCATTTCACGTTTCCAATAGTTCACATTTAAACAAACATTACTAACCTGCAGGAATGGTAGGGATGTCCGTGTCCCGTCTGCCAGAGAGGCCCTCTAATGCGACGGGGTGTATTAATGCTAGGACCATCTCCTCACCTCGGATATATTCTAATTTGGTGGGGAAGCCTCCGCCAGTTTGTAAGCTGAAAAATAGAGGTTAACCAATTTTGGTCATTGTGGTCAATACAACAAGCAGCAAAATGCACAACTCAAATATGTACCTGTGATTGCGCCGTTTATTCTGTTTCTTCCGTGTTGCATACTTAAGGTCAGATATTTTGCGCTGTATCTGCTCCACATCTTTCCTCTTGTCCCCCACTGCATTGACCTGTCTGGTGAGCTCCTCCAAGGATTTTGAATGTCGCCCATATAGCTCATCATAATGAAGTGTGAGGCCACTTGCCAATGCGAGAGTTTGCGCCTTACCAAACCTGCCACTCAACACGGGCTGGCTCTGTGGTGATGAAATGGGCGACACATGGCTTGAAAATGACTGGACTGGACTTGCAATAGGACTGGGGGTCCTTGCCTGGGTGGCCACAGAACTTCCAGGTGTGGATGTGGCATATGTATTGGTGGTTTCCACCTGTGCCAGTGGCAAATGTGGCCGAGGAGGAGAGAGTGTGCTTGTGGGGGTGGGGCTTCGGGCCCTGTGCCTCTTTGTAGCCTTTGAAGTGGTGCTCCGTTGCGCATGTGATGTGCTTGCACGTGGAGCAGGAGAGGCAGTGCTGGTTGCGCTGGGGATTCGGGCACGCTGGCTCTTAGTGGGCTTGACACTGGTGCTCCATTTATGAAGGGATGTGGTAGGGTGGGGAGGAGGAGAGGGTGTTCTTGTTGGGCTCCGGGTTCTCACCCTCTGCTTCTTTGTGGCTTTGGACATCCTTGTACCTGGCTCCTTGGATGTGGGTGCCTTCTTTTTTGATGCTCCTTCCTTGCTTTTGGCTGTTGGTTTTGATATTCCGGCCTTTGTGGCCCATTTCGCCTGGTGTTGGACACTTTGGCTGCGCGTTTCCCTCACCTTGCTAGTCACTTGGTGTGACCGAGTGACGGGACGGGAGGAAGAAGTCTCCTCATGACGCTGGGCCCTTTTTCTGGTGGCCTCCTTTGCTGGTGTTGCCTTAGCGCTCTGTTTTTTTGGTGCCATGCTGACAATCTGAAAGAGCTGTGTGTCCCTGACCCTTTAAATACTAATGACTGGGTCTGACGCTTACGCATTCGCGTACGCGTGCGTACGGCCGTTCGTCGGGTCGTGCGGAACCCGGAAACCACTGGGGCATTACTTATCCGCTGTGGACAACAATCTAGATGGCGCCCATAATCATCACCCGCCAACAACAAGAGCTGATTATGCTCGGAAGTGTATTGTAAGGACGTTGATTTGCCATCTAAATGCAGGCCTAGGCCTTAAGGAAGCGCAGGGAGAAACAGTTGTTTTCTAAACTTAGTTAAACTCCTTGCCAAACAAAAGTTGTTGCGCACATGTGCGAACCAAGGCACTTGCATCTAGAAGGATAGTTTCAGGCTAGAAATGTGTCTGGGAATGTCATTTAGTCAACTGATCTAATTGTGACAGATATTTGTTTTGCAGTTTGATCTAACAACTATTTTTTTTTTTTTGTGTTTTTTAGACCATGCTTCAGCGCAGGTACGACTACCTGCCCAACGCGTTTGAGAAGAAGAACGTCGCCCTGGAGATGGTTTCCCTGATCCAACGGGAGACGGACACCACCTTCACCCATACACAGATCATGCACCACTGGTCGGACATGAAACGACTCCACATGCCCCGGGTGCGGCTATTTTTTGGTCTCTATTTCCCAAGTATATAGCGATTGCATGCTAGATGTAACTAATACAGAATGTAGGCCTTTATTTATAAATGCTTTTCTTTTCTAGTGTTGGAAATGGAGTACAGAATCAGACGCACCTGGAGGAGCACAGGCCGGGCAGTGCTGCATGAATCTGCAGCAGGAAGTGAAGGTGGTGGATCTCCAGGGCCACGTTCTTACCCCTCCTCTGTAGCGGCCTCCGAACAGCCCCTGGACCTTTCTACAGAGGAGGGCCGTCACGGCGTGGGCAGGGAGTCGGCTCAAGCTATGGAGCCATTAGCCTCTGGTATGTGACACACATACATGCTATTAAAAGCAAAGCTGATTCCCTTAATCTCTTTTTCTAGATGAATATGTAGCGGGTGAAGGATCTGTGGAAGAGACTGCAGCAGATCATGCCTAGGAGGCACATGGAGAAGGTGGGTGATGTCACACACACACTCTAAGTGTCATTTGCTTACTGTTGACTCAGACATTAGAAGTGACCCTATTTTACATGTCTTTACAGCCTCAACTTCCCAGTAGTGGCAGGTTTCCGAGAGCGGAGGGTGGTCCCCGAAGCAGAGGTCACCCACCAACGAAGTAAGTTGAAATGTAAATATTTGGAGTATGTGGGAAATGACTTGATCACCAATCTACCTAAATCCATAGTCAATTCCATTAGCATAATGACATATGGCCTCTTCCTTTTATTAATTCCTTAGCATAATGACATATGACCTCTTCCTTTTATTAATTCCTTAGCATAATGACATATGGCCTCTTCCTTTTATTAATTCCTTAGCATAATGACATATGGCCTTATGAGTTAGCTTGCAACCTAATAAACATTCCATCCACAGCTGTTAAACATGTATTTTCCGACAAATAATGTTTTCTTCTTTTTTTCCAGGCACCGCACGTGCCAGATTGGCACAACTCAGTGCCACAGTGCTTCAGTTGGTGGGTGAGATGCAGGAGCTGCGCGATTCTTTGGGGACCACAGATGAAGACTAATTTTCTGGGACCTGCCATTGCTGTGTAAATAGTTTTATATCTGTTATATTTTAAAACAAAAATTTTTGATATTTTTACAATTTCCATTTAAAAAAAATAAATAAAACAACTTTCAAAGTTGTAAATTTTTATAAACACATTTATACAAAAAAAAGCACTAGAAAAATGCCAGTTATGATTAAAAAAACAAAAAACAAAAACTTATTTCTGTGTCATTTCCTTTTCTACATACATTCATTAAGGATTGGTTACCACAAAATGAATGGAAAACACAAAATTTAGATACGAATATTCGCCAGACCGCGAAGTGATTTAGGTAAGCATTAGGTACGGGAAATGGAAAAATATACTGACCGCAAAGTGATTTAGGTAAGTTTTAGGTGCGGGAAATGGAAGAAGAATGAGACCGCGAAGTGATTAATGTAAGCATTAGGTGCGGAAAATGGAAGAATATACTGACCGCGAAGTGATTTAGGTAAGTTTTAGGTGCGGGAAATGGAAGAATATACTGACCGTGAAGTGATTTAGGTAAGTTTTAGGTGCGCCAATGGAAGAAGAATGAGACCGCGATGTGATTAATGTAAGCATTAGGTGCGGAAAATGGAAGAATATACTGACCGCGAAGCGATTTAGGTAAGTTTTAGGTGCGGGAAATGCAAGAATATACTGACCGTGAAGTGATTTAGGTAAGTTTTAGGAGACCACGAAGTGATTTAGGTAAGCATTAGGTGCGGGAAATGGAAGAATATACTGACCGCGAAGTGATTTAGGTAAGTTTTATGTGCGGGAAATGGAAGAATATACTGACCGTGAAGTGATTTAGGTAAGCATTAGGTGCGGGAAATGGAAGAATATACTGACCGCGACGTGATTTAGCTAAGCATTGTAGCAGAAGCAGAAGCGCCTTTAAATATAGAATTCAAAATAAAACAACTGACCCAACCAAAGTGTGGGCCCAATCAAATTACATATCGCCATAAGAGATGCGCTTACATATAAAATTTATAATTTAATGAAAACATAGCTTAAGAATAAGTTAGTTATACAGGTAAAATAGTCAAATAGTACTATAACTACTTAAAGGAGCACTATCACTAAAGGAGCACTATCACAAACTTATTAAACATATTCATTTTAGATGCTGGATGATAGTTTTTTAAGTGTTTGGGTATTCCATTAAATGATGCTGAAGGTCAGGTTTAAATGTGAGATTTAATAAAACCAAACCACCCAACAAGCTTACAGAAAACGACTTGAGTACATAGAGTAAATGTATAATATTTAATAAACTTTGTTTGCATTTGTTGCATTTACAATCACTCATGTGTTCCATCTTGGTTAACATTTTTTGAGTGTAATACGTACTAAGGTTTGGGTTCCCCCATAAGCCAGAACGATGGCAACTGGATTCTAAATGGTTCTTGAAGATTTGCTGGTCATCTGAATGGCTTTCTCAATTCAGAATAATGAATCTAGCAACAACACTAAGTAGCTCCAATCCACATCCTCTGTTTACCATAAACAGTAAGGTGTTGATTGCATTAGCATGACCAGGGTTAGGAGGTGTTATTAAGCTGCATTGAGACAGTGAGTTAACACAATATTGCATGTACTCTATCCCAATTTCAAGCTTGTCTTGTTCATTTAAAGTTCCTTTTTTTGTTGCAATCAACACCTAACCTCTAAGCTGTTTATTGTAGAAGATGTGGGCTGGGGCTTCTGTTTATTGCTACTTGTACAAGTTAGAGTTGGATGACTAATGTCTTCAAGAACATAAAAAGGTAAGCCTAGTTGCCCTGAACTACAGCAATACCATGACCTGGATGATTAAATAACTTCATAGATTTACTATAAATAATCGTCCCATCAAGTCTATATTAGAAGGCCCAATCTCCAGCTGAGGAACACTTAGAACTGATGACACTCGAACCTTGTTGTGTAGAATTATCCCAATGTTCTGCTTGGTGACCAAACAAATTGTATCAAAGTAGATCTCTAATCTAATTTCCCCACAGTGGTTCTTGTGGCAGCTGCATCCACCACCCCCTGAGATGTCCATCTCTTGCTAGCCAAGCAGCAAGCCCAGTTATGTAGCAAGGTCCACACTCTAGTGCTACTCGCATTTCCAATGTGACTGTGGGTGGTGTCCGTAAACCCTTTTAGTCACTGACGGTCATGAGGAACACATGGGGTCGATTCAGAGCCTGGTAAGAAAAACATACTCTTTTTTTTTTAGAAGAGAAAATTGTCATTCACTTCCACTGTCTACCTTGGAACTGATTCAGAGCCAGGTGAAAATGTACCCCCGGGAGACAATTAAAGTGAATAGCAGATTTCTCTACTAAAAAAGAAGTGGATTTTCTCACCAGGCTCCGAATCAACCCTATTGGTGCAGCTACTGTGGAAATGTGGAAGGCTGAGTATTTTGCTTTAGTTTTGATGTTTTCAGTGGACAAAAATCCCAAATTTGGGAACACGGGGTTTGGTCCGCAAAGTGAAGAGAGCAGGAAGGTTCTGCCGAATGTCACATTTGACCGCCACAGGATCTTGGAACTGTGTAGGTATGTAGGCTGATGTGACACACACTGTGGGGCAACCAAAATCGGTATGCCCTCTAGGAACTATTGTGAGTGGGCTTTTTAGAATTTTAGTCCACATTAAACTCTACCAACACCCGTTTTTTTCTTTAACTGGTGATGGTCCTGCAGACAGAGAATAAGAGAAAGCTTGGAGGTGTATCCAGAAGGCTGGAGCCCCCAAACCTAATCCCCCCAGAACACCCAATCTCCTAACCTTCAACTTCAGGAAAGGAGTCCTGTGATTGGCTGCCGATGTACGTGACGGGCGGGGCGTTTCGGTGGCCGGTGCAGAGGACACGACCATGGCCCACGTGACCGCCAGGGGCCAATTGTGGGACTCCTTTCCCGAAGTTGAAGATAAGGATATTGGGTGTTCTGGGGGGGTTATGTTTGCGAGGGGGGCTCCAGCATTCTGGATAACCACCAAGCTTGTTGTTTTTTTGCTGTTTGCAGGACCAGCACCCGTTAAAGAAAAAACGGGTGTTTGTCCAGTTTAAATATCTACTTCCACAGTGAACAAAAGTTGTGCCAAGCAAGTAATTGTTTTTCAGGTATTCCCCAAATCAGTGTTGGAGACTATTTTGTGGAGAGAAGATCTCTCCTATACTGAAAATAGGAACCCTAAAAAAAATCTTTTAATATTAATATAAAGACAATTAAAAAGACAATTAGAAACAAGACCGAGAAGCAGGCTGTTCTGATTCACTTATAATAATCAAGGGAGTATAAGCAGATCTAAAAAAATATATCAAAATCTAACATAAGCAAACAGTTAAAAAGGGAACATGTAAAAGTGAGCAGTGCCACACATGAAATACAAAGCATATACAATAAATATAGACAATAATCACAGATAAAATGCTATAGAAAAATGGAAACAATCATCACAAATAAAGTGCTGTAGTGCTAGAAGCTCAAAACCCTATACATAGCTGAGCTATAGAAAAGGGAATTAGAAACTTATAGTGATAATCCAAATGTAATAAAACCCAAAAACGTGTATCAAAGTGAAAAACCTTGATGCAAACTACACAAACCGCCCTTTTGGAGATGAACGATCAAAGCGCAGGAGAGATTCAGGGTGATCAGCACCACTCTCCCCCCCCCCCCCCCGTTTTAACCTATGAGCACTGCCGCCACTTTCTCTAATCCACCGGCTGTTGAAGGTTTCGGTGAAGATATTTGATTAACTGGACTGGCTCCTCCTTTAAATATATTATTTGATATATTTTGAACCAGTCACAATCAACTTACCTGGGGATCGGTCCAGCGTTGTCTCCGTGAGGATGGCCGGGGGTCGTTCTGCCCAGCGGCCGCGCCAAGCGCCGCCTCGGGCAGCGTCGGCTCGTGCGGCGCCGAGCATGGCCGCCTCCTCTCTTCGCCGACACATCCCCGGCTTCTCTAAACTTGCTAGTGCGCGCGCGAGCACGTCTCTCTTATGACATCCGGCGTCGCTGTACACAGCGCGCCCGCCGGAGGCTGTATTAAAGGGCCAATGAGCCCAGAACTGTTCTGGGCGAAAACGCCCTTTAAAGTTAAATTGGGCAATCATCCAGCTTGACCCCTGGTTCTACCTCAACTCTTCTCTTGTCTTTACCTTTGGTGCTGTGCAAGTAAGGACTGATTACCTGTGTATGACCCTGGCTTACCCGACATCGCCCAGTCTTGCCTCGGGTTCATCCACCTTCACCCCTGTCCACATCCTTTGTGCTACGAAGTCCTGGGCGCAATGGCTTGGCTATAGGTGAAGCTAGCAATGGAGATTGGGGGTTGTGGACTTGCCTAGAAGGCGGGTGTGCCATGGGGCTTGACATAAACTTTGTTTGAAGTGTAACCTAAACTGTAACTGACCCTAAAGCGGAACATCAGTCAATATTAACCCCCTACCCCTGCCACCCCTACACTGGCAGTGAGGCTAGAAGTAGGGGGGGTCACAAAGAAAAAACCCTAACTTTAACCCAGGGGCCCGCACCACTACTCCCATGGCCGCCACAGGTAAAACAAGAAAGCGACCCCCGAGCGGGAGTCAAAGCCAGGAGATACGGCTCTGTGTTTTACCCCAAAGATGGCGGCACCCAGGATGCAGTGCGGCCCCTGGGTTAAGGAACAGGTTTTTTCTTTGAACCCCCCCGTCTTGCCTTAGCGCCAGGGTAGGGTGGGGGGGGGGCTAATATTGAATGAAATCCTACTTCAGCTCAATACCATATAAATTTGTGTTAAACTAGTTTGTGACCTAACAGAAAGCCACATTCTCTAATGGGGCCACATAGGCCAGAATATGAGCAGCGTTTGTTGTATTGGTCTGGTGTAAGTCATTTTTGACTGTTGGTCCACTGTAATGTATCTTTATCATTGTCTTGCATTATCACTGCTTTATTTATGCGTTATGGGAAGCCATGCTCTCCTACTAATGACAATGATTCGTGGCTTCAACTGAGTGATCACAACTGACAAGACAGTTGACCTATTGAAAAAAACTTGGCTCAGCTTCTCTAATATAGGCTTTCTTTATACTTTCCTGCCTACTGGTGTTAAGCCAAGTTTCAATATCAGAATATTTCACCTTCAATTATTTCAGAAAAGTTGGCTTTGGATTTTCGCTTATTTAATGTATTTTCTGCCTTCAGATTATAAAGCACCAAAGTACAACTTGGCATGGATTCCTGTTCATCTGGGAGAGTCTGGTGCTGTCTGCATGTTCAGTGTTCAGATCAGTGTTCCCCAACCCTCTCCTGAAGAGCTACAGGTCATGTTTTGTGGATCTCCACAACATTGACTCTATAGAACTGCTGCTACACTATTTACACCACTTTTGTATCCATGTGGAGATCCGGAAAACCTGACCTGTTAGTTGCTCTTGAGGGGAGGGTTGGTCAACACTGCCTTAGGTAATGTGACAATAAATGCACATCTTCTGTGACTGCTTTACATCATTGCTAAGGTTTCTTTCTTTAAATCTCCAAAATCTGGAAAACAAAACTCAGACCTCTGCAGTCCTTCATGGTGGCAACTATTGGAAGCCATATTTACTGCCTTGCTAGCAGCCAGCTGGCTTTCCAGAGTCTCCCATACTGTTCAAATTTGGATGGCCTGGCAGTGGGGATGTCAGTTTACCGTTGTCATTTTTGCTTTCATAATGGGTTTACAACAGATCAGTTGATTTCCCCCTTCCACAGCTATGATGGTGGATTTCAGGGCAAAGATTAATGGTATATAAGCCTAAGGTAAAAAAAGATGGGGCACCAACATAAAATGGATGTTGGCCGCCAAGTCGCAAGAATTGTGGTGCCAATGTGGTGCAGGTAAGCAAAATCAGGGTTTGCAGTTGGGGATTTGCAGGGGGGCATTCTGGTTGCTAGGGTTCAGTACTTTACTCCTCTCTAGAATTTCCCCTAGGAAAGCGCTACCTTCTAGACATAGGCCCTTAGCAGTCCTGGTAGGGAAGACACTGACAAAGCATACTTTTATAACTTATTTCACCAGCTTTTTCTGTGCTACAGTATAATGTATTTTTCACCCTATAAGACGCCCAAAAGCGGGCGGAAAATGTCTGTACGTCTTATCGGGCGAATGTAAAAATGAAAAGTAAAAAAAAAAGTAAACTTACATGTTATGCGTTGCTGACTGGGCTGCCTGCCACACCATGGGAGGCCAGAAGAAGATAGGAGCGACAGGCTCTTTCCCTGCCCTGCCGCTGCTATCACTGTCTCTTCCGGCAGGGATGGAGACAGCGCCCGTCGCTCCTCCATCTTCTTCTGGCCTCCAGCCACTGCCTCTTCGGACCGGGGCACACGCAAGCCCCTGGTCCAAGCAGCGGGTGGGTGCGGCCTGCGTCGGCCGCAGGCCACACCCACCTGCTGCTCAGACCGGGTGCTTGTGTGTGCCCGGCCGAAAAAGGCAGCTGCAGCAGCTGGGGGAGCAGTGGGCGCTGTCTCCGTCCCTGCCACTGCAGCCCCTTCCGGCAAGGGGCACACGCATACACCCGGTCCGAGCCACAGGTGGGTGTGGTCTGCGCCAAGCCAGTGCAGGCCACACCCACCCGCTGCAGGGACAGGATGTTAGGACGTGCAGCCGCCGCAGCTGGAGGCCAGTAGAATATAAGTTGAATTTTTTTTTTTATATTTTCAGTGTGGAAATGCCACACTGCCTATTGGGAATAGGAGGGGGGTGGCACTCTGCCTGTAATTGGAGGATTCTGCACCTTGCCTATTATTTGGTTTCAGGTTATTATTTTTCTTATTTTCCTCCTCCAAATCCTAGGTGCGTCTTATAGAGCAAAAAATACAGTAATACAGCATACAGGTCAGTGCTGGGCATATCCAACTAACATGCACTGGGGGGGGGGTATTCTACTTCTCTCAGTCACCAGTGTCATCCCTAAAGAGTAAAACCTTAGGTCTATTCTAGAGGTGTCAGGCTCAGCTGTTATACACAGCTCAACTAGGAGCTATTTCTAATCCTTTTCTCTGCACAGCTTACATTATGCTACACCAAACACACTCGGTTATTAACAGTTCCATGCACTGGCTCTCTAATTAAAATAAAGATTTATGTTTAATTAAATCTTCAGCTGCAAGATGAATGCAAGTCCTTATTTGCCTGTGTGTTAAATTCCACTTAAAGAGGAGCAACACACAGAAATTTCACTTTCCCGTGTGTTGTTCCTCTGTGTGCGGGCATCCCGATGTAGAATGTCCTGCTGTGTGTACCCCCCAGGTTGCCCCGTTTCACTCACCTTCTTTCCGCTCCCACCGCACAGACTTGGGTGAGAGCGAGTGCCAATCAGTGCACTCGCTGTCACTTTGTTCCCCTTGGCGTCGCTGATGGCTAAGCCGACTGGGTAGCTCGGCAGCTGAGCGGCACTAAAGTGAGCCAAGCGGCGCCATCAACCGCATCCCCTGGCCACCTTGCAGACACGGCGTGCCCGTGACGCCCATTCAGAAAGGGCGGGCACCAACACATGCAGCTAGAGGTGCTCGCTGGCTAGAGGTGAGCGGAGATGCAGCTGGAGCACAAAGATACAGCGAGGGCTCCAGGAGAAGGTGAGTGTGAAAATGGCTATGGGGGGGGGGGGTAACACCCAATTCGTGATGGCCCAAAGAGAGGAACTCGTATAGTCCTGGAGTCTTTTAAACTCCAGGTCCTTCGATGTTCCTCTTTAAGATGCAAATTTTGGTTGCCAAGGATTAGTGGGTGTATTGGTTTGTGCTGAATACATAATAACGCCTATATTCATCTGTGGTCAGAGCCATTCTATTCTATGGTACAACTGAAATGAGTAAATCTGTAGCATAAATAAACCAAAAACACAGACTTGCAAAGAAGAGGGTCCAGCTTTCCAAGTGTCACGAAAATCCACCTTTTATTGATTAGCATTAAAAAGAAGCAACCGCGTGTCCCCTGTCCCAAGTGGTGGCAAAATAGTCAAAACACAAATCTGCTCCATTCACTACTTTAATAAAATAAAAAAAAGCCAAGGTCTTCATCAACCTGTTGCTTGAAGGTCTCCAGGTTTTGCTCACAGCGCTCTAGCCTTGACCCAGCATCTTCTTTGCTTGCTTGCCTGCAGGGCCGGAATATGAGCAGGACGCAATGGAGCGCATGCCCTGCGGTCTCCACCACTTGCCCTGAAAAAGGAGCCTCCACCAACCTTTGGTCTGGTCCAGGAGACTTTTCGGTCTTTGGCCTGACAGTCTGCGGGGCCAGCAACAAAGCTATAGGCGGCAGCAGGGCCCCTTTGTTTTTGCAAACCTGCAGTCAAAGCCACCACAGGGCAGATTGGAGAGTCTGGAGCAGCAAAGCCACCGTCAGCAATGCAGTGGGTGCAGAGCTGTAATCGGGGGTCGGTAACTGCACATTAGCCACCAAGCACAGCCGCTGGCAGCTCAATGCAAGGGAGCTGCTTTCTGCTGGACCAGCTGGGCGACTACACCTCTGCCCCCGTCCAGAATCCCAAGCTGTGCGCACCCTCACAAGGGTGGCACAAGGGACTCAATCTGACGTTTCAGTAAGTAGGCGTGTGCCAGACAACCACCGATCAGTTACTTGGCTGTACTATTATTTTAAAGGAAAAAAACTGTATCTGGGGCCTCCTCCAGCTTTTGTGTCCAGGGGCCTCCAGCACACCTAATCCGTCCCTGTGTGCCTGTCTCATTCCTCAGAGGGACAAAGTTCCCCCTCCTTTAGCTCTAGCTCCCAGCCAGAGCAATAGGGAGGGAAGAACTTTAAAACCTTATGTCATGGCATCTGGGGGTGCCACTCTCTAGTGTCACTTATAGTAGGGTTAAACCCCCAAAGCCACTCCCCTGGGGATAAACCAAGGCAGGAGCATTATTGAGTGCCATTTTCTTTACATAGCATTTCCTCACCAGACACAGAAGCTCAATTTAGGAAAAAATTAATGCATAACATTATAAATTAATGTCGCTGATCAAAACAATATATGGGCTTCTATCGCTATTAGTACTAATGGCTTTTCTGCTGTTTGATCAAAGAAAAACATTTAAGCTTTAAAAGTAAAGTAAAGAAAAGTAAAGTAAAGAATTAAAAGAATCCAACAAAGTTCAGTTCTATTATTCTATATATACTATAGTAAAATGCTTGCCATGCTTATAACTCCGGAAAGAATCTAGATGTCCAAGGCTAGCAGCTGGGCCTTTATTTGTAGGAAAGTTGGACTGGACATTCCATCTTTTGGATAAAATGCTTATAATGATTGTTTTTATTGAAAAAGCTTTGTAGCAATTGATGGCCACACACTATACTTTGCGTAGCCTAACCTGCTGATTTGTCCATTTCATTATATTCCATAAAGCTATTCAAACTCCATTGTCCGATACTGCTAATAATTTACAGGAAACTGACCCTGAGAGGTGTGATCAAACGAACTATTTTCTACAAAAAAACGTTTAATCATCATTTACAATCAACATTTTCCAAAAGCTGGTTTGATAACTCATAATCATATATTCCAACAGCGAGAGCTGGATCTGCAAATTATACATTATTTCCATGTATTTTAGCCGAACGCATTCATCATTTCTGACATTGCCAACAAAAAAATTGGCATAAATGTTGTAGCTTTTGGTTGAGCAGATAATGAGGGAATGCTTTTATAGGCGATTCAGTACCGCGCAAGAGTGCTCCACTCTCAGTCGGGTACTGGGTGAGTCAGAGAAACACCTAAATATTTCCCCCCTGTGCTAGAAGGCAGGGTAAGATTTTTACATTCACATGGGTGTTTTTAGTCCAGTATTTGGCAGACTGGGGCCAAAAATTGGCCTGGGAAGTTACTGCTATATGCCGCTTCACCAGCAGATGGCTCTGTCCCGCAGAGGTGTTGTTAATCAGCCAGCACATGTGGGACTTCCTGCTCTATATAAGTTTATCCGCCCATTCAGCTAGTGGATCAGCATTAAATCTGTCTCCTGAACTTTCTACCCGGACTTTGTCTTTGGACTTCTGAACCTGAATCTGAATCTGAACCTGAACCTATATCTTGTATGTATGCACTTTGACTCCACATGTTTATATATGTACAGCAGCCTGTTTGATATGTGTGTTGTTCACTGGTTGTCACAGTTAAACACAGTTTGCTGCATATTTATAGTCTCTCTGTCTCACAGTTCTCAAATTTCTGAAAAATCCCTGACAGTTACTGGCCAGCCCCTGACCTGCTTACGAGATGATGAGCCCCACCCCCAGGTTAAAGAGTGTCAGCTTCAGGGGAAGATCATGAGACGGTGCTAAGGCTTTAGTATTGTAGGACCAGATAATGTGGAAGGAGTGGGCATGGCCCCCCACATACTTAGGGTATAAATATGGGCTGGGGGAGTCTTTGCTGGAGGGCAGAATGGGGCTAGGTATCGGGGTAGAATTTTGAGGATATTCTGAATTTCGGCACAGAGTGTGGGTAGGGTGCCAGCCCAGTAGGCAGTGCGGCGCCCACTGGGAATTCTCCCTGTGTTCCCTATGGCCACTCCACCCCTGCTTCCAGAGTTAATAAATGTCAGCATGTACGTTTCTTGCTATTTTCACTGAAAAAGACATGCGATAATGTTTTATTTATTAAAAATAATAAGCATGCCCCTCCATAAGCCAGCCAGCCCAGTCACCAGGTATGGGAGCCCCTTAAACCGGACCTTCAGCATTATTTAATGAAAAGCCCAAACCTGTAAAAAACTATTCCCCAGCATCTAAAATGAATATATTTTATGTTTTTAGTCGCTTACTTATTATTACTACCATCTTTACTTATTATTACTCTTTCCTCCATTTGGCTGCAATTCTGTTCATGACTCCAGCATACGGACACTGCCATCTTGCCTCAGAAGCATCACATGCTAAGGAGAGGACGGGAGTGGGAGTGCAGGGGGCGGGGTTATAGCTGTGCATTGCACAGAAAGAGTAGAGAAAAGGACAGCAGAATGCAGAGCACTTCCTGTTTGCAGGCTGCCTGAGACTAAATTGCAGTACATGCAGGTAGGATGATTTCTAATGTGGGCAATCTGTATGTACGGGGTGGAAGAAACATATAAGATAGACTCTTATTCAGGGTGAAGGTCTGGTTTAAAGGGACTGTCCAGGAAAATGGTTAATTAGGTGTTCTTACTTGCTATCTCATGTTTGTGTCAGGAGTTGTGTTTCTAAAAAAATATTGTTTGAGGTTTCCTTTTATTTAGGGGCACATTTCTCCCAGCTCCTGACTTTGCTGTTCAACGTCCCCTCAACAACCCCCACTGTCTATCACTGAAACACCTGAAGACAAAGGCAAAACAGTGATGGACTCTGAGCATTACAGTCAGTAGCCCTGGCTTTAACCCTTTCAGTGCCAAGCACGTAGATTCTACGTGCTCGCTTCTACTTCACTTAAGTGCCAAGCACGTAGAATCTAAGTGCCTGATTTCCCCCCTGCTAGTTAAAAAAAATAAATAAATAAAAAATACTCACCTGACCCCTCGTTGGATCCGGCCGGGTCTCCTCTTTAATTTGGTGCCATCCGATCCCCCGTGGGAGCTCGGATGGCTCCAGGAGAGCCTCCGGAATTGCCCCCGTTTCGGCAGCAGCAGCTGCTAACAGTAAAAAAAAAAAATTAAAAATGACATTTACTTACCTGCAGTCGCGCTGCCTCCCGACGGGTCTCCTCTTCACTGGAGGAACCTCCGATCGCCCCCCCAGGCTCTTCCGTGGCGAGGAGAGGGCAGAAATCGCCCTTCCCCTCGCTTCCTGGATCGCGTCTGCTGTGATGTCACCAGCAACCGGCATCTTAATACCGGCACCCGAGACTCAGAATCAGTCTGCTCGGGTGCTTGGAGCAGAGAGGTGGGGAGGAAGAGAGGGCTGTGATCACCCCCCCTTCCCCAGGCTCTCTCCTCCAAACACCCGAGCAGACTCTCAGCTGTCATCGGAGGTCGTTGGGGGACAGAGGATCGGAGGTGAGTAAAGTAAAAAAAAAAAATTAAATAAATGTCATTTTTTTCTCTTTGTGTCTGTGACTTTTTTTTTACATTTAACCCCTTGTGAACTGGTAAGGGGTCCATGTGACCCCCTATACCAGTTCACAAGGCTGGGGGATGGCAAGCCACCTGCGGCTAGCGGGTAACTTGCCGTTAACCCCCAGCACCCCCATTACCCGCCTCCCCAAAGCCCAGGGGGGGGCAGAAGAGCCAGTGGCCACGGGCTATGCGGGCTTGTAGCCTGCAGGGCCAGGGGCCACAAAAGCTGGCCCCTGCGTCCTGTTTCTACAAGCCCTGCATAGCCGGTTACTTCGGGTAAGGGGGACCCCATGTCATTTTTTTTTGTGTTTTTAAGGGTTTTTAACCCTTAAAAATCCAAAAACCAAGGGCCCCCCCCCCCCCCGGGAGGGGGGACCCTATTTCATTTTTTTTTAATTAACCCCTTATGTTCTGTCACCCAGCAGCTATAAAAGGCTTCCAGCAGGTGAGCAGAAGCCAGTGATTGGGAATGGACACAGTGCAAGATGGATGGGAGGCATGTATTAAAAAAAAATATATATATTTTTTTTTTCTGTGTGTGTGTGTGGTGTGTGTTTTTTTTTTTTACACTTAACCCCTTGTGAACTGGTAAGGGGTCCATGAGATCCCTATACCAGTTCACAAGGCTGGGGGCTGGCAAGTCACCTGCGGCTAGCGGATAACTTGCCATTAACCCCCGGCACCCCCATTACCTGCCTCCCCAAAACCCAGGGGGGGGGCAGAAGAGCTGGTGGCCATGGGCTATGCAGGCTTGTAGCCTGCAGGGCCAGGGGCCACAAAAGCTGGCCCCTGCGCCCTGTTCCTACAAGCCCTGCAAAGCTGGTCCCGGGCTGGTTACTTCGGGTAAGGGGGACCCCATGTCATTTTTGGGGGGATTTTTAAGGGTTTTTAACCCTTAAAAAAAATGGGGCCTCCCTCTTGTCACTCTGTCATTTTTTTTTCTCGATTTAACCCTTTGTAATGTGGATGGTAGTTGTATTTTATTTGCAAATGTTATAAAGTACTTGTTTCAGTTTGGGGGTCTCCTGGGCAGGAACGGGGGGCTAACGATAAATATGTGGCACCATTCTAATCGGTAGAAATGGGGCTTTCACATGCAATATGGTTTTCTTTAATAAAATACATTTTTTATTTAAAATAAAAGGAGACAATAGGCTCGATTCAGAGACACATTCTTCTGGACTTCCGTAGCTGTCTGTGAAAGTTTTTGTGGGTGTTTGTCTTTTTCTTTGTTTTTTTCGTCCATTTTTCAATCGTACGAGCGTTCGGGGAAATGTGTATATGCGCTTTCGATGAACGAATGCAAATCGGAACATTTGCGTTAGTTCGGGTAATTTTCCCAACCAAATCTGATATTTTTCGTTTGTTCAGATAACGTTATTGGTATGGGCTTGCATCTCATTCAGAGAGCTGATTGCCGACGGACCACCACCCTATAAAGCTGTTTCCTTTGTGATCCCCTTATGGGACCATTTTGACCTCGAGACTAGCAGCTATGGATGACTCTAGTGCATTTGAGGAGCATGAGGATCTGCAGCTCATGGGCTAGGGCTGAGACCAGATTGCACCGGCGACGCATGCACATCGATGGCATGCATGGCTGCCTGCAATTTTTTGCGAACGGCTCGTTCCAGAGGCTGGGTGCCCTCTCCGTAGGGATCTCCCAGCCTACGCTGAGCCGCGCGCTATCCAAGTTTTTGGAAGGCATGGCTACCATTACGCAAAAATATATTTGTTTTCCTGATGACATGGTAGCCAGAAACGCGATTAAGCTGGCATTTTATAACATCGCCGACATGCCCAACGTCATGGGTGCCATTGACTGCACCCACGTTGCCCTGGTGCCTCCGGCAGCCGACGAGTATATCTACAGGCAAGTCCAATCTGTCATATTTTTTTGTTTTTAAAATAGTTTTTTAATTTTTTATATGAAATAAAAATTCGAAAAAGTCCCTACGCGTAAAAATGTTCCTCCTTATAATTATTCCCTCCTTGTAATTAATCCCTCCTTGTAATTTATCCCTCCTTGTAATTAATCCCTCCTTGTAATTTATCACTCCTTGTAATTATTCCCTCCTTGTAATTAATCCCTCCTTGTAATTTATCCCTCCTTTTAATAATTCCCTCCTTGTAAAGAGTCCCTGTGGAACAATGGACCGTATTTTGCATAAAAATTTCACATGGGTTCACCAAGGAAACATTTTAATGTGTACCTGAAATAGACGCTTCAAAGGGAATCTTTCCTTTTACAAACATACATATTCTTTTTTGGCTAAACAAAATACTTATGTACTTGTTTATTGTTATTTGTATTGGGCCACATGTTTTGCTTAGGGTGTGATTAGTTAGTGTTTCCTTAGTTTTCCTTGCCTTGCTAATGTTTTTTTTTTTTTTTATCCCAGGAACCGCAAAATGGGCTGCTCAATGAATGTCCAAGCAGTGGTGGCCCCGGACATTCGGTTCCTTAGTCTGCTCGCCGGGTTCCCAGGCTCATCCCATGATGCCTACATTCTTCGAAGACCTGGATTGTACGGTCGCGTCTGGGGAATTTTCCGGTGGATGGCTCCTTGGTAAGTTGATGCCAATAACGTAAGTTTTTGGTAGATGTATGGCTATGAATTTAGTTTGTGTCCCATGTATGAAACTATGCCTATTTGAACACCTTGTTTAGATGTGAAACACGACCTTAACCATTAAATTTTTCAAACAACAAAGCCTTGCCAAATGTTAGTCCTGCATTAGCAAAATGTTAAAATTGAATTTAGAGTAAAGTAAGAATTTGTCTTCCCCACACTCTGCTGAAATTCTGTCCTTGAATTTATAATAGGGTCTGCGCCATCTTTGATTAGATGCATTACACTTACTGAGTAGAGGAGAGCGGGATAAAGTGCAGGGGCGGGTTAGAGCTGTTTTGGACTCACACAAAGCAGATACAGGGTCCTGAAAAGTTAAGACATCCAAGAATGCTGAGCAGCACAGTCCTAAACCAATAACTATTAGCAGTCTGGCTGATTGGCCCTCATCCGCCATCTTGGATGTTTAATTTGTTCCCACATCTATTTGATGTTTTTTGGCTTTTTTTTTGCCTGTGCAATATGTATGCTTATTCTGTGTTGCAAATGTGACCTAGCCTCTTAGTAATGTTGATGGCCCGTTTTGGGGATTCCATTTATTGAGTAATGTGTAATTTATGTTTTTAATAATACATTTTGGCAGGTGATTCAGGCTATCCACTCCTTCCGTGGCTGTTGACGCCCCTCCTCCGGCCCCAGAATGCAGCCGAGGAGGCATATAATAGGGCGCACAGGAAGACCAGGGCTGTGGTGGAGAGGGCGTTTGGCCTATTGAAGACCCGCTTCCGATGCTTGGACCATACCGGGGGAGCACTTCAGTATGACCCCAAAAAGGTCATAGATATTATCATGGCATGTGCAGTGTTGCATAATTTTGCTATATTGCAGCGTGTTCCCGGTATGTGGATTTGCCCCCCTCTCCACCCACCGATGACCCAGAGGAGGACTATTGTGGCCCACCGAGTGCGTCTGCCCAAGCCGTGCGGTCTAATTTAATTGAGACACATTTTGCTTAATTTGGTGTTCCTTTGTTTGTTTTGTCCCTTTATTGTTTGTTATTTGTGTTTTTGGACCTTTGTGTTTGTATGTTTGTTTCTTACTTTTACAAACAGTAACAAATTAATGACAAAGAACCTCACACCTGATTTTAGACTCTTTTTTTTTCCCAATTTGTTAGTGCCTATTGTAAGTCATCTTTATTCTCCAAAAACATAAAGACATAAACTTAGTCAACAACAGGTTAATTAAAATGTTATGGTGTTTATTTAAAAAGGAAACATTGGAGTTGATGGTCACTCCCATAGTTCCTGAAAATACATGGTCAAACCACAAATGAAATTTTTTGCAAATCAGGCCACATAGCAGCAATTGGCCACAGGCAGGAGTTTTAAAGTAAGGCACTCCTGTCCAAAGTTTCATACAAATGTAAAATAATAAAAAATATGTGACAAGCATTGGCATGTCCAGATTTTTAACCCAAAAAATACGCCCACAGACACACCCTCTCCTGCTTGGCCACATTTGCCACAGGCACAGGTGTAAAGCAGCCAAACCTATGCCACGTCTACACCTGTTATTCAGTGTGACACCCAAACAAGAACCCCCAGTCCCAATCCAAGTCCAGTTCAATCTCAGCCAGGGGTCAAGGTAGTAGTTTGCCAGGCCAGAATGTCCCCCAATCCTGTCTACAAACAGGAGGAGCCAGAACCAATGTAATTCGCCACAAGCATTCAGCGCAACAGCTTGAGTGGCAGGTTCATTGTGGCTTCACCTCCGGCATTGGCTAGTGGGCTACCTCAGCATGAGCTATATAGGCGCAAATCCAAAGCAAACAAGCAAAGCCATACCAAAAGGGTATATTGGTAGGGCTCACCAGACAGGTCAATACAGTGGGGATGTAGAGCAAAGATGTGGAGCAGATACAGGCCAAATAGACCTTAAAATGGGGGATGCCCATAAAACCCAGGTTGGGGCCCTTGGAGGTGGGCCCTCACCTGGGCCTGTGTGGCTTTCAGAATCTGCAACTGTTCCAACATGTTTCTATTTGAAGTTCGAAATTCAGCCATCATGGCACTGAGATTGTTAGTTAAGGTGGCCATGTGGCTGTTGTTATTTCGAACTTCCTAAAGCATGGTACTGTAATAATTGGATAAGGTGGCCATGTGGCTGTTGTTGGACCTAAATTCAGTCAGCATGGAGTTTAAGGTGTTGTTTAAGGTTTCTAATTGGCCATGAAGATGCTCGTGGTTTCATTGATTTTGGAGGCGAAATAGCCACCTCTCATGGTGCCATGCTGACTCCATCATCGGCGCGTCCCTCCCCTGGGAAACTGGGCGACGTAGTCGACTACGCCTCCCAATTCCCCGGGTTGGGGGGTGTGCAGATGATGTGCCTCTAGGTCCACCAACAGCCACAGGTCTGCTTGGCAAATCCTCAGCAGCAGAGCTAACACTGGGGACTGTCGGCTCAGTCTCTGCATGCTGCCCATGATGGGCTGGCAGCATGCAGCCAGCTTCAATCTGCTGCTGAGGATTTGGTGTAGAAACATGTTGGGACAGTTGCAGATTCTGTCCCAGTGGGAGCTGTTCAGAAGGTCCAATGAAGGGTCCATCCTCCTCCAGCTCCTGGATTTCCTCCATCAGTGTGTGGGTCTGTTGGGGGAATACATATGTAATTCCACAAAAAGAAACATGGCAAGGCACATGCATAAGCAACATCAGAAAAAGAAACTTACTGTATATATCGGATCCTGGGTCCGAGGCAGCAGGGAAGTAGACGGAATGGTAAAACTGGCTGAGGATTCCCCACTAGCTGAGGGATGATGCTGGGCTGCATTGTGGAAAAGAAGGCATGTTAACACACAACTAGGCATTGCTGATGTGTAATAACACATATGGTTCACTAAAACGCGGGCCCATGCATGAATGGCAACTCCCCAACGGACCAAGTTTAACTTGACTATGAATGCCATTATCTGTTAGATGTATTAGTCAACAAGTACATACACATTGGTCTCCTTAACCAAAATAAACATGCATGTACTGGCTGTTCTGAGGCTTCACGCATACCTAAAAGCCCATTATGGGACCACACCAAATAGCATTTGCCATTAGATTAGGCTGGTTGCCATTCTTTCTAGGTCAAACTTTCAAGCACCCTAGATCAAGTCTTTCTGAGCAAAGCACAGCTCAAACCCAAATTGGCTACAGATAAAGATGGAAGTGTTGTATGTAATTGACTCTAAATACATAACAGGCAGTCCTTTGCTAATCTCAATAGTGTTCCTCAAGACTCTCCAAACTCATGTATGGCCAAGGAAATAAGCAAATGATGAGTCGCCACACATAACACACCCTGTTTAAATTGTTACCTCCACTACAAGGCACACCCTAGGGGCATGTGTTAATATATGGCTTTGTGCCTCATTTTACACGTAGATCACATTTCACATACACACTAACATTACTAACCGGCAGGAATAGTCGGAATGTCTGTGTCCTGTCGTGCCGAGTGTCCCTCTAAGGCCACAGGATGTAGCAGGCCCAGCACCATCTCCTCAGCTCGGGTAAATTGCAGTTTAGTGGGGAATCCTCCGCCAGTTTGTAAGCTGAAAAAGATAGTTGGACACATTTAGCTAAATGTTGCCAATACAAGACGAAGACAAATCTACAAAGTATATATGTACCTGTAATGACGCCGTTTATTTTCTTTCTTCCGTGCTGCATATTTGAGGTCCGATATTTTCCTTTGTATCTGCTCCACATCTTTGAGCTCTTCCCCCGCTGCATTGACCTGTCTGGTGAGCTCCTCCAAACACTCGGCTTTGCGCTGCTTGCTTGTAGCTTTGGATCTGCGCCCATATAGCTCATCATAATACAAGGTGAGGCCACTAGCCAATGTCAGAGTTTGTGCCTCACCAAACCTGCAGCTCAACTGGCCTCTGCGCAATGTGCATCCTGTTGGTTGTGGTTCTGGCTCCTCAGTGTTTGGCGCAAAATCAGGGGACATTCTGGCCTGGCTGTGTGGGTGTGAAATTACGGACTGCTGGCTGGCTGCAGATTGAACCGGACTTGGGAAGGGACTGGGTGAGCGTGGATGGGTGGCCACTGAAGTCGCAGGTGTAGATGTGGCATATTCAGCCTGCCTTGACACCTGTGCCGGTGGAGAATGTGGCCGAGAAGGAGAGGGTGTTGTGGAGGAAGCCATGCTTGGGGCCCTGTGCCTCTGTGGGCCCTTAGAAGACCCATGCCCCTTGGAGGTAGATGGCCGGTCCAGGGGTGATCCAGAGCTTGGGCTTCGGGGCCCGTGCCTTGCCCTCTTGGCCACTGATTTTGACACCCGTGCGGGTGGGGATGGCGAACTAGCACTTCTGGGCCTGTGCCTTGCCCTCTTGCCATGAGCCTTGTGGCCACGTGCGGGTGGTGTTGATGGCAAGGTTGAGCTGCTGGGGCTTCTTTCCCGGTGTCTCCATTTTGTAGGCTTGCCATGGTAGCCACGTGGGTGGGGTGATGGTGACCTGGGGGGGCTGGGGCTTCGCACCCTCTTGGTCCCTTTTTTCCCCTCCGTTGGGGTTTGCTTTCTGGCCTGTGACTTACTTTTTCCCGCGGCCTCCTTTTCTTTGGTCGTTGTGGTGGGTGCCTTTGGCTGTGCAATGCGGGTTGGCCGCAACTTCGTTTTGGGCATCTGTGACCGAGTCTTTGGCCCTTCAGCAGGCTCCTGCCGTTTGGATGCCTGTTTGCTGCTGACCTCCTTTGCTGCTTTGGTTTGTGATTTTTTTGGTGCCATTGCTCATGGACTCTGAAAGAGAATGAGCAGTGTGTCCAGGACACTTTAAATAAGATTGGCGGGGTCTCACGCTACGCGTGCGTACGGACGTTTGTCCGGCCGTGCGGAACCCGGAAACCGCTAGGGCATTACTTATCTGCTACAGACAAGAGGCAAGATGGCGCCCACAATCTTCACCCGCCAACAAGAAGAGATCATCATGCTTGTAAGTGTCTTTTAATGCCTTTGATTTGCCATCTAAATGCATGCCTAGCCCTTAAGGAAGCGCATGAAAAAACGGTTTGTTTGCAGAGTGTTTAAAACTCCATGCCAAACCGACGTGAGGGCCCACACATGCGAACCAACACTGAGGCCAGCTTCAAGGATTGGATTAGCCTAGAATTGTGTCTGTTAATGTCATTTAGTCCAAAGATCGATTGGTGACAGATATTTGTATGCAGTTTTAACTACATCCTATGTTTCTGTTGTGTTTTGTAGACCATGCTGGAGCGCAGGTACGACTACCTGCCCAACTCTTTTGAGAAGCGCACCGTCGCCCTGGAGATCATTGGGAAAATACAACAGCAGACGGACACCACCTTCACCCACACTCAGATCATGCAGCATTGGTAGGACCTGAAACGGCTGCACATGCCCCGGGTGCGGCGGTTTTTCTGCCTCCATTTCCCTAGTAAGTACATAGCGATTGCATGCCAGATGTAACTCATGCAGAAGGTAGGCATTTATTTAAAATTGTTTTTCTTTTCTAGTGTTGGAAATGGATTACCGAATCCGCTGCACCCGGAGGCGCACAGGCCGACCAGTGCTGCATGAATCTGCAGCTGGAAGTGAAGGTGGTGGATCTCCAGGGCGATGGTCCTACCCCTCCTCTGTTGGGTCCTCCGACCAGCCCTTGGACCTTTCCACAGAGGAAGGGCGGCTTGGGCAGGGAGTCGTACCCAGCGACGCAGGCGGGAGCCTCTGGTATGTGACTCTTCATGTAACCGCACACACATATACATGCTATTTCCACCAAAGCTGATTCCCTTCATCTGTTTTTCTAGATGCTTCTGGAGCGGGTGAAGATGTGGAGGATGCAGCAGATCTCGCCCAGGAGGCACAGGGAGAAGGTGAGTGATGTGACACACACATTGAGATTGACATTTGATTACTGTTGACTAAGACATTATAAGTGACCCTATTTACCATGTCTCGACAGCCTCTACTTCACAACAGTGGCAGGGCCCAGGACGTAGGCTTGTCCCCAACGAGGCATCCGTCGGCCACCAACCAAGTAAGTGGTATGTGGTAATTGACATGATCACCCAGATACATCAAGCCATAGTCAATGACCTGTGGCCACTTAGATTAATTACTTAGCAGAATGACCTGTGCCCACTTCCATAGATTAATTACTTAGCAGAATGACCTGTGCCCACTTCCTTAGATTAATTACTTAGCAGAATGACCTGTGCCCCTTTCCTTAGATTAATTACTTTAATTACTTAGCAGAATGACCTGTGCCCACTTCCTTAGATTAATTACTTAGCAGAATGACCTGTGCCCACTTCCTTAGATTAATTACTTAACAGAATGACCTGTGCCCACTTCCTTAGATTAATTACTTAGCAGACTGACATATGTCGTCATGATTTCAGTTGACAACTAACAAACATTCCATCCACAGGTGAGAAACATGTATTTGTCTCAAACTAATTTTTATTTTCTAATTTTATACAGGGATCACACGTGCATGAGTGGAAGCAATGAATCGAAGGGTCCTTGAGTTGGTGGCCTATATGCAGCAGCTAGTTGACTCGTTGGGGACAACATAAGAAGACTAGTCTCCTGGGTTCTGTCACTGTATTTGTTTAATGTAAATAGTTTGAGAATTTTAACTTTTTAATATATTTTACATTTTTTTAACAAAAAAAAAGTTTGTATATTTGTGAAACCACAAAATTTAAAAAAAAGCCAACAATATGACCTTCTAATATATAAAAAAAAAAAAACAAATAAAAGTTTCAGTGTAATTTTTATCTACAAATACACTACCAACAAACAAAGGCTAAAATACATATTTAGAGATGAAGAGTCAGATGACCGGGAAGTGGTTTGGGAAAGCTTTAGGGGCCTAAAATGGAAGAAGAACCTAACCGCGAAGTGATTTGGGTAAGTTTTAGCTGCCTAAAATTGAAGAAGAACCTAACCGCGAAGTGATTTGGGTAAGTTTTAGGGGCCCAAAATGGAAGAAGAACCTAACCGCGAAGTGGTTTGGGTAAGTTTTAGGGGCCTAAAATGGAAGAAGAACCTAACCGCGAAGTGATTTGGGTAAGTTTTAGGGGCCTAAAATGGAAGAAGAACCTAACCGCGAAGTGGTTTGGGTAAGTTTTAGGGGCCTAAAATGGAAGAAGAACCTAACCGCGAAGTGGTTTGGGTAAGTTTTAAGGGTCCAAAAGGGAAGATGGAGGATAGTGCTAAGTGGTTGGGTTGAGCTTTAAGGGTGCAAAAGGGAAGATGGAGGATAGTGCTAAGTGGTTGGGGTAAGTTTTAAGGGTCCAAAAGGGAAGATGGAGGATAGTGCTAAGTGGTTGGGGTGAGCTTTAAGGGTCAAAAAGGGAAGATGGAGGATAGTGCTAAGTGGTTGGAGTGAGCTTTAAGGATCCAAAAGGAAAGATGGAGGATAGTGCTAAGTGGTTGGGGTGAGCTTTAAGGGTCAAAAAGGGAAGATGGAGGATAGTGCTAAGTAGTTGGGGTGAGCTTTAAGGGTCAAAAAGGGAAGATGAAAGATAGTGCTAAGTGGTTGGGGTGAGCTTTAAGGGTCCAAAAGGGAAGATGGAGGATAGTGCTAAGTGGTTGGGGTGAGCTTTAAGGGTCAAAAAGGGAAGATGGAGGATAGTGCTAAGTGGTTGGGGTGAGCTTTAAGGGTCAAAAAGGGAAGATGGAGGATAGTGCTAAGTAGTTGGGGTGAGCTTTAAGGGTCAAAAAGGGAAGATGGAGGATAGTGCTAAGTGGTTGGGGTGAGCTTTAAGGTTCCAAAAGGAAAGATGGAGGATAGTGCTAAGTGGTTGGGGTGAGCTTTAAGTATCCAAAAGGGAAGATGGAGGACAGTGCTAAGTGATATAGCTAAGCATTGTAGTAGAAGTGAGGGTGGCAAATATGTAGGCGAGCACTTTAATGAGTTAAGTTTGTAGTGCGCAGGCGCAAGATCGTAAGGATTTCCGTCTGGACGATTATTTATTGAAAAAGGGAAACAGAATATAACGGGAAACATAAAGGATTCGTGGGAGGAGACAATGGGGAAAGTGCAAATTCGAAAGCCTACGTTGTAACATGAGAAAATGAAACGTAAAAGTCACGCTGGAAAATGACATCCTCGTACTCATACTATGGCATATGAACGGACGGAAACTTTACTGAAGGATTGCAATGCATGCATAGAATCGCTCGCACACTCATACGAGAGCGGGAAAATTTAAAAAAAAAACAGATCGGCACAAAAACGAAAGTCTTTTTTTGTCTCTCTGAATCGAGCCTAATTTTCTAAAAAAATTGTATTTATTTATTTCTTTTTTACTTAATAATAATATTGTAAAAAACAGAATAAAATTTACAAACAAGACATTTCATGTTAAACCCTAAACTCTGCTGCAAATATATATATATATATATATATATATATATATATATATATATATATATATAATTTTCCTGAAAATTCCAGCAAAAATGGCGCAAAATGGGGAAAAATGACCTGTCAACAGAGGGTGACAAAATCTCAAGTAGGCTGGCAATTAAAAGGGTTAAAAGTAGCTATGCATGTTGTGTATTGTTCTGTTCGGGGGACCTTGTGCTTTCAGACTTGTTTTTTCTTGTTTGCATTTTTATATTTTAGGAAAAGGTGTTTTTTATTCAGCTTTTTTATACATTTTTTAGGGAAACCCTGCGCAACCAAAGAATTCTTTGAGGGATTAATTCCAGAAAGATGAGCCCACTACAAGCTGGGTACGCTTAGAAAGCTTAATATGTGTACTTTCAGGAAATATATGGTTTATGGGATATTGGGATATTCCAAATGTAAAGGGTTGTTTTGGTTGAAAAATCGCAAGGTGCGCACTTTGTCTGCAGAGCTGAAATTTTCAAGTAAAATTGCCGTTACACACATTCTTTACTTTGGGGTGTTTGGCAACTCTTCCCTTGACAGTAGCTATGCATGTTGGGTATCGTTCTATTCGGGGGACCTTGCTTTTTCAGATTAAACTTGTTTTTTCTTGTTTGTATATAGTTTTTTTAGGGAAATGTGGCTTTGATTCTGCTTTTTTATCCTTTTTTTAGGGAAACTCTTTGCAACCAAAGAATACATTGAGGGATTACTTCCAGAAAACTGTGGCCACATCAACAAGCCTGGTACACCTAGAAAGCTTGAGGTGTGTACTTCCAGAGAATATATAGTTTGTTGGGGGTATTTCAAATGTAAAACTGCAACGTGCACATAACGCATATCGCAGTTGTATTTTATCTGAAAATCCCCTAAAGCGCTGTTTCAGTTTGGGGGAGTCTCCTGGGCAGGAAAGGGTGTCTACCTATACATATGTGGTACCGCTGTGACCGGGGGAAATTGGGATTTCACACGCAATAAGATTTTTTTGATAAACTTACATTTATTATTACAAATAAACACTACAAATTGTAAAATATAGATTTTTTTATTTTTTTTCACATATTTCACCCAAAAATATTGAGAATACACCTAAAAGATGACAAACAAGACATTTCATGTTAAAGCCCAGACTATGCTGAAAAAAAACAATATATTATTGTCCTGGGAAATCCCTGGAAATCCCTTCAAAAATCACATTTGAACATGGGGAGCACAAAATAGTGCAAAATGGTCTGGCAACAAAGGGTGACAAAAACTCCATTCTCACTGCGGGCTCTTACCCTGTTTCCCCGAAAATAAGACAGTGTCTTATATTAATTTTTGCTCCCAAAGATGCGCTAGCTCTTATTTTCAGGGGATGTCTTACATTTTTCCATGAAGAAGAATTCACATGCATTCACAAAAAAAGGAAATTTATTAACTGTTAATCAGTAGTAGTTGCCATCACAAACCAGCATAACCAGACAAAATGTGACTCCTGTCAAAATTTCATGTTACCTCCCCCCCCGATCCTCCTGTCCCAATTTACCCCCCTTCTCCTGTACTACTGGTAGTGGCATATGTGGGGAATCCAAAACATACAACCCCCCCTCCTCATCATCAGTGGGTGAAGGTGGGGGTAGAGTCTAGAGAATCCAGGGAATTCTCTAGTTTCCATCCCCCCCTCCCCTCACTTCACCTGGCATTTCCCCCATAGAAATTCTTTTTTTTTTCTTCTTCACAGTCTGCTGCCACTACTCACTAACTTACTGTCAGAGAGCGAGCAGCAGACAGCCGCTTTCACTTTGGTGGCGGCCGCTTTGATGACGAGTGACATCCCCCAGTGACGTCCCCCTATGCGCAACGTCAGGGGCGTCACTCGTCATCAGAGAGAGCCGGCCGCAGCTGACTGAGGACTCTTGCTGCGGGGGGAGGTCTTATTTTCGGGGGAGGTCTTATTTTCGGGGGAGGTATTGTTTTCGGGGGAGGTCGTATATTTAGCCTTCATGCTAAAAGCACAGTAGGCCTTATTTTCGGAGTAGGTCTTATTTTCGGGGAAACACGGTAATGAATGTATTACAAGCTTAATGTGCTTTTAGCTACGAGGGGGGCTCCAGCAACCTGGATACCCCCCTGTAGAAACGGGTGTTGGTCTGGTTTAAGGTGATTTTATACCTGGAAAGAAAGTTTTTATGTCATCAGCTTTTATCTCCAGCCCAGTGCCCCAAAGACTAAAGGCTTTGCCCAATATTCATAACAACACAGACTGGATGCAGTCAGCCATATTGATCTCTGGCCAAGCAGCTATGTCCCCCCATGCTTTCCAGCGATAATGCATTCAGTTAAACAAAGCTAAGCATTTTGGGTCAGCCTTATAAGTTGTAATAACTGCAATGAATTTGGAGGCACTACAAGTTGAACTGCCATTATGTTGCAGTTTACCTTGAAACTGAATGATTTGGCATATGGCTCCCATCCTACATCCTTCTGCTTCCTGCAGAAACACAGGTTGTTTCTGAGGCACTGGGCTTGGGATAGAAGTTGATGGCATAATCTTCCTATCTGGGTATAGAATCACCTTAACTTTATTTTTTTTCATTGTGCATCATTGCTGACAGCACTTTCTTTGCCTATCAGGCCTAATTAAATGGTCACTTCAGCATTTTCCATTCATTTGAGGTCTGGGAAGATGACATTTGTTGAGGCCTGGGAGGACCTCATTAAATGGTTGCCTCAGAAAGTGGTCCATTCATTTAAGGGCTAGGGGGATTACTTCTATTGAGGCCTGGGGGGACCTAATTAAATGGTCACTTTAGCAAGTCTTCCATTCACTTGAAGGCTGGGGAGATGACCTCTGTTGGGGATCTTATTAAATGGTCACCTCAGCAAGTCTTTTGGGTTGGTGGCCTTGGATACCTTGGAGAACATCTATTTTCATTATCTAGACTGGCTACAGGGAGGTGGGGTTATATTTACTGCATGTGGTTAGGATTTAAATCTAAAAAGAAAACACGTGACAGTACAGGTATCATCTTTCTCAGGCTTAACTCCTTACCTAATTGTACATAAGATGTTAATGTTCAAACTTGCGGCTAAGAAGCCTTTTTCCGCAAGCTTTGGTAATTTCTGCTGATGCCACCTGTACTGTTTTCCCCTTGTATGGGCCATATCCAACTGCTTACCGAAATTCTGTTACTTGGAGGGGTAAAGTTTGGCAGCGCTGGTTTCATAATTAATTCCCGAAAACTGGTTGCCTTTGAAAGCAATGGGGACCCGCTGTACCAGACCTGAGCCCCACTACTCTCATGATTGAGGACACACCTAGTGCCAGCACTTCTAGTACCAGCTGCCAGTGTCCTCACTCATGGTAGCGGTGGCCATTTTTCTGGCGTCCCAGCCATAGCCAATTTGACAGCCGGAATGCAGATTGCTAACCAGGGATTGGATTGTGGGGCTCAGGTGAGTTACAGTGCTTCCTGCTGCACGCTTTGCATAGATAATATGGTTTGCTTAGCGGTCCATCAACCAGCTTTTCTGTGTTTGGGCCCGAACGCAAACTTGAACACAGACTTCTAGCTGAAGTCCATGTTTGGGTTTGGGAATCTGAACTTGCGCTTTGGGTTCGCCCAATAGTTTGGGGTTGATTCGAAGCCTGGTGAGAAAAGCCCCTTCTTTTTTAGAAGATAAACTACCATTAATTTTCATTGTCTACTGGGTGAAATTTTTATCTGGCTCTGAACCAGCTCCAAGGTAGACAATGAAAGTAAAGGGCAATTTTCTCTCCTAAACAAGGAGTGAGTTTTTTTCACCAGGCTCTGAATCGACCCCTATTATGTTAGCCGTGGCACTTGGAGCAATAGAAGTTATGAGAAATGATGGACATAGGATAGCCGCATTCTAATATAAGCAACATTTTGTGTAAACATCTGGTCTTTCCTGGTTGGATATTGTCCCACAAGCTCTGAATAATCTGAGGTGAACCATGTCAGATTGAGGTCAAGAAAGAACTTGTGCATTTGAAAGTCAAAACAATATATTTGGGTCTCAATCAAGGACTATTTTAATTGTGTTTGTACTTTTTTAATTGTTAAAAGACGTAGTAACAGTTCATAAAAATGAACACTCCATATTTGTCTCTCTCCTCTTGGGCATCGGAACCACAAAACGGTCTGTGCTTGTGGGCAGGGAGCAAACTAAAGTTCTCTGACTGGATGCAGACATTGCCAACACCAACCAAGAACTTTACAGAAGTGAAGGGCCTTCCCCCGGGCATAGGATTTCCTTTCAAAAACTTCATCCCATTTAGATGAGAGATAGGATCACATACTTCGATGAGTTGAGGGCCCTCAGAATAACCCATAGCTAGTGGCTAGGCTGCCAGACTAACCCATAACTCTAGACAACAGTTTTACCAGGGGGCCACACCAGAATATAGCATGAGTTAATATTTGTTTAACCAATTTCATTTAACATCGATTTCACAGTAAGAACAAGGTAGTCCACAGACCTTATAGTGAATGATAAAGCCCTGCCAATAGGGTATTAGGGGGATGAATACACCGACCAACCAAGAGAGCTTTCCAATGACACCTAACCTGGCACATATATGAGGTCCCCACTAGGGCTTCCCAACCTTTTTTTAATGGAGTACCACTTCCCATTTTGCAGTTAGTACCACCTGCACCACCACTAATACAGTGAGGGTGAAGGTCCTATACTGACCCATCCTGCGCTGAGCTATGGTGTGGCTACCCTAGAATTCACACTAGCGTCATTGTATAATACAAATGCCCCACCCTGTGGCAGGGAGAGCTCATTGTCTGGAAAGATGCCAGACTGTTAGTAAGGGAGACCTTTGTCCTCTTGAAAACTAAATGCAGAGAGAGTGTGGTTATTTTGACCTCATGTGCTGAAAGAAGAGGAGCCAATGGAGGACCCCAGTGCTGCCTGACAGTAGGAAGATGACACCCAGGAAGATGGTGGAGTTGAGTATAGTTCATGTTAGTTTATAAAAGTACTGTGTTTTTTTTACCCTTTTCTATTGTTTTTTACTGTCCCCAGGGGATCCCTGTATCAGTTCACAGGGTAGGGGGGTACAATCACTGTATTAAACATTTGTGAGAACCAAAAGCCAGATACTGGGGACTATTCGGCCTGAGGGCTACCAAAGTGGATAGTCCCCACCCTAGCTCAACACTACTCATTAGTGAAGGAGAGAAAGTTGGACCCCAGCCTATTATGCACATTAGGGTTACAACAAGTCCTGACAAATGCTGATAATCCTTTGAGGCTCCAAGTTTTCTGGATTTGGTAAGTGAATCTGACACACATATTATTACAGGGCTTACCTGGAACGAAGCTGCCCTGAACAACCTCCTTATAAGCCCACCAGCCTTCATGGATTTTTGGTGAATTCTGTTGTGCTGAAAAATACAGAATATAAAATATTGTTAAATAAGTTCTTAACATAGCTACACCTTACAGAAGAAAGTTGTGTTACATCTACTGTCACCAATGACACTCTTCTGCAATTGAATCGGAGTCTCTCCATAAATAATTTTTTGGGGTCCCATCAACAGCTTGGTAAGTATAAATTTGAAAGTTCAATAACCCAGACTGAAATGGAAATGTCTGATTCTTGACTCTTTTCAAGGCTGCTGCATCTCCCACTGTCGGGTATCCTCATTTAGGAAAGCTAGTTCATTTGAAACCACTGTAAAATATAGATAAGTACATCTGTTCCTGTTGCTCATATGGCTGCCCACGGTCTACTGGTTGCACACAAAGAACACCATAGTAAGGCAAAAAGTTTCCAGTCCTTTTCAACTAAATCCAGGGGTGTCATGTAAGCAGGTATCATAGATTGGGAGCTTAGTTCCACTTAAATGTTAATAAAATGTGACACCCTTAAACTTAACCTGACATAAACTTAACCCAAACTCTAATATCATCTCTAAGGCTAACCATCAACTGACTTCAAAAGATTACTCCAAACTCTTACAGTTAAATGTACAGCCCAGTCTAAATAACTCTTGAGGTTCATGGCAGCAGCCATTATGGGATTACTGCGGCTGTTGCCCCATTGACCTCTTTTAAGTAGAGAAGGGGTGGGGGATGCTTTGTCTCATACATCCTACTAGAAAACACCGGGGAGGAATCCCATCATGACTGCTCCAGACGTCTAACTTAATCTTAATATGATGTACCGCTATGATATTTATTATTATTATTATTTTGTTCCCCAAGATATTGTAAAATCTTATATAATAAAAATTACATTGTTTATAGGACAATTGCCAACCAGGAGCCATCATGGTTAGCACCTTAATTAGAATTCAGCATTATCGAGATCTTCCTTTGTTCTGAAGAAACTGGCTTGGTAGTTTTAGCCTAGGCTTAGTTTCATGTGCATTGTGAATTGAGATCGGGGCCAATCACTGTATCACCTGGCCAAATGAAACAAAGAGACTGCAAGGGAAAAATAGATTTGCTTGGGGCAGCTGAAGGACACACAGATGATGGCTTGTGGTACTGACGAAGACAGACCGTGAGGCTTCCTTTGGAACTGAGAGACATACTTATGTGTTCTTGAATGCAGCAGTCATCTTGTGAATGACTTTGAGATTGCATGTCTGCCCGGACCACTTAAACCAGATGAGCAATCGGTTTTATCTTTTTTCTTTTGTTTTATGTATACTTTTGCCCTGTTTGAGGGTTTCTTTTGTGGCTGAGCCTAACGTTTTTTGTAGTTTACATTTTTAGCAAGCAGGGTATAAATAACTTTTTAAAGTGCATATTTGTGTTTCCTTGGAGTTACTGACATGCGAACTCATTAGACAATGTGGTGTAATTATATATATTTTTATATATATATATATATATATATATATATATATATATATATATGCGCCTTTTAACTGCCTTATACATTTCATGGCTACAAATAAACTGCAAAAGTTTAGCAACATTACATCCAAGCAAAACATATGACTTCTAAACGTAACCTAGCTTCCAGTGGTGGTGACTGGAGCCAGAAATCAGCCTGGGATTACCAGCACCTGGCCTATCCATGTCCAGCCAGTGGCATCTCTGCTGCTTCCTGGCACTCAACCACTGTGCTCCAAGACTGAGGCTACATCATTAGGGGGAGGACATGGGCTGGGATTGCTTTGGTGAGAAGATAGAGTGGTGAAGGGGAATGGATGGGAGTGTTAGTAAAGGAAGCAGCCCAGACTGCAGCCCACCGGGCATTTGGCCGGGTATCCCAATGGCCAGTCTACCCCTGCTAGCTTATAACCAGAACCCTAAATGAAGCCCAATTGTAAAAGTGACATTTTAACTTTTATGGCTGCAATCACGTGATCAAACAGAATTGCCAGCTGGCATATTAAACCTGATTGAGGGTCACATGAATGAGGAAATGGTGACTTGACTAAAGTTCCCCTTATCTTTAACCACTAGCATGGTCCCTATTTGTTACCTTAATCGCCACCCTGAGCCATAAAAATAACATTAACCCTAATCTTATTAATAAGAACCACAGGGGATTATGCGTCATTATTTTGTCAGCAATTCATGGGCACATGGGACATTTTTAGGGGTAACTACAAATGGGCCTCTAATTTCCAGAAGTCCTCTCTTGCCATTGTCTCATGTCTAACAATCTTAAACCATTGAATATATGTAAAATATAAATGATTATTTTATTTTCCCATTTTTAAATTGTTTAAAAAATGTATTAACCTTATAAGTAGTCGATTACAAAACATGGACAATATGCCACATGCTTAGCGATGAAACTTCAGTTATTCATTAATGCTACACAATATCAATTAATTTATTTAGGGCTCGAGTTTAGCAAGGCTGTCCCGTTTTATGCGTTTCATGAACAAGCCAGTCCGCTTCGTCAGGGATGGCAATTCTAAATACTGTGTAATTGACCTGATTCATACAAACATACAATAGAACTTTAAAATATAATATTAATATTCATCAGAACTGTTTCCATGTAGCAAATACCTGCAACTCAGAACCACAAAATTCGGGTTCATACCAAACTTTTTTTTCAGCTCAGCCAGAAGTCTGTGTTTGAGTTTGTCAGAAAAGCTGGTTGATGGGCTTCCAATCAAGCAGCTTTATCTAAAGGATGCAGCAGCAGGGAGCTGTTATACAGCTTACCTGGTCATCGCAACGTTCATTTCAAATGATTCATGGCAGGGGCCACAGAAACATGGCAACCACTCCCTTGAGTGAGGACACTGCGTGGATTTCTGCGTGGACCCTCCCATCACACCCGCCATCATAATTTTTTTTTTCGGCATAAAAATCATAAAACACCATCCATCATAAAGTAAGACTCCTAAGGTAATATAGAATTTAGATTAATGGCCATCCAAAATGGTAAAACATAAATCAATATCTAGCGATGATCCAAATCTATATCCCATTAGACAATCAATTAAACAACTAAAGATGGAGGGAAAGAGTTTCCCTGAGTGTTTATAATGTTTTGTCTTTGTGTTTGTTTTGTAAAGAAAGTTCTTGATACTCACTTGGATGATGTGGCTTTCAATTTGGTGTGTCTTTTGGATTAAAGGGAGTGTCCACACAAACAATTTGTTTTCAGGCTTCATTCTGACCTGGCTGCGTAAATCTGTCCCATTCTTATGCCTCAGTATTGTCAGTCAACCAAACATGCTGCTTGAGCTTCTCCCTTCTGCTCATTTGCATATCCCCTTGCTGGTCTCTGAGCTGAGTCACAGACTGCCAGGAACCAGCAGCCTTCTCAGCCAAGACAAGTTAGTGTATGCAAATTGTCTTATAGCCCTCTATTTTGCTAATGTAAGCACTATAGTCCTCAGTATGCAACCACACCCACTTCCCAATATTTAAAAAAAAAAAACAGCGCAAAGTAAAAAACTTTATTTAGTTTATTTAAGATATATGGAGTAGATAACCCCCTCCCAAAAATACAGTGGTACAAAGATCTTAAGGCGGAGCAACAGTCAAGAATGATTTAAACCAGACCAACAAAAAAAAACAGTGCTCGTATGCATCCCTCCCATTAATTGACCTTTTTCTAAGTCCTGCTGTGGTAAATTTTAGAAAACAAAATGGCGGGTCATGAATTTGCAGGCTACCTGCAAACAGGAAGTGCTGCTGGGTTTAGTGTTACTGTGCATTGTCAGTTATTTCAGTTGAATCCAGGCAGCAGCATGGCTGAGATGCTGGTAGAGGAAGCTCTAAAATGGCCGCTACCTTCCTTTACCAACTGTGCCAGGCTGTTGGTCCAGTTAAAACCGCTGTCAGCTAATAAAAACATGCCCGGGGGGGCGGATCCAGAATGCTGGACTTCCCTCCGCATCTAACCCCTCAGAACACCCATAATCCTCACCTTCAGTACAAGCCAGTGCTGGGAAAGGAGTCCAGCAATTGCCTGCCGGGCGGGTGGTCACAAGGGCCATAACGGCATCTTTGGCACTGGCCACCAGAACGACCTGCCCCATGACTGCCCACCGGTCAATCGAGGTACTCTGCTTCCGGCACAGGCTCGTAGTGAAGGTGAGGATTACGGGCGTTCGGGGGGTTTTGCGGGGGGGGGGGGGGGGGGCAGCATTCTGAATGCCCCCACCTGAGCTTGTTTTGATTGACTGAATGCGGGACCAACATCCATTAAAGAAAAAACAGGACTTGGTCCGGTTTAAGTAATCAAACCCTAAAGGAGGCCATGTATGTGATGAAGGCTGCCCTTTTCATTCCACTGGTCAATGGTCAACTACTTGGTGGAAAAGATCATTGGAGCCCCACTCCCTTTACTGGAATCCATCTACGAAATATTTTCACTTTCAAAAGCCCGGAAAAACACATCCCAGACACCCCTTTTTCAGCTCCCTAAAGTATAGATGAAACCTCAGGGTGCCCCAATGTAGAACCTCAAGGTTCCAAAAATAGCTTATTTCTGTCAGCCATCAGCCTTCTAAACATGACCCTGACTGGGGAAAATGGCTCCTACTCTCTACCGGGCCTCTAGGATTATTTGGACTGCTTGTAAAAAGGACTTAATCTGCAGCAAAAGAAAGCTTGTACACTGATATGAGGCCTGTACACATGTACCTACACAGCACAATTGCTACACAGGCACTTTGGCACACATATATATCACCATGCTAATTACAGGCATCCATATTTATGCAGTGATGTAATGATTTTTCTTTTTGACATATTTGCTGTGATGTAACTTATCTCTTTTAGTATTTACTGTATGTTGTTGTTATTCAGAATATACTGTTATATCAGTAGCCCTTCCCCCAGTGACCTACCTTACTGTTTGTCCTGAACTCTGTAACCAGCAACAATGCATTACTTGTATGTGGAGATGTCTAATTAGAGAAATAAGTGATTATTGGTGGATTCTTGATTCCACTTCCTCAAGTCTAGCATCCCAAACCAACCATTCAGGCTAAAGAGTGTTCACTAACTATTCAGATGTTGAATGCTGGTGGGGTAGTATAGCAAAGAAATTTCATCCTTCACACCATGCTCTATATAATCAGACACTGTTCAACCTCACACTGGGCCATTTAGCCAGAGACTGTCCATCTCCACTCTATGGGCTTATACAATGGGGCCTATACTGATCTTTGCAGCAGTTAGATGCCATGCCTTTAGATGTGTCCAACCCACTGTGCTAGTGAACAGCATGCTCCTATTACCAACCCATAATCCTGCATATATTTCAGTGTTCCCCAACCCTCTCCTCGAGAGCCACCAACACGTTATGCCTTGTAGATCCCCATACAGAAGCACAGGTAAAGCAATTCGTGCAGTTGCAGTATAGCGTTGCCTTTTGTAATTTTTGAGGAGAGAGTTGGGAACACAGCTATATAGTGTAGCCAGGGGCGGACTGGCCATAGGGAGTCCCAGGCAAATGCCCAGTGGTCCGCACTGCTTTGGGGGCAGTCTGGGCTGCTACCTTTACTAACACTCCCATTCAATCCTAGCCCCCCATCCTCTTCACCACTCTTGGGATTCCCAGGCAAATGCCCGGTGGGCTGCAGTCTGGGCTGCTCCCATCCATTCCCCTTCACCACTCTATCTCCTCACCCAATCAACACCAGCCCATGTCCTCCCCCTAATGATATAGCCTCCGTCTTGGGGCACAATGGTTGACTGGCCAGGAAGCAGCAGATGTGCCACTGGCTATTCATGGGCAGGCCAGGTGCTGGTAAAATCCCAGGCCCAGTCCACCACTGACTGTAGCCAGGCATGGTCAACCTTCCCACCAGAGCTCATATAGCCATGCACCATCCATGTCACAGCAAGACCTGTGTACTGAAGTCAGATTCTTTGCATCTTAACACTATGGGCCAGATTCTGTCTTACACAACACCGAGGCGTATACTGTGAGTTGGTAGACTTTTCATTGGCAGAGGTGAATTATCTTTTTTAACTATAGTAACATATGGAACAAATGTGAAGAATGATGGTCTGAGGAAGGGGCATAAGGAATAAGGAGCATGCTGTTCACTAGGTCATTAGGATGGACACATCATAAGGCATGGTACTTAAATGCTTCACAGCTCTACATGGGACCAAATCATGGGGTATATGTTATTATGGAAGTCGTAGGACTAATTGATTAGCATTTATAAAAATGAACAACAAATTTTGAATGGCATTTACTCCAGGGTGTAGAAACTTTGCTTGCCCAGACCAAGCCAAGGTGACTCACTTTCCCCATGTGGCAATTTTCCTGTGCTTTGGAAGTATAATATAATCAAGCAATGCATGTTTTTGACCCAATTAATTAATTAAACTGTATTTATAGTGAAATACATTTATTGGACACTTTCCCTTGAAACTAAGGGGGTCAAGCTAATTTTTTGGTGAAGCCAGTGTGACTCGCATTGTGCATTGCCGCGTGGGTTTCAACCTGCATCACTGTGAGCTTTTTAGCGCTTCCACACAAATTAGTTCCAAAAGGTTTTTTCATACCCAAAGATAAAACTGTGCCCGTGAAGGGGCATTTTTACAGGTGAGGTACATCATTTTTCCTTAAGTGAGGATTTTTTTTTAAGTTTGAAAACGAAAAATTCTTTAGCATAGTCCATATGTGCCAGAGTGGGTCCTGGTTCACAGGACATAAAACTAAGCTAACGTAACCGAACCATTCACATCATCAGTGAACTTTGCATTAGAAAGATTTTTAACTGACTTTTAACTAGCAGACACGTGTCTCTTGGGGGACAGTTAAGGGTACTGGTAACAGCTACACTTGCTTCACTGAATAGCGCAGCTACATCCTGCCCCCCCCCCCCCATCATAAAGGCCTTAATGCCCAGGTTTGTCTTGCTAAGTATCTTTAACTGTAAAGAGATCCTAAACTGGGATGCCCTAGGGGAGAGTCCTAAAAGGGACAGTCCTTTTTGGCGGCACTAGCATAAGATGCATTGAGGCGAAAGGATGAATAAACAGACGCACTGCGAAACAAGATTTTCAAGTGTCACTTTATTAAGAACATTGAAAAAACAGTTGCAAAGTGTATCTTGTAAAAAAAACGTCTCTCTTAATTTTTGCCCTATTTGGGGCATAGTGGGGTATTATACTCTATTTAAAGATGAACATCGGAGGAGGTTAAAACCTCCCTCAAGCCTCACGATCTGCTGCCCCCCCCTTTGGTTTTACCTTAGGGCATTATTAACTCACCTCGCCAAGGGTTTCATTTTCTGGGTCACTTGGTTTCCGGGCGGCCTTCTGACAGGGGGAACCATCTTGCATCCCATCAGACAATGTGCGTGCCCCCCTATCTCGCACCTGCACAGTGCCCATGAATGGGATGCAATGGGGCCGCCCAAAATCCTGCTGAGCATGCCATATCGCTGTGGGACATTGACGAGCATGACTTGTCATTAACAGACGGCTAAGCAGATGGCGAGAGTTGCCACCGAAGGCAGGGTAAGAAGGGACAAATGGGGGGGGGGATTGGGCCCTTTTGATTTTTGGTCCGATGTTCCTGTTGTCAAGTGGTAGGAATCACCTGTTTAGCTATTGTGAGGGTGAATTGGGATGATGGCGATGGATGAGCCACCCCAGGGGTATGGCCTGGTTAATTCTCTGAGTGGACTGGCTTGTTGATCCATTGAGGATACTGGGTGGGCAACAGTGGCTACCAGAGGACAATCTCACACATGCTCAATAAGGTAAAGTTGACCACATCACATGCTTAGTGACTTTGTGTACAAGATTGGATGCTGTCAACATTCATGCTATGGTCCAAAAAGCCACAAGCTATCTACATCCCACCATGGCCCGTGATGCCAGCCACTGATCAATTCATGCTATGGCCCACATAGACTACTATTACATTATGTCCCATACAGCCAGATACCTACCAGTACAGCTTTGGATGGACCCCAGATCTCACAGAACAGGATCGCATTTTATCAGCACTGGCGCTATAGCGTTTTCATTGATGCCGGTAAGTAACGTTTTTTGTGTAATACAAAGATTTGACTCAACATCTAGGTCATTGCTGAAGACTATGGCCCTTATTTAACAAGGGATAGCGCCAGATAGCGAATGGTGAGCGAACGGTAATGACGCTCACCGCCACGAGAACCCCGGCTCCCCTCCGCAATCACACATTTATCATGCCGATCCTGCTTAGCGACTGACAGAGCGCCAGATAGTGAATCATTCATCATTATTCCAGCCTCACCCCACAGCGCCAGCGAGCGACCTTGAACAGCGATAGGTATGACCTCTCGCTACCTGGCGGTCTCTGGAGCAATCTTTAAATATTCATAATTAATTGCTATTAATGTTTTTTTTTTTTTTTTTTTAAATGGCAAAAATTCTGTGACCACTTCTGCAATGTTATATTTTTTTTTTAAGGTAAAAAAAAAAAAAAAAAAAATTTGTGCAGAATTGATATTACAGGTCTGATATTAATGTATTCATATTACAAAATGTTTGTAAAAACATGTTTTTTTTTTCTTCCAAAAATATGGTTGTTTGGGGGTTAAAAAACTACTTTTAACCCATCGCCACCAGCGCTCTGGGGTTTAAACAAGCATTTCACAGCGCGAGAATTTTTTGAGCCTGATTTGTTAATGAATATGCTGGGAGCCGTTCGCTATGGCCATTCGCTGTCATGCGCTCCCATACAGCGCGGAACCTGTCATACAGTGACTCCTAACCCCGTATTCAACATTACCGCACACCGACTGAGTCGCTGTCAACAGCCGAACAACGGCCAAGCACAGAGAATACTAGCGTGCGCTGTGAAAATAACGCTACTGGCGCTCATCTGTCGCTACCTGGCGCTATTAATGAATCGGCCTCCCCGTTTCAAGGATAACTATAGAATAAACCAGTTGTTTTAAAAGTTTTCCAGCCACCTATAGGATACATTTTTCCTGTGATGCAATTTGGAAGAAGATGATGTGCTGACCCCTGTGCCAAAATCCTGCCTGGCACATGGATGGTATCTGATCCTTTCTGCTTGCTAGAAAAACTAGAGAAATGTTTTGTTGGAATAGGGCTTAACCCTTCCACTGCCAGCATCCTTCGGGATGTTGCCAGGCCATTTTTCAACTTTTTGTGCTATATATGTTTAACTTTGCAGGAATTACAAGGAATTTCTAGTAAAAATTATATATAATTTTTTTTTTCGACCCTAAAATGTCTTGCTTGTAATTTCTTGTTTGGAGTCTTTAAGATTTCAGGCTGGCTGCGGGGCGTGATTGGGCCACTTTAAAGGGTTAAAATACATTACATAGGGGGTTAGTTATAGATTTAACCTGGCCAACAAAAAGGATGGCACTCACAATCCACAAAACAATTTTTAAAAACCAAAGCACAAAGACAGCCTAAGGCTTCCTTCTCACGATTCGCCAATTTCCCAAACATTGTTTCTACCTAGAGATCCCTTTTAATTCAATTATAGAATACTAAATGAAGGTGTCTATTATCTCTACAACCTGTTTCGGTTATTATTATTATTTTTCCCCAAAAAGCTTTTAACTTGCTTTTACGAGGCGTCTCCAGCTGTGAAACAATCGGTCAGAGTGATTTCATTGAGTTGAGTCATTAGAGCACCTCCTGATGAAGAGCGACATTAGCTGTAAACTTTAGACGTCCCCGCCGCCAAGACAATAGAAATCCGCAGAGCCACCTACGGAAGCAAATCAAAATTAATCTGCTTCAGCTTAGCTGTTAAATCACAACAGATGTGCAAACCTCTCCCAATCTCCTTCATCCCCGCTTTTCTGTCTAACATTTTCCAAAGCGGAAAGCGGAGAGAGAGGCTTATGTAAGAGACAGAGGAACACATGCAAATAAGATGCCAAATAAGGTAACTTGGCACACAGGGTGACAATAAGTTGCCTAACCTCTTCAATTCCGAGGCTGACTGGAAACCTACAGAAGATGCCCAGAGCCCATTTGTCTTCATTTATACTGTACTTACAATAACAGAAAAAGTACTGCTCATCAACCCAGTCAGCCTCAGGAGCATGAAGAGATCCAGGCAGGCCCCAGTAGCAAGTTCCACAATGTAATCCAGCTCCACTTTACAAGTATAAAATCCCTAACCCTGTGGGAAGTTGTCCTCAGAACAGATTATGCATTTAGGGGAGATGAATTCTTAGTCTTATCTGTAGAGAAGCCCCCTCCCCCAGAGACGCATCATATGTTCTAGGGACCACATGGATGTTTGCCCACCTTAAACGTAACTTTTACTTCACAAGTATAACATTTATAACCCTGTGGGAAGAAACATCCAAGTTGTCCTCAGAACAGATGATTCATTTTGGGGTGACGAACCCTTAGTCTTACCCATAAAGAAGCCACTTGGATGGTGTATAAAATTCATAACTAGTGATAAGTGAACCATTCAAAGTTCGAGTTCGCCAAGTTCAGTTAAACTGTAAAAAAAAAAAAAAGTTCAGGTACCTGGACTTGACCCGAACCCTATTTAAATCAATGGGGACCCAAACTTGGTGACCCAAAAATGGCCCAAAAATACACAATGATGGGCAAATGGTAGGTGGGTGAGGAGTGGCGGGGCCCCAGAGGCAGAATCAGCCTGGGACTGTTAAAGAAAACAATATTGGGATGGTGGTGGTGAGTGAGGGGTGCCCTTTAACATAATACAGGGTGTGCAGCGGGAAGCGATTGTACACTTACCTGAGCCGGCGATCAGGGTCAGAGTTTTTTCCTCTTGAAGAATGTCCATGGCCGGTGCTACAATAAGATGATCGCCCCCATGAGTGAGGATACTGGCAGCTTTACTGAAGAGGAAAAAACAGCTACCCTTATCACCGGGTCAGGTAAGTGTACAGTCTCTTCCTATCTGCTGCACACTGCATTATGTTAAATGGCACCCCTCACTCACCACTACTGGAACGGACCAACCGATCATTAATTGGTTCCTGAGGCCTCAGGAAGTCCACCTACTACACATTTCTCTAAAGCCTACACTAATTGTTTAGGGTACCCCAAAGACATGCACCTTCTACAGGCGCTGTGAGAGCTGTCTGCTGTCTCACAGTAGCAGCAGAATATTGAAATTCCTAGAGGTGGCCATGTCCTACTACCTGCCCAGACTAGTGGCAGTTTAGACTAGTTTTTTTTTCCCTGTGGACCAGGCCCTACCCTTGTAAGGGAAGGTTTAGGTCTGCTTTAAGATTTGTAAACAATGAATCTGCACAGAGACCACTGCAGGATGGCAGCTTTCTGAAGAAAGGACTTGTATAGCAGGCTTTTGCTTGGCAGCATTGATTTAAAGTGAAAGTGCACCGTAAAGAAAAGGCTTCCCCTTGGCATCCCGAATCATCCCACCCAACAAAAGTTTTTTAAATTAAAACTTGGGTGATGTTTCTGTCCTAAAAGCATTTTACGCTTCTCTCCAACATGCTAATTATTTACAGTGAATAAGCATTTCAAAAAACGCATCTCTGACAGTTGTTTACAGTAAACAATTATTTCTGCTTCATGGTGCAGCAGTTTCAGCCGCCAACATTAAAGGGAGACTTTTGACAGCTTCATTTGCCCAAGTCTTTAAATCAAATTAGACAGTTATAGAAATGAGGAAATATGACAATCTACTGGGTAAACCTATTTTTCCTCCAAGAGCTCATACAATTTCTAAACTTCAAACCATAAATACTGCTGGTAATATGCAAATAACAAACATAACCGTGTGCGGAAAATGTGCGGGGGGCAGTAAATTCCAAGCTGCTGTAAGACTTTGTATGTGAGTGCTTGAATTTAAGACAAGTTCAAGTTATTATCAATGGGGATTGCTTTTAAGACATCATTTAATGACGCTCCCACCTGTTCACAGGCCTCCTTTTGCACCCCCCTACCCTGCTGCACCTGGGGCAAGTGCCCCCCTGCTCCCCCCCTAGCTATGTCCCTGTCTGTAGGCCTGTAGCGGGGTATACTCTGGTGGGGGTGAATGCCTGGGTGAGATGAGAGATCCGGGAGGCTGGTATGGAGCACTGAAGCATTTTCTTTAATTTTTACTGGGGCCTGGATTTCTATGGAACGGCAGGTGAGGTAGGTAGTGGGCCCTGCCGTTTCCAGGACCAGATTATGAGGGGGGCGCAAGGGGGCCTCCACCAACCTTTGGGTTATGGTCTGGTCCAGGAGGCTTTTTAGACCTTTAGTTTGTCGGGCAACTACACTATCCCCCACCCAGAATAGCAAAACAGGGTGTAGTGTAGCACGCACCAGCACAAGGGTGGCACAAGGGACTCGATCTGACGTTCCAGTAAGTAGGAGGGGGCCAGACAACCACCAATCAGTTATTGGGCTGGACTATTATTTTAGAGTAAAAAAGATACTGTATTTGGGGCCTCCACCAGATATTCTTAGTGTACATCCCGTCCCGTTCCGAAAGATATCCTTACACATGGGTTATTCATCTTCAGATGTCACGTGACTGCAGAGAAGAAAAAGTGGTCCCTCCCGGCCTATATATACCGAGGCACCTCCCACAGAACCCCAAATATTTCTGTAGTCGCGGACTGCCAGGACGAGAAAGTGGCTCTCTCTTTTCAGGCAGGTGAGCGGGGTCTTTCACCCTATGGACCTGTTGAGCTATTCCCCACCCGATTCTATTCTTGTTTTACTTCCTCCCAGCCTCGGCTGTAGCGTTCGGGTGACGGTAGACAGCACCATATTTAGGTGCCAAGGAGCTAGGCTCCGCCACAACTCCCCCACCAAAGGGTAGACAGTTTAGGCCATGGTGAGCCTTATGGGATGCCCTGCCAGCATTTGTGCCTGTCATTCCCTTCCCTCTATAGTGGTTCCCGGACCGCTGTTTCCCTTCGTTCATCTTCTCAGGGAAAGGGGGGGGGGGGTGTTCATTGTATCTGAGGTATCCTGTATTGTGTGGCACATTTAATTCTAGGCTCTGGCTTATGCGGAGCGCTTTAGAAATGATCTCTGTCTGATTGGTTGCACTAGTTTTCTTTTTTGTTACTTCGAGCTGCTGTACACCGCTTGGCTTCTAGATTGGCCGATCTGGAGAGGCGGATGGGTGGTTATGAGCCGCGCAAGGCTATTGGCAAGACACGGCATTTGATTGATAATACCTATGTTTGCCCCATGACTTCTGAAGCTCTGGAAGACATTGATGGTTATTCCCCGGAGGGGGAATTATTTTCTGAGTCTGAATCTGAGGATCAGAATATGTCTTTTGATGAGCCAAGGTCTGGGTCCAGGCATTGGGATGCAGCTGATACTGACAGGCTTCTTGCCCATTTGTTTGAGGTGCTTGAAATATCTCCCCCTGTTGCTCCCCCACAGCAACAGGGAGAGTTATTTTGTGCTGCTAAACCACCATTCCCAGCTCAGGCTCATTTTAATAATCTCATTTTACATGAATGGGGAAAACCCAGTAGGCTTCCAGGTGTACCTAAAAGCTGGGACAAGAGGTATCCCTTTCCCATGGATACCGCTAATTTATGGTGTACCCCACCTGAGGTCGAGGCACCAATTCTGGGAGCGTCTCATACCTCTGTGCTGCACTCACCTGATACTACCACCTTAAAAGATGTGGAAGACCGGCGCATTGATCAGCTGGCTACACATGGTTTTGCCTGTGCGCGGACTGTGCTGCGTCCGGTGTGTGAATCTGCTCTTACTACTGTGGCTATCAGAAGACTGAGCAGGAGTGCCTTAGAAGGTGGTTCTGCGACTTTGGGCAGAGATGTTTTTAACTGGCTTATGTATTGTGAGGAATTTACTTTTTATGTCCTTGCTGCCCTAGAGGATGCCATTAGAATGTGTGCCAGAACCTCTGCCCTGCTGGTTGCCCTACGACGCTCTGTTTGGCTGCGCCAATGGATGGCTGATATTGCTGCTAGGAAGGCTCTTACGGGGGCCCCTTTTAAAGGTCTACGCCTTTTTGGAGAACGTCTGGATCTGTTTGCCAAGGAAGGTAAGCTGCCTCAGCGCAAGAAGCCACTCAGGCCCTTTCGGGGGTCCAGGGTTGCTCTTTCCCCCTTTTATTTCCCCAGAAGAGGAAGGGGAACTCCACCCGCGGGAGGCCATGGTGAGTCGTGGGGCAGAGGCAGAGGACGTGGTAGACCCAGTCCTTCCTGGGGTGCTAAGCCAAAATCCTCTCCCAAACCTCCGCAGGCAGGGACGCCCTCACCCAGCCGGGTGGGGGGACGGCTTCGGTTTTTTGCTCACATCTGGAGAAGTCTTGTCTCAGACCGGTGGATTCAGGAGGTAGTCTCCTCCGGTTACAAGATAGAGTTTATAGCCTGGCCGCCCCCAAGATTCACATATTCTCGGATGGCTCAGGACCCTCTGTCAGCTCAGTGTCTGTGCTTGGCTGTCCAAAATCGACTGGAATTGGGGGTCATTTGCCCGGTCCCTCCGTGGGAAAGGGGCAGGAGCTAATATTCCAATCTTTTTACTGTTCCAAAAAAGGATGGATCAGTCAGGCCTATCCTGGATTTAAAGCTCCTCAACAAATTTGTCAGATTCAGGCACTTTCGCATGGAGACTCTGCATTCTGCCATAAATTCTGCCATTCTGCCAGGAAGTCCAGGGGACATCCTGGCCTCTATAGACATCAAAGATGCTTACCTTCATGTGCCCATTTTTGCAGGCCATCAGAAATTTCTCAGGTTCGCAGTGGAAGACCAGCATTACCAGTTTGTGGCTCTGCCATTTGGTCTTACCTCGGCTGCCAGGGTGTTTACCAAGGTGCTGGCAGGAGTTATGGCTCTGTTGAGATCTCAGGATATTCACATTCTTCCTTATCTGGATGACATTCTTGTAGTTTCCCAAACTTTGCAACAAGCAGAGTTGGATGTTCAGAAGGTGGTATCTACTCTGGAAATGTTTGGTTGGGTGATCAATCTTCCCCGTCTCCTTCCAGAGTACAGCTTTTTCTGGGCATGACTCTGGATACCTCTCAGGTCAAGGTCTTTCTGCCTCAGCTGAAGATAGAGGGTCTTCAGGCACAAACACAGCTCCTTCTGTCTTGCTCTCATCTGTCCATCAGACAGGCAATGCAGTTGGTGTGTCTGATGGTGTCCAGCTTCGAGGCTGACGCTCTGTTTCACATGAGGCCTCTCCAGGTTCATCTCTTGTCAGTATGGGATCGGGTCCCTGGATCAGGTATTTGTTTTGTCACCTCTGATCAGGAGGTCTCTGTCATGGTGTCTGGACTCAAGGAATCTGCTAGTGGGCAGATCCTTTCTGACTCCCTGCTGGGAGGTGGTCACCACGGATGCCAGCCTGACAGGTTGGGGGGGGGGGCTTTTGGAGGTCCCTGAAATTCCAGGGGCAGTGGGGTGCTCCAATCAACATTCTGTAACTGAGGGAAGTGAGGTTAGTGCTTTACCAGCTGACCATGCAGCTTCGGGGTCTGGCGGTTCAGATCCGCTCAGACAACAAGACAGTGGTTGCTTACATCAATCATCAGGGAGGAACCAGGAGCAAGAGGGCTCTCAAGGAAGTATCCCTGATTCTGTCCTGGGCAGAGGATTATGTTCCCTGCATATCAGCGGTGTACATTCCAGGAGTATAGAATCTGGAAGTAGACTCTCTGAGCAGGGGGGCCTCTTGCATGGGCGAGTGGTCCCTCAGCAACAGGGTGTTTCACTCTCTGTGTTTCCGTTGGGGCCAGCCGGATGTGGATCTCTTTGCGTCAAGCCACAATCACAAGCTCCCAACCTTTGTATCCCTGTCCTAGGATCCACTGGCCCTGGCAGTGGATGCTCTGGCAATGTCCTGGGAGAGCTTTCAGCTCCTTTATGTTTTTCCTCCGTTTCCTCTGCTGGGCAAGGTGTTGTGCAAAATAGCCCAGGAGGGAGTGCCAGCCATTCTGGTGGCCCCGTGTTGGCCAAGAAGAATTTGGTTCGCAGATATCGTACAGTTGGCAGTAGATCAGTTCGTCCTGCCCCTGGTGCCAGACCTGCTCACTCAGGAGCGGCTCCGTCACCCCAATTTACAAACGCTGGCTTTGACGGTCTGGCTGCTGAAACCTCCTTCTTGATGGAAAAGGGATTGTCGGCCTCTGTAGTTAATACCATGATCAGAGCTAGGTAGAAGTCTTCCTCTACCATTTACTACAGGGTTTGGCATGCTTACATTGACTGGTGTGAGTTTAGGTCACTTCCATGTCGAGTGTTCTCTATTCCCAGGATATTGGAATTCTTACAAAATGGCTTGGACATGGGTTTTCAGCTTAGTACTCTGAAAGGTCATGTTTCTGCTCTGGCTGTTTTCTTCCAGAGATCTTTTGCTCAGCATCATCTGGTTAAGACTTTCTTTCAAGGTGTTACTCATTTGCGTCCTCCGCGCAAGCCCATGTTACCTGTTTGAGATTTGAACCTGGTTTTGTCTGCCATGCAAGGGTCTCCCTTTGAACCCTTGCAGGAGGCGGCTTTGTCCACTCTCACTGTCAAGGTAGCTTTTTTGGTGGCTATTACCTCAGTCAGGCATGTTTCTGAATTGGCTGTGCTTTCCATCAAGCCTCCTTATTTTGAAAGACACCAGGACAAGGTGGTGTTTCGCTTTAAAACTGACTTTCTGCCTAAGGTTGTGTCTGGTTTTCACCTCAATCAGGACATTGTGTTGTCTTCTTTGTGCCCTAACCCTAGTATCCCCAAGGAAAGGGTGTTACACTCTCTTGATGTTGTTAGGGCTGTGAAATTCTATTTGGTGGCTACTGAACCCTTCACGAAGACTGATGCTTTCTTTGTGGTTCCGTCTGGTCCTAAGAAGGGCCAGGCTCCTGCTAAATCCACTATCAGCAAGTGGATTCGTCAGGCCGTGATTCAGGCCTATTCTGCTAAGGGAAAGAAACCTCCTTTCCGTCTTACTGCTCATTCTACTCTAGGCCGCAACTTGGACTTCTGTTCATACTTTTTCTAAGTTCTACAAGGTTGATGTTAAGGCCTCAGCTGATGCTGCTTTTGGCCGCAAAGTTCTGCAGGCGGCAGTGGTTTAGACTGCTTGCTGTTGCTTTTGGGGATCCCACCCTACCTTACGGACACTGCTATTGGATGTCCCATGTGTAAGGATATCTTTCGGAATGGGACGGGATGTACACTAAGAATAATCCAATTCTGTGATTATTCCCCTGTAGAATTGATATTATGAGTGTACATCCTGTCCCGTTCTGCCCCACCCTTGTTGTTCTTGTTACCTCTTTATGGTGATTGTTGATTATTTCTCCCGGCTTCTGTTAACTGCTTTTTAAATACTGGGGTTCTGTGGGAGGTGCCTCGGTATATATAGGCCGGGAGGGGCCACTTTTTCTGCTCTGCAGTCACGAGACATCTGAAGATGAATAACCCATGTGTAAGGATATCTTTCGGAACGGGACGGGATTTACACTCATAATATCAATTCTACAGGTGAGTAATCACAGAATTGTATTTTTGTGCCCAGGGGCCTCCACCACACTTAATCTGGGACTGGGTGTTCCACTCCCTCCAGGCCAGGGTTTGCCTCACAGGTGGCTGGGCCTTGCTCATCAGTGGATAGAAAAGTCTGCTTTTGTCCTGCAGAAGGTTGTGAAGGTGGAGAGACTTTGCTGCATGCCTAAACAAAAATGGACTTTATTTAAACTAGTGAGGAAACCACTGTTTATGTTGCTGGATCTGATGGATCTGTCATTATATTCTGAATTGAAACTTTATGTTGGACTGTGTGTTCAATAAACCCTTTGTTATTTCACCTGAGAATTGTTTCCAGTCTGTCATTGCCACTAGTAACCCCGATCGTGACACTTCTAAACTGAGACTTTCTATGGAGGTTTGATTTTGGACCATGTCCTGATCAAGACTTTGTATAGAGGGCTGAACTAAAGATAAAGTCAAAACTTTGAATTACAAAATTTAGTTTATTTTCAGTCTGATTAAGTACCAGACGGTCTGAAACGCGGAGGTGTTCTTTCCCTATTTTTGATGAGACTGCCTGCTTTGTATACTACTGAAGTTATATAGTGGCATGGTCAAGAATTTGAATTGATTGATTGGTCTTGGAAATGTTTAAAGTTCAAGGTTTTCTGTAGGGCTCAAGATTTGTATGGAGGGATTGATTTTAATGCAAGTCCAATTTAAGGCTTTTTCTGGTGGGGTAGATTGTTTTGACAAGTTCAAATTAAGACTTTTTCTATTTTAACTTCAGTTTTGAACTTAGTGTACAGTTGCCAATAGCAACAAATTGCAGGGAGCGAAAATTGCTTTCATAAAACACACATTTGCTAACACAGGGGCGTAGCTGGGGGGCAGGGGGGACACGTGCCCTGGGTGCAGCAGGTTAGGGGGGCACCAATGAGGGGCCTGAGCACAGGAGCGGGCGCCATTTTGAATCTCTGCCCCCGGGTGCTGGAAAGCCTAGCTACTCCTCTGGCTAACATAAGAAAATATATTCAAAAATATTGGATCAGTTCAGCACCTTGGCACACAAGAACAATATAAATGTCAAAATTCCATTACAAGTAGAAATTCTGGATAATTTCAGTTTAAGACTTTATCTGAAGTAGTTTGAGAAAAGTTAGACTTATCTACTACTACTACTACTACTACTACTACTACTCCAAGACTTTGGACAGATGGGTTGATTTACAGTTCAAATCAAGATGTATGGAGTGTTGATAAGAGACACATCCTACTCAGGGCTGTATATGGATAGGTTGATTTTCAGATGGGTCTAATGTATGATTCCTTCTGGAGGGTGTGATTTTGAGAAAAAGGCTAAATTGACTTTTTATGGAGGGGTTGAATTCTCAATAAGTTAAAGTCAATACTTTATCCAGGGGAAGTTTATTTTGAGATTGTAAGATTTGTACAGAAAGGTTGATTTTAATTTGTAAACAGGGAGTAGCTAGGCTTTCTGGCACCCAGGGCAAAGATTCAAAATGGTGCCCCCCACCTGTTCTCAGGACCCCCTTTGGTACTCCCCTGACCTGCTGCACCCGGGGCAAGTGCCCCCTGCTTCCCCCTAGATACGCCCCTGGAGGTGGTTGATTTCTTGACAATTCCAAGTTATGACTTAGTCGATCAACCCTGGATACTTTTAGAATTCAGGGCCGGCTGCACCGGTGATTGGTTCAACTAAAGGCAATCCACATAGGTGTTCCCTAAAGACCTGAAGAATCATGAGCACCCCTGCATTATTCTGCTCCCTGATACATTTTATTCTTTTTGGGCTGGTTTCTCTAATGCATATGTCAATTTGATGATGATGATGATGATGATGCGTATTGAAAATGACAGTCCTTCTCTTTCCTGATGAGTCATGTCCCACCCACCATTGTTCTTCGGGCACAAAGTCATTCTGAGCGCTTGGAGACATTTTTCAGCTATTACATCTGCTGTCAGATAACATATAACAAACTGGAAGGCAGGTAAACACCAGGAAGCAAAGGGTTAATTTAGCTCCAGATGCAAAAATACACTTTGGAGTAAAAACATTTTTTGAACTTTTAACAGCAGAGTTAACTTTTTGCACTTGGTGCAAAATACATCCAGCAGGTGCAAAACGTACACTGAACTGTTTATGGAGTAAAAAGATCAATTCACTTTCATTTTCTATTCTGTGGGGTGATTCAGCACCAAGGGTAATTATTTTTCACCTAGATTACACTTTTTACTCCAAAGTGCACTTTTTTTGCACCTGCTGCTGAATCAAACCTTCAAATAATGACATTTTCCATTAGTATGACCTGGTATTCTTTAGGATTTATAAAGAAACCTATTACTCAAAGTCATAGTCAAATATAGGCTGCCCTGACTCCGGCATGTTTTATACATTCTGCATGATGTTTATACCCCTCATCTCACTGTCCTTGGATAGGAAAGAGGTCATAAGGAAATCACTGTTTTGAACAGTTCTGATTTTGGTGAGAACTTTGCCTGCCCTGACCATAGCCTATTTCACAGACTATAATTCTGCCTACTCTTGATGTATCTCAGGTGTCAGAAGTCTGTTTGGATGATCCTGATGTTATAAAAGAACCAGCCATTTATTAGAGGCTCTTTTCTAATTTTTGTCAGAAATACACAATACACAGAAATACACAGCCTGTTTGACAGATAATGCTTCTGCTTATTGATGTGCCTCAGCTGAAACTGACCGCGAGTGCCTACCCTGACCCTGGCCTATTGATGCACTAAAACTGATTGTAGGAAGCAGGGCCGGATTATGAGGAGAGCACAAGAGGTGCGTGCCCCGGGGCCTCCACCACTTGCCCTGTAAAAGGGGGCCTCCACCAACCTTTGGGTTATGGTCTGGTCCAGAAGGCTTTTCTGTCTTTGGTCTGATGGACCACAGGCCAGCAACAAAGCTATCGGCAGCGCGCCTGGGCAAGCCTTTTTTTGTTTTTGCAAACCTGCAGCCAAAGTCACCAAAGGGCAGGATGGAGTCTAGAGCAGCAAAGCTGCCATCAGCAACGCAATGGATGGGTGCAGAGCTGTCAATAGGCGGCCGCTCACTGCACATAAGCCACCAAGCACAGGCGCTGGCAGCTCAATGCTCAATGTAACTGTTTTCTGCTGGACCAGCTGGCCGACTATACCCCCCCCGCCCAGAATGGCAAAACAGGAGTTCCCCAGCAGCCCGCACAAGGGTTGCACAAGGTACTTGATCTGACATTCCAGTGAGTGGGTGGGTCCCAGACAACCACCAATCAGTTATTTCGATGGACTGTTATTTTAAAGGAAAAGAAAACTGTATCTGGTGCCTCCACCAGATTTTGTGCCCAAGGGCCTCCACCGTACTAATTCCGGCCCTGGTCAGAAGTCTTCTGGGATTAATTAGCCTGCTTTGGCTTGGTCACCTGTACAAATGCTAGACAACCACCGATCAGTTACTTGGATGGATTATTATTTTAAAGGAAAAGAAAACGGTATCTGGGGTCTCCACAAGATTTTGTGGCCAAGGGCCTCCACTACGCTTAATACGGCCCTGGTCAGAAGTCTTCTGGGATTAATTAGCCTGCTTTGGCTTGGTCACCTGTACAAGTTTATCTAGTGGCAATGTGAAGCTCACATGGCTTTTCGGTTCTACCTCTAATAGTCTTTTCCTGCATTGATACGTGTACATATTTGTGATGAAGAAATGCAAGGAAAACTTTGCAAACAATCTAAAGTTACAACAACACATTTACGTCTGTGCAATATCTCCTTTCTTTCTAATGTTGTAGAGTAATGATTGGTGTCAGATAACATCTTATATCCTTGTGAATAGAATATGGGACCATTAGTGTTGAGCCAGCAGATGTTAATGGGCCGTCAAGATTCTTTCCTCCAGTGAGCTGTACAGCTGCTGCCTGCTGCTCCCGAACGTGTTGTTCCAGCCGGACGCTTGCATGGTATGGGGCGGTTAAACAATATGAACCATATAAAAAATAATCGAGTACAAGAACAGCAATTAACAAGCCACTCCGATTACATCTCTCATCCAACCCGAGAGGATGATTGCACATAATTATGTTCATTTCATGCAGAGGCATTGCTGCAAAACAGTGCGAGGATATTATTTCAAGGCATCGATCACTTAAACAATTTCATAGACTATCAGCTTCATTTCTAAGTTGCATATTATTTGTCTGTTGTAAAAAACATGGGAGAAAATATTTTAAGGTGGCTTAGCCTAGAATACTTCCTAGCTCTATACAATGATTAAAAAAGTATTCACCTCCATGCCACTATGTATTTACACTAATTATCTGAAATGCTTTTTAAATGGATGACGTTCATAGCACAGCGTTACTAAAGTGGTAGTCGCTGGCAGGACTTTAAGATGTCACCAGCTCATGAGAATAAATCCAAAAACAGCACACTCATTGGACTGAGTCTCTATGTGCCAATACCCCGTGGGACACCCACTTTCTTGGTGAGTTCAAAATCCCCAATTTCCGCAGCTAGCTTTACCTACAGACAAGCCCCCATTCGCCGGGATGCTTTAAACCTCACCAGACATGGTTGCCCACAGGACTTGGTAGCTCAAACATTGTGAACTCACAGGGGTGAAGGCGGATGAACCAGAGGTAAGACTGGGCGTTATCGAGCAAGCCGGGGTCATACATGGATAATCAGTTCTCCCGATACACAGCACCATGGGAAAAGCATGAGAAGGGTCAAAGGTCGAGCCAAGAGTCAAACCGAGTAATCAGAGGGTTCGCAGTACAAGGGATGAGGTGGAAACGTAGTCGTAGTCCAGGCAAAGGTTGGTTCAGGCCGCAATCATGGAATGTCAGTGTTTATCCAGCCTCCAAGTAAAGCATAATTTTTTATAAATCTTGTTAAAAATAGCCAACCATCGAAAAATGCCAAGATAGGTGAAAATAAACCAGGGACCCAGAAGCCAGTGAGTCCTGCCACCAGAACCCTGTTACGCATTTCGGGCCACAGGGGCCCTTAATCATACAAATCATAAGAAACACACTTAGGGCTTAAATAGTGAAGAAAACAATTACCTTAGTGAGGTGTTCCCTGCACATCTAGCAGCTGCCACTGACACATGCGTCTCCCTATGAGCCGGAAACAACCAGCCTCGAAGGTGAGGCTGTGATTGGATGGGAGGCAGACAAATGTGAAAGCTCAGAAGTGAGGCTGTTATTGGATGAAAGGCAGGCCAATGAGAGGGAAGGACTGTCTGTAAACACACCCGCCTACTAAGCCTTCTGGGTCCCTGCTTTATTTTCAGTTATCTTGTCATTTCTCTATGGTTGGCTATTTTTAACAAGATTTGTTAAAAGTTATGTTTTACTTGGAGGCTGGATAAACACTGACGTTTTGCTGTAATTTGGGAGGACTGCTGAGTAGATTTCCTCTTCTGTGCCTCTGTGGATGTGGTGAGCTGGCTACTTTACTTGCTTCTTATGTGCAATCATGGAATGGTCAGGCAAGCTAGGTCGGCAACGGTATAACAATCAGTAATCACAGGAACAATAGCATAAAGCAGAATGCTGTCACGGGCGGTGAGAGAGTGAACTGGGAACACCTTTAAAGAAGGGAGGTGGACTGGATTGGCTGGGGGAACACCAGAGCTTATTGGCCCAGCTACAAACTATGGGCTGATTGCCCAATTCATAATTAGGGCGTTTTGCCCATCAGTATTATTAGGGTTCATTGGCCTTTTAAACTAACCTCCAGTGGGCGCATACTCGCCTATACATGGTGGAGGTTCAGCTCACAGTTCAATGCACTCACTTCAAAAAAGCCACAGATAGGCTTCTTAAATTCAGGGACCTGCTCTTTTCTGAGCTTTTATTAAAGGCATTTTTTCATAGGTAAAGGAGTATAGCATAACCAAACAAAAAACTGTGATGTCCAAGCACTGGCTACACAGTGGAATCTCCCTCACTGTCTAGCTTTTGTTACAAGTTTCATCCATCTGTACCGTGCGCTGGTCAACAGCACAGCTTTGTACTCTGTCTCTGTTTCCAAACCTCAGACTGAGACTTCGTCTGACCTGGGTATCACCCAGTCTGTCTCTCACTGGGTCAGAGTTCCCAAGGGTTAGAGCACTCCAGCCTTTGGGGTTAAAGTCTCCTGGCTCTCGGAGTTAGAGACCCCTGGCTCTCCAGGTTAGTTTTGCGTTTATGTTCAGGTGGAATTCTGCTGGGAACCAGGGTCTCACTGCTAGCCAAGCAGGCACTGGAGACTACTGACGAAATCCAAGACTCAACCCAATGGCCCAGAATCTAAGGGCAACCCTGGTCTTCACCAAAGCCCCCCTTCTGAGGAGAATATGCTGGGTTGCTTGGGAAGCCTCAGGTCATACCCGGGGAATCAAGGGTATAGGTGGGCAAGCAGTGATTCTCTATGCCCAATGTATACTGGTAGCCAAAAGGATGTGCAGGCCATTAGAAGAGCAAGATCAGATGTAGCCATGGATGTAAGCAGGCAGCAAGAATCATAATCATGTTCCATAGCAGAGGGTCATAGGCAGCTGGCAAGAATCAAAGTCAAAACTCTAAAGCAAGACTCAATGGTAGACAACAAGAAGCTTGCTTGGGTATCCAAAGAAAAGGGTTGGCAAAGGTCAGATGAAAAATCAGGCGGGCACAGCAGGGTGGATCCTATAAAGAGCTTCCAGTGCCATCTTTGTGTCTCTGGCTTCCTATTTAAAGGAATTTGTGAATGCAAAGAAGTTGGTGCATTGCACACACATTATACACACATATTAGTGCATACAAACTGCACATTTTCTTTGTGTGCACAGAGGACCATTTTCAGCAGCCCCATAAGAGTTCGAGCCTCCTGGCTGTCTGTAATCTTCTCTCTTTCTTCAAAGGTCAGATTATCACAACCAACCTGCTGCACTTCCTAACAAGGGCAAATGCCCTGAAAAGACCAGGACTGGAGTTGAAAATGATGCACCTTCTATCACTTATCCATTTACCCTCTTACAACATACATGGCTTTGCAGTGGTCCTTACGTAACTTTAGTAACGTGTGCAGTACATTGATTTTGTTAGCGTATGCATAGTATCTTAAAACAGAAATACAACATTCTACACTAGGTGCCCAAGGTTATGTTAACCCGGAAGCAATATAAAACACACATCTAAGTTAGAACAGTGGTCCTCAAGCTAAAAAATGGGCTGTTGCATCTGCCACCACTCAGACTTCCTGGTTTAGGATTATCCTGCAGGCCATGTCAGTTGGTGAAAATGTGATTTGAGACCCCACTTCCTTTTGCCCAAGGCACTGTTTGTCCAAAATTGGCTCTTGGGCCATGTCATAATTTCCTGCGAGTTGGCCTCCGATGGCAGAGAATTATCACGTCAGTTCAATGGAAGCCACATTGTCACTTGAGGGATTGTACCACACCAGATGACTGGTCACCTCCTGTCACCTGCTGACCTCCTTGACCAATTTTGTAAAATGCGAGAACAGCGACAGAACTAAAGGGAGCATCAGTACAAGGTGGGACCTTATTCCGTCTTCCCGCATTTTTCATTCTGTCGGTACAGTGGGTTTGACCATTTGCCTTACATACATGACTTTATACAGGGTAGTGGTAGGCTGTTAAAGCAGGGCAAATTGTTAACAAGCATCTCCTGAACTGCTCCCCCCATGAAGAACACATTTTGCCAATTGTTAGTGCTCCTGCTTCACTCTAATCCCAGATAATGGCTCTTGTTTTAGCTGTAAAGCTCCGCCTCCTCCATTCATTGCCATTGTTGGGTGTGGCAATGATCTAATTGCCACACCTACGCAATGACCGATCCTCTGCCATCTCACACAGAAGGACAGCAAAAACAAAAACAGTGTTCCAGAACAATTCGAAAAGCAAAAATATCCATTTCTAGTTCTACACCCTAAAAAGGGAAAATCGGCAGGGGCTTTAGCCAAATGTATTTCAGAAGTACTGTGAGTTTTAGCCACTTAAAATCGAATCTACCATATAAATGTTTCAGGATACATAATGCGCTGCAGACTGCTGTGATTGTGCTGTCACTGTACACCAGTGTTCCCCAGCCCTCTCTTCGAGTGCCACCTACAGGTCAGGTTTTGCTGCTCTCCACCCAGGTGCTCAGGTGAAGTAAGCAGTGCAGCAGCAGAGAAATAGAGCTGGCTATGGGGAGAACCACAAAACATGACCTGTTGGTGACTCTAGAGGAGAAGGTTTTTAAACACTCTGACAGCCTGTCAAAGTAATTGATGTTAAAATTCAACAACACCTATAAATTGAACAAATATTGTCTATTTTCACAGAAAAAACATACGGACGATAATGGTGTTCAGCAATTTTTGTCTTGAAATCTTTTGGAACTGAAAAAAAATATATAATAAAAGAAAAATAATATAAAATACACCTTGATTGACTATTCTTTCAATTAAAATTGAAGGAATTGGCCTGATATGGAAGGGTGACAAACACTCTAGTAATAAAGTGGTTAATAATTGTACAAGTTGGCATCACAGGGAACTTGGAAGCTGCCTAGGTTGCCTTGCAAGCAATCCAACCTGCAGTCCCAAAAAATGTAATTATCAATTCACCAGTAGCTTAAAAGTTATAATATGAATATCCTGTGTATGTAATAATATTAAAATACAAACAAAATGTAATTTATTAGATGAACATGGCGGCAAGTTTATTTCCTTCTAAGTGAAATCTGATAAGGCCGCCTATAGAATATTTTTCACCCTCTGGATTTACAGTGGTGGGAGAAACAGCTTGACTTTGTAAGATTAATAGGCTGCAATGTGAGCCATGTCGATTTGATACTGAGATAATGTATAGGATGGCGTCTGCCAATGCCAGGTGTAACAACCTAAGATTAGGTGAAAAGCCAGGGCTATTTGTGAAAAATGCTACTTAGCAAATGTCAACGCAATGAAATAAGAATATCTCAAGGATTATACATGCAAAGGTTTACGTGGGATTGCAGGAAAAGATAAAAACAATTAGATGATTGTATAGAACAAATTCTGTACTGTTACACCAGTAAAATTGTTGTATAGGTTAAAGAAAAAGTCCAACAAAATGTTTTTGTTATTTTTAATTATGATACAGTTAGTCAGAATTAGGGTCACTTTGAAGTTCTTTTTCTGTATAATATCTGCAAAATATTTGGTGAATCCAGTGTGATTGCAACCTGCATCTCTGTGAGCTTTTTAGCTTTTAGACACAAAAAAATGTTTTTCTCCCACCTTAAAATGATCTGTACCTGTGATGGGGCATTTTTACAGGTTAGGCACATCATTTTTCCAATGAGGTAAGGGTATTTGCTTTTAAGTTTGGAAACAACAGCACCCTATAGGTTGTGTGTAGGTTGTGTAGAAGCAATTAGTGAAATCTTCAGCATAGGGTGCTGTTATTTCCAAACTTTAAAAATATATCCTTACATCACTGGAAAATTACTGTACCTAAACTGAAAAATGTGCCCTTACATATACAGATGATTTTTTTGGGGAAAATGTAGAACAAATACTTTTTTTGTGTGCTATCACTAAAAAGCTCACCAGCATAAAGGTTGCAATGCACACTGGAAGTCACACTGGGTTCACCAAATAGTTAGCATGACCCCCACAGTCATAGTGTTATAGTGTCAACAGTGTCAAGGTGTCATAGTGATAGTGGCAGAGTGTAAAGGTGGTAAGGCATCAAAATGGTGATTGAGAAGGTTCATAGTGATGCAGCCAGGCTCATACTTAACACGTTTGAGATGTCTTATTTCCAGTGATTGGGATGCCACCTCTCATGACCACCGGTGTCAAAACTGGTTTGCCAGGTGCGTTTATGAGACCAGTACCAAGGAAGGATCTTGTGGTAAATTAGAGCCCAGCTGTATTAGGATTGTGGGTAAAACTATGCAAGGGGGGGGGGGGGGTCATTACCAATCTATATGCCCTCCTTGTGCAAACAAAGCTGAAACTATGGGCATCTCTGAAAAAAAAGATCCCTGAAAATAATGATCGACCAACTATCTCATAAGACATTACTTGTGTTAGTCAGTCCTAAACAACATAAAAACAATGAACATCTATATTTTACAATCTCTATTCATATAGGTCAATGTCACTTAAACTATTTACATACAAATATACAGTACGAGCCCACCTAACTTCAGTTTACAACAAAAGAATAAAACTTATCATTTATTGCTGATGTGACAGATACCCAACTAATGTAATTCACATATGTTGGGAATGTCTATGCATCATTCAATTTTGGAAGGATGCCTTAGAGCAGTGTTCTTCTTCTCCTCTCCTAGAGGGCCACCAACAGGTCAGGTTTTGCAGCAGTGCTATAGAGACAGCTATGTGGAGATCCACAAAACAGGATCTGTTGGTGGCTCTCAAAGAAAGGGTTGGTGAACAATGCCTTTGAGTCTGCCAAACACCTACTCGACACGTTGCTTGTGAGTGTCTACTTGATCTAAATAAACTAAAAGCCAAATGTATCCCAAGTAGGTTGGGCAATAGGATGGCACTAGATCAGAATCTATGAAAACAACGAAAAACATACATCCCAAAATAACTACAACATATAGAAGACTTCAGAGACAGTCTCCCAAGAACAAGCTTTATATACACTAAAATCAACTGAATAGGTCCCTGAAGGAAGGGAGTTGAAGGGAGATACCTCGGGATCCCAGTGCCAAACAGAAAAGGCAAAATATAAAATAGAATGTTAATATGGGATGGACATAAATATTATATTAACTGGCCACACACACTCCCAATTGAGATCAGTCCAAGACCAAATGTCCTAGTACAAGTATAGCAAACAAAAGGCCAGCTCTACCTGTCATCCACTAACCCTCATCAATTCCGTGTGTGGGCCGTGTACGGGTGTGGGCTCCCCAGGATACAGAGAAGCCACGTGCGGGAAAAGCGACACTGACACCAGAGTTTGTAAATCAAACTTTTACTTCAAAAGAGTACCAAACCCACTTCAAAAGACAAATGGGAAAAACAATAAAAATTAAGTAGACACACTCAGCTTGGGCTGAGAACCCCTGTGCTACACAGCCAGATGACCCTGATTAGATGTTACAGGAAGACCTGGTAATTCACATACTAGTGGGTACACTTAAACGTCCCACGTTACCTGTTTGCGTGGGTGCTCACGGAGGGGGTCATCGGCGGTACAGCACAGCAGCTTACAATCCTATAACCCTAAAATGCAAATACAACTATCCCTCCCCAGGACTAGCCCAGAACCCAAAAGAACAATGTTGCTTCCAAATGCGTGAGTGTTCCACTGCCCAAGGATGGAAATGTGGCACAGTTGTCAGTTCTCACAGGCAAAATGTTCTGTTCAGTTCAGAAATCCAGGCAGCAAAAACAGGGAAAAGGAAAAACTCTTTGGGCCTATGAAAATCCTATCTAACTAAATAATAGGCCTAGTCTCAGTCTGTACAGTTAAGCATGCATGTTGTATGATTACTGATCAAATGATGTCTCGGCTGGGCCCAGCAAGTCTCTCTCACATCCAAGAAGAATAGCAGGCTGGCTCCACAGCTCTCGGTAGCTGAACTCGAGGAATCCTGCGACAGGGAAAGATACGGATTCAGCCCTGTTATACCACGTCTCAGCACGACATGCAGAACTCCTCACACAGACTTCTGCTCTCTTTCAAGATGGAGGTCGCTTCCCTTCCTTGTTCTTAGTTCCACACACCAGCAAAGTCATTTCCTTCCTGATTGTAACTCAGCATGGTGGGAAGCAGCGGCCCCTTGTGGCAAAACAGCAGCACAACAGTCTCCAAATAAGAACATTGGTTTCACCCTCTTGCATGTGCATGATGCCCTGGCAGATACACATGTCCAAAAGATCCAAAGCTCAACATTCAGTAAAAGCAAAGCATTACAGAGCACTCTGCTGTTTCTGAATGTTGAGCTGTGGATCTTTTGGACATGTGTATCTGCCAGGGCATCATGCACATGCAAGAGGGTGAAACCAATGTTCTTATTTGGAAACTGTTGTTCTGCTGTTTTGCCACAAGGGGCCGCTGCTTCCCACCACGCTGACTTACAATCAGCTTTGAATTTTAAAGAGAATGAAACAAACAGAGATGTTTTACTCTACCGTGCTGGATCTTTTGTACCAAATGTCCAGGTGCTTCATTACTCTGAACAATTACTTCACTCAGTACAGAGCATAGTTTGAGGGAAGAAAAAAAAACGATTCAAGGTTCCTTTAAACAACCCCCACCTCCCATGAGAGATTCTGACTTGGGATGCCCTGACAGTTAAAGATCCAAAGAATGGCAAAATCAGGCATGGGAATAGCTATGCATGGCAACTAGGCATGTCTCCTCTTTGAAGTGATGGGGCTATTGCATGGGTGGCAACTGTTTCCTGTGCCCCATCAGATATAGCTCCAATAAGAAAAGGTACTGTTCTAAAACAGCTCATTGATGGCGCGAGGGGGGTAGTTTAGTTCAGTTTAGAATACTTCTGAATCAGGACTCTCCCTGGCAACTCTGTGTAGGTGTTGGTCTGCTTTAAAGACTCTAACTAGGATAAAATAAAAAAGACCTATACACAACCACCATCTTTCCTTGTTGATGATTTCTTGGTGTCTGGATCTTTAAAACTATGTCCTGAAGATTTTACCACTGCTGGTTTCAAGATAAAAGAAGTGGGCAAATCTCTGCCTCGGCCAAAGTCATGGTGAATACAAAATGCAGTTCTATCCACTGTGTATGGAGAGGACCTAACAGGCACTGCCTCTGAGACCTCCTTTTAATAGGTGCAATGGAGATATCTTTGTGGGTCCCACAAATAGATCTTTAGGTGGGTTGCTAATGAAATAATGGCCTACAGGGTATCTTCTACTGTAGAGATTTTTTTTTTTAAATGTATCTCACCCTAGAATTAAGCTTACATTCATTGGCCTGGTCTACCTTTAGGTTGGTAAGACGTAGTTCTACCTTGGAGGTCTTAGGAACATACCGAGTTATAGTTGGTTTGAAATATGTTGATACAGATTGGTGAAATATCATCTGAAAACTTCTATGGAAACCCTGAACCAGGGCCCCAAGGCAAATGTTGGGGTACCCAGAACCAAAACATGTGACAAGAGACCATGAGAGAGAACATCTATTGCAGCATGATCAAAGGAATCTTCTTTCTTTTTATGTGTGGGGTGGTCATGGTCAATAAGAGATATCTCCTCAAGAGACTAGTTTTTATTATGAGAAAGTTGCAACGTATGTAATGACAAAGAAGTGGGTCTACAGAGGCAAACAAACACCACTGGGGAGGCAGTAAACAACAAAAAAGGGTCTCTGACTTTGTCTAAACTAACTAACTAAAAGATCTTCAATCCAGGGCTGGGATTTTAATAAGATTTTCCTGGCAACAGAGTTTCTCCATAAACCCTGAATGAAAGCAGAAGGAAAACACAATTTCTGCTACAACCACACAGTGCCTTCCTCTGGCATATCTTTTGTACCCCATCTACTGAAAGCCAAAACAGCCCATGAAAAACCAGACCACAGAATTTAGAATACCAATATGCTCGTCCCCCTTTAGGAAGCTCAAAATTGGGCAGTCATTTTAACCAATCCCTTTTCTTGGAGTCACACCAGCCAAATCCAAAAATTCTCTTGTATGCTGGCAACCAATCAGATTTGCGGAGCTTTTGTGCATGTATATGTGGTGCTGTATGTGCCCACCCAGTGAACCGTGGCCGCTAGTAGTCTGTGGTGGAGGAGCATGGATGAAATGAGTATTCCTGTCTGATTTTTGGGTTCTCTATTGCGATTTTTGCATACCAAATCCAAATTGAGGGCCTGTGTTGATCCATTAGCCTTGGGAGTCAGCTTTAATCTAAGAGGTTATATACTAGGGAAATATTGGCATTGTTTCACTGTTTATTAGGAGTAAGAAATTAATATTTCTAATGATGGAAAAGCTCAACTTTGTACTTCTGAGACCATCAAATCTTCATCCCGTTAAGTTCAGAGTCTCTCATTTGTCTTTGGGATAAAGAAGGAAAATCATGAAAAAATGATCAATAAAAATTCATACAAATATACTGGATGGAGGGAGGAGGGGTCACTTATAAACCAAACATCAAGAAATATTCAGCCAGGCTTGTTTCTTTTGATCGAAGGAAGAGGAAATGGAATGGGGCGGGGGGGGGGGGCAGGTTCTTATTCCTACCAGAAGTAGAAACCACATACTTGGCAGGAGTGGTTTAGGAGTATGAGTGACTCCCTGTTCTCATTAACCAACGTGTTTATATGGATTTTTAATATTACACAATTTCCCAGTACTCCACCTGTATGTCAAACAAGCTGTGATTGGCAAATAATCCAGGCAACAGTTGTCAAAATAGTCTCATCTCTTTATGCCAAACCAAAGAAAGTGACCTAAGGGCTCCTGATGTCCTTCCTGGGTTTGTCTTCTCCTTGTGCATTCTTTCATTTATGGGTTATTGCCCAGTTCTCTTTGCAATTAGTTTCCCACAATAGTGACCCATAGTCCAATAGAGCAATAGTCCTAGGTAAAGTTTGCCTATTTGCTGATGATACAAAGATTAGTAATAGGGTAGATATTCCTAGTAGTGTCTGCAACATGGAAACTGATTTGGCTTTACTGGATGAATGGTCAAAACACTGGAAACTGTTCAATGACTCTAAACGTAACATTATGCAATTGAGTAGAAAGAATCCCTGCTATGAGTACTGTATGGGCAGTACTATGTTAGCCAGGATTCAGAACAGAGGGATTTATGGATACTTACCGTATATACTCGAGTATAGGCCGACCCGAATATAAGCCGAGGCACCTAATTTTACCCCAAAAAACCTGGAAAAGTTATTGACTCGAGTATAAGCCTAGGGTGGGAAATGCAGCAGCTACCGGTAAATTTCAAAAATAAAAATAGAATTTAATAGAAAAATAGAAATTAAAATCCTTCAAAACTGGATTCCTCCTCATCATCTGTATTTCCAAACAGCACTAGAAAAGAGCCCATAGCAGGGGACCTTCTAGACTGTCAACTATCTAACTAGGACTACAAATGTAAAAAAAATACCCAGGATGTGTTACACTGCAACCCTGCTGAATGTGGGGTAAAAAGACAGTTTATACCTTATGCTGGCCGCATACTTTACAGCTCGATCTGTACAATCGCTATACAATCTTACACCTATGTAGTACATATAGAAGAGGAGGGTGATATTTACTGTACAGTACCTATGCTCAGAATAAAAATATTCCAGCCAAGCTTATTTTATTTTTTACTGGAAATGTATAATGTATACCGTATATGTAATAAAAAAAAACGGTACCTCCTGGATGCTGGACACCAGAATCCCCCACGAGTGCTCCTGACCTGGACCCGGAAGAGGTTTTCAGGGGGGGGGGTCGCTCCTCGCGCTCCTCGCTCCTCGCACTGTCAGATGGGGCTGCGCGGCCGTGCGCGCGCACCTTGGATACTGTGGTGTGCGCGCGCGTGCGGCCTCGGCCTCGCACCTTGGATAGATGGACCCGGAAGAGGTTTTCAGGGGGGGGTCGCTCCTCGCTCCTCGCACCGTCAGATGGGGCTGCGCGGCCTCGGCCTCGCACCCCCGCCTGTGTCTCCCTGCAGCATGAAGATTACTCAGACTGACCCCCGCTGGGGTCGCAGACCGCTGAGTTAGAGGGAACACAGCTTCATCCGCCCCTAAGGTAATCCGGCCCCGCCCTCCTCGCGCTCCTTGCTCCTCGCACCGTCAGATGGGGCTGCGCGGCCATGCGTGAGCACCTTGGATACTGTGGTGTGCGCGCGCGTGCGGCCTCGCACCTTGGATAGATGGAACCGGAAGAGGTTTTCGGGGGGGGGGTCGCTCCTCGCTCCTCGCACCGTCAGATGGGGCTGCGCGGCCATGCGCGCGCACCTTGGATACTGTGGTGTGCGCGCGCGTGCGGCCTCGGCCTTGCACCCCCGTCTGCGTCTCCCTGCAGCATGAAGATTACTCAGACTGACCCCTGCTGGGGTCGCGGACCGCCGAGTTAGAGGGAAAACAGCTCCATCCGCCCCTAAGGTAATCCAGCCCCGCCCCTTTTTCTCCTCCATTTTCCACTGACTCGAGTATAAGCCGAGGCGGCTTTTTTCAGCCCAAAAAGTGGGCTGAAAAACTCGGCTTATACTCGAGTATATACGGTATTACTGAACGCTAAGATGAGCCGACAATGTAGCCGGCCAGTAGGGAAAGCAAACAGGATGCTCAGCTGCATAGCTCGAGGCATCACCAGTAAGAATAGGAAGGATGTGATGCCGATGTTTAGAGCTCCGAGGCCACAGCTGGAATACTGTATATGGTTCTGGAGACTTTACTTAGAAAAATAAATTATTCAAATGGAATGGGTCCAAATGTGAGCTGCAAGATTGGGATTTAACCCTTCAAGTGCCAGCTACGTGAGTCTCACGTAGCAGCCTCTACTCCACTTAAGTGCCAGCTACGTGAGTCTCGCATAGCTGACTTTAAACCCCCACAGTAAAAAAAAAATATAAAAGTAAAAACTCACCTGACCCCTCGTTGGATCGGGCCGGGTCTTCTCTTCACCCGGGGGGCATCCAATCCCCCCCGGGGCTCTTCTGGCTTCAGGAGGGCGCCCGAAATAGCGCCCCCCCCGCTTCGGCCGCTGCCACAAAGAAAAATTACATTTACTCACCGTGTCTCCTCTTCACCGGGGGGGGGGGGGGGGGGCCTCCGATCGCCCCCCGGGCTCTTCCGTGGTGAGGAGAGGGTGAGAAATCCCCCTTCCTTGGTCTGGACTGCTAGCCCCGCCCCCGCCTACATCATCGGTGACCCGAGACCTGTCACTCGGCAGCCGGGACCCGAAGCTCAGTTGCTGTTAGAGATTGGAGGAGGAGGGCTGGTTACCAGCTCTCCTCCACCGATCTCCAGCAGTTGTCATCAGAACGTCGTAGGACATGATCGGGACATCGGAGGTGAGTAGAAAAAAAATAAAATAATAAATGTCATTTTTTTTCCTATGTGTCTGTGTGTGTTTATTTTTACATTTAACCCCTTGTGAACCGGTAAGGGGTCCATGAGACCCCTATACCAGTTCACAAGGCTGGGGGCTGGCAAGTCACCTGCGGCTAGCGGGTGACTTGCCATTAACCCTCGGCACCCCAATTACCTGCCTCCCAAAAAGCCCAGGGGGGGGCAGAATAGCCTGGGCCCACAGAGGGTATGTGGGCTTGTAGGCTGCAGGGTGGGGGGGGGGCCACAAAAGCTGGCCCCTCCACTCTGTTCATACAAGCCTCCATAGCTGGTCCCGGGCTGGTTATGACGGGTAGGGGGGGACCTTACGTCATTTTTGGGGGGGATTTTTAAGGGTTAGGGGAGGGGGGAGCCTATGTCATTTTTTTTTTAAATTAACCCCTTATGTTTATAGTGTGGATAGTAGTTGTATTTTATTTGTAAATGTTATAAAGTGCTCTTTTCAGTTTGGGGGGTCTCCTGGGCAAGAATGGGGGGCTACCGATACATATGCAGTACCGTTGTAATCAGGAGAAATAGGGCTATCCCATGCAATATGGTTTTCATTAATAAAACAAATGTTTTATTTAAAAAAAAAGGAGACAATTGTCTAAAAAATATTATTTTATTTATTTTTTTGTTTTTTTTACGCAAAAAATATTTAAAAAACAGTAGATAAATTACAAACAAGATATTTCATGTTAAAGCCTAAACTCTGCTGCAAAAAATATGTATATAATTTTTCTAGAAATTCCAGCAAAAATCACGGTTAAACATGGCGCAAAATGGGGAAAAATGACCTGTTGACAGAGGGTGACAAAACTTCAAGTAGGCTGGCAATTAAAAGGGTTAATATGCATGTTGGGTATTGTTCTGCTCGGGGGACCTTGCACTTTCAGATTTAGCTTGTTTTTTCTGGTTTGCATATTGATATTTTAGAAAAACATGTTTTTTATAACTTTTTTTAGGGAAACCCTGTGCAACCTAAGAATTCTTCAAGGGATTACTTCCAGAAAGATGAGCCCACTACAACAAGCTCAGTACGCTTAGAATGCTTAACATGTGTACTTTCAGGGAACATATGGTTTATGGGGGATATTCCAAATGTAAAGGGTTGTTTTGGTTGAAAATTGCAAGGTGCGCACTTTGTCAGCAGAGCTGAAAATTTCAAGTAAAATTACCGTTATGCGCATGCTTTACTTTGGGGTGTTTGGCAACTCTTCCCTTGGCACTACCTATGCATGTTGGGTACCATTCTGTTCGGGGGATGTTGCTTTTTCCGATTTTACTTGTTTTTTCTTGTTTGCATATAGTGTTTTTTAGGAAAATGTGGCTTTGATTCTACTTTTTTAATCTTTTTTAGGGAAACTGTGAAAATAATTGATTGAGGGATTACTTTCAGAAAACTGCGCCCATGTAAACAAGCCTGGTACGCCTAGAAAGCTTGAGGTGTATATATAGTTATAGAATATATAGTTTGTGGGAGGTATTTCAAATGTAAAGGTGCGCTTAGCGCGTAGCATAGTTGTGTTCTATCTGAAAATCTCCTAAAGCACTGTTTCAGTTTGTGGGAGTCTTCTGGGCAAGAAAGGGTGTCTACCAATATATAGGTGGTACCACTGTGACCGGGAGAAATTGGGAGAATGGAGAGAGGGGACATGATTGAGACCATTAAATATGTGAAAAGAAAGAATAAGTGGCAGGAGGAAAGTGTTTTGAAGAAGAAACTTAATGATAGAACAAGGAGGCCCAACCTGCAGCTAGTTCAGAAAATATCAGAAGCAGCGTTAGAAAATATTATTTTACTTTTTAGCTTAAAACAGATTATCAGCAGAGGTAGTTAGAAAATCAACAGTCAGTGAAATTAAGTATGCCTGGAATAAGCACAGAACAGTGGCACACTGGGGCCAAAAATCAGCCTGAGATTTCATCAGCCCATGGCTGGCCCAAGACAACCCTGCTGATCCCCACCACACCTTCATAACCACAATGCTGGGACTATAGCATTGGGGGCTGGGGTTCCTTGGCTTGTGGGTACATTGGGGTGGGTACAGGGGGCTGAGAGAGAGACTAAGGGAGTAGGGATTGAATGTAGGCGCTAAAAGCAGCAGCCTAACTAAAGCAGTGTGGCCCATCACAAATTCTCCCAGGTCTCGTTATGTCCAGGGCAGACTAGATAGACCATATGGTCTCCTACTGCCGTCAAACGTATATGTTTCTCCTTTTCTGATACTTATTTTTCCCCTTCAAGCAATACTGCCACAGTATTCTGTTGATATTGTGGTTAAAATATACTATTTATAGCAAGTATGTATATTGTATGAGTGGTGTTTCTTCTCAGATGTTTGCTCTGTGCCCTTAAGTCATACATTTCTTCTCATAAGTACTCTCTATATGCACATGGATATATCCAAAAAACCCCATCTACACAATAAAATATCCTTAGTGAGCTTTTTAAAGGATTTATGATGGGAAAAACATGAAATGGTTATTGTTAGTTTATTCAGGTCCTACCATACCTGTATGGAGGTGCAAGAATCGGGACCTATCAAATATTTTTTCCATCAAGCAATCACTATCAGGATAGACATTTAAATTGAATTTAAATCTGGTTCTCGTTTATAATCCCAGCGCCATAATCTATGCACATGCACGTACATAAAAATACATATTTAACCAGTTTTTCCCAAATGACGAGAAATTCACATCTGCTCAGCTTCTGCACCGTTACAGCCTGCTGTGCACATCAAGACATGTGCGTGAATGCAATTGTTTGATGCTTGAAAACAAAGGTTGATGGGCAATTTGTTATGTAAATTTCAGTAAAAGCAGGCTTCCCATGTTCTATTCACTTAGTCACCTACAGTATCACTGTGTGCAGGGCCGGCGTCAGTACCCGGCAAGCCCGGTCAGCTGCCCAGGGCCCCCACCCCCAGGGGGGCCCATTGACATTTGGCACAAAACCGTAGAAAAAAAAAACCTTTTACTTACCTGTAGCGCCTGGCGAACAGAGTTGAGCCGGTCGATGATGGCGGAGGGGGGCAAGGGATCACAGCCCCTCACCCCCCTCCATCGATTACCCAGCAGCTGTCATTGGATCGCCAGAGGATAGCGGAGGGTCAGAGGTAATGAAAAAAATGTCATTTTTTCTCTGTGTGTGTGTGTCTTTTTTTACAGTTAATCCTTTGTGAACTGGTACGAAATCCATGAGACCCCCTATACCAGTTCACAAGGCTGGGGGCTGGCAAGTCACCTGCAGCTATTAACCCCCGCCCCCCAAAAAACCTGCCTCCCCAAAGCCCGGGGGGGCAGAAGAGCCTGGCCCATTTGGCTTTGCGGGTTTGTAGCCGTCAGCGCGGGGGGCCATCAAGGCTGGCCCCTGCGCCCTGCTCCTACAAGCCCTGCATAGCTGGCCCCGGGCTGGTTATGCTGGGTAGGGGAGACCCCATGTCATATTTTTCTGGATTTTTAAGGGTTTTTAACCCTTGAGACCACTGAGACCATGCCACCCTCTGTCTCAGACATATCAATGTGGATGAGCAAGACGTGTTATACCTACTAAGATACATGTTTAGATAACCTAACTTGGAGTACAACAGATCTTTAATTTCAAGACTTCAAGCTATCTGACAAGACTTTCAAGAGTTTAGCAATACTGTTACGGAACAGGCATAACAACATTGTGCTCAAGAGCTTCTGCTCTTAGGTTTCCTAAAGTACAAAAGCCCAGCACTACAATGGTAGATTCATCATCTTGTATTGTAATCCACATAGATTTCAGTGGATTACAATACAAAATGACTGCTCAACCATTGGAGTGCTGGGCTTTTGTACTTTTGGATTGAGACTGAGGCACCTCCGCTGACTGTTCTACCGTGCAGCCCCCAATGGAAGTGTGCTATGGCAGGCTGTGTGTCTGTTACATGGACTTATTTGGGTTTCCTTGTGCACAATCTTGCTCTGCCCCTAAATCCTAATAGGCCATTGGCACCTACATTGTTCTTCAGTAGTTTGGCTTGCAAATGTAGCGTTGGTGATTTACATATGAAAGTGATTGACCACCCAATCAAAAAACAGGTACTCCCCTTATGTTAACTGCAGCTGATCGGTCCTAGTCCAGCAATCGGCGACTCATGTGTTGCAGCCCACTCGGGTCTGAACGGGCGTTCGGATTGGTGGCATGTCGGGTCCATGACTCACCATCAGTCACAGGAGCGCTGCCACTCCCTCTTCATTGTGCGGAAGCCTGACACACACCCTCCATTGTATGGAGAGGGCATGGCTGCGCCTCCTTTCATCATTACAGGGTTGTGGCAACACCCTACCCGTACACTAAAATGGAGGGGGTGTGTCAGGCTTTAACACACCTTCCATTGTAATAAATGTAGAGGCTGATGTGACTAATGGTGGGTCGCAAGCCCAACACAGAATCACCAGAGATTGGAGTTTGGGTCCAAGGTAGCGGGGGGAGCGATCCAGTGATGGGTTGAGCTGCTGATGGGCAGACTAGGACTGATAAGCGGTGGGGGACAAAAGGTGAGTACCCTTTTGTTTTTTATAGTGTGTTCAATCACTTTAATATATCTACCTTCAAAGAACACTCTAGGGGTGCTAATAATTCATGGGACAGGATGTATCATGTATTTGGTATTCTGTACCAAAGAATCCAGCTGAAGCAATTAACTATAATTCTATCTCCCAGAGCTTTCCCTGGTGGTGGTTCATGATTCATGATATCCACTGCATTCTCAAATTATCACAGTAGCTGTCAGGAGCCAACAGACACATAATAAACCCTGCTTAACCATGCATGAACAACCTATACCTTCTCTTTCAAATCGAACCTCCAGTCCGTTGGTTGGCTGTCGGCATTAATCACCATAGGAAGCACAAAGGTTGCGTAGGATTAGTCACTCAAATCTGTCCTCTAACACTGTTTGGCATGACTACTGAAACCTTTCAGTTGCTTGCAAAAGAGTGAATGCAGTTTTGGTTGTTGCAATCATGGAAATGTGGAAATGTCTGGTCCCCTAGATCAGAGGTTCTCAACAAAGTACCCCCTAGTGACAAGAAGTTCCAAACAAGTACCCCAAAGAGGGTGATTATTCTAAATAGTACCAAATAAATAGGCCATAGTCTTGTAGCTGTCAGGTCCTGTGGGACACCCACCTTCTAGGTAAGGCCACAACCCCCAATCTCCGCTGCTAGCTTCACCTATAGACAAGCCCCCATTTGCCGGGAGGCTTTATACGCCTCATCGGGCACGGTTGCTCCCAGGACTTCGTAGTACAAACGATGTGGACTTACAGGGGGGAAGGAGGATGAAATCGGAACGAGACTGGGCAACGTCGGGAAAGCAGGGGTCATATACGGGTGATCAGTCCAAACTAGCGCAGCACCAAGGATGAGATGGAAGAAGAGTCAAAATTGAGCCAGAGGTCAAGCCGGGAGGTCACGGGTACGAAGTACAAGGTATAAGACGAAATCGTAGTCAGGAACAGGCAATGGTCGGTCCAGGCACCAATCACGGGATGGTCAAATACACAGCAAGATCGATAACAGAAAAGGTTTAGTAGACTCAGACAAAACACACCCAGCAGCATGCTATCACGGGCAAGGAACAAGTGTGAGGGAGAACCCTTTATTTGATGGGGGCTGACATGATTGGTGGGAGAGAGGGACATGATTGGTGCCACTGTGATCTTTGAGCTGATTGCCCAGTTCAAACAATAGGGCATTCCGCCCAGAGATACTTTGGGCTCATTGGCCCTTTAATAACCTAACCTCCGGAGGGCGCGCTGCCTGCAGCGCCGCCAGAGGTCATAAGAAAGCCGCGAGCACGGACAGCAGACCATGAAGACCTATGACGACTGGAGGGGGCGGGCACGCTCGCTCTGACGCTGCTTGACGGGTATGCGGCTGCCGGGCGGGGAGAGAGCCCAACAGCTGCCGAAGCCCGCGCTTCCCGCAGACGCCGAGGGACGGTCGAGAAGGTGAGTTGTCCATGACAGTGGCACTTTTGAAGCAAGTAGGGATTCGGTTTCACTTGTAAAACAATAAACCAGACCAGTTAGACACTCCCTGAAGATTTGTCCCAGAACACTGCCGAGTACCCTCGGGGAGGTTGAGGAACAGTGCTCTAGATAATTCATTTCGAATGCCCTGGGGGTGGGATATAAAATGGCCATATGGTCCTTTTTGACTTCAAGTCCTCTATAGAGGGGCTTCAACAGGGGCTTCAACCATTGGTGCTGTAAGTGAGGGAACATCGTTGAAGGGAAGCAATCTCATACAGGGTTAAAAAATGAAGACTTGGTTCAAGCTTGTTAGCTACAGCAGGAAATCCAATCTGACAGTTTAAGGTTAGACATCTAGAGCAAAAGTGTTTTGTAAGATTAATAGGCTGAAAGAAGAGATGGAAGGTATTGATACCAAGGTGAAGCAACAAGATGGCACGTGTCAGAGCCGGGTGACAGGATAAGAAGGTAGAAAGACCGATCGTCTGAATTTAGTCTTAAAAAATGCACAATACATCTTGCTTGGCTTTGTATTAAAGCCATCACTGCCAAATATGATTAAATTAAAATGCTGAATGCAATTTTAACAAAGACATGGATGAAAGACCATTTGCTGAAACAGCTGCTGTGAATTCAAATAGAATATTTGCTAGTAAGTTGGAGAGAGAGAAATAAGTGTTACTTAGGTTATAAAAGAACGGATGCAGGAACAGATGAACACAACAAGATTTTAAAACAAATTAAAAGGGTTAGAGAGATTTAGGGTTTTGTACCGAAAATAGATCTGTTGCAATTCAGGTTCAGAGCCACATTATCTGGCGTTGTCTATCTTAAATGGCTGGAGGGTCTACATTAGAGGTTTTTAAAGTAGACAAAAAATCAAGGATTTTGACTATCCTAGGTTTTGGAAACCCCCCAGGTCACCCGAACTAAATCAGCTGTCTCTGGTCCTATGGCTCATGCACTGCCTCCCAACCAATCAGCGTGATCGATTGCCCTGACATGAGCTTGTCTAGGGAGCCAAGTCCAGCCGAGCTCCGCTGGTGGGAGAACGTCCACCTGCTTTGTGCCTGCTCGCCCTGCCTCTGCCATAATAATTTTTCAGAGATGACTGGGTCTATTGGAGGGGCATCTTTGTCTCAGGGAGCGCCATCCAGCAGTCTTGCACAGGGTGCCTTTCAATCTAAGGAGGTAAATTTGGGAGACACCCCCTGGAAATTTCTTCCTATCTTTATTTTTGGGACCAGCCCAGTTATTTACCACAAGGTACCCTATGGAACATTCTTTGGAAAGTAAGTAGCAGCAACAACACATTCCCTCCTTACAGGCTGTAAGAAGAAGACGGTACCTCTGGTATCAATCTACCCTGGATCTGATTTTCTATTCAAAAAATGGAAGGTGCCCTGAGCAATATTGCAGGATGTTCCCACAGGACAAAACAAACTGTGTGTCCTCCCACAAACACCAGGCCAAAACATGTGCTCCAATGAATCCTACTTCTCCCCAAAAAGCGACAGATCCTAAGCCTAGCAAGCAGTGACTCCTTTCCCACATGTCCTCAACCAGATCAAAAAGTGATGGTTCATTATTGGGCAAGAGTCACCATTCCATGGAAGCCATTGTTTGTGAGCGCATAGGTAAGTTGCTCATGTTCTACTGTGTGATTTATTCATCAGCCACTGTTATCATCCTCATTAGATTATAGCTGCTCCATACGAACCCCCCAACAGCTATTAATTCATTACCAAAATATCACAACTAAGACTTTGCCCCTACCAATCATTTCTTTATCGGGGAGCATGCAGAGATCAATAAAGCTTTACAGACATTTATCAAACTCACATGGTCCTTTTCTGGAATACATTGGCCTCCATACATTAAATTAAGCCATACTTCTAGCAATTACTTTTTCAGATGATAATTTCTGCTTGTGGACTGGTGGGTGAATTAGACCCAGTTAGCCTATGCCACCCGTAAGTGCTTCACTGATCCAGTAGATGTTTGCAATTATTCTGTACTCTCAGTTGGCTCTAGCCTGTTACCCCACAAGATGTCTTCAATAACCATGTTCCCTGAGTAGATGTCCTCAAACAGCCTGTGTTACTAAACAGTCTTTTCCCCCCAACAGCTGCTTCCAATTAGCTTGTGTCTAAAATGATCCTGTACCCTGTATCCCCATACAGCAGCAATGTATATTGCTTGCCCCCTAGTTTAAACTGAGCCTCTAGCTCCAAGGCAACCAAGCTCACCTCTTCTGGGTCCTCTACTGTGGTGCTTGTGTGGGGTGTGGTGCGTTCCCGATGAACCCTCATGCAGGTGTAAAAATCCTAAGTCCAAACATGTTTCTGAAGAAGTTTTAGGTATTATCTTAAAAGTTTTGCCAGGGATACAAAACAATATTCTAGCAGTATCTCTGAGCATCTTAGCAGTTGTTTTAACAACACAGTTACACATGGCACATTTTTCCCCCTTGATTCATTCCATCCACATTACATAATACAGTCCCAGGCACTCCAGCAGGTACCTGGGCCTTTATGCTCCCTCCACAGGTCATAGAGATGGCTGTCTGACTTGGTCTTGCTTTAAGGGCTTTTCCTTTTAGACTTGGTTCCTCTTGAAGAGGGTTGTTCTTTTTTATTGTTAAAGCTGGCCTCTAGTTTTACATTCAGATGCTTTAAAGAAGTTAAAGGGTGATTTTTCTACCATACTAAAATTACACTATTTTGGTAAAAGAAACCTCTAGTTAGAATTAATTTTTTTGGGGACTGAGAAAACACCAGAGGAGAGCAAGTTTTATAGGGTTTATCAGGGAATGCAAGTGCTGGTGAATAAAAGCATGGGGCAAGCAGAAAGCAGGGGTCTGGAATGTCCATTCAAACAAACTTTTTTTCTGTTAAAGGAAAACATTTGCATTACATATAGATATTTTAAACATAAATAAAAGTGAATTCCTGTATTCCAAAAATACATTATTTGGCTTGGAGGATCTTTGATGAGTTTGTTTGTAGAACATTGTACGCCAGATTTGGTGGTCTTCCCATCATGCAGTCTGGAGACATTTGGCTGCTTTCCAGGACCCTGAAAACACATTCTGAATATTCTATTGAGCAATGTAGAACCAGTATATTGCAAACTATTCAGTAGAACTGCACCAGATCAGACTAGAGGCAAATTCTTCTCATTACAATTTCTAAGCAACCATAAAAAGACTTTCACCTCAACCTGATGACGCAGAATTGTGAATAACATTCTTGGTACATATTTGTTGCATGTCTATAAAACAGTAATTGCATCCATTTGTTTGTCCATGCTTTTATAAGTGCAATTTGTTAGGAAGAGTTTGTGTCCATCACTTGTAAATTGAAAGCGTGATCAATATCGTCAGACATGTTTACTTCCCAATGATCTTTTCCTGTTTGTTGGTGAGCTACAAATATTAGTTTGCTCTTTCATTTTCTTTGAAATAATATTGATTTCCTTTTGCATCCTCTGTTCCTTCAATATGAATGCATTCAGTGATTCTATCTTGTTAGAAAAAAAAAAAACAGAACCTGTTTTCCAGTGTTGTTGGAGATGATTGTTGCGATAATGGAGTATGAAGTTTATAGACAGAAGCAGCGTGACTACAAATGAGACTTTGTGTCTTGTATAACATAGTAAAGAAGTTCAACCAAGTCAAACAAGAACAGATTATGAGCTAATAAATCCACCTTGAGCAACCAAAGTTTGGACTTAGATGTCTTAGTAAAGAGGCATTGACCAACCAAAACAGACCAAGTTAGGTAGATGGTAGTCCACAACTCCACACCTCCATCGCTGTTATGCACACATTTGGGTGTGCAAGTTATATTGGAGGACCTAAGAGGAAGTGCCAAATGAAGTAAAGAAATAACAACTAATCCAAAGCCTAAGCAACTACCAAACCACCTCTACAACAACTATGCTTGAAGGAACAATACGTAACATGAAAAGAGCTCCCAGCCATAAGCAACACATGCTTGGTTGTTTTTCGAAATGAAAAGTGACACAGAAAAGCAAGTTCTACATGTGTAAAACAATTAGATCTATGGCCACATACCTAGCATCTATAATTTAGTTATGTGTGGTAGCAGATAATCATTATTGGAAGTGTGAAAGGACCCTACCAGACAAAGCTGATCTAAATGAAGTGACATAAAACAGTAATTTCAGACAGTTCTTGTACTTTAGAGTCAGGATTTGGGAAGAACTAGTTGTGCATCTCTGATAGTCCAGCTTTCGGATGAGGCACAGACCCCTAGTGGAAATGGTGCTCATGAAGACCAGGAAAAGCTTTGGTGATGGGGTTACAGGAACTATGCCAAAATCGGTAACCTTAGGGCTGACTCACAGTTATGAGCCAAGTCTTAGAGAAATCTCAAAGATATTTGCAATGTTGCCCATGAGGGATCTGTAATCAGCATAATGGGTCAGGGTCTGTAATATTCCCAGAACTTGCATAAGACACTCTGGCTGGGATTCTCCCCTCCCCCCTGTTGCTAGGTGACAAGCCTAGAGCAGCACTCCCAGACACACTCCCAAAGTACATGCACATACTCCCAAAAGCCTATGCATGCACTCCCAAAGTGTATGTGTATGTGCGCAACGAGCAACTGGGTAGGCAGGCAACTAGGTGGGTAGGTAGTTAGGGAGACTGTACAGCTGTCAAGACCCCCCCAACCCAGGCAGGAGCAGCTTCAGCAGTGGGCAGTGAAGGTTGTGCAGCCTCCCCTCCGCCCACTGACAGGGCTCAGGTCTCTGGCGGGGGAGGCCAGCTGCCGCTGCTCTAGCTTGTGGCTGGGGGGGGGGAGAGAGAATGAAGGGTGGGTGGCGACGCTGATCTCACCTCTGGCTGGGGAAAGAACGAGAATAGAGGGGGCTGGGGCACCCAGCCAGGAGGCAGAAGCAGGGGTTGGAAAGAACGCTCTCTCCCGCAGTGCTCTCACCCAGCACTGGCTCGGGGGAGAGTGGAGAAAGGGCAGTGAGCAGACAGGCACTGCTCTGAAGAAAGTGGAGGAGCTTAGCCAAGCTGATCAGGGTATCTCTGCTATTTCAGCTTCAAATTTAAAATGGAAGTTTAGGGCAGTTCCTAATGTAGCCCAACACAATGGTGTAACAATTACCCTTGCCTGCAATATCACTTTAATTTGTGATGAGCTGAATACATAGTCTATGCACATTACTAATACTACTAGCCCTGCTGGCACAGATGCAACACTAAAAAATCTCAAGAAGCCACATGGAGGTATAAAAGCCTTTCTCAAGGTGGCAGCATCACTCCTCTTGTGAGAAGAGGGAAAGGGGTCCTGTGTCCTCCTGAATAGGAATCGGGATGATGCCACAGACACCACCTGGAGGTGTCTCATCCAGTGCTCAGAAAACACTTTTCCTGGTCCACAAGTTGCTGAGAAAATATGTTAAATAAGCCAACAGACAGGGAAAGGGATGCTGGAGTTACACTGAAGTTAAGTGAGTTAAACAAGGGGTATTGTGTTATTATATTCACACTACATGTGGACCCCTTTACCAGTTCAAAGAATATAAATTTGGACAGGCCACCTGTTTGGGATGTGGCGAGTAGCTTGCCTATACCCGTGCCTATTTACCTCTCCTGAGATCTGTGGGTGCGGAAGAGCCACCAGATGGGGAGAAGGATGCTGGAGAAGGTGAGTGGAGATTAGTTTTACTCAAACAGAGGAGAGGTTAGGTTTGTTTTATTACTACACTAGTTGTGTAACAGGGTCATAGAGTAGCCATCACTCTGTTAAAAAAAGTTAATTTAAGTTTAGGCCATTTTTACAAACACAGAGCAGGAGTAGTGAAATGGCAGCAAGGGCTCCACTGATATACCTTGGAGGGAAAATCCAGTTAGAACTGGCTGATTGTTTTTGGGGGCCTATAAATAGATTGGGACTGGAAATGTGGGGTGTCATCAGGGTATGCTGAGGGAGGCATACAAGCCAGATTACCTGAAAAGCCTGGGATGTCTGCCTCTCTGGAAGGCAGACAAAGGAAGAAACCGCTTTCTTACAGCCGGAAAGGAATTCGGACTGCACCTGCTCCTTGTCTGCTTCTTGTGAGTTTCCAGTGGAGGGGGGTTGGACTGGACAGAGGGACACTGTGATAGCCAGCATGGGGTAGGTAGAGGCTGACACACTATGTGAGGGGTAGCTAGACAGTAATGGGGTATTGGAGGACATATGGATAATCAATGTCCTCCCTAGGGCATAAGAGAGTGAATTTCATAAAGTAACATTGCCAATTTCCTATCTCTGGAACACCCTGATTTGGGACGCGCCCTGTGTGAAACCAACACAATTGCCCAGTATACTCACCGCGATCCCAGGGCACATGCGCAGGGATTAAAGTGAAAAGCTGAAAGGGATCAAAAGCCACTTACTGGCTAGCGTATGTGTTGTATCCCACAGCACATGCACAGCACACATCTGCATCCTCAGCTATGCCTCCGTCCAAAGGCAGATATCTGCACCATGCAAATCTAAATAGCTGCTGTGCAGGTATATATCACGGCTTGTGCTCTATTCATGCGTCCTAGCTGATTTGCTGTCAGTTTGGCTGATTAAGGTATGAATGGAACATGAGCAATGATTTCCATGCTTTGTGGGCTCACTGGAAGGTACATTTTGTACTGCTGATTGCAAAGTTTCCCACAGTGGGGCAAATCGGGATGTCCTGCTGGTGTGGAACACCCAAAGAGTGAGAATCCTGGGTTCTTCCTCTTTAAAGTGGACCAACACCCAGGATTTTGACTATCCTGGGTTTTGGTCCACTTCGGCGGGGCACCCCGATCGGGGGTGCCCCGCTGTGTGAAACCCCCCAGAAACCCCAAAAAACTCACCTCTCAACGCTCCCACGTGAACGCCGCAGCCAATCCCCGCCAACGTCCAGGCGGGGATCAGGAACGTCCAAGCCGCTTCCGCCGCCGCCGCCTCACGTGGAAGCGGATCAGGTAAGAGGTTTTTGGGGTTTCTGGGGGGTTTCACCCCGCGGGACATCCCGATCTCGGATGTCCCGCGGGGTGGGAGGTGATCGGCCCGGGAATCTTATAGATTTCCGGGCCAATCACCCCTGGGTGTTGGTCCTCTTTAAAGAGGTCCCCCCAGACTCACAGCACAGGGGTATCCCAATGTGGATTGGGATGTGGATGCCACAACCCCCCCCCCCCCACCACCACCACCAGCTCTACCCAGCCGTTCTGAGAAGATCCAGATTTAAGAAACATAGTTCTGAAAGACTATGGTTTATTTTCTGTATGTTAGAGTAACGCTTTAACACTGGACTTTTCTGTAATTGCTTTTGCAAGGCTTCTTCTTATCCCTTATTCCTTATCTAAGGAATGTGCTGCTTCGCATGGGGGCCTCTGGGAACTGAGAAAACTATAAAATACTCCCTGAATTCAACCTTGTACATAGTCATAAATTTTCTGTTCTCATTATTTTTAACTTAGGTAATTGTCTGTTCTGCGCATGCTCTAACTATGAAAGTTTTCAATAAAATCAGGGGTCAGAAGCTCCCCCTGCTCAGTGTGTTTCTCTGAGGTTTTGCTACACACCTCGTCGCGTGTATTGATTTCTCTTAGAATATAGCAATTGGGAATCGGACAACAGAAGCCAGACCAAGTCCGCTTAGTGACTTGAACGTAACATTACGTGGCGCTCCGAACAGAGACTCTCTATTTTGTCGCAAGAGGTATCGCACCCGCCGAACGGAACATCAACTGATGCCACCTCGGAACAGCAGACTTCAAAACCTGGCCAGGTAAGAGACAGCTTTTATGTACTCTTATACTCTGCTCTTCCCTGTGAGGCATCAGCGGGTCCGTTCTAAGGTAAGATAGGCATAGCCAGCCTCTGCGAAAGAGGGTCATTTTAAGAATCCTAAGGCGCTTCTGTTGTCTGCATTTGTTTTGTCTGTCTGTATTTGTTTGTACTGTCTGTTCCTCTTTTAGATAGTTAAATATACTGAGATAGGTATAATTGTGATATCATGAGCCTGGCATTTAGTTAAAAACTTTGGAAGGTCATTAGACGCCCCATCCCACTGGCGAGGGAAAACCCGCTATAACCCAGTGACGGTGAACGCAAGTGGTGACCAGAAGAAGTTTTAGATAAAAATTTTACCCTGTATGGTTCCATAGCTCATTTAGGCGTGAGCTAGTTTGTCAAGTTGACCGGATTTGACGGCGCCTTCACGGTGCATGCCAGCCGATCTTGACTTTGTTAAGTTATAAGAACCACAGTTCCCAGGCTTAGTTAGAAGACCAGGACTAGTCGATAGGTGATTTCAGAAAATTAAAGCCAATATTACTGGGATGGGAATAAGATACAATTAGTGTATCTAGGACTGTCACTTACCCATATGATAGGTGATGTGTTGTTTGTGGTGATTTCAGAAAATTAAAGCCAATATTACTGGGATGGGAATAAGATACAATTAGTGTATCTAGGACTGTCACTTACCCATATGATAGGTGATGTGTTGTTTGTGATCCTAATTGTTTGTCTTGGATTATGTGTTGCTATTTGGTTAGCGTGTAGGATCACTAGACATTACCAGGAGAGACCCACAGAGAGGTACTCCAGTTCCTAGTTCCTCAGGAGGAAGCCAAAGAAGGCTAGCCCACAGAGAGGTTAGACCCCAATAAGGTACCTGAGGCAGGTTGCTAGGAAGGTGGGAAAAGAACAGTCCAAAGAGATACCCCAGGAAGAGAAGTGGCAGACATTAGAAGAAATCACCAGGGAAAGGTGTGGCTTAGATGCCGCTAGGAATTTGAAAAAGATCTGGAAGGAATTTAAGCTAGTTCATAAATGACAATTAGATTTAGGGAAATGGGAACAGATAGCTAAAGGGAAACATGGAATTATTTTTGACAAAGGATGGGATCATCAAGTGGAATGTGCTCTGAAACGTTCAAGTTTAGCAGAAAAGGAAGGCTGGACGTACAGTCCACATAGAAACCAATGGAATACTACACCATTGCTTCATCCCCAAGTAGACCCCATACCTGATGCTCCAACAAACCCAGTACCGCCACCCCCATATGAAAAGACAGTAAAGAAAGAAACTAGTAAGTTGTATCCTAGACTCCCCATTGGCCAGTAACAGTACGTATGGTCCAGATCCAGGACCAGATGATGGCGATAGCGGCTTATGGCAATGCTATTGTGGAATGATAAATAAGGGTTGGGACAGAATGTGTACTCAGTGTAAAGTAAGGGAGCAGGATAAAGTAGTAAATGAAGAAGGAACATGGAAATGTAAAGTTTGTGGTTGTAGGGGGATGGGTTTAGAACAAGAAGAATGTAATGTTTGTGGAGCAGATCAGCAAGGAGGGGATCCAGATGAGAGAATAAATGGTGTTAGCACAAGAAAGAAAAAAGTAAATTTAGTTACTGAAAAATCATGGACTTGCCATCACTGTATGACTTATGGTTTACCAGAAAATGTCACACATTGTCCAAGATGCAAAACTTATATGCTTGCAGGACCCCCTCCTAGAAGCAACACTTATAAATTAGTTGCGCCTGTGTTTACCCATACCAGGCAGATTCCAGATGCCCAAAATGCAGGTCAATTTATTAACCAAGAAACCCCTTATTATAAGCCATGGACTTCAGCTGAATGTATGGCTTTGTTGCAGAATGCACCTGATCCCCGTACTAGCCCTTCTAGGTTTGGCAGGTATGTAGTACAAATGATGGAGTCACATAATGCCACCTGGTTGGATGGAGAAGATCTTTGTAGGATGAAAATGTCCCCTACTATGTTTCATCAATTTACTGATTATATGAGAGCACATGTACCACAGAATGTTAGACTTGGGGACAGTAGAACTGATTTTTTATTTTGAACAAACATATATTGATGAAGGCTTAGATGTTGGAAATCTTGGAGTTCAAAGGTTGTTTGTTAAAGCCTATATTGATAGTTTAAAACCAACCATTAAGGAAAAGTTAAAGGCTTCTACCCCAGATTGGAGAACTAACCATACTATGGCACAATTGTTAGCTAAAGCACAGGGTATTGAAATGGATATGCATGACAAGCCCAAGGTGCGTATGGTTGCCCAGGTTAACACTGATGTGAGACCTAAATCTCAAGGTAATTTTCAGAGTAAAATTTTAAAATGTTACTACTGTGACAAACCTGGTCACATTAAGAGGAATTGTAGAAAGTTTGCTGCCGATCAAGGAACAGCCCCCAATAAGTCAGAATCTAAAAGTAAAGAACAAGACTGACTATCGGCAGTAACATTCACAGTACCAGCCAAAACACCCATAATACCGATTGAAATTGATGGCAAAACAGTTGAATTTTTGATTGCTATAGGAGCGACTAAATCTGTCATTAGTAATAAAGTTTTAAGTAAGAAACAGTAGTCAGAAGCCCAAACTATAGCTTCAGGTTTTGATGGACTTCCCAGAGTCATGCCCATTTCTAAGCCACTAGAGGGCAGGCTTGGTCCACACATGTTTATCTCTAAATTTTTAGTTTGTGAGTCAGCTCCTTACAACTTATTGGGTGTGGATAATTTAACAAAGTTACAAGCAAAAATTGATTTTCAAGAAGATGGTCAAGTTGTTCTAACTTTGCCTGACCATCCTGATGATTTAGAATATTGTATGCAAATACAAGCTCTTGAAGATTTTGAACTCACTAATGTACTTACAGAGAATGATCAAGATTTACTAAGAACGGTACCTGACCATTTATGGTCTAAGTCAGGGTCTGATATAGGACTTCTCCCTGTTTCACCAGTAGAGGTCCATATCAAACCAGGATCTACCCTACCACAGCTTAAGCAGTACCCTTTGAGTGCTGCACAAGAACAAGCTATAGGAGAACAAATTGACGAGCTTTTGGCCAAGGGTGCTTTGATTCAGATGCAATCAGGGGCTAATACTCCTTTGTATCCAGTCAGGAAAAAGGTTTTGGAACCAGGACAGCCTGTGAAATACAGGATGGTACAAGATCTTAGAGCCATTAATAACATTTTGGCTCCAATGACACCAGTGGTTCCAAACCCTCAAACATTGCTTTCTCAAATACCGAGTACAAGCATATATTTTTTCTTGCGTGGATCTAACGGGAGCTTTCTTTTCGGTTCCTTTAGCACCTGAATGTTACCACCTCTTCGCTTTTCAGTCTTGGCAGGATGGAAACCATCAACAGCTTGTGTACTTCTACAATAGGTAGACGTTTTGCTTCTTTGCTGCCCAGACAAAATCACATGTGAGGAGGGTACTTTGTCTCTTCTTACATTTTTGGCTGAGAATGGCTGCAAGGCTAGCAAAGAAAAGCTACAATTCTGCCAAACACAAGTTACCTTTCTAGGTCACTGCATTTCACAAGGCACTAGACACCTTACTAAAGACAGAGTGGAAATAGTCAAGAACATGTCACCTCCTAAGACACATAAACAGTTAGGAGCGTTTCTAGGACTCATCTCTTACTGTAGACAGTGGATTATGCATGCCAGTTCACTTATGCAACCACTGTATGATTGTGTCAAAGTCACACTTTTTTTTTTGCCTAACACCAGAAGCAAGAGATGCTTTTGACCAACTTAAACTTGTAGTCACACAAGCACCAGCTTTAGGTCTTCCTGATTATTCTAAGCCATTTACACTCATGGCTACTGAAATACAAGGACACGCTACAGGAGTTTTAAGGCAGGCACATGGCACAAAACAAAGACCTATTGCTTATTATTCGTGTAGCAGTAGTTTCTCTATTGGTAGACAAAGCTTCTGAAATTGTACTTGATAATGAATTAGCTGTGTCTACCAATCACGACATTCACGGAATATTATCACAGGTAAATCCCAAACACCTGTCAATGGTTAGACAGCTTAGGCTGCAGTGTACCCTTTTACTACCTTTTACTACCCCCAACAATTAAGTTTCAAAGATGTACTTCTCTGAATCTGGCGACTTTGTTACCAGTTTCTTCAGATTCTGAAGGGGGGAGTAATAGTGAAGATTTTGAGAATTTTTTAGAATTTGAATATACTGAAGACACACATGACTGCATTGAACTTATGAAGCAAGAAACAATGGGTTTACCACATGTGCATGATACACCTTTAGAAAACCCAGAATTTGAATTTTTTGTAGATGGCAGCAGATATGCTGATGAAAAAGGACAGTTTCATACAGGTTATGCAATAGTAACTGAACATGAAGTTGTAGAAGCTGAACCATTACCACCTCATATGTCTGCTCAGGAAGCAGAACTTACAGCCCTCTCTAGGGCATTAATGCTGCTAAAAGACACTACAGGGCACGATCTGGACAGACTCCGCCTATTCTTGGGGTATTGCCCACGATTATGCCCACCTGTGGAAAGCAAGGGGCTTCTTAACAGCTGCAGGAACCCCCATTAGACATGCTGATTTAGTTAAAGAAATTCTGACCAACCTGAACAATGTCAAAAAGGTAGCTATAGTAAGAGTAGCAGCCCACACAAAACAAATAACCAAAGAGGCTAAAGGTAATGAAAAAGCTGACTTAGCAGCTAAACAAGCAGCTTTGAAGAAGATAGAGAGTGTAAGTGTAAATCTTGCCCAAGAACCGGTGGTAAGTATGGAACTAATGAAAAATCTTCAGGACAAAGTGATGCCTGAGGAAAAGGAAAAATGGCTCAGAGCAGGAGCCCAGCAAATTGATGGATTATGGGTCAAAGGAAGCCGATTGTGCTTGCCTAGCTTCCTATACCCAGAACAGGCACAGGTATCACACCTGCCTACACATCAGAGTGCAAACTCTATGGTAAGGAGTACCAATCAGACTTGGTATGCTCCAGGCTTTAGTAGCATGGCACGACAATACTGTGCAGCATGCTCTGTTTGACGGAGAACCCAGGACAGGTTGTTAAGACACCGGTAAGACATCAACCTAGGTCTCTCTATCCATTTCAAAGGCTTCAAATTGATTACATCCAACTCCCTAAGAGTGGACCCTTTGAGTATGTACTTGTGTGTATTGACTTGTTTTCGGGATGGCCAGAAGCTTACCCAGTAAAATCAGCAACAGCTAAGACCACGGCAAAGAAACTAATTACAGAATTAATACCACGTTTTGGTCTCTTCGAGACCCTAGAGAGTCAGACCGTGGCTCGCACTTTACAGGTGAAATAATGCAAAATGTAATGCAAATGTTAGGTGTCCAGCAGTCCTTCCATACACCCTATCACCCACAGAGTTCTGGGAGTGTGGAGAGACTGAATGGCACCATTAAACTGAAGTTACAGAAAACTATGAAGGAATTAGGTAAACCATGGATAGATTGTTTACCAATTGTGTTATTTTCAATAAGATGCCCCCCTACAAAGAAAACAGGGTTGTCACCTTATGAAATTTTGTTTGGAATTGCTCCCAGAACTGGGTTGTACTTTCCACAACATCTTGCCCTAAAATGTGATGAATTGACTGATTATGTGATACAGTTGCAGAAACATCTCACTAAACTGCACAAAAGTGTTTTTGATTCTCTTCCAGACCCTGACCAGATAACAGGAACTCATAATCTCCAACCAGGAGACTTTGTCTATGTAAAGAAACATTCTAGAAAATCTTTGGAATCAAGGTTTGAAGGACCCTTTCAAGTTCTTTTGACAACGCCTACTTCAGTGAAACTTGAAGGAAAATCCACTTGGATACACGCAAGTCATTGTAAAAAGGTTACAGGTCCAGAGGTAAAATGAAATATTTCCTCTTAACAATGATAATGGCTTTCTGCCTCAATATTTCATCCCCTGCACCTATAAGAAATAGAAGGGAGATAGGCACTCATCATCAAAAGTTACTTTTGCTAAAGTATAAATACTCTTTTGCTAGACAAACTGGTTTTGACAAATGTTGCATATGTAGTAAGTTACATCCTTCGTCTTCCCGGGTACCCCTCGTAGCCATCCCTATTCAATTACAGTATGAGAGAGTCAATAGTTCTGCTAATGAGATAAATTACCATTTAACGGGAAGAGCATATAGACCAGATTGGTGCTTCTTATTAGGAAATAAAAACCACACCCATATAGGAGCATCTACTTGTAAAGAGAGTTTGTTAAATAACTTTGTGAAATGACAGAGGATTACGAGTGCTGTACTTGGATACATAATACCTCATTAGAGATACCTGATTATTATGAAGTAATAAAAGGTCATAGAGAAGAAGTTCAAAGAGTTTAAGGAGAGAGAGAGTTTAAAGAGTAAAATCAGGACATTTGCAAAAGACTGGTCTCCTTTTGGAGATTGGGGAAACTGGAGTGGTCCACTACAATGGATCAAGAATATCTTGATTAATATTTTGGCATTGTGCCTTCTGGGCATAATGATTTATGTTCTAGTAAAACTAGCTCTTTGCCTTGTAGCCAGGATCAAGACACCTAAAGTAACACATAAACGTATCTTATTGCAGATAATGCGCTTTCTAAATGAGTAACTATGTTTCTTTCCTTTACAATTGACATATCATCTGTCAAAATTCGAGACTCTTCTTTGGAAGGATGCTGTTCAAGTACTTGGGGGATGGAACCAGTTGGAGAAGACCTGTGTTCCCCTAGGCAACTCGCCGGCCTGGGATAGTACCTGAGTGACTGAACTGGCTATAAACCTTCCGAAGTGGACACAGTCAAAGGAAAGACAGATGGAGATGTCAAAGGGGGGAAATGAGAAGATCCAGATTTAAGAAACATAGTTCTGAAAGACTATGGTTTATTTTCTGTATGTTAGAGTAACGCTTTAACACTGGACTTTTCTGTAATTGCTTTTGCAAGGCTTCTTCTTATCCCTTATTCCTTATCTAAGGAATGTGCTGCTTCGCATGGGGGCCTCTGGGAACTGAGAAAACTATAAAATACTCCCTGAATTCAACCTTGTACATAGTCATAAATTTTCTGTTCTCATTATTTTTAACTTAGGTAATTGTCTGTTCTGCGCATGCTCTAACTATGAAAGTTTTCAATAAAATCAGGGGTCAGAAGCTCCCCCTGCTCAGTGTGTTTCTCTGAGGTTTTGCTACACACCTCGTCGCGTGTATTGATTTCTCTTAGAATATAGCAATTGGGAATCGGACAACAGAAGCCAGACCAAGTCCGCTTAGTGACTTGAACGTAACAGTTCCTGTCCTTTTCATTTTGCCCATCCATCCCTCTTCCTCCCAGCTATCTCTCCATCCATCCCTGCCTTCCCTGTTTTGTCCATCCCTCTTCCTCTGCCCATTCATGTGGGGCCGAACTAAAAAAACAGGAGGGCAAGCAGCCCTACTTAGTTTTGGGCATGGAATTTATAGACCCCTGACCTGCAACTCTCCACCGCAAAGGGGCCCACTGACGCCATGCGGCCTGAGGGCCCACATAAACCTGGAGCCGGCCCTGGGTAAGGTGGGGGGGGGGGGACAAGCCATCTACACGCATTAGTCCAACTACTGGATTCACCCCGCTGTTGAGCACTGAGGATACAGAAGGTGTTCATGGACCTGCCTGTAAGACCAGCATCTGTTCCAGAGGGTGAACTGGGCAAACAGCAGCTGGCAAAGGGGGACCTTAGGGTTGATTCAGAGCCAAGTGAGAATTCTCACTCATTTTTTAGGAGAGAAAACTATCATTCCCTTTCATTGTCTACCTTGGGGCTAATTCAACAACCAGATGTAAATTTTCACCTGGCTCTGAATCATCCCAAAGGTACACAATGAAAGTGAATGGCAGTTTACTCTCCTAAAAAAAAGGAGTGAGAATTCTCATATGGCTCTGAATCGACCCTAACATTAAGAAATGTTGAAAAATTAAAAAAATGGGCGAATAGTTTGACCCGATTATTGCCCCATTTCCTCAGACTTAGCTGAACTGAATAGGCAATATTCAGATCCAATGTAACAATGGCCGAAGCTGACGCTCATCACTATTCATCATTATTCACTGTGGGGGTAACTTGTAAATTATGCCCTTGGAACGAGTCTCCTCTCAAGGAAAGGATGATATATTCTATACTCTGATATAATTCTTTCTTAGGGCTATAAATCATTCTCAGCGTTCCATTTTTTTTTCCGTTCAGCCCAACCATCCGGTTTCTGTGTCAGATTCCCCCTGGGAGGAGCAAGCAATCCTTTTCTTTTTTGTTTTTTATTTCTTTTCCTGCTGTCAAGAACTCGAAGACATTCACATACAATCCTGCCCCACAGGTAAGGGCAGAAATAATTACAGAACAGCCGGCCATGCTGGAAGAATACATGGCAAAGTTGATAAGATGGGGTGTATTGTAATAACCTGCCAAGTTAAAGCCGAACATAACCTGGGTTTGTTTACTTTCCTGGATTTGTTCTGCTTCCCTGGAGCATCCTGAATGTGTGAACACCCCCAAATCATTCAATCTGCTTACTTCTGCCCTGGTCCAACGGCACATGCGCGGCTCCCGTCCAAGAGCCTCTTGCTGTGAGATGTAATCGGCAAGTGGCTCTGATTGAGATGAATGGGAAGCGAGCACTTCCGCATCCCTCACATTCCCACAGGGCCGGATTAAGTGTGGTGGGGCCCCTGGGCACAAAATCTGGTGGAGGCCCCAGATACATGATTTTTTCCTTTATAATAATAGTCCAGCCAAGTAACTGATTGGTGGTTGTCTGACACCCGCCTACTTACTGGAACGTCAGATCCCCTGTGCGGGTGCGTGCTGCTTGGGAACCCCTGCTTTGCCATTCTGGGCGGGGGGTAGTGTAGTCAGATCGGCACGCACCCATCACTGTAGTGTTGCTGATGGCGGCTTTGCTGCTCTAGACTCTCCTTTCTGCCCTGTGGTGGCTTTGGCTGCAGGTTTGCAAAAAAACAAAAAAAAGCTTGCCCAGGCGTGCCCCCCTCTGCAGCCGATTTGTTGCTGGTCCCACGGCCTGTCAGACCAAATAATTAAAAGGCTTTTGGACCAGACCATAACCCAAAGGTTGGTAGAGGCCCCCTTTGCAGGGCCATTGGTGGAGGCCCTGGGGCGTGCGCCCCTCTCGCCCCCCTCATAATCTGACGCTGCATGCCCGGCACCCCTACTCCCCATTGTCAACAATCAGAGCCGTTTCTCAAATCATGTGCCGTTGGAATGCATACAGGTGAGTATTTATCAGCGCCCTGGAGGGTTTCACACAGTGGGGCATCCCGATTTGTGATACCCCAGGAAAAACCCAGCGACCAGCCCTGGAGTCTGTTAGAGTCCAGGCCAGCTGCTGCTGGGTTTGGTCCCGCTTTAAAGGAATGAGGGGAATTTATTGATGTAGAACTGCATGTTAAATTTCAGGGACAGGGGAGATCAATGAGGGACAGTGGGACATCCAGTCCCTCCAAATCAGATACACTTGGGAGGTATGCCATGTACCACATTATACCCTAGGACTAGGTCCTATCTATAATATTCATATAGGGCTGCGTTAAACAGCACTGTGGCTCACCCACACAACCCTAATTCTCATGTATACAACTCTGTATACCACATACATGGTAAGACCAATCCATAATATCTATGTGCCCCTTTGAACAAAATAATGGCTCACCCAGACAACCCAAAGCTCATACATTACCCCCTTTACCACACTGTTTCCCACCCATGCTATCTGCTAACCCAAATGTACTCTTCTGTAACCCACCCATTCCCCTCTATTATCCCAGCAAGCTATTATTTAGTGCTGCACAGCCCACGCATACCACCTAGGTGTAATAAAAGATTTTGAAGGTTATCCAAATGATTTTATTTTGAAGATGTTTAAGAACCTTTAAAATGAAATATCTACCACACTGTAAAAATGTACCTCACCTGTAGAACCGTTTAGTTGCAGTGTTTGGTGGGAAAGGCTCTTAAAGTGGACCAAAACCCAGGATTTTGACTATCCTGGGTTTAGGTCCTTTCCCCAGGGGTACCCCGATCGGGGGTGCCCTGCTGCGTGAAACCCCCCAAATCGCGAAGCCCATTTCCCCCCTTCCCGGTCCTAGGGCGCATGCGCGACCACTCATCCAATCAGCGTGCTCTGAGCCGCTGATTTCATGTCGTCTAAGGCCAGCAGCTCTGTGCTGACGGCCGCATCCCCTGCTAACTTCTAACAGGGAGCGTGACCGCCCCGGTCATTAACAAATGCCTGGTGCGGGCACGCAGCCTGCTAGAGGGATAGCGGGAATGCGGCTCGTGCAAGCGCTGTTGGACCGGGAAACAAGGTAAGTGTATGGGGCGACCTGAGGAGTTTCACACAGCCGGGCATCCCGATTTTGGATGCCCTGGGGGAATTGATCGGGGTTTGGTCCACCTTAAAGGCTCTAAAACACAGCCTCTCTAGAGGCTTCAAAGTGGACCAAAACGAAGGAGGTGGGCCCAGGAATTTATAAGATTCCAAGCCTGATCGATTCCCTCGCCCTGGGGCATCCAAAATCAGGATGCCTCACTGTGTGAAACACCCCAGGTCGCCCCTCAACTCATCTTCTTTTCTAGGCCAACGGCACATGCACAAGCTGCAGCCGCATTCCCGCTATCCCTCTAGCAAGGCACATGCCCGCACCAGGCATTTCTAAATGGCCGGCGTGGGCATGCTTCCTGTTAGAGGGAAGCGGAGGATACGCCCTCAGATGAAGGGGCAGGAGTGGATCCGAACGTGCGCCATAGGAGCGAGTAGAGGTGAGTTTCTTCTGGTGACCTGGGGGGGGGGGGGGGTTCACACAGCGAGCATCCCCGATCGGGGTTCCCCTTGGGCAACGACCAAAACCCTGGATAGTCAAAATCCTGGGTTTTGGTCCACTTTAAAATAATTTATATAATAAAATAGAAGAGGTCATAGCAAGTGACAATATTTAGGTTACACAACACACAAATAAAATAATTTAAAGGAAAACTCCCCTTTCATCTGGTTTTTGGACTTCTACCTTTTCTTCTTCTGAAATGTAAAATTCCAGAAATTCCAGAATGTAAAATTCTTCTGGAATGTAAAATTGGGCACTGCTTCCATGTTTCTTATATTCATATGTGTTTGTCTTGATATAGTAGGAGTGGCTTTCTTGTCCTTTAGTAAAGCCCTTATTATACTTTCTGGCTACAACTCTCAGAACCCTTCCACTATAACAGGTGAGCTAATTAACAACTTTGACTAAACAAAGCAGCAGTTATTACCTCCCCAGCAATGAACGCTGCCAGTAATCCTTTAGCTACTGGAACACAAGACTGTGCGTCCTCCTATTGAATGAAGGCAGACAAGGGTTAAACTCGTCGCTGGCTCAGCCAATCAGATGATTAGCAAACCAGAGTCAGGAAGTTTTTGATCGGTATATCAGAACACCCCTTTGATGCACATTGCTTAGGTAAACACATTGTTGAAAGAGTTGCAAAAAAATAGAAAAGAAAAAACAGATAAGCTCAATACACTGAGCACATCCTATGGGTGCACAATACTGGAAACTTTTAAAAATGCCATCAAAAATGGAATTACCCTTTAAAAAAAAAAGAAAAGCAGTGGTGGAGTACATTGGGATGGCTTGGACCCTCAGACTAACAAGTCACCTGGAGGGGAGTAAACAGTATGTTTCTAGTGGTTTAAAAATATATTTAAACTTTTGGTCTGCTTTAATATCTGTGATCTCTGGTGGGCACTCTGCTTGAATTTCAGGGTAGAAGGTCGTCATTCTTTGATTTGATATCTGGAGACATCCTCTTTAGCTCCACCAATGATTTGTTGGGGCAGAGAAAAGGGGGGGGGGGATTCTCCTGCACAGCTGGAAGCCTAAGATATTTACATACTGCCCCATGTAACTACCAGTGATCAGCAGGGTTTGCAAGGCCAAAGGAAGCACAGCACTGTGGTAGCCTGCCCTGCAAACAACAATAGCTGTAAGTAAAGCAAAGGTAAGTGCCTCTGCTCATTCTTGGGCTCCCAGCTGAAGTATGTGCGGCGGGGCTTCACCCACTGATAAAGGGTCACTTTAAAGTGGCCCATCACTCAGAAATGACTAGGGACCCACCAACTAACTAACATAAAAAGGTAAAATGAATCCCCATAATAGACAAAATTACACTCTTAAAGAACACCAAAACCCACCCTGGAGTCTATGAGACTCCAAGGCAGGCATACTCGTTCCCCCAGGGCACCCCGATCAGGCCACGCTGTGTAAAACCCCCAGGTCGCAAAGAAAACTCATCTTCTCTCCCTGTCCAACGACACATGCAAGAGCAGCGGCCACATCCCTGATATCTCTTTATTTTGTGAATGGCCAGTGCGGGCATGCGCCCTGTTGGAGGGTAGCAGAGGATGCGGTCACCAGCGCGCTTGGATCCGCTCATATTAGACAAGCTCCTGGACGAAGGAGCTCGAGCAGATCCGAGCACGCTGGTTGGATGAGCGGCCGTGCATGCGTCGTAGGAAGAGGTGAGTTTGTTCGGGAGACCTGGGGGGTTTCACACAGGACCAAAAGCCAGGATAGTCAAAATCCTGGGTTTTGGTTTACTTTAAGTGGTCTTTCCCACTTGCTTTGCTTGTGTCAGTTACTGCAATCCCTTGGGCGGCATGGTCTCAGTTGGCCCCTTTGTGGTGAAGAGTCGCATCATATCACCCAGGGACATCCCAAATCTGTGTGCACCCTTAAGATCATGCTATCTGGACCAAAACTCTAGTTTTGGTCTACTTTGAAGAGCACCAAACCCCTTTAAACCTGACCTCGGAGTCTAAACGTATCTAGAGTCTCCTGATTTTGGATGCCCCTGTGCGTGACCCCCTCCCCCCCTTTGTTCATTACTTTCCTGGAACTGGTGATTGCACTGTGGGATCGCCAGTTAGAGTTAATGGCCAAACCAGGGGGGTTCTTTCACAAACAGGGGCATCCCAAATTGACATGCCCCTGTAAGGCAGACCAAAACCCAGGGGTGGAATTGCTTGCATAGTGGTTATGCCAGCGATCCCAGGGGGTTTCACACAGTAGGGTACCACAAATTGGGATGCTCTAGGGATAGGGAATCACCAGCTGTGGTGGTACCCTCCCAGTCCGTCACTGGTCAAGCGCTGTCACACACCCCCTGTCAGTGGACCCCCCTGGAGGGTGGGGGTCCACGGCAGCTGCCCCGCCTTTCCGGGTGCTGATGCCAGCCCTGACTGTAATAGTCCTGGGCAGAGTTAATATGTAAGCACTGTGAAATTTAAACCCTTATACTGCAAATTGCCACTTGATCCCCAAAAGCCCCTGAATAAGCCACACCCCCACCATACCCATCACCCTGTAAACTGGTCTTCAAAGTTGGGATCTCTGCTGTACTGTCTTGATGGTGGCCCTAAAGACATGTTAGAGCTCAAAGGGACATGAGGACCGCATGGCAAGTGTCAGCTCATATCTGAGATCTGAAGAGGATAATCAGAGGAAAAGTTTCCTCCTGTGGGTTTCCCAGCAGGGATTCAAATTACAATTTGCCCGGAACATCCCTTTAAGACATATTATGCTAACTTGCAATATTACTACGATCACAAAAAAAAATGCCTAACCGTTCTTGTTAAATCTTCCCCTCAGGCCTTCTCCTCGAAATGGAGGCTATATTTCAATACATGATGCTGGTGATTTCTATACAAGATCCGAGCACCAGCCCATCAGAGGCATGAGGTCAGGCCTTCATCTTCATCATTTCATTGCCCACTATCAGTCCCCAGAGAGAATACCGGCAAGAAGAACAAGTTTGCAATCCTGTAATATTCCATGCAGGCCGAAGCCTAGCTAAATTATTTATTACAGTGAGCAGCAAAGCTTTTGTTCTGTCTTTTAATATTAATACCCAGTGTAGACTGGGGAAGCATCTCCACAACGTTCCTGTCAATGATCTTGCTGAAAGATTATTGGGTCCTTTGCTGAGATAATAATCTGGAGCTCTGAGTTCAGGATTAGGACTAGATCTGAAAATAAAAATTCCATCCAAGGTAATATTCTGGACAAAAAAATACAATGAAAGTGGCAATTACAGATACAAAGGTCTTTTTAGCTTTTTTTTTGTTAGCTTTTATTCAGACTTTTACAACAGCTATTATTCATTTTATGTGTAATCTATACTGTCACTGATAGAGGGCAGTAAAATGGTACAATGCTAGTGGCGTAATTACAGTACAGTAGTCTATAGAGAATAGTAATTATTACACATAAAATGGGGACCAGTATAGAGCCTGTGCATTTAAGGGAAGATTGTTGCGGGAGGGGTCTATACCCCTCCTGTTGCAGAGTGTGAGTGCTGGGTGCTGGGTGCAGCAGAGTTGTAATCCAGATAGACAATAGTGATATAACAGGAACTTACTTTACTCAAGCATGAATGCAGTAAGAGAATGTCACCTTACATGGTGGCTTAATAACAAAGACAGGAAGAGAAGAACTTGCAGTGATAGATTACAGTTCGATCTACAGGAAATAACCATACAGTAGAAAAATACAGTTGCGCATTGGTAACAGCGCCATCTAGTGTCATAACCTGCAATAGCTGAAAACTGCAATAAAACATAGTAAAAGTCATTCTAGCATAGACTAAGCTGGAAGTCTGTTGTACAGTTTCTCCAACCCCTCCAACCCGATTCCAAACTTGTTTTTGGGTTCATAATGCTAGTAAAAAGGACCAAATCTCAGCTATAGGGCTTGGGGTTGGGTTTATCCGAGACCACATTCAAAGGGTTTTTCGATCGATCAAAGTTTTCCTTTAAACTCCATTTATTTCAATTACAGGCATTCTAAAATGGTGGAAGCACATGTCCGGACATATCCCCTGGGGCAAGGTATCATGGGAAAGTCACATGCAGCCTATCAGCAGCCAGAAAGCCCGGTGACGTCACCGTGCTATATAAACCGGCGGCCATCTTCCTTGTGCGCATTTCAGTGTTCTCTTGCGGCCAGAGCAAAGCTGGTTACAGACAGGGACAGAGAGTTAGAGATAGGTAGGGAGAGTCAGAGAGGCAGAAAGAGAGGTAGACAGAGCCAGGGAAAGATAGTGAAAGATAGGGAAAAACCGGAACGATCATAGAACAGCATAGAAGTGACAGTGAAAAATTTTTTTTTTTCATTAGCCAGATCAGTTTTCAATTAAATTTCAGTTCTTTGTGCTGTAAATCTGCCTTGCCACTGTGCATCCCATCTATGCAGTGGCTTATTTAATCCTATCTGTTACACACAAGCATTTCTAAAAACTGGATTAGTTTTAATTTAGTTTTGATCACTTTTAAATTGGTGTGCATTGTGCTGTAAATCTGCCTTGCCACTGTGCATCCCATCTATGCAGTGGCTTATTTAACCCTATCTGTTACACGCAAGCATTTCTAAAAACTGGATTAGTTTTAATTTAGTTTTAATATTTTTTAGTCTGCTTTAAATACACCAGCCCACATGGGCATCCCAAACCTGCACGTAGCAGCCTATCTGTTATACATAATACGCTTGTTGCTCCTCAGCTTAATCAAACTATTGCATTTTTAATTGGTTTTTGTCCTGCTGCCAAAACACTAGCCCGCAGGGAATCCCAAACCTGCACTTAGCAGCCTATCTGTTATACTAAATACGCTTGTCGATCCTCAGCTTAATCAAACTATTGCATTTTGAATTGGTTTTTGTCCTGCTGCCAAAACACTAGGCCGCAGGGTATCCCAAACCTGCACTTAGCAGCCTATCAGTTGTACTAAATACGCTTGTTGATCCTCAGCTTAATCAAACTATTGCATTTTTATTTGGTTTTTGTCCTGCTGCCAAAACACTAGGCCGCAGGGTATCCCAAACCTGCACTTAGCAGCCTATCTGTTATACAAAATACGCTTGTTGCTCCTCAGCTTAATCAAACTATTGCATTTTGAATTGGTTTTTGTCCTGCTGCCAAAACACTAGGCCGCAGGGTATCCCAAACCTGCACTTAGCAGCCTATCTGTTATACTAAATACTCTTGTTGATCCTCAGCTTAATTAAACTATTGCATTTTGATTTGGTTTTTGTCCTGCTGCCAAAACACTAGGCCGCAGGGTATCCCAAACTTGCACTTAGCAGCCTATCTGTTATACTAAATACGCTTGTTGATCCACAGCTTAATTAAACTATAGCATTTTGATTTGGTTTTTGTCCTGCTGCCAAAACACTAGGCCGCAGGGTATCCCAATCCTGCACGTAGCAGCCTATCTGTTATACAAAATACGCTTGTTGCTCCTCAGCTTAATCAAACTATTGCATTTTGAATTGGTTTTTGTCCTGCTGCCAAAACACTAGGCCACAGGGTATCCCAAACCTGCACTTAGCAGTCTATCTGTTATACTAAATACACTTGTTGATCCACAGCTTAATCAAACTATTGCATTTTGAATTGGTTTTTGTCCTGCTGCCAAAACACTAGGCCGCAGGGTATCCCAAACCTGCACTTAGCAGCCTATCTGTTATACTAAATACACTTGTTGATCCTTAGCTTAATCAAACTATTGCATTTTGAATTGTTTTTTTTTCTTGCTTTAAATACACCAGCCTACATGGGCATCCCAAACCTGCACTTAGCAGCCTATCTATTATACAAAATACTCTTGTTGATCCTCAGCTTAATCAAACTATTGCATTTTGAATTGGTTTTTTTCTTGCTTTAAATACACCAGCCCACATGGGCATCCCAAACCTGCACTTAGCAGCCTATCTGTTATACTAAATACGCTTGTTGATCCTCAGCATAATCAAACTATTGCATTTTGATTTGGTTTTTGTCCTGCTGCCAAAACACTAGGCTGCAGGGTATCCCAAACCTGCACTTAGCAGCCTATCTGTTATACTAAATGCGCTTGTGGATCCTCAGCTTAATCAAACTATTGCATTTTGAATTGGTTTTTGTCCTGCTGCCAAAACACTAGGCCGCAGGGTATCCCAAACCTGCACGTATCAGCCTATCTGTTATACAAAATACGCTTGTTGCTCCTCAGCTTAATCAAACGATTTCATTTTGAATTGGTTTTTGTCCTGCTGCCAAAACACTAGGCCGCAGGGTATCCCAAACCTGCACTTAGCAGCCTATCTGTTATACTAAATACGCTTGTTGATCCTCAGCTTAATCAAAATATTGAATTTTGAATTAGATTTTGTCCTGCTGCCAAAACACTAGGCAAGCAGGGTATCCCAAACCTGCACGTAGCAGCCTATCTGTTAAACAAAATACGCTTGTTGCTCCTCAGCTTAATCAAACTATTGCATTTTGAATTGGTTTTTGTCCTGCTGCCAAAACACTAGGCCACAGGGTATCCCAAACCTGCACTTAGCAGCCTGTTATACTAAATACGCTTGGTGATCCTCAGCTTAATCAAACTATTGCATTTTGAATTGGATTTTGTCCTGCTGCCAAAACACTAGGCCGCAGGGTATCCCAAACCTGCACGTAGCAGCCTATCTGTTATACAAAATACGCTTGTTGCTCCTCAGCTTAATCAAACTATTGCATTTGGAATTGGTTTTTGTCCTGCTGACAAAACACTAGGCCGCAGGGTATCCCAAACCTGCACTTAGCAGTCTATCTGTTATACTAAATACACTTGTTGATCCACAGCTTAATCAAACTATTGCATTTTGAATTGGTTTTTGTCCTACTGCCAAAACACTAGGCCGCAGGGTATCCCAAACCTGCACATAGCAGCCTATCTGTTATATTAAATACGCTTGTTGATCCTCAGATTAATCAAACTATTGCATTTTGAATTGGTTTTTGTCCTGCTTTAAATACACCAGCCCACATGGGCATCCCAAACCTGCACTTAGCAGCCTATCTGTTATACTAAATACGCTTGTTGATCCTCAGCTTAATCAAACTATTGCATTTTGAATTGGTTTTTGTCCTGCTGCCAAAACACTAGGCCGCAGGGTATCCCAAACCTGCACTTAGCAGCCTATCTGTTATACTAAATACGCTTGTTGATCCTCAGCTTAATCAAACTATTGCATTTTGAATTGGTTTTTGTCCTGCTGCCAAAACACTAGGCCGCAGGGTATCCCATATTGCCAATTTTCATAGTATCTGGTGCAGAGAAGCAGTTCCTCACTTTATTTAGCTTCTGCTTTTTAAATTAACACATTTTTTAACGTACCTATTGCGCATTTCAAATACATAAAAATGTCAGGCAGACAAGTGCCAGACCTTGTTGAGGAAACCGAGAACATCAGTGACGTTCAGCCACAACTCGGTGATGATGATGATGATGAAGAAGCCGATCGCACTTGGGAGCCGGGTGCAGAAGGGGCTTCATCGTCATCATCAGGAGAAGAGGGGTGCAGGTTGCCCCGGAGTCAGCAGCTGAGGCAGCAAGGTGTTAGCAGCATGGTTGGCAGTCAGCATGGGGGCACAATTGTAAAGCCTGGAGCCAAAAGGGGCCGGGGCCGGGGTAGAGCACCTGCTGCGTGGCAGGCTACCTTATCGGGAGGTAGTGGAGCAGGGGTTCCTGGAGTTGACGACAGTAGCAGTGAATTAGTGCGGCCTGTTGGTGGGAAAAGTAGCTACTCGGCAGGGTGGCAGTTTTTCCTGAAGCATCCGCAGGAGGGCAACATGGCCACATGCAAGATATGTAGGCAGAAGGTGAAGCATGGCCAGGGCCCAAATGTTGGCACCACGGCCCTGCGTCAACATATGATGCGTCACCATAAAGCGGCCTGGGAGAACCGAGGCTCCAAAGAGGTGGTCCAGCCTGCTTCCTCACCAAGTGGCACACCGCTCCCAATTTCTGCCAGCCAAGGCTCCAGCACCTCAGCCGAAGGCAGCTGTGCGACATACCCATCCTCTGTCGCTCCTGATGCTCCTGCTCCTCCTCCTCCAAGTCATGCATCCCGCCAGAAATCCATCAGCGAAGCCATGTCCAAGAGATAGCAGTATGCGCCCACTCATCCTACGGTGCAGAAGTTGAATGTGCTCCTGTCCAAGTTGCTGGTGCTGCAGTCGCTCCCTTTTCAGGTGGTGGACCTTTCAGAGAACTGATGGCTTGTGCCGAGCCGAGGTGGAGAGTCCCAAGCCGTCATTTCTTTGCCAAGAAGGCAGTACCAGCGCTGCACACTTTTGTTGAAGAGAAGGTGGGCCAGTCCTTGAGCCTGTCGGTGTGTAGCAAAGTGCATGGCAGCGCCGACGTCTGGAGCTGTAACTACGGTCAGGGACAGTACATGTCATTTACGGCCCACTGGATGAATGTGGTTCCTTTGCAGCAGCAGCAACTTGGACAGGTCACGCCGCTTCGGCCTCCGCACTCCCTGGCCGTTGTGGATAAGCTATGTGTTTAAATTCCGCACCACAACATTAAACTAAATTAAATTTGATATCTGTGGCCGTGCGGTGGTGGAAGACTAATCCAATATAAATGCAACAAAAGTATTATAGTGGTGAAGCCAGCAATTCACCCCACTTAGCTTCACACCATCACACCTCCTCCACAGTAATTAATAAATCAAATAATCATAATTAATTCATAAATAATTTATTAGTAATTACCCACAAAAATCACATAACAGACAATTAAAAAACATTTAAGACAAAACCGTACATCTCCCCAGGGCATCCCAAATTATCCCAAATACCCATAACAATAATTCCTAAAGTGCCTAAGTGCAAATCTGTGCAAATATACCATTATTAATCCAACATGTGGCAAGACAAAGAAAATAAAGCAGATCAAAAACTATGAGAATACAACAAATCAATTGACGCACACACATCACCTGAGTGAGCACAAATGTGTTCATAGGAATGCCCCAGTCGAGTCACGGTCCCCCCAACGCGTTTCGTGGCCCCCCGCTCACAGGCCACTTTATCAAGGTTCGTTGGTGCTGCCCCATTAGTGCCCTTTTTATATGAGACTGTTTTAATCAAAGCAGGGCGCGCGCCCGGGCGCGCAGAACGACCCCGGCCGGAAGCCGGCTGCATGCACACAGGCAGCTACGTCCCGCACTCCAATAGGAGTAATTCACGGTCCGATGGCATCACAACCCCGCCCCCCAGACCATTCCCCCAGCCAGCCGCACACATAAATATCTCTAATGATATGTGTATTACGGCTGTAGGGAGGACGGAGGGGACGGAGTTCCTCCTGTCATCAGCACGAGTCTCGATACATATAACTGGCCACAAGTAACAATATGCTACAGTGTGATACAATTACAATGGGGCAGTATCAACTATCAATAAATGTACATACATATTACATAAATGCAATCCCGAGCAAAATATCTAAAAAGAATAATTTATTGAAAAACATCTAAAAACCCATTTCAATAAATACATATACAGAATTCTAACTACCTATAATTAAATAAACATAACTATAATGAATTTATACACATAATATGATGGGTCACGTACTACAAATATCCCAAATCAGGGTGTCTAATCCCAAATATATTATTATTATCTCTTTAAGGCTCCCCAGGTAAGACCCCAATTTAGGATTTCTTTTAAAGGGGATTATGATTGGATTTAAATAATGCCAAAGAGGTGTATCAAAAAATAGAGAGTAAAGTGGGGTTATATTAACGGGGGATATTTATATATCTTTAAGCCAAAAAAAAAAAAAAAATAACAATAATGAAATAATAATAATTATTAATTCATCCATTGCACCAAATAATTTTAATTCCTAATTCCAAAAAGTAAATAAATAAGTAAATAATCAAATATATAATTAATTAAATCCAAACTAAATAAGTAAATTAAATTAAATTAGGTCACTAGGCTCCATCAGTTAATTCCTTACTTTTCTCCTTAATTAATAGGAATTAATTGGAAATCAATTTTTTGTTATTATTAATTGTTTATTATTAATCATCCATCCATTTATCCTCCTTAGCATTTCAATCCCCCTCCCCCATATGAAGGCAAATAAATAAATAACAATATCATATATGCAACAATATAAGTCTATATAAGTAAATAAATAAATAAATAAATAAATACATAAATAATAAACCCATTAACCCAATTTAAACCCACTGTGAATTATAAAGAGAATATATATATATATATATATATATATATATTTTTATGTTTATTATTATAAACCAATAAATAATTAAATTCTTAAATAAATAATAAATAATTATTTAATACATAATGAAAAAATATATATCCCGTGTATTAAAAATAATAATTATTCAAAAATTCATGTTAATTATTAATTAATTAAATTAAATTAAATTAAATTAATACCCATTATAAATCCATGAAAGGATTTATATCTCCTCTCTATACATTAACCCAGTGAATATAATATCTATATGAACCTACACACAATAAACCAGTGAAAGAGAATTAAATATGTAAAATTATAAACATATTATTATTATTATTACTAAACCATAACACACCACATAATTAAAGTAATTAAAGTAATTACATAAAAATAAAAAACAATGAATATAATTAATATCCAATAAGATAGTCAATCATTAGTAACTTAAGTGAAAGTAATAAATCCAACTTCCATTTGTTGCATATATATATATATATATATATATAGGCACATTCCTCTATTCAATTCCCAAAGATGTCATTCCATAAGGAGTGTTTTGATCTTCAATAATCCAAGTAGGGGAAGGAGCAGTAATTAGAATAAGATTCTAAAGATTCCCACTGATTTGTCCTTGTCACAAGCTTGCATATAGAGCATCTTCCACAGGGATAACAGCCCGTTAATACATCTCTTTCCAACCAGGTCTTAGGTCGTATAAAATGGCTTCTACAGAGTTGGTCCTTGAGGTTGGGGGCCCTTTTAGCTGTCAATTTTGGTCTCAGATTTTCTTTCCTTTTCATTCTTGGTGTTAACATTTCCACCCGATCCTTGTTCTTTACATTTTGGAAGGCTCTTGAGACCAATTTTCTTGGGTAGCCCCGATCCAAGAAACGTTGTGTAAGATCCTTGGCCTGTGTTTTAAATGAAGTTTCTTCCGAGCAGTTTCGTCTCAGTCTTGCAAACTGACCACGTGGAATCCCACCCCTAAGGTGTCTTGGGTGAAAACTCTGGTAATGTAACAGGCCGTTTACCGCTGTTTCCTTCCTATATAAAGCCGTAGAGATCCTTCCATTTTCCATATTCAAATTCAGGTCCAAAAAACTGATTTGATCCACACGATAAAAAGTTTGAATCGCCGCACATAAGCCAAATGGGGGGGTATATGTTGATGGTCTTTTTTGAGGGAATGGGCCGGGTGAAATTGACTCCTCAGTCTGGGTGATGGATTCCATCCCATCCTCTTCAATCTCGCCCTGCGGGGCTTCAGGGGTATTTTCTACCGTATTCACATCATATTGTCGTTTCAGAAGTAATCTTTTTTTTCTGAAGTAGATAGCTCATAATCTGTAAGATTAATGATTTCCAGAGTCTTTGTGTGTATGGCCTGGTTATCCAAAGTTGGTACTGGAATGAGTGGTGGTTTTATAGTCGCCGACGTTTGTGGGGTTGGGGTAACATTCTCAGGGGTTCCCAATTGCTGTTGTTGTATTCCCATCGTCTGTCTCTTCTCCCTCTTGCCACATTTTCCCCCTCTCCTAATCCTCCTACGGTTTCTCCCCTCTCGCTGTCCGACAAAAAATGATGATCATTCCCTGTATGTCTAGATGATTGACTGGAAAAGGATGAATTTTTACTCCTATCCTGACTGGATCGTGTCCAGATTCTATGCCTTACATTATTACTTCTTTTATTTCCAAAGTGTTTCCACCTATAGATCCGGTTCTCGTCCCTGTCCTTTTTGTCCCTCCCCATCTTAGTCTGTTTATTCCGTATTATACCCTCCTCATATTTGTCCATATCTTTTTTCAATGTATCCTGAAAATCCTGGAAGGATTCTTGAGCTGTACAATCAGCCAGTTTGTGATATAGGCGTTGTAGGTCCTCTTTAACCTTAACTAATATGCTCCTGTCAAATTCAATGAGCATATCCATTAATGCTTCTGAACATGAATATAGATGGGACTCCCACCCCTGGCCGTTGTGCCTGTGACACCGTGCGACTCGGCCTCCTCATCCTCCGCCATCTCCTCACCCTCCACTGTAGGCTCAAGTCTCAGTGCCCCTTCAGTCTACCATGTGTGCAGGGCACGGAGGTGTCACGCTGTGCTTCACATGGTTTGTCTTGGCGAACGGAGTCACACAGGGTAGGAACTGCTTAAATTTATTCATCACGAAATCCAAACATGGCTTACTCCAAGAAAACTTAAAATGGGAATCATGGTTACCGACAATAGGAAGAACATTTTGTCTGCGCTGCGCCAAGGAAGCCTGACCCATGCGCCCTGCATGGCTCACGTCTTCAATCTGGTTGTCAAGTGGTTTCTGAAGTGTTCCCCCCCATCTGCAAGACATCCTAACAACTTCAAGGAAACTTTCATGCACTTCAGCCACTCATACACCGCCAAACACACCCTTCTTGAGCTGCAGCGTCAGAATGGTAGCCCCCAACATAGTCTGATTTGCGATGTTTCCACCCGTTGGAATTCCACCCTTCACATGTTGGACCGATTATATGAACAGAGAAAAGCCATCACGGATTTCCTGATGATCCAAGCGGATAGGGGGACTCCCCTGTGTAACTTCAATGTCAACCAGTGGCAGCTCATACGTGATACCTGCCGTTTGCTCAGGCCCTCAGTCGGCAGGATTACGGGATGAACAACGTGATTCCACTGCTTCATGTACCACAGCACATGTTGGAAACCATGGCTGGTCAGGGCACTGGAGACATGGCATCTACATCTTACGGCCACATGAACCCCGTTGGAGCTGAACTGGAGGAGGAGTGGCCCAGTGAAGCACAGTTTAGGCTTGGCGAAATAGCTAGTTTATCTAGTCAGCGGACAGGAGAGGAGGAGCAGCCAGAGGAGCTAGAGGGTTGTGAGGAAGGCGAGACAGAGGCCCCGGACACACCGTGGCAGTATGCAGTGGAGATGGAGACAGGTAGTCCCTCCGAGTCACTTGCGCAAATGGCAGGAAGCATGCTCACGTGCTTGCGTAGTGACCCCAGAATTATTTCCATTTGTCGCCGGAATGATTTCTGGCTGTCCACCTTATTGGACCCTCGCTTCCGGCACAAAATGGGGGCATTTTTTAAACCCGCCGAGAGGGAGGACAAACTGAATTACTACAAAGACATTCTACGTAGTCAGTTGGCGGATGCCTATCTGCGCCATGGTCCATACTCTCGCAGGTCTGACTCGGGGGGACCTCAGTCTTCAGTCGCTAATGAGTAGCTTTCTACACCCGCATAGTGAGGCTACTCATGAGCAGCAGGAAGACCTGGAGCAGGACCTCAACCAGCAGGTCATGTCATACCTTGACATGACCATGCCAACACACCTTGAGGATCCGCTGGACTTCTGGGCAGCCAAACTTGGCTTGTGGCCGCAACTAGCAGAGTTTGCCCTGGAAAAGCTGTCCTGCCCGGCAAGTAGCGTGCCATCTGAGCGGGTGTTTAGTGCGGCGGGGGCCATAGTTACGGCGAGGAGAACTCGTCTGTCAACTAAAAATGTGGAGAGACTCATCTTTGTCAAAATGAATCAGGGATGGATCAGCCAGGATTTCCACCCACCAATGGCTGATGCATGCGACTAGATTCAGCATGGTGCCACGTTTTAATCAATCCAAATGGTGCAAAACATATTTATGTCTTTAGGCCAATTTTTGGGCTTCTGCTGATGCCAAATTCAGGGTGTGCCTTTCAGCCAATTTTTGGCCTCTTGCTGATGCCAACTTCAGGGTGTGCCTTTCAGCCAATTTTTGGCCTCCTGCTGCTGCTGCTGCCAACTCCAGGGTGTCTTTCAAGCAATGTTTGGGCTCCTGCTTCTGCTGCTGCCAACTCCAGGGTGTGCCTTCCAGCTAATGTTTGTGCTCCTGCTGCTGCCAACTTCAGGGTGTGATTCATCCAATTTTTGGCCTCCTGCTGCCAACTCCAGTGTCTCTTTCAAGCTATGTTTGGGCTGCTGCTGCTGCTGCTTGCATCTCCAGGGTGTGATTCATCCATTATTTGGGCTCCTGCAGCCAACTCCAGTGTCTCTTTCAAGCTATGTTTGGGCTCCTGCTGCTGCTGCTTTCAATTCCAGGGTATGATTCATCCAATTTTTGGGCTCCTGCAGCCAACTCGAGTGTCTCTTTAAAGTAATGTTTGTGATCCTGCTGCTGCTTGCAACTCCAGGGTGTGATTCATCCAATTTTTGGGCTCCTGCTGCCAACTCCAGTGTCTCTTTAAAGTAATGTTTTGGCTCCTGCTGCTGCTTGCAACTCCAGGGTGTGATTCATCCAATTTTTGGGCTCCTGCAGCCAACTCCAGTGTCTCTTTCAAGCTATGTTTGGGCTCCTGCTGCTGCTTGCGACTCCAGGGTGTCATTCAGCCAATTGTTGGGCTCCTGAAGCCAACTCCAGTGTCTCTTTAAAGTAATGTTTGGGCTGCTGCATCTGCTGCTTGCAACTCCAGGGTGTGATTCATCCAATTTTTGGGCTCCTGCAGCCAACTCCAGTGTCTCTTTCAAGCTATGTTTGGGCTCCTGCTGCTGCTGCTTGCGACTCCAGGGTGTGATTCATCCAATTTTTGGGTTCCTGCTGCCAACTCCAGTGTGTCTTTCAAGCTATGTTTGGGCTCCTGCTGCTGCCTGCAACTCCAGGGTGTGATTCATCCAATTTTTGGGCTCCTGCTGCCAACTCCAGTGTCTCTTTCAAGCTATGTTTGGGCTCCTGCTGCTGCTGCTTGCGACTCCAGGGTGTCATTCAGCCAATTTTTGGGCTCTTGCTGCCAACTCCAGTGTCTCTTTCAAGCTATGATTGGGCTGCTGCTGCTGCTGTTGATTGCAACTCCAGGGTGTCATTCAGCTAATTTTTGGGCTCCTACTGCCAACTCCAGTGTCTCTTTCAAGCTATGTTTGGGCTGCTGCTGCTGCTTGCAAATCCAGGGTGTGATTCAGTCAATTTTTGGGCTCCTGCTGCCAACTCCAGTGTCTCTTTCAAGCTATGTTTGGGCTGCTGCTGCTGCTTGCAACTCCCAGGTGTCATTCAGCCAATTTTTGGGCTCCTGCTGCCAACTCCAGTGTCTCTTTCAAGCTATGTTTGGGCTGCTGCTGCTGCTTGCAACTCCAGGGTGTGATTCAGCCAATTTTTGGGCTCCTGCTGCCAACTCCAGTGTCTCTTTCAAGCTATGTTTGGGCTCCTGCTGCTGCTGCTTGCGACTCCAGGGTGTCATTCAGCCAATTTTTGGGCTCTTGCTGCCAACTCCAGTGTCTCTTTCAAGCTATGTTTGGGCTGCTGCTGCTGCTGTTGATTGCAACTCCAGGGTGTCATTCAGCCAATTTTTGGGCTCCTACTGCCAACTCCAGTGTCTCTTTCAAGCTATGTTTGGGCTGCTGCTGCTTGCAAATCCAGGGTGTGATTCAGTCAATTTTTGGGCTCCTGCTGCCAACTCCAGTGTCTCTTTCAAGCTATGTTTGGGCTGCTGCTGCTGCTGCTTGCAACTCCCAGGTGTCATTCAGCCAATTTTTGGGCTCCTGCTGCCAACTCCAGTGTCTCTTTCAAGCTATGTTTGGGCTGCTGCTGCTGCTTGCAACTCCAGGGTGTGATTCAGCCAATTTTTGGGCTCCTACTGCCAACTCCAGTGTCTCTTTCAAGCTATGTTTGGGCTGCTGCTGCTGCTTGCAAATCCAGGGTGTGATTCAGTCAATTTTTGGGCTCCTGCTGCCAACTCCAGTGTCTCTTTCAAGCTATGTTTGGGCTGCTGCTGCTGCTGCTTGCAACTCCCAGGTGTCATTCAGCCAATTTTTGGGCTCCTGCTGCCAACTCCAGTGTCTCTTTCACGCTATGTTTGGGCTCCTGCTGCTGCTGCTGCTTGCAACTCCAGGGTGTCATTCATCCAATTTTTGGGCTCCTGAAGCCAACTCCAGTGTCTCTTTAAAGTAATGTTTGGGTTCCTGCTGCTGCTTGCAACTCCAGGGTGTGATTCAACCAATTTTTGGGCTCCTGCTGCCAACTCCAGTGTCTCTTTCAAGCTATGTTTGGGCTCCTGCTGCTGCTGCTTGCAACTCCAGGGTGTGATTCATCTAATTTTTGGGCTCCTGCTGCCAACTCCAGTTTGTCTTTCAAGCTATGTTTGGGCTCCTGCTGCTGCTTGCAACTCCAGGGTGTGGTTCATCCAATTTTTGGGCTCCTGAAGCCAACTCCAGTGTCTCTTTAAAGTAATGTTTGGGCTCCTGCTGCTGCTTGCAACTCCAGGGTGTCATTCATTCAATTTTTTGGCTCCTGCTGCCAACTCCAGTGGCTCTTTCAACCAATGTTTGGGCAGCTGCTGCTGCTTGAAACTCCAGGGTGTGATTCAGCTAATTTTTGGGCTCCTGCTGCTGCCAGCTCCAGGGTGTGTTTTTCAGGCACTATAGGGGCCCCTCATAGTGATGCCACCTCAACTCTCTGTAATTGTGCCGCTTTGCGATTCTGTTAGCGATGCCTCTGATCTGCATGTGATAATTTTTTACAGTATTATTTCACTAACCCAGCACGCATCCTATGCGTTTTACAGCAAGGCAGAATGGTTTACAACCCTATTGAGGCTCTAGGAGGCTCAGAAATAGCCGTTTTTTAATAGCGATTCGTTGCAAATAAATACGAATCGAACCGATTTTTGACGGAAAATTCTGCAAATCAGTCGAATCAAATTTTTCAATAGTTCGCTCATCTCTAATGGACTACTGCTTTTGTCACATGCTCCTCCCCTGCAGATGTCTTGGTGTGTAATTTACAAAATTTTTTAATAATTTCCAGTTCTCCAATGACCTGTTACTGACGGCTGTGCGCTTCTTTGCAGATCATTTTCTGCTTGGGGTTAAGTGTTTTTTTTTTGGGAGGGGGCACACTCCAACCTGTGAACCCTATGTACGCACCTGACAGAGGTAAAGCATTTATTCCTCAGAAGCCCATAGATAAGACATAACCCCCCACACCCATTACCCTGTAAAGTCGTCAGTTTGACTAAGTGTCCCACAAAAATGTTCAGTTTAAGTTTAATAAAGTTTATTACATTTTTTTTACACATTTTCAAGCCCTGTTTTTTTTTTTTTTTTTTTTTTGTCAGCACACAACTACAATCTCTTATAAGCATCTGTCAAAGATCTAAAGATGAATATAATTTACTTCTACAAAGTGGATGAAAGCAATGAAGCGGCAAGTTCCCACCTGGTAATTTTAAGTGCTAAGTATTATCATTATTATTACAACATAGCGCTTACAAGTCAGGACCAAATCATGTGGACCCACAATTATCCTCACAGAAATGTCAGTAATGTTTTTGCAAATGGGCCCCTGTTAGTTTAAGCTAATCCCCTTGAATGGTATTGGCTGGGGGGGGGGGGATTTCAGGTTGTGTGTTTTGGAAAATAATGAAAGCTGTCCAATTTTTCCTAATTGCATGATGGGGGGACCATCAAACATATGCATGGTGTGCTAAATAAAAACGTCAGAGCCTCTGATCTAGGATGCCCTCCAGTTTAATGCTAAAATAAAAGCTTAAAGGGTTAAAATAGTTACCAATGAAGTTAATCCTATTGTAAATCAATGTTCTTGGCCACTTGAATGGGCGTCAGGAATGTGCACGAAGCCGGGGGATGCCGCTTGTGTCCTTCTGTGTGGTTGCCGCCCATGCCCCGGAGGGTGGCGCTAAACTGTGGCTAAGGAAAGGGTGGCAGAGTTGGACTTAAATTGGACTTCTAATTTAAGCTGTCCCACTTTGAGGCCCCTACAAAACGGTCCTTTTACCCATCCAGTGGCAAAATGTAAAGACTTCTGCCTGTCCAACCATCACTGCTCAGCTGTAATCCCAGGTTGACCCCCTCCCAACTTGCCCACCTGCTGCCACCTGTGGGGCCCCTGGTTACTAGTCACCAAGGCTTAGGTGGCAGCTATTTAGCCACCCTATTACATGGGCTGCTCATTACCAGCCTCTGGGACATCGCTGTCTGCCATTTCAGCGATCCTCAAGCATTATTAAAGGGTAATTCCACTTTTGATAACATTTTTAAAAGTTTCCCTTATTGTGTGACAAAATTATGTCTTCAATGTGCTAAGCGTATTTGTTATATTTTTAGTTCTCTATTTACAACTCTGTGTTATAAAAGAAAACAAGTTTCCATGGCAACAATGCATTTACCTTAGCTATGTACACCAAAGTGGTGATTTCGAGTACATATCATATACTTTTTGATTCTAGCTTGTTAATCATCTGATTGGCTAAGGCATGGGTGACTGGTTTAACCCATTTTGCTGAATTTCAACTTCTTCAATTTGGCGTGATCACAGTCTTGTGTTCCAGTAGCAAGGGTTAACGGCAGGGTTCTCGGCTGAATAGGTTATTAGGCTGCTGAGACATAGAAAAAGGTGCTAAAGAGTTCACCTGTTACATTGCAAGAATTGTGGGACTTGTAGTCCATTGTTTTTACTCAAGGCCATGAAAATCACTCCCACTGTAGAAACACAGAGCCCCAGGAATATGAGAATCATGGAAACAGTATGCTGATTAAATCACAGATATGAGGGCACAATCCTAACACCACAAATATTTATTTTACATTCCAAAAGAGGAAAGGGCAGCAAAGCTGGAGGTGGAAAGACCTATCGCCAAAAAGAGTAAAACTCCAAAATGTTCTTTAGCTGCATAAACAGTAAAAGATACAAACCTGAGGATGTGGGCACCCTGAAAAGCAAAGAGGGGATAACTATTGCGGGGAATGAGGAAAAAGCAAATTTACTTCTTTTTAACATCTTCTTTGCTTCTGTATTCCCAAAAGAATGTGACATACCAGGTGAAATGCAGAGCAATAACCCAGCTCTCCATTAAATGTCACTGGTCTAAACAAGGAAGAAGTGCAGCTCTGTCTCAAGCAGGTAAAAATTGATAAATCCCCAGGACCAGATGGCATACATCCCCAGGTTTTAAGGGAGTTATCTATAGTAATAGACAGGTCATTATTTCTAATATTTGCATATTCAATAATTACGGTGGCTGTTCCAAGGGATTGGTGCTTAGCAAATGTGGTGCCAATATTCAAAAAGGATCTAGGGGGGAACCTGGGAACTTCAGATGATACTAAGCTGACACACACATTGATAAATTGGAAGCATTGGCAGTAAAATGGCAAATGAAGTTTAACACTTGAAGTTTAAAATGTAAGGTTATGCACATGGGAAGGATTTTTTTTTCCATGATTACACACTAAATAAATGCCTGGTAAAACAACAATGGACCTAGGGATTTTAGTTAACAATAAACTTACATGTAGTAAGCAATGCCAGGCAGCAGCTGCCAAAGCAAACATGATCATGGAGTGCATCAAGAGGGGCATAGGTGCTCATGACCAGAGCATCATTTTACCCCTGTACAAGTCACTGGTCAGACCCCATATGGAATACTGTGTACAGTTCTGGGCACCTGTGCGTAAGAAAGACATATCAGAACTGAAGCACATTCAAAGGAGGGCAACTAAGGTAATTAAAGGACTGTGGGGACTAGAGTACCCTGAAAGATTGCCAAAGTTAGGTCCATTAAGTTTGGAAAAGAGACACCTGGGGTGTGATCTAAAAACTATGACTAAATATATTCAGGGTCAATAAAAAGAACTGTCCCACAATCTATTTATACCCCGGAGTGTAAACATAACCCGAGGGCATCCACTAGGGTTAGAGGAAAGGTGCTTTCTCCACCGACATAGGAGGGGATTCTTCTCTGTAAGAGCAGTGAGACTATGGAACTCGCTGCCAGAGGAGGTAGTTATGAAGGATACAATAAAAATATTCAAAAGTGGCCTGGATGCTTTCCTGGCATGTATAACTTTTCCAACTATGGCTACTAGACCACTGGAAGGAGATAAACAGGCTGAACTGAATGGACTAAAGTCTTTATTCAGCCGTACATACTATGTTACTATGAAAACAATAAGGCATAAAAAAAACAATGGCAAAAAGAAAGTTTTCCTTTAATTTAAGGTATGTGGTTTATAGAATGTATAACAGTTACAGTATAACTAGGGGGCTGCATAAATTTCATTCAAAGTTCCTGTGGACTTAAAGAAGCACTACTGTGAAAAATGGCCCACGGATAAAAATCCATATAAATATGCTGAATGGCGGGAGTAGGGGGTCACTTATATACATGGGATCAGGAAATAACCAGCCATGCTTGTATCTTCTTTTCAATGGAAGGCCGGGAATTAGGGGTCACAGGTTGTCAGCCCCAATACACTCATAAAACAGTCTCTATTTTATGCCTTGGCGGAATTTTTATTCAGTGTGGGTGTATAACTGACTCCTCCTTTTAGTAGCCGACATGTTTATATGGTTTCGTTTTATTACACAATTTAGTGATACAGCTCTTTTAAGAGATCAGGGATCTTACTGCATGAGAAAGGTAAGTCATTTCTAGACTTTACAGCAACATACAAAAAATGTATTTTTGATAGTTCCGTTCATTTTCTAAGCAGGTTTATAATTAATAAAGTAATCATTTCTAAATGGCCTCTTTCCAAATTCTCCTTTTTTTCTCCAGTTTCCCTTTAAGTAGCGATAACAGTCCACAGATAGAGATCTTTATTACGTCTCTGTCATTTCTGTATATTTTTAGCAACCATAGAAGAGGGTGAACTGGGAATGACAAGAAAATCTTGATTAACAATAAGATAAAGTATGCACGGAGCCGACGTACGATCAAGCATGGTGACCCAGATCTGTTCTCACTTGATGTTTGGCGCTCCACATTTTTCTAGATCTAAGATAATCTATACCGTACATTGAGTGCCAGTTGTTTGCTGGTACTCTCCAGTGGGATACAGGGTCACACTGTCATTTCTCATCAGCTTTCGTGCATGAACTTTCCTACAGGCCAACCACTTCAATCAATTACCATTAAATAGAATCAAAATAAAAACACATTAAACTCTTCTGCATGGATACTCAGAACTGACATAGGGCTTCAGGTTCATCCCACTCACTGGGGTTTCAAATAAACCCAATGATTTTGGCAGCCCTGTAGCTAAGAATTAGATTGGATTACATTAATTGATCCTCTGCCATATGCATGTAGACCAGATCAACCCACAAGGTCTCTCAAGGAAAGCAGAATTGGTCACAATTCTACAGAGCCACAGTTCAGAATCTCACACTGCTCATTTCCAACAGTCAGTGTCTAACCGGGGCAAAACATTAGCATGGGATTTTACTGGCCCAGTCAGTCCAAGACATCCTGTCCGAGTGCCCACCAAGATTTAAGCTATAGCATTGCAGGGACAGGTCACAATACAGGGGTGTATATGGCCAACGCTGTGGTACTAAAGCTTAGTTTTATAGGGAAAATAATGCTGCAGGGGTTGGGCATGCCCCACTCAAACAGACCAGATTCTGAGGATAGCATTGGGGGCAGAACATTGGCTGAGGTTTAGGAGAGTAGAATGGGACTGAGTACAGGGGGGAGGCAGACTAGAGAAGCATTAATTGGATAGGGGTGTAATAAGCAGCAGCCCAACTGGCCCCAATGCAGGGCAGCCCTCTAAGAAATCTCTCAGGTCTTCCTATGGCAAGCTGTGGTACTAAGGCTTAGTGTTATGGGGAAAATAATGCTGCAGGGGTGGGCATGCCTCCCCAGACCAGATTCTGATGCTATAGCATTGGGGGCAGAACATTGGCTGGGGTTTAGGAGAGTAGAGTGGGACTGAGAACAGGGGGAGCCAGACTAGGGAGGCAAGAATTGGATAGGGGTGTAATAAGCAGCAGGCCAAATGGGCCCAATGCAGGGCAGCCCACCAATAATTTTCCCAGGTCCCCCTATGGCCAGTCCGCCCATGCCAACAGCACATATTGTACTACCTGATAGGATCTAGTGTAACAACAATGGTACCTGTCAACAATGGGAACCCCTATATTAACTTTGCTTAATCTTCAAAACAAACTTACTGGCAGTAAAAATAACAATTGCGTGGCTCTAACTCTTCCCTTCTCTATCCAAATCTATGTAAAACTTTTGTTGGTTTAGACTTTAAAGCTAGACAGTATTTGCCAAGGTAAAAAAGCTTTTTATTTTAGAACAAGACTTTAATAACCCAAAAAAAGGTTTAGCTGAAAATGGAAACCATATACCATGTTACATGAGGCTTTCTGTGCGCACTCGCTAATAAGCCAATTCTGAATTAATTGTATATGGCTGTAATGGATAGTCTTGTTCAGTTTAGTTCACAACGACAGGATTTGTGCCGCCTTCAGAGCACGGCAAATTAAAACGGCCCTGGAGTGAAAAGACATTGATGGGCCCGGCAGGACGCTATTGTCACTTAAGCCTTAGACCTGGAATGTAGTCGTTGTGTGTCCCTTCAGGTTGTTTGAACTTCTTGATTTATCTGCGAGAATGTGATGTCATAGAATGAATATTGTAAATTAGATTTATTTCAAAGAACTATTCACGTAGAATTCCAACCGTTCTTTAGAGATCAGAAGCAATGCGCTTTTTTTTAAGGAACAACCACAGGCAAAGCTTTGATTTCAGTTATGAATAGAGTGGAGGAAGAGTTGGAACCAATTATTTATTTATTTTAGTATTTTGTGAACCCATTGTAGAAAATCAAGTTTACTTCCTACTTGATCAGGAAGTTCTTACAACAGAAAGTCCATAGGCTGACCGAAAAATCAGCATAACATGTGCCAAGGGCTCCGAACGATGGGCCAATGTGACAGCATTGTTGCTCAAGTCTCAGAATTAGAATGTGGTCCTTATCTGTCTTACTCTCAGGGCCGCCCACCGCCCACTTGCTCAGTTTACTGGTTTGCTGCTTGTTCACACACCCGCGTCACACACTCGCCCCCCCTTTGCTGGCCGGCTCATATTAATAGTTAGCCGCTTTCTGCCCGCACCCCACATTTTCTCTCGCTTGGGGGGGGGCATCAATTGGAGCTGCTGAGGGTGCATGTTTGGTTGGGGCAGAAAAAAGGGGTGCTATGCTTACCTCTTTTTTTACTTTAAAGAGGAACAACACAAAGGAATTACATTTTACCATGTGTTGTTCCTATCAGTGTGGGGGGGGGGGGGGTGGAGCATCCCAAACTGGCTGTGCCTGCTGTGTGTATTCCCCCAGGGTCTCCAATAATTGGGGCAGTGCAATTATTTGCTGGGTAGAAGGTGTCAAGAAAAAACTGTAGTTAGGGCTAAGCACTTGGAGTCAGACTTGTAGAGAGTCGTAAAAGAAAGATGCAAACCCATATCAGAGATGTAGCTTAAATTTGTCTCCAAGATTAACCTCTGCCAGGGAACAATTGAGAGTGAACAGAACAAGGAATGTCTTAAATGTGACATATAGCTCTGTGCAGATCTCTAGGAAGGCAATAGGCCAATAGAAGAGACAATGAGAATTCTAGGCTGCCTCTGCCTTTAAAGGTGAACAGATAACTTTGAAGGAGAGAAAAAGAATGGAGGATGGTGTTGGGCATGTGATGAATTGCAGGTTGTTTTTGTGAGGTTGAGCTAGTTGGAGTTATTTAATTGCAATGTCCTACTTTGTGAATTTGCAGCAGATTTGTTTCAGTGCTCAGTCAATAAGTGCTGCTGTGTCCAGCGTTTTCTCCGTTTTCTTCATTAATGAATTGCTGCAAATGTGGCCAAACTATGTGATGAATGTCGGAGTTTGCAAAGGGTGAGATGGTACGTTTCCATCACGCCATTGGAGTGCTGCTAGAATCAGTCTTAGAGGCCGATTCATTAATAGCGCCAGGTAGCGACAGATGAGCGCCAGTAGCGTGATTTTCACAGCGCCAGCTAGTATTCGCTGTGCTTGCCCGGGGTTTGCTTGTTGACAGCGACTCAGTCGGTGTGCGGTAATGTTGAATACGGGCTTAGGGGTCGCTGTTTCACAGGTTCAGCGTTGTATGGGTGCGCCTGACAACGAATGGCCAGAGCGAACGGCTTGCTGCAGATTCATTAACAAATCACGCTCCGAATTTTTTCGCGCTGTGAATTCCTTGTTTAAACCCCAGAGCGCTGGCGGCGATGGGTGTAAAATAGTTTTTAACCCCCAAACAACCATATTTTTTTATTGTAAAATTATACAAGTTTTTATAAACATTTTGTAATATGAATACATTAATATCAGACCTGTAATATCAATTCTGCACAAATTTTTTTATTTTTTTTTTTTTTACCTTAAAAAAAAATCCTAACATTGCAGAAGTGGTCACAGAATTTTTGACATTAAAAAAAAAAGAAAAAACATTAATAGCAATTAATTATGATTAATTAAAGATTGCTCCATTGAAATGCCAGGGAGCGACAGGTCATACCTGGCGCTGTGATGGGATTAGCAGCGGCGCTGTTCGTTGCAGTCGGCTACATGATGAATCCCGCGCTAGCTGTCGCTCTCGCCGGCGCTAGCCTCATTTAGCGTGATAAATGCGTCATTGTGACCGCCGCCGGGCGTACTTGAGTCGGTAGCCGCCGTTAGCTGGCGGTACCTGGCGCTCGTCAGACACTACCTGGCGCTAGCCCTTGATAAATAAGGGCCTTAGTTTTGATGAAGTGAAGATAAAGAGGTTCTGTATACTTGAATTTGAATACCATCAAAGTCTATGGGGGGGCATTGCATGTTTAAGTCGCTAGAAAGCAACTAAAGGAGCCAAAAGCCCACAGACTTCACGGGAAGAGCACCAAATGTCTGAGGCACCTTATGACAATTATATGAGGTCATGTTTTCACTACATCCAGTACAGGCAGTCCCAGATTCATTACACTCAAGATTCCGCCACAGGTGGCGCTGCTGCAAGATCAAAAGATGCTGCCCTCCCAGCCCCTATAAAACCAGGTGGTCCTCTATCATCCTCATGTCATCTTGCAGCTGCTGCATGAAGATTGTGGATGTTACTCTCTCTTTTCAGCTATGGCAGCAGAGCGGGGTCACCTAACCCGACAGCCGCTGCAGGCCTATTTCCATGGATCCTGGACCCCCTATGCCTCCCAGCTTCGGCTGCTCGGGATCTGTGATGGTAGTGTGAACACCGGGGGACTGGGCAGTCGGCAGAGCTTCGCTCTGGGCCGAAGGACTTCACCAAAAGGTAGTCGGCCGCAGGCTGATGGTGAGCCTGAAGGGAGAACCACTGACACGGACCAGGCCTTGTGCACAGAGGTTCCCTGAAAAAACCTAGTTGCACTGCTTTCCACTGCTCACAGATTGCTCTGAGTCTCTCTCTGGTTGCACTGATTGGTGGGATAACACTTCTACAACCAGGTTGTGGTCCCCCCTGCCCCACTGTGTGCTGCGCTTTTTATTCCCTTCCCTCATACCCCCTGGGACCCTGTGAGGGGCCGTGTGTGTCGGCGCTGGTGGCGCCATGATGCTTCCACATGAGGGGGAGGGGAGGCACGCGGGCCGCTATGTTGTGGGGGCCCTGCGCAGAGGAGGAAGGGATGCCATTTTCGCACCTTTTGGGTGGTGGGCCTAGCACGCTCGCGTTGTAGGCGCGGCCACGCCCCCCTCACTAGGCCTCTATCCTGCTTCCTCCCTGCTGGGAGCATACGCTGTGTGCCTCTGAGTGTCTGGCCTGGTGGCGTTTCGCAAGCCTGGGTGTCCGGTTGTGTGCTGCGGTGCGACGGTGTCCCTCTTTCCGATCCCCATGTCGATATCGTGAGTCCCTCTTTTGCTTTTTGCTTTTGTTTATATATATATATATATATATATATATATATATATATATATATATATGCATATATGATATCTGCTGGTATGAGACTATGGTGACTGGTGTCCTTGTCCTTGTGTTTTGCAGATCGTGGGCTGTCATTAGTTGTGATTCTCCCGGTCCCTCTTTTTTAAGGGGGATTATAAATTATGCAGGCTTAGGCCGTCAGTGTCTTGTAGCCTTGCGCCTGTTACCAGATTCACCATTTGGAGGCTTCAGGGGATAGTGAGCTGGGGCCCCCATACGGGCATGATGGGCTCTGCCCTCTGTGCGGCAAGAGTGCCCTGGTGGGTTCAGTACCATTGTTGCACTTGCGCCAGAGGTTTTTTCTCTGACCTGAACGGGAGGTCGCTAATGACCCTGGCCCGTCCCCTTCGTCGGTCTCCCCGATCACCCCGGGCGGCCTTCTGCCCCTAGTGAAGGGGAGGCCAGCGGCGGCTCCCTAAATGATTGTGCAGCGCCTGGCCAGCATTGAGCGGCGGTTGTCCTCATCGTCCCCTAATAAGGCTGCAGGCAAGAAGCGACATATTGAACCCACCTACTCGGATGAAGATATTCCCGATTATTGGGATTGGTGGAGGAGGTTTCTGAGGATTTGCCATCTGCTGCGGAATTTTCTGCCGGAGATGACAGTGCCTCCGGGTCTTCCTCGGATGAGGATTCATGGCTTCCCAGAGCTACAGAGTGCCTGCTTGCTGCGGAGTTTGATTTCCTCCATATCGCCCCCCCAAGGCGGCTAAGACAAATGTGGTATGAAACATCCATCACAAAGTGTCCAAAGTCCATATTAGGTCAAATGGTAAGCAGTGTCCTGAATTCCAACATTTCGGGGGAGCAGCCCCCTTCATCAGGGACAGACAAACAGACATGTGCCAAGAGGGAGGTCCTTATAAACATTGTAATCAGGAATTCCCGCCTGACATCATAGTGACGTCAGCGGGAGTTAATAAAGCTCATTATGATCAATCATGATCAAAATAACAATGCTGAAGAAGTAACACCTTGCCTGCACCAGTGGGAACCCCTCCACTGCCAACCACCGCTCGCTGCATGAGCGAGCGGCAATGTCCCTGCCTGTCAGCGGGCCAGGGAGAGAGAGCAGCCGGGCGGCAAAGTCTGCCCGGCAACCCGTGACGTAACGGCCGCCGTGCTCCCATTGGGCAGCGGCGGCCGCATTCACAGGGTACATTGTGACAGGCGGCGCTTATCACGGTGGTCAGAGGCTCGAGTACAGGGCCTGCGGGTACGCCGGACTGTGCCCCAAATGTTACGGGCGCTCCGGAGGCAGTGGGATAAGTATGGTATAAGTACCTCCCTCTTGGCACATGTCTGTTTGTCTGTCCCTGATGAAGGGGGCTGCTCCCCCGAAACGTTGGAATTTAGGACACTGCTTACCATTTGACCTAATATGGACTTTGGACACTTTGTGATGGATGTTTCATACCACATTTGTCTTTCTATGATACACTTGGTGGAATTATATAACGGAGTGCTGGTCATTTGTACAGATTGGATTCACAGCGGAGCCACCGCTGACCTGGCACCCAGGCAAAACTAGTAAGTGTGCACCAGCAACTTGGTTTATTCTGTAAGAGGAAGCAGGGTGATCTGTTCCGCACTGAAAGACCGAGGCGAGTCTTTCCGGAACAGGCCCCCATTTGTCTGGCTGGTCCTTAAAGAATGGGAGAGTCCCAACAGAGTGCCGGCAGTGCCTAAGGGTCTTGATAAACTGAGCTGGTACGGCTTTGTCTCACCCTCCGAGGTGGACCCCCCCCCCCGTGTATGGGCTGTCTAACACCACTGTGATGCCATCTCCTGTCAATGCATCCCTGCGTGATCCCTCTGATAGCGAATGGATCAGCTCTTGTGCCATGCATTCACCTTACTGGTGCTCTGTTCCGTCCGGTATGTGCTTCTGCCATGGTGGTTCTGGCCAGCAAGAGGAAGGTGAGACAACTCTCTTCTAGGGCCTAGAACCGTGGCCGGACGGAGGAGTACAAGGAGGCTGAATCCTGCCTGGTTTTCATTGGTTTTATTGCAACAGCCATGGATGATGTACTCCGGTTTGGCGCCAGGGGTTTCAGCCCTGCTGGTGGCATTGCGCTGCTTTTTTGGCTGAGACAGTGGGCAGCTGATGCGGCAGCCCCAAAGGGTCCCTCACTAGCCTACACTTCGTGGGAGGCCATCTCTTTGGGAAACGCCTGGATCCCCTGGTAGGGGATGGGAGGCTTCCTCAGAAGAAGAAGTGGTCTCGACCCTTCGGATCCCCTCTTCCTTTCGCCCCTTCTGAAGGGGAAGAGTTTATCAACTCCCAGGTGCCGCAGAGAGACCGGAAGCAGAGGGGGTTCCCGAGGTCGCTCCAGTTCCATATGGGGGTCCAAGTCTAAACCCCCTACCAAGCCCCCTCAGGCATGAAGAGGTGCCCCCACCCTTCTGGGTGAGCATACAGCTGTATGCTAAAGTCTGGAGATGGCGTGTCTCGGAGTGGTAGGTTCAGGGGGTAGTATCCTCCTGGTACAAGATAGAGCTCGGCTCCCCCGAGGTTCATCCGCTCATGGATGACCCGAGACCCGTCAAAGGCTCAGGCCTTGGAGTTGGCTGTTCTGCATCTCCTGCGTTTAGGGGTGATTTGTCCGGTTCCTCAGCTGGAGCGAGGTCAGGGGTTCTACTCCAATCTGTTTACGGTCCCCAAAAAGGACGGAACTCTACTTTCCATTCTGGACCTGAAAGGTCTCCACAGATATGTCAGGGTCAAGCATTTTGAATGGAAACTCTGCGATCGGCTGTAAGATCGCTTCGACCTGGCGACTTCATGACCACGGTGGGCATCAGGGAAGCTTACCTGCACATCCCGATATTCCAGGGACTTCAGAGGTTTCTGAGGTTTGCTGTTGAGGTTCAGCACTACCAGTTTGTGGCTCTTTCGTTCGGGATATCCTCAGCCCCTCATTATTCACCAAGGTGCTAGCGGGTCTTATAGCCGTTCTGCGGTGTCAGGGCATCATGTTTATACCCTACCTGGACGACTTACTGATATCGGCACGGTCGTGTGTCCCAGCCGAGATTGACACGCTGACACTACTGTCCACTCTAGAGGAGTTGGCTGGGTGATCAACTACCCCAAGTCTTTCTCTCCCCTTCCATGGTGAGGTCATTTCTGGGAATGACATCGGACTCTGTTCAGACCAGGATTTTTCTGCCTCAACAGAAGGTCTTAGGTCTTCAGACGCAGGTGTTGCTGGCTTGTCCGCAGCCATTGGTACGCCTGGGGATGAGATTGGTGGGCCTCATGGTGGCGTGCTTCGAGGCAGTGCCTTTTGCCCATTTTCATATGAGGCCGTTACAGTTTAACCTGCTATCCGTTTGGGATCGGAGCCAGGAATCCCTGGATCAGGAGTTTGCGCTGTCCCCCTCCGGCCCGACGTCCCTCTGGTGGTGGATGGTCTCCCGGAACCTGTTGGACGGCTAGTCTTTTTTGACTCCCTGCTGGGGTATTGTCACCCCGAATGCCAGCCTACCGGGCTGGGGCAGCGTATGGCGGACCCGCAGGATCCAGGGTCAGTGGGGGCCGCAGGGAAACCGGTTATCCATAAACATGCTCGAGCTGAGGGCGATTCGGTTGGTACTGCTACGCTTGTCCTCCCAGCTAGGGGGAGTCCGGTGCAGGCCAGCTCGGATATTCAATTGGCTGTCGCCTACATTAATGACCAAGGCGGGACTTGGAGCAAGAGATCCCTCCAGGAGGTGACCCAGATTCTGACTTGGGCAGAGGAGAATGTTCCCTGCATCTCGACGGTCTACTTTCCCGGGGTGGAGAATCAGGAGGCGGACACTCTGAGCTGGAGCTTCACGCGCCTAGGAGTGTGGTCTCTCAACAGCGAGATCTTTCAGTCTCTGTGTCGCCGCTGGGGTCGTCCAGACGTGGGCCTTTTTTGCATCCAGATACAGTCACAAGCTCCCAAGGTTCATATCCTTATCAAAGGATCCTCTGGATTTCCCTATAGACGCCCTGTCAATTCCTTGGACGGAGTTCAAGTTCCTGTATGTCTTCCCTTCGTTCTGGGCAGAAGAGTGCTGCGCAAGATTGCCCAGGAGGGAGTACCAACAATTCTAGTAGCCCCTCATTGGCCAAGAAGGAGTTGGTTGCAGTCATGGTTCAAATGTCGGTGGATCACTACGTCATGCCCTACGATCCAGATCTGCTTATGCAAGGGTCGTTGTGGCACCCCTATTTACAATCGCTGGCTTGGCGGCCTGGCTATTGACAGCTCAATCCTGGCGAAAAAAAAAAAAAAAAAGGGGGTTGTCCACTACGGTAGTACGAACTATGTTTCAAGCACGGAAGAAGGCCTCTTCCATGATATACTATAGAGTTTGGAAGGCCTACATTACTTGGTGTGAGGCCAAGGACTTAACTGTCGTAAATTTTCCAAGATTCTGGGATTTTTGCGGCACAGTTTAGACGTGGGTCTGCAGCTGAGCACCCTAAAGGGTCAGGTCTCAGCTTTAGCCATCTTCTTTCAGAGATCCATTGCCACCCATAGGTTGGTCAGGTCCTTTCTTCAAGGAGTTATACACGTTCGTCCACCACGCAGGTCAGTTTTGCTCTCCAGGGCCCTCCCTTCGAGCCTTGAGCGATGCTAGCTTGCTCCTTCTGGTTGCCATCACTTCGGTGAGGCGTGTGTCTGAGCTATGGGTGTCACAAGGATAGGGTGGTATTTCGTTTTAGGCCGGATTTTTTGCTAAGGTTGTGTCCCCTTTTTCACATTAATGAGGAGGTTGTCTTGCCCTCCTTATGCCTGTCTCTGGCTAACCCCAAGGAAAGGGCGCTCCATGCTCTGGTTGTGGTCAGAGCCTTTAAGTATTTTTTGTGTGCTACTGAATCTTCAGATAGTCAGATTAGCTATTTGTCCTACCAAATGGCCCTAGGAAAGGGTTGCCACCGGCCAAGTCCATGCTCAGTAGGTGGATCAGACAGGCGGTGGCGCGGGCATATTCTTCCAGGGGGTAGGAACCTCCTTTTCGGGTCAGAACTCATGCTACTAGAGCTATTGCTGCCTCCGGGGTTTTTCAGCACCAGGCTTCTTTTGAACAAGTTTGTAGGGCTGCAGCCTGGTCCTTCGTTCATACTTTTACTAAGTTTTACAGGGTGGATGTCAGGGCCTCGGCTGATGAATCTGGGACGGCCTGGACTGGATGTAGTGAAAAATACAATTCTGTGAAAATCACCTGTAGAATTGTTTTTGAATACATCCAGTCCAGGCCGTCCCACCCCACCCTTGGGTTCGTTATGGCCTGTTGCCTGTTATGGTGATTGGGGAGTCACAAGCTCCACACTGGGGTAGACTTGGGCCAAAAATTAGTCCGGGATATTACTGGCCTATGCCACAAGTTGCTGAGACCACCTCTAATGTGCCTCCATCCCCAATGAGAGAGTTTATCAGCAGAGGATATTATATTGCAGGGACGGATTATAAGCAGGGGTGGCTATAGTGAAAGTACTAAATCTTTGGTATTGTAGGGGCAGATACAGTAACGTGGCAGAAGTGGGTGTGGCCCCAACAGATATTATGATGGGGCTACAGTATTTCAGGGACATAACGTGGACTGGGGCATCTTTGCTATGGTGCACAGGGGGGCTCTGTAAAAGGGGGCTGAGGGCAGACTCGGGATGGAGGAAGTAGAGGTGGAAGTAGGGGGGGTATTAGAAGCAGCAGTGCACCAACAGAGCAGAGTGAATTCTGGCACAAGCTCGGGGTAAAGGAGCTCTCAAAGCAGAGGGATATATTGCAAATTTCCCTAGCACTCTCTGGCCATTCTACTGTCCAAAGAGAACCAGGGCCTCTGTTGGCCCTAGAGCCTCTGTTGCCACTAGAGCCATGAATGTATGAATTAGGTTTCTGCCACCTTGGGGACACAGAAGGGCTTATGGGAAGTCACATAAAGAGAAGTATCTTGGCCATTTTTGAGCTGCCTGGGGACACCTAAGGAAGAGTACCTTGCCCAATTTTTGGGCTTTCTGTTGGTTTTAGAAGGACAGGCATCCAAAAGAGGATATATACTGTACAAAATTCCTGAAGCAGCATGCCCATTACACATACAAGTAATAACCTGTTAGCTTAAGGTATTGCATTAAATAAGTAAGATCCAGTATAAGAAAAAGAGTAAGATCTAGAAAACCCTTCTGATAAATTCTTAGATGTCACCTAAGTAACCCCAGAAAAAAGTCAGCAAATAATTGTAGAATGCAGTGCAGTTAGCTGCCTTCCCCCCGATGACAATCCAGATCATTCATTGGCTGTTACGGTTATCTTGGAATAGAGGGCTTTAAATTAAATTCAACTGTTGAAAACAGTTTTACTCATCTTCTGCCCCAAAAGTCCAACAATAGGCTTGATTCTGACAGCTGGTGGGTCACATCGGGTGGGTGTCTGAAGCCAGATGACAGCTGCCTGGTCAAAGCCCTAACCACAATACATATAACTTGGCCAGGCCAGAGGGGGGGAGTGTATTTTTAATCAGGTCCGAACTCCCCTTACTGACCAAGGCTTTGTGGTTAAAGGAATTAGAAATGGCTGCGCACTGCAGTGAAACATTCCTCCCTATTATTAAAGAAGTATCTCTTTATTGTGGGGCTAATTAACACTGAATATGGTGGGTTAAGGTGCCACAAAGTTGCCAGGAATTATTTAGGTCTGTTTAAAATCCACAGGGTATATTTTTTGTTTGTGACCTCCATTTTGGAGCTTTTGCTTTGTTTTGACCAATTCCTGTTTTGAACGTTGCTTCCTGCAATGTCAAGTAGATAAATGAATGAAAGGCCAGGCAAGTTCCCCCTTTAGGTTGAGATTTAATACACAAGTCAAAAGCGGGGAAGATAATATACCAAGGCAAGAAAACCCTGCACTTTAACTGAATTCATTAACATAATCACACCCAAGGTCATTGTCCCAACTAGATGGAGCCCTAGGCATGGGGATACCTGGCCAAGGATGTACTCATTGACACATAGGGCCTGGATTCTGCAGACCTGGTAGTGTTGGGAGGGATGAATTATTCTTAAGGCCTAATGAAGGTCAGGAGGCTCCTTGTTAGGAGGGGAAGATGGCATCAGGGCACAGACAGAAGTACTTGAGTGAAGTCAAGCAACATAGCACCTTAGGTTCAGTAACTAGACAAGCCATGGTTAGCAGACAGGCCATGCTTTGAGGATAAATGTGGGTAGGCAACAAAGGTTCTCTTCACAACAAAGATCAAAGTTTAGAAGCAGCGACGCTACCATTCTTCTTGAGCATCACTTTTTAGGTGAATTCTTTCCTTGTTGCTAGGTTTGCACTTATATTGTATCGTATATTACTTGGATGTGTCTTATGTACATTGTTTCAGCGCTTTTTTTCAGCACATTAGCACTTTCTTATGAGATTGATTGATGTATATATACATAAAAAGTTTTCATATATATTTCTTACTGGCTTTTAGATAGCATACATATTAACTTGGACTATTCGCTTTGAGTCTTTCTTTGCCCGGGGGTGGGCTCCTGCGATGGATTTATGTGTGTGTGTAAGTGTGTGTTTTTTATGATCTTGAAATGATGAGTGTTTTATTTTAAATTAATAAATATCTGTTGATGAATTTTGTTTTTTATTTATCCTAACGGCTTTCTGGTTCAGTGGGTTTGGGTTGACTTTTTTGTGGCAGCTGGAGCCGAAATCTTCTACAAATAGTGCCCCTCTTCTACTTTGAATTACAAAAGGTTCCCCTTGGATACCATAGCATATTCTATTTTTCTTCTGTATCAAGGATTTCTCAGCAGAGAAATCCCCTATTATAGAATGACCAATATTTGAGAGCTGCGAGACAGAGGCAGATATGCGGCAAAACGTGTTTAATGGTGATAAACTGAAACGAATATACATAGCACACACCAACCAGGCTACTGTACAAATACACAGGTAGAGTCTGTAAACATACATGCATAGGGATTAGAGATGAGCGAATCGATTCTGACGAACCCTAATTCGTTACGAAGTTCAGGAAAAATTTGATTCGTTATGATTCCGAATATCGCCGCGATTCGATTGCTCGAATCGCTTCTTTAAAACTCCATTTACTGCTATACAGTCCATCTAAAATGGTGGATCCACATGTCAGGACATGTCCCATGGGACAAGGAATCCTGGGTAGGTGTCACATGCTACCTATCAGCAGGTGTCACAGCCCCATATAAATGGTGGCCATTTTGCGGAAGGGAGAGAGCGAGGGACAGATAGACAGACAGATAGATAGATAGATACCGGTAGATAGATAGATAGATACAGCGAGGGAGAGATAGATAGATAGATAGATAGATAGATAGAAGCTGAGCGAGGGACAGATAGAGAAGGAGAGAGGCTGTGACAGTGACAGAGAAAGACAGGGAAAGTTTAAAGTGTTTGCATTAGCTTTCAAGCCTATTTAGTGTTAATAACACACCTGCCTATTTAGCTTTTCCTTTTCCTAGTGTCATTCTTTAAAAAGCGTGCTAGCATTAATATTTCAAGAGTACCTGACTATTAACTGGTTGCATTTTGTAATCAAAGTCACTTTTCCACTATAAAAGGAGCCTCTGTATTTGAAGAGGGGGCATCTCAAACACTAGCATAAATATTTCAAGAGTACCTGTCTATTAACTGGTTGTATTTTGTAATCAAAGTCACTTTTTCACAATAAAAGAAGCCAACCTCTGTATTTGAAGAGGGGGCATCCCAAACACTAGCATAAATATTTCAAGAGTACCTGTCTATTGTCTATTAACTGGTTGCATTTTGTAATCAAAGTCACTTTTCCACTATAAAAGGAGCCAACCTCTGTATTTGAAGAGGGGGCATCCCAAACACTAGCATAAATATTTCAAGACTACCTGTCTACTAACTGGTTGCATTTTGTAATCAAAGTCACTTTTCCACTATCAAAGGAGCCAACCTCTGTATTTGAAGAGGGGGCATCCCAAACACTAGCATACATATTTCAAGAGTACCTGTCTATTAACTGGTTGCATTTTGTAATCAAAGTCACTTTTCCACTATAAAAGGAACCAACATCTGTATTTGAAGAGGGGGCATCCCAAACACTAGCATAAATATTTCAAGAGTACCTGTCTATTAACTGGTTGCATTTTGTAAGCAAAGTCACTTTTCCACTATCAAAGCAGCCAACCTGTGTATTTGAAGAGGGGGCATCCCAAACACTAGCATAAATATTTCAAGACTACCTGTCTTCTAACTGGTTGCATTTTGTAATCAAAGTCACTTTTCCACTATCAAAGGAGCGAACCTCTGTATTTGAAGAGGGGGTATCCCAAACACTAGCATACATATTTCAAGAGTACCTGTCTATTAACTGGTTGCATTTTGTAATCAAAGTCACTTTTCCACTATAAAAGGAACCAACATCTATATTTGAAGAGGGGGCATCCCAAACACTGGCATTAATATTTCAAGAGTACCTGTCTATTAACGGGTTGCATTTTGTAGTCAAAGTCACTTTTCCACTATAAATGGAGCCAACCTCTGTATTTGAAGAGGGGGCATCCCAAACACTAGCATAAATTTCTCAAGACTACCTGTCTACTAACTGGTTGCATTTTGTAATCATAGTCACTTTTCCACTATAAAAGGAGCCAACCTCTGTATTTGAAGAGGGGGCATCCCAAACACTAGCATAAATTTCTCAAGACTACCTATCTACTAACTGGTTGCATTTTGTAATCAAAGTCACTTTTCCACTATCAAAGTAGCCAACCTGTGTATTTGAAGAGGGGGCATCCCAAACACTAGCATAAATATTTCAAGAGTACCTGTCTATTAACTGGTTGCATTTTGTAAGCAAAGTCACTTTTCCACTATCAAGGCATGCAACCTGTGAATTTTAAGAGGGGGCATCCCAAACACTAGCATATATATTTTAAGAGTACCTGTCTATTAAATGGTTGCATTTTGTAATCAAAGTCACTTTTCCACTATTAAAGGGGCCAACCTCTGTATTTGAAGAGGGGGCATCACAAACACTAGCATAAATATTTCAAGAGTACCTGTCTATTAACTGGTTGCATTTTGTAATCAAAGTCACTTTTCCACCATCAAAGGAGCCAACCTCTGTATTTGAAGAGGGGGCATCCCAAACACTAGCATACATTTCTCAAGACTACCTGTCTACTAACTGGTTGCATTTTGTAATCAAAGTCACTTTTCCACTATCAAAACAGGCAGCCTGTGTATTTGAAGAGGGGGCATCTCAAATACTAGCATTAATATTTCAAGAGTACCTGTCTATTAACTGGTTGCATTTTGTAATCAAAGTCACTTTTCCACTATCAAAGCTGCCAACCTGTGTACTTGAAGAGGGGGCATCCCAAACACTAGCATAAATATTTCAAGACTACCTGTCTACTAACTGGTTGCATTTTGTAATCAAAGACACTTTTCCACTATCAAAGCAGCCAACCTGTGTATTTGAAGAGGGGGCATCCCAAATACTAGCATAAATATTTCAAGAGTACCTGTCTATTAACTGGTTGAATTTTGTAAGCAAAGTCACTTGTCCACTATTAAAGGAGCCAACCTGTGTATTTGAAGAGGGGGCATCCCAAACACTAGCATAAATATTTCAAGAGTACCTGTCTATTAACTGGTTGCATCTTGTAATCAAAGTCACTTTTCCACTATCAAAGGAGCCAACCTCTGTAAAAGAAGAGGGGGCATCCCAAACACTAGCATAAATATTTCAAGAGTACCTGTCTATTAACTGGTTGCATTTTGTAAGCAAAGTCACTTTTCCACTATCAAGGCAGGCAACCTGTGAATTTTAAGAGGGGGCATCCCAAACACTAGCATATTTATTTTAAGAGTACCTGTCTATTAACTGGTTGCATTTTGTAATCAAAGTCACTTTTCCACTATCAAAGGAGCCAACCTCTGTATTTGAAGAGGGGGCATCCCAAACACTAGCATAAATATTTCAAGAGTACCTGTCTATTAACTGGTTGCATTTTGTAATCAAAGTCACTTTTCCACTATCGAAGCAGCCAACCTGTGTATTTGAAGAGGGGGCATCCCAAACACTAGCATAAATATTTCAAGAGTACCTGTCTATTAACGGGTTGCATTTTGTAGTCAAAGTCACTTTTCCACTATAAAAGGAGCCAACCTCTGTATTTGAAGAGGGGGCATCCCAAACACTAGCATACATTTCTCAAGACTACCTGTCTACTAACTGGTTGCATTTTGTAATCAAAGTCACTTTTGCACTATCAAAGCAGCCAACCTGTGTATTTGAAGAGGGGACCTCCCAAACACTAGCATAAATATTTCAAGAGTACCTGTCTATTAACTGGTTGCATTTTGTAATCAAAGTCACTTTTCCACTATCAAAGGAGCCAACCTCTGTATTTGAAGAGGGGGCATCCCAAACACTAGCATAAATATTTCAAGAGTACCTGTCTATTAACTGGTTGCATTTTGTAATCAAAGTCACTTTTCCACTATCGAAGCAGCCAACCTGTGTATTTGAAGAGGGGGCATCCCAAACACTAGCATAAATATTTCAAGAGTACCTGTCTATTAACTGGTTGCATTTTGTAGTCAAAGTCACTTTTCCACTATAAAAGGAGCCAACCTCTGTATTTGAAGAGGGGGCATCCCAAACACTAGCATACATTTCTCAAGACTACCTGTCTACTAACTGGTTGCATTTTGTAATCAAAGTCACTTTTCCACTATCAAAGGAGCCAACCTCTGTATTTGAAGAGGGGGCATCCCAAACACTAGCATTAATATTTCAAGAGTACCTGTCTATTAACTGGTTGCATTTTGTAATCAAAGTCACTTTTCCACTATAAAAGGAACCAACATCTGTATTTGAAGAGGGGGCATCCCAAACACAAGCATAAATATTTCAAGAGTACCTGTCTACTAACTGGTTGCATTTTGTAATCAAAGTCACTTTTGCACTATCAAAGCAGCCAACCTGTGTATTTGAAGAGGGGGCATCCCAAACACTAGCATAAATATTCCAAGAGTAACTGTCTATTAACTGGTTGCATTTTGTAATCAAAGTCACTTTTCCACTATCGAAGCAGCCAAGCTGTGTGTTTGAAGAGGGGGCATCCCAAACACTGGCATAAATATTTTAAGAGTACCTGTCTATTAACTGGTTGCATTTTGTAATCAAAGTCACTTTTCCACTATAAAAGGAGCCAACCTCTGTATTTGAAGAGGGGGCATCCCAAACACTAGCATACATTTCTCAAGACTACCTGTCTACTAACTGGTTGCATTTTGTAATCAAAGTCACTTTTACACTATCAAAGCAGCCAACCTGTGTATTTGAAGAGGGGGCATCCCAAACACTAGCATAAATATTTCAAGAGTACCTGTCTATTAACTGGTTGCATTTTGTAATCAAAGTCACTTTTCCACTATAAAAGGAACCAACATCTGTATTTGAAGAGGGGGCATCCCAAACACTAGCATAAATATTTCAAGAGTACCTGTCTATTAACTGGTTGCATTTTGTAATCAAAGTCACTTTTCCACTATAAAAGGAACCAACATCTGTATTTGAAGAGGGGGCATCCCAAACACTAGCATAAATATTTCAAGAGTACCTGTCTATTAACTGGTTGCATTTTGTAGTCAAAGTCACTTTTCCACTATAAAAGGAGCCAACCTCTGTATTTGAAGAGGGGCATCCCAAACACTAGCATACATTTCTCAAGACTACCTGTCTACTAACTGGTTGCATTTTGTAATCAAAGTCACTTTTGCACTATCAAAGCAGCCAACCTGTGTATTTGAAGAGGGGGCATCCCAAACACTAGCATAAATATTTCAAGAGTACCTGTCTACTAACTGGTTGCATTTTGTAATCAAAGTCACTTTTCCGCTATCGAAGCAGCCAACCTGTGTATTTGAAGAGGGGGCATCCCAAACACTAGCATAAATATTTCAAGAGTACCTGTCTATTAACTGGTTGCATTTTGTAATCAAAGTCACTTTTCCACTATAAAAGGAGCCAACCTCTGTATTTGAAGAGGGGGCATCCCAAACACTAGCATACATTTCTCAAGACTACCTGTCTACTAACTGGTTGCATTTTGTAATCAAAGTAACTTTTCAACTATCAAAGCAGCCAACCTGTGTATTTGAAGAGGGGGCATCCCAAACACTAGCATAAATATTTCAAGACTACCTGTCTACTAACTGGTTGCATTTTGTAATCAACGTAACTCTTTAAGCAAACTTTGCCTTTCGCCGGGGGGCATCCCAAATGCTAGCACGTGTCTTTTACGAGTACCTGCCTACTTACCTTTTGCCGTTTGTATAAAAATGCCTGGTTTACAAGTTTAAAGCACCCATTGCCTGTCACTGGGGGCCATTGTCAGTGCTAGCACTTATCTTTTAATTTTTAATTTTATTTAATTTTTAATGCATAGATGGCCATTGTATGCTTGCGCACACATAGGAATTCCTCCTCCGCATTTAACCCATCAGTGCAGTGAGTGTACACATGCCTGGAGCAGTGGGCTGCCGTAATTACGGCGCTAGGGGATAAGAGTACCTGCCTACTAACTTTTTGTCTTTTGTATAAAAAAGTCTGGTTTACATGTTTAAAGCACCCATTGCCTTTCACTGGGGGCTATTGTCAGTGCTACCTTCCACTTATCTTTTAAGAGTACCTGCCTACTAACCTTTTGCCTTTTGTATAAAAAAGGCTGGTTTACAAGTTTAAAGCACCCATTGCCTTTCACCGGGGGCCATTGTCAGTGCTACCACTTATCTTTTAAGAGTACCTGCCTACTAACCTTTTGCCTTTTGTATAAAAAAAGTCTGATTTTCAAGTTTAAAGCACCCATTGCCTTTCACCGGGGGCCATGGTCAGTGCTACCACTTATCTTTTAAGAGTATTGGCCGACTTACGTTTTGGTTTTTGTATAAAAAAGTCTGGTTTTCAAGTTTAAAGCACCTTTTGCCTTTCCCTGGGGGCCATTGTCAGTGCTACCACGTATTTTTTAAGAGTACCGGCCGACTTACGTTTTGCCTTTTGTATAAAATAGTCTGGTTTTCAAGTTTAAAGCACCCATTGCCTTTCACCGGGGGCCATTGTCAGTGCTACCACTTATCTTTTAAGAGTAACCTGCCTACTAACCTTTTGCCTTTTGTATAAAAAAGTCTGGTTTTCAAGTTTAAAGCACCCATTGCCTTTCACCCGGGGCCATTGTCAGTGCTACCACTTATCTTTTAAGAGTAACCTGCCTACTAACCTTTTGCCTTTTGTATAAAAAAGTCTGGTTTACAAGTTTAAAGCACCCATTGCCTTTCACCGGGGGGGCATCCCGAATACTAGCACTTATCTTTTAAGAGTACCGGACAACTTACCTTTTGCCATTTGTATAAAAAAGTCTGGTTTACAAGTTTAAAGCACCCATTGCCTTTCACTGGGGGCCATTGTCAATGCTAGCACTTATCTTTTAAGAGTACCTGCCTACCAACCTTTTGCCTTTTTAAAAAAAAAGTCTGTTTTTCAAGTTTAAAGCACCCATTGCCTTTCACCGGGGGCCATGGTCAGTGCTACCACTTATCTTTTAAGAGTACCGGCCGACTTACGTTTTGGTTTTTGTATAAAAAAGTCTGGTTTTCAAGTTTAAAGCACCCTTTGCCTTTCCCTGGGGGCCATTGTCAGTGCTACCACGTATTTTTTAAGAGTACCGGCCGACTTACGTTTTGCCTTTTGTATAAAATAGTCTGGTTTTCAAGTTTAAAGCACCCATTGCCTTTCACCGGGGGCCATTGTCAGTGCTACCACTTATCTTTTAAGAGTAACCTGCCTACTAACCTTTTGCCTTTTGTATAAAAAAGTCTGGTTTTCAAGTTTAAAGCACCCATTGCCTTTCACCCGGGGCCATTGTCAGTGCTACCACTTATCTTTTAAGAGTACCGGCTGACTTACCTTTTGCCTTTTGTATTAAAAAGTCTGGTTTACAAGTTTAAAGCACCCATTGCCTTTCACCGGGGGGGCATCCCGAATACTAGCACTTATCTTTTAAGAGTACCGGACGACTTACCTTTTGCCATTTGTATAAAAAAGTCTAAAGCACCCATTGCCTTTCACTGGGGGCCATTGTCAATGCTAGCACTTATCTTTTAAGAGTACCTGCCTACCAACCTTTTGCCTTTTTAAAAAAAAAGTCTGGTTTTCAAGTTTAAAGCACCCATTGCCTTTCACCGGGGGGGGGGGGGGGGGGCATCCCGAATACTAGCACTGTCCAAGAGACAACAGTATGCGCTCACTCATCCTACGGCGCAGAAGCTAAATGTGCTCCTGTCCAAGTTGCTGGTGCTGTTGTCCCTCCCTTTTACGGTGGTGGACTCTGCACCTTTCAGAGAGCTGATGGCTGGTGCCGAGCCGAGGTGGAGAGTCCCAAGCCATCATTTCTTTGCAAAGAAGGCAGTACCAGCCCTGCACAAATTTGTTGAGCAGAAGGTGGGCCAGTCCTTGAGCCTGTCGGTGTGCACCAAAGTGGACGGCAGCACCGACATCTGGAGCTGTAACTACGGTCAGGGACAATACATGTCCTTTACGGTCCACTGGGTGAATGTGGTTCCGGCACAGCAACGTTTTGCCTGTCACAGTTTGCTACTCCGCCTCCTCATCCTCCGCCGTCTCCTCAGCCACCACTCTACGCTCAATTCTCAATGCCCCTTCTGCCTACCATGTGTGCAGGGCACGGGCGGTGTCACGCTGTGCTTCACATGGTTTGCCTTAGCGAACTGAGTCACACAGGGGAGGAGCTCCCGAAATTCATTCATCAAGAAATCAAGAAATCAAAACATGGCTTACTCCATGAAAATTGGAAATGGGAACCATGGTGACTGACAATGGGAGTAACATCTTGTCTGCGCTGCGACAAGGAAGCCTGAGCCATGCGCCCTGTATGGAACACGTGTTCAACCTAGTTGTCAAGCGTTTTCTGAAGTCTTCCCCCCATCTTCAAGACATCCTAACAATGGGAAGGAAACTTTGTATGCACTTCAGCCACTCCTACACCGCCAAGCACACCCTTCTTGAGCTACAGCGTCAGAACGGTATCCCCCAACATAGTCTGATTTGCGATGTTTCCACCCGTTGGAATTCCACCCTACATATGTTAGATCGACTATACGAACAGAGAAAAGCCATCAATGATTTCTTGATGATCCAAGCAGATAGGGGGACGCCCCTGTGTAACTTTAATGTGAACCATTGGCAGCTCATACGTGACACCTGCTGTTTGCTCAGGCCCTTTGAGGAAGCAACTTTATTTGTCAGTCGCCAGGATTACGGCATGAACAACGTGATTCCGCTGCTTCATATAATACAACACATGTTGGAAACCATGGCTGGTCAGGGCACCGGAGACATGGCGCATACATTTCACGGCCACATAACCCCGGTGGGAGCTGAGGAGAAGGAGCACAGTCAAGCACAGTTTAGTTTTGGCGAAATGGGTGGTTTAACTAGTCATCTGACAGGAGAGGAGGAGCAGGAGCAGCCAGTGGAGCTAGAGGGTTGTGAGGAAGGCAAGACAGAGGACCCAGACACACTGTGGCAGTATGCAGTGGAGATGGAGACAGGTAGTCCCTCCGAGTCACTTGCACAAATGGCACGATGCATGCTCACGTGCTTGCGTAGTGACCACAGAATTGTCTCCATTTTTCTGCGGGATGACTTCTGGCTCTCCACCTTATTGGACCCTCGCTACCGGCTCAAAATGGGGGCATTTTTTTCACCCACTGAGAGGGAGGACAAACTGACCTACTACAAGGACATTCTACATAGTCAGTTGGCCAATGTCTATCTGCGGCATGGTCCATACTCTCGCAGGTCTGACTCGGGGGGACCTCTGCGTTCACCTTCCACTGCCATACCTGCTGCAGCTCCATCAGCAGCAGCCTCAGTCTTCAGTCGCTAATGAGTAGCTTTCTGCACCCGCATAGTGAGGCTACTCATGAGGAGCAGGAAGACCTGGAGCAGGGCATGAACCAGCAGGTCGTGTCATGCCTTGAAATGAGCATGCCAACAAACCTTGAGGATCCGCTGGACTTCTGGGCAACCAAACTTGACTTGTGGCCGCAACTGGCAGAGTTTGCCCAGGGAAAGCTGTCCTGCCCGGCCAGTAGTGTGCCATCTGAGCAGGTCTTTAGTGCTGCAGGGGCCATAGTAACACCGAGGAGAACTCGTCTGTCCACGAAAAATGTGGAGAGACTCACCTTTGTGAAGATGAATCAGGCATGGATCAGCCAGGATTTCCACCCATCAATAGCTGATGCATGCGAGTAGCTGATGCATGGTAGCTCCTTCTGCTGCTGACAACTCCAGGGTGTGTCTTTCAGGCAATATATGGGCTCCTAATGCTGCTACCAACTCGTGGGTGTGTCTTTCAGGCAATATATGGGCTCCTAATGCTGCTGCTGCTGCTGCTCACTCCAGCTGATGCATGGTAGCTCCTTCTGCTGCTGCCAACTCCAGGGTGTGTCTTTCAGGCAATATATGGTCTCCAAATGCTGCTACCAACTCCAGGGTGTGTCTTTCAGGCAATATATAAGCTCCTTCTGCTGCTGCCAACACCTGGGTGTGTCTTTCAGGCAATATATGGGCTCCTAATGCTGCTGCCGCTGCTGCCAACTCCAGGGTGTGTCTTTCAGGCAATATATGGGTTCTGTATGCTGCTGCCAAATTCAGGGTGTATTTTTCTGGCAATATATGGGCTCCCTATGCTGCTGCCAACTCCAGGGTGTGTTTTTCAGGCAATATATGGGCTCCCTATGCTGCTGCCAACTCCAGGGTGTGTTTTTCAGGCAATATATGGGCTCCTAATGCTGCTGCCAACACCAGTGTCTCTTTCAGGCAATATATGGGCTCCCTATGCTGCTGCAAAGTCCAGAGTGTGTCTTTCAGGCAATATATGGGCTCCTAATGCTGCTGCCAACTCCAATGGGGTTTTCAGTCAATATATGGGCTCCCTATGCTGCTGCCAAATTCAGGGTGTGTCTTTCAGGCAATATATGGGCTACCTATGCTGCTGCCAACCCCAGGGTGTGTTTTTCAGGCAATATATGGGCTCCTAATGCTGCTGCCAACTCCAGTGTCTCTTTCAGGCAATATATGGGCTCCCTATGCTGCTGCAAAGTCCAGAGTGTGTCTTTCAGGCAATATATGGGCTCCTAATGCTGCTGCCAACTCCAATGGGGTTTTCAGTCAATATATGGGCTCCCTATGCTGCTGCCAAATTCAGGGTGTGTCTTTCAGGCAGTATATGGGCTACCTATGCTGCTGCCAACTCCAGGGTGTGTTTTGCAGGCAATATATGGGCTCCTAATGCTGCTGCCAACTCCAGTGTCTCTTTCAGGCAATATATGGGCTCCCTATGCTGCTGCCAAGTCCAATGTGTTTTTCAGGCAATATATGAGCTCCTAATACTGCTGCCAACTCCAATGTGTTTTTCAGGCAATATATGGGCTCCTAATGCTGCTGCCAACTCCTGGGTGTGTTTTTCAGGCAATATATGGGCTCCTAATGCTGCTGCCAACTCCAGGGTGTGCTCTTCAGGCAATATATGGGCTCCCTATGCTGCTGCCAAGTCCAAAGTGTGTATTTCAGGCAATATATGGGCTCCTAATGCTGCTGCCAACTCCTGGGTGTGTTTTTCAGGCAATATATGGGCTTCCTATGCTGCTGCCAACTCCAGGGTGTGTTTTTCAGGCAATATATGGGCTCACTATGCTGCTGCCAAGTCCAGAGTGTGTCTTTCAGGCAATATAAGGGCTCCCTATGCTGCTGCCAACTCCAGTGTCTCTTTCAGACAATATATGGGTTCCTTATGCTGCTGCCAACACCAGGGTGTGTTTTTCAGACAATATATGGGCTCCTAATGCTGCTGCCAACTCCAATGTGTCTTTCAGGCAATATATGGGCTCCCTATGCTGCTGCCAAATTCAGGGTGTGTTTTTCAGGCAATATATGGGCTCATCATGCTGATGCCACCTCAAAGCTTTTTAATTGTGCCACTCTAATAGCGACGCATCTGATCTGCATGTGATACTTCTTTACAATATTATTTCACTAACCCAGCATGCATCCTATGCATGTTACAGCCAAGCAAAATGTTCTGCAACCCTATGGAGGCTCTCGGAAGCCCAGAAATAGCCATTTTTAATAGAGATTCATCGCGAATAAATTCGGACCGAAGCAAATTTTTCCAGAAAATTCTGTGAATCGGCTGAATCGAATTTTTCAAAAGTTCGCTCATCTCTAAGTTGAAGTCCAAAGGCGGATACATGGCTTTGACAGGGAAAGCATATCACAAGACTGTGGCAGGGCTCCTGGGTTCTGGGTTCAAGATTCAGAGTCTGGATCTGGGAAGGCAATGCTGATCCACTGGCTGCAAGGATGGATCAGCTTATAAAGGACAGGAAGTCATAGGTGCTGGCTAATTACCAGCACCTCTGCAGAAGAGGCCGCCTGCTGGTGGAGCAGCATACCACAAGGGAAAAACAGGAAGTGGAGACAGACAAGGTTTATACAGGGCAGAAACAGGCTTCCATATTGTGTAGGAACTCCAGACCTGACATTCAGCTTCTAAAGCCTTACAGTTTGAGTAATTGCTATTCTCCAGTTCATGTTCTCCAATCTACTCACATCTGGCTGTGGTGAGGGATGCAATTTTTGCTTTGGATCCAATCATTTTAAGCTGAAAGAATGCATGGATTGGAGTTCATGTGGTCTAAGAGTATGGCTGGAGCAAGAGGGAGTGCTAATGCATAGCCAGTTTCCAAAGGGTGTAACTACAAGAAACCTATACCCAACTGTTATAACGCTATATATGGGTAGTGCCTGGACTATTCCTGATGGGCTGCACTGCTTTTGTATTCCCTGGGTACAGCCCTCGACATATGATCCACCTCACTCAAAGCCTGAGTTGCAATTCACTCATTCTTCTTCTGATACCCTCTCCAATCCCTGCTTCCAAGTTTCCCCCAACGCCTTCTCCCATACCTGTATCCACTGTAGCCAGGAAACTTTGTCCCATATTTTGCCCTTGCAATGCATAAGTCTGAGCCTCTTGGCTGCGAGGTGCCAAATCAACCTCCACCACAGTATCTATCCCTACAATACTAAAGCTTAAAAAAAGGCCATATCCACCAGGTCCATGACCTTTCCCTATAGCCTCAGCTGGGCATGCCACCCACCTCACCCAAAGCCTGTGTTAGAATTTACTCTTCTTCTAACAGCCCTTCCTCTCCTACATCTGGAGCCACTGTAGCCAAGAAACCCTATCCCATATTCTGCCTCTGAAATTATATAGTCTAAGTGTCATGGATCTGGGGTTCCTTCCCCCTCCTCACCACTGTATCTAATCTGAAAATACTTAAACCTGACCAACACCCGTTATTACTTTAACGGGTATTGGCCCCTCTCTCTCTCTGCTCCCTCACACCTAACTGCATAGAACGCTGAGAATACTCACCTCCTTTACGAGCCAGCGCCGGGAAAGGAGTCTGGTGGCCAATCACGGGACTCTTTTCTCGGCGCTGGCTCGTATTGGAGGTGAGTTTTCTCATTGTTCTATGCGGTTAGGTGTGAGGGGCTCCAGCGTTCTGGATGCCTCCCTTCCCAAGATTCTTGCTAGCAGAGAGAGAGAGGGACCAACACCACCCCCTGCTTCCCAAGCACCCCCTCAACCTCTCTCCTCATTTCTGGACCCACTGTAGCCAAGAAAACCTATCCCATATTCTGCTCCTGCAATTCTATAAGTATTCTGTTCCTAAGCATCATGTCTGTGGGGCGCTATAACAACCTCCTCCATGGTATCTATCCAAAGCTTACTTTATAAAAAAAAAACATATCCATGACCTTTCCCTGCAATTTTATGGCCTCACTTTATGAACACACTCATTGGCTGTCTGGGAAGCACATTGGGGGTGGAGTCTAGCAGTTCATTGGCTGGCTGGGAACTGTAAGGTCCCAGGTTTATTTTTGTCCACCTCTAACCCTATCCTGCCTATCCACTTGTGAAATTTGCAGTTACACTCCAGTCCGTTCAGCTTCTAACCACTACTGGTTTATAAAACATCCACCAATGGGAGTGTTCTGGAGACACAGATTATTGTTTGATCATTATGTTTTTTCTTAATTGTTTTTCTTTATAGGTTACCTCTCATTATGCATTACTCTTCACTCCATTATGTTGTTTCTACAAATTCATGATCCTTGATGCCACCCTACACCATGGTGGTGCAGACATTGCCTTTTAATGATCAGCAGAAGAAACATTATCCAATTAAATCCAAATATAGTGCTCTTCTTAAAGCAATTAATCTTTCAACTCTCTAGAAACATAACATTGCTTTTTCTTTCTTCGTGCAGTCAACAATATAAATGAGGCTTATGTTTGATTAGATTAGCGTTCTTCCCGCTATGGATTCAGGACAGCTTGTTCAGAAGCGCAGGCACTGGCAGCAGACCGGCTCACTGCTCCTCTAATAAGAAATTTAATTTGAGAAATACGAACGGTAATGGCATCATTGGCACTGAGAACTTTAACTGTTCACGTGCAAAGGCAATTTTCTTTAAATCAAAAACCTATTCTTTAATTTAAAGCAATGGGCTGGTTTTCAATCACAGGTTTCTATAGCACAGAAGGTGTGAGGAGCTAAATCCTATACATCGACACAGCCTAAAAGAAAATCACACAGACATCTTTATGGTGGAGAGGTTCTGATAATTTGCCGCTTGACAATTCCAGTTTGTGCCATATGTAAAGCCTAGCGAATCTTGAAATAATTTGATTTGGATGATTTGCAAAATTTCACCAAGATTTTTTAATTTCAAATATTTTTTATTAAAGCAATAATTATGTATAATCCATTTCAGTTTTATAGGTTCAAATAACAATTTATTATATATGTTTCCAATCGGGTTAACTTTGTATCAGATTATTTTTTACTTGAATAGTATGATTTGCAAATTATGCAAGGCTTAAAATAACATTTTCATAAGAAAACAACTTGCCTTATTGTTTTATAATATATTTATCATATAAAAAAGTCCACAACCCCCAATCTCCGCAGCTAGCTTCACCAATAGCCAAGCCCCCGTTTGCTGGGACGCTTTACACGCCTCACCGGACACGGTTGCCTCCAGGATAATAATTTGGATAATTTGGGGTCATACATGGGTAGTCAGTCTTTACTAGCGCAGCACCAAGGGGAAAGACAAGAGAAAAGTCAAGGTCGAGCCAGGGGTCAAGCCGGGACGTCATGGGTAGGCAGCACAAGGCGGCAATCATAGGATGGTCTAGCAAGACAAGGTCAGCAACAGAAACGAACGAGAATCTCAGACAATATCACACCCAGCAGCACGCTATCACGAGCAGTGAACAAGTGACATGGGAGTACTTATGTAGGATAACGGTGATGGGGAATGGTCAGGGGAGCACTCGGCCTTGATTGGCTAATCTGCTAACTGTGGACTGATTGCCCAATAACTTTATTCAGCGACTAGTAATTCTTAGGGCTCATTGGCCCTTTAAACTAACCTCCGCCGGAGGTCATGCGCGAGCAGGTCAGCCGAACTGAAAAAGCGGTGAGGAGAGAAGGTGGCGGGCACGCTCGGTACCGCTCAAACTGACGCTGCTCGAGCCGGCGGATGTGCCTGCCGGGCGGAGGGAGAGCCCGCCAGCCGCTGAAGCCTGCACTGCCTGCAGACACCGAGGGACGGGAGAGAAGGTAAGTTGACCGTGACAATAAAATTATTAGGCAAAAATTATTGTGGTCTATACTTTTGGTAAAACAGGCTGTTTAAGGCCTGTTCACCTCCTCCATCACGCACCCGCTCACCAGAGTCAAGTAATAATTCTTAAGTGTGGGGCCCCCCGAGGCCATCCTGGGGAGGCACCACATGGTCAGGCTAAAAGTTGTGGCTAATTTGGTTCTAAGATCTAGTGGGAAGGTGTCTATCAGACTCTTTCATATACTGAAGAATCTCTTTCTACGTTAATTTCTCTATGGCATTGAGCTTCCACCCATTCCATTATGAAAAGATGCTTTAACTTAGTCAGGAAGAGAGTCAGGGAGGGAGGATCAGGGGAAATCCATTGTTGCAGGTTTTTTTTAGCCCTGCAGATATAATGGAGGCCAGTCTTTTACGACCCTTGGTTAGTCTACGTACCTCATCGGGCCAGGTCCCCAATAATACCCATTCTGGGTGTATGGTACATAATTACATTATTTATTATTTGGCAGTCCCAGAGCTGGTGATATAGGTCTGCACCTGCCTCTCCACATTTGAGGCATAAGTCAGCCTCCGCCACCCCCATTAAGAGGGCTCTGCAAGGGGTCACATATGTTCCCTGATAGTAAGTACAACATGGAAGGGTGCTAAAAAGAGATGAAAAAGGAGAGGCTAAGGACAAAGAAAAAATGGTGTGGATGCGCAAAAGACAGAGAAAGATAACCGGAAGAAGAAAATGCTATAGATAAACAGTGTGTGAGAGAGAGAAAGTGAAAGTGAGAGAGAGAGAGATGGGAGAAATATAAAAAAGAGATACCAGCTGAGACATCTGAGAGCTTTCTTTTCAAAGGACTGATTGAGCATTGTCTCCCGGAACCCTTGTGCGACCAAACTCCTCAAAGGTCGGCCATGTTTGCTCAGCACTAACATCCCTGGATCTTCATCTATTGTGGGCCAGGGGAACAAAATGTTTAGTGGTTTATAATTTTCAACCCTGTGTCCTTGTACTTAACACAGGGCAGTTTCTAGGCAAAATAGCACTCAGATTAGGAAGAAAAAAATTCTGCCCCCTCCTCACTCATCTTTGGGCACTGTTGTTGTCCCATACATGTATGTGCCATGTTTTGCCCCTACCATAGCAGCAGGCAGCCCCTCCTCCCCATGAGTGAGCACAATATGGAGGATGAAGGGCCTGTCTTATGGCCGGCGCCACAATTCGTGGCACTGATTTATATGCAGAGAACAGGATGGATACAACAAAGGTGCCCCCCCAATACCTTGACGTCCAGGGTGATCGCCCATCTTGCCCTCCCATAAAAACAGCCCTGACTGAAAAGATGGTACACTATGGATAGTGATGAATATACTGTCTATTATATGATAGGAGTAGCTGAGATTGCTGAAAGTCACTTGTAATTGTTAGGCCGGATATTTCTCCAATAGATTCTCCACCAGAGGAACAGATTATTTGGCCAGAGCAAAGACACAGGAACAAAGGAAATGTTCTGATCAGATATATATACATATGTTATACTGGTTGTGAGTATAAGTAATTTTAACTATAGCAGCAGTCTTGTACTATATGGGTGATTGTTGAGGACGGACAATAATTTTCCATATATATCATTCATTTAATATTACAGGACTATTAGAGGGGTGGTGTTTTAAGATGTCTTTAGTGTTGGTTTTAAATGTTTGTCTTTTGATGTCTTAATAAATTTTCATATTTCATGTTTATTGGCTGTTCTCCGTTTTTTGTGGTCCCTATGGGGATGTTTGACCCTAGGTTCCACTTTGGATTGCGAAAACAACGTAAACCCTAAGATGCTGGCACACTCACCCAAGGGCCCAGGACAGAGTCCAGGAGCCTCCAGACTTCAATAGGAGGCCTGCTGCAAGAATTGTAAATGGCCAAGCAGCCCCAGGGAAGCCAGGGAGAGACCTGCTTGCCACTAGATTCACGGAGGTACAGGTACAGACTCAGATTCAGGTTTGGGTTCAGGCTCAGGTTCAGAATCAGGCTCAGGTTCAGATTCAGGCTCAGGTTCAGATTCAGGGCGCCAGCATGAACATCCACAAATAGATTCCAAACAAAGCACATAAAACAAAATCCTGCTGCACCAGATGGAGGGCAGATCCACTTAAATAACCCTCACACCAGGTGCAGCAGAAGATGGGGAGAGAAAGCAGCCAGGGCTCTGCTGACACCGCTGGTGGCTGACGGAACTGCAGACAGGGTGATAAATGATGCCAGCTACCAGCCGGGCATCAGCCAAACCAGGGGTTCTTACAGTAATATTTGTTTTTGAATGTAGTCAGCTCTCCTAGAACACCCAAGACCAGTCTGACACTGTTTTCTCACGCTTATCTCCACTCTCTATATTTGAATATTAAACCTGTAAATCAACTTTTAATTCTGGGGGACATCTCATTCAGTGTTTTCCGATTAACATTTCACTAGGAAAACATATTGGTATTAAAGTTTATCGACCCTGTGTTAGATTGAGGAAACCTCAAGAGAAGGCTGGTGGAAGTGAATGGATCAATATATTGCATTCCAGTTGTGTTGAATTTTTCTTTATAATTAGTTGTTTAAATTGAAGGGGACAAACAACTAGGCATGTTGCACAGTTATTCCATTCCAATTAAAAAGCCATTTAGTAGACTTCCTCGAAGACGAACTCCAGCCCAATTATTTTTTTAGTTTTAGATTGCATAAAGAAAAGCTAAAACTAATAAAATGCTAGTTCACTCAGACGGAAACAAAAGTTTCTATATTAAAACCCTCATGTAAAGCTTACACTCTTCTCAGAACTGACCATATTAAAGGGGTGTCTCTGGCTACGTGTTAAATCAAATCAATCTTTCCTTAACTCTGAAGCTTATCCGTCCAGCTGTGCAAGTGCAATGGTTGCTGGTTACTCCCCTCCCCTTTTCTACAGCCAAATGCTAGCTTTTTTCTAGCATAACCATGTTTTTCTAGATCAAGAGCTGGACTGAACTCCACCTACTCCTGCATCAACATATAATGTGTGTGACGAGGAACAACTACATCTTCTTCCACGTCTCTTACTCTAATATCCCCTCTTCTTATTGAACCACACCTTATTTTAACATATGCCCTATTATAAAGCAATAAACAGTCCTAATTTTCATGAGATATCTTAAGGCCAATTTACTGAATGAAGGCGTCAATGTTGAAAATGTATGCAACTTACATGGCACCACTTGACAACTAGCTATAGGGAAACTGATACAAAGGGGAATCTCACCCCATGGCTGTTGTCTGCCTGTTGAAAAATGGCAAACATGGCGATACATTCTCTTGTATATACTGTGTGTATATTGTTTAATCAAAGTATTCTCTGTTGAATGAATGCCTCGATGCCATCTGTTGTAGTTCCTACCCTCATGTCGGCACGGTGGCAGGGGTGAATGGGGTGCGGTGTTAAATAGAGGTTAAGCAAGAATGGTAGGAATCTCTGATACAATGGGGTAATTGTTAAGGATTGGGGATATGGTTAGGGTAAAGAACTAATGTAAAAGGGATATATATATATATATATATATATATATATTTATTTATATCAGGAGGAGTAAGGCAATCAGCAGGTGTGTTGCTAGCATGTTACATATGAAGTGGTAATAGGGTGGTGGTGGTGGTCATGGAAAGACATAAGAGTGTAACAAATTGCTTTAACCCCCTTACGGTTTAGCCTGAGCCATACTCGACTAGTGAGAAAAGTAGCTCCCAGTTTTTCCGAACAGGAAGCTGACCCGTATTGTCGTATTGAACCCCATGCTATTTTTCCAAACACACCCAGAACTTTGTAAAAAACAAAAATTACACTAAATCTTACAAAATAATTAAGAAATAATTAGTTAATAATTAAGATACTCTTGTGTAGGTTAGAGATGAGCGAACTTCTCAAGAATTCGATTCGGGCGATTCGCCGAATTTCTCAAAGAAATTCGGGTTCGTCCGAATCGAACTTTAGCGAATCGCTCATCTCTGGTGGGAGCGGGGAGGCCGGCTGCGCTGTCAGCGGGCGGCGGAAGCCGGCTTCTGCCGCCCGCTGACAGCGCAGCCGGCCTCCCCGCTCCCACCAAGCCCTGAAATGGAAAAAAAAAATGCCGGCATGGTGGGAGCGGGAAGGCCGGCTGCGCTGTCAGCGGGCGGCGGAAGCCGGCTTCCGCTGCCCGCTGACAGCGCAGCCGGCCTCCCCGCTCCTACTATACAGCAAACACTTACTGGCATGGTGGGAGCGGGGAGGCTGGCTGCGCTGTCAGCTGTCATCAGAGGAAGCGTCATCAGAGGAAGCCGGCTTCCTCTGATGACGCGTCCTCTGATGACAGCTGACAGCGCATTCGGCCTCCCCGCTCCCACCATGCCGGCATTTTTTTTTTCCATTTCACAGCTTGGTGGGAGCAGGGAGGCCGGCTGCGCTGTCAGCGGGCGGCGGAGGCCGGCTTCCGCCCCCCGCTGACAGCGCAGCCGGTCTCCCCGCTCCCACCATGCCGGCATTTTTTTTTTTAATTTCAGGGAAAATTCGGTTAGCACGAACCACTAAAAATTCGGGTTCGTGCTGAATCGAATTTTCCCTGAAATTTGGAGCGAATTCAGGTTCGTTAGAACCGATTCGCTCATCCCTAGTGTAGGTTATAAATCTTGTATCCAAAAGACTTTATATAATATATAAGAAAAATAAAAACAAAAACACAGAAATAACTCCAAATATATTTGATTTCATATATTCCAAATATAACTCTTGAAGATCTTTCCTCCACGTGACTATAAAATCTAATCTAAAAAACGAATGTGTCTCCTTCACCACTAAAGGCTTACCAGACAGCCAAGGCAATTAGGGGTTTCCAATTTATCCTTATGCTAATATTCACCACGTGGAAACAATAATGTGCAGCTTGGTTGTTAGCTGCGTTCCTCTCGCTTTAAATTTTCTTCCGTTGTGTTACTTTGCAATCCACCACATATAAAATATAAAACAATAGACCATAGTGCAATACTGTTTTCAATAAAGGAAAACCTGTTCATTTCAATTTTGCACTCACATGAAACTCCAAAACTGTCAGCACTGTTTTAACATGGACCACGCGCATTCGCTATAGTTACCGCGCTGCAGCGTAATCTTCCTTTGGAACTAGGGATCTGTGTCCTCGTGCTCCTGCAGCTGGGTCACCCAGTAGTTTATCTCTATGCTTGGATCTGTCTCTGCTAATGGAGACAGACTAGTGGCAATTTAGGGGGATTTTTTAAAATAGTGCGTTAGGTGGTTTAAAGAATTTACGATGATATTCATGTTCGTGTGTGTGTGTGTGAGCGTGGTATTTAGATTTATTGAGATCTTGAGATTTATTAACTCCTTGTTTTTTTTCTTATCTGCTTTGATTAGACAATATAGGGGTCTAGGAGCCAGAATTTTTTTTATGTAGGTTCAACCCATACAGACATCTCACTGGGCATGAAATGTAACCAGGACCATGACAGAGGTAAAAAAAAAACCTGTAGGGCACATACAATAAAATTTCTTACAATAATCAGAAATGAACCTTAACAAAATATCCAGCAAAGCTCACAAACATTAAGCAATCATACTAAACTGAGGATTGAGGCATTTCCATAATTGCGGCAAATTCAAGCCTAATCCCCAATAATGATAATCAATTAAGGACCAGGCATTCCATGGCGATTAATGCTGCTTTACCATAATTTAAGCCTCGTTACTTAAATAAAGCATCCCTGAATGTAGCACGCCGTAATTGGAACTCGTTTCATGGCTGATTGAGGATGTGTTTAGATCAACAGACTGTTTACCCGCTCCCCGTCAGAGGTTTGGGAACATATATTACACATACAATAGTCGCAGACTCGCCTCATTATTGAGAATGCTGGAAAGGTCAATGGCTTCCCTTACACTAATATGTCCACGTCAGGTATAATTGCAATGCCGGGAATGAAGCAATACTGCCTAATGTTAAATCCATCATCTATTTATTGCGTATCAGAGATGCTGGACAAGTGACAGTTTTGTAAATAGGGGATTATCAATAATCTTATATCTTAATCACAGAAAAACAAAACAAAACCAAATCTAAAGAACTTATTGTAAAATCATTTGTAGAGTACAGTTGGCCGAGCTCTATATAACATAAGCAAGTAAGCAATCTTGCATTGATAACCCCCTAAATCTTGTTAGGACTGTTGCAATTTTTGCGAGTAGTAGTTCAAGTCTAATTAAAGTCAAAAGTTCATTGCTATGCCACCTGCTGGTGTGTTTGTGTCTAGTCAGGATTATTGCCTGCCCTGTGCTATCTGTCTGATATTTTCCACCCACACTTGGTCTCTGCAACCCCACCTCTTTGCTGGTTGATTGTGTGTTTGTCCTTAGTATCTATGAACTTCAGGACCGGGCTAAAGAAACATTGTTGGGTACTGGCTGCCCGTGCCCCAGGTGGTTAGCCATTGGCTCTCTATAGGTTCAGACAATTCCCAGTCCATACCCCATCTGTTCCCAGTTTGCACCTTTCATCTGGTTTATCTTTGTGCCCCTCTACCCTGTTCCCAGTCTTTGTCCCCTGGCATGTTCCAAGTCAATGCTCGTCTTGTCTGTTTCCAGTATGAGTCCTTCTTGCCAATTCTGATTTCCAGCTTTTCTTGGTTGTCCTCACTCAGTGCCCCTGTTCCCAGTCTCCACCTGTGCTTTTGCTCCTCTGTTCTTAGGCTGTGCCTACTCCCCTATTTCCAATCTTCTACTTTTTACTCCCGCCCATGTTTTCCCTGAGACTTACCAGTTACTAACCATGGCTATGGCCTCTAACAACCGGGAAATGTTACCTTCTAATCTAAAGGTTGCCTTGGTTTCCTGTGTCGCAGTTGCTAAACCATAGGATTCCCTAAGTGTCTGGCAATCTCATAAAATGGGGTCTGAGACCTATATTTGCTTCCTGTGTAAATCCTTCTCACTCTTAATTTGGTTTATGGGTGGCACAGTGGCACACCTGAGGGTGGTTAAAGAAACATGAGAACAAGAGGATACCAGAAAATGGTAGAACACATTGAAGACATGCAGAACATGCAAGGTGCACATGATACACTATAATCAGGGAGAATTTCCAGGCTGCAGAAGAGGCTCAAAGCTGATTGTCCAATGGGTCAGGGGGCCTTAACCTGGAGATCAGGCTCCTGTATTTGTTCCAACTATTGTGAGCAAATATGCAGCAAGGTGAACTATGTGAAAAGTTTCTAATGATAGAATTGATAATCAGAATAAGGTTATGATGGTGCTCTTGTTTTTTTAATGTTTTATTTTAATTGCTCTACAAAATACCACATCTTAATATGCCTTCGCATGTTTAAATATAAAAATGCATAATGTATAATAAGGGCAGGCTAGAAGGACCATATAGTCTACTTCTGCCGTCAATCTTCTATGTTCCTATAATACACGTTTCCAAGCTTGGTGGTTATGGCCCCAAGCATTATTAATGTATTAGCTCATCAATTCCCAATCTGTCTATAGCATGGGCATGTATATGTCCCATCCCGGTTTTTGCAGGCCGGTAATGTGATACTATTGCTGCTGCCTACATTGAGGTAGTATTTTACACCCACATATAATGGCCATCTATGGGTTGTCAGTCACCAAAAAACATGCTAACAATGCACTAAATTACCTTTTAAAGTACGTGCATAAAATGCACACAAATAGGTTTTAACACCTTTTTGAGCTTTGCACTTTGTGAAAAATCAGGCTGGGGTAAAGTTTACATGACTGCAGATAGGCTGTAGTTCACTTTCTAGCACTTGGCACTTTATTTAATTTTTCACATATAGTTTATGCACTGTTACTGTTGATATTTGTAAATGGGGCACGATATACTTGTAGATAGAATTGGGGTGATATATGCATTCAGCATATAGGAGTAATGCACATGCACTTAGCACTTTAATCTCATAAGCGTCGGTCAATACATGTTTTTGAAATAATTAATTCTTTAAATAATACTATATTTCATGGACCATATAGTTATATGAACATTGGTAGCAAGCATTTTTGGTGCATTGAATAATTTGATTAGCCCTGGAGTTCCTCCCCACTTGGAGTTTTTATATGTGTTTTTTACCTGTGATTTGTATGTGTAGTATTAAGTGTTATGTTGTATTGTGATGTATGTCATATATGTTGATTCCTTTTTTTGAATAAAATGTATTTCATGGAGTTATAGTGTGCAGCCTTTTTGGTGAGGACAGAAATGTGGGTTAGCCCTGGATACCCATGTATAGTGTTATAGGAGAGATTGTGTTGCCTTAAAACATTCTGAAACGTAGGATCATTGAGCAATCCACAAAGGATGGTCAAATAGTACAGTGGTATTTCCTAAACCAAATGGGGGTTTGGCATTTCTGTAATGATTTCTGTAAACTAAATTACGTAACATTTGATGCATTCCTAATGCATTGGGTAGATAAATTGATAATTTGCATTTTCTACTCTATGAGGATCATTTCTTTATGCTAATGTCATCAGAATCAGAAGTTGCACCTATCACATTTTATCACATGAGCCTTTTTTTAGCCCAGAATCAGTTAAGTCAGAGAAACGGAAGGGGCAGCTTTCACATTGAGCCCCGAAGAAGGTGTGGTAAGAATTGAGAAGGCATTTTGAGATCCGTGGTAGGCAGGAGAAAGATAATAGGATTTTCTGCATTGGTTCATTGCCTCCGCATAATAAGAACTGAATCTTATTGCTTGACCATTAATTTAACATCTTGTGCTTTAAGAAGGCTCCTGTTTATTGCCAGGATTTTAGGTCCCCCTCAGCACAGCCTGTTTGGTTCTCCCCAACATACATGGCTATTTTTGGTCATAAACAAAATAAATATATATAACGCATTTTCAAAATGTGCCCTGGTCAACAAGGCTTCCACTGAGCTTGGAAAGCGTTACCTGTGTTGAATAGACAGAAGTGAATGAAGGATTGATGGTTTAATATGGAGTCTGCATTTACAGTATGTTCCTTATCTAAAGGATCAACAAGCATGGATTAAAGGATTAGGGTTGAATTTAGTAATTAAATATATGAAAAGGTGTAATGTAATGATCTGTTGTTAATATCTATCTTGTACAACCACAAATTACTATGACAGATTAATCAATCAATCTATCAATCAGTCCTCCAAGTACCTGCTTTCCTATCCTAAATTTAGTGAGCTCACAATTTTCGTTCACGGGGAAGAATGTTCTGCATTCCAAACATAGTCATTATTGGTGAAGAGCTGGAGCTGGAACAATCTGGGCCAGAAGTCCCCCAGGCTGGATAGTACCCAGTATCTAGCTTTTGGTACTCCCAAATGCTAGATACAGTAGCTCCGGTCCACCCCAACATGCTAGCTGGTGTAGGGGTCCCTTGAACCCCTTACCAGTTCCCAAACAGTTAAAAAAGAAAAACCCGGAAATCCCCCTCCATATCCCTACCCTCCAGTGACGTCAAAGTCTCCCTGCCCTGGCAGCCTGGGATGAAGAAGAAAGGAGGAGGGAGACCTGTGTCCCCTCTCACTACAGATGCTGGCAGGGCAGGCTGTAATAGTGGCTCCCAGGCATTTAGAAAATCATAGAAGAGGGAGCCCCAGACTGGGCGGACCTGCAGAGAAGATGTCGCCCGCTGGGGACAGGCAAATTAAAATGCAGCGTCATACATTTTTAGAAGCATGGATAGAAACTATTTTCTAATTAAAACTGCATTTTTAACTTTTTTAACTATTTGTAAACTAGTCATGGGTCCAAGAGCCTCAAACCAGTGCATGGGCTAGTGATAGCCAGCATGCCACCCTTCAGCATCGACGGGTGGCATGCCGGATAATTTGACCCAGATCCAGACTGGTATACATGATGGGGCCAACCAGATCTGGGTTGAATATAGCTTTGACATATTAAGAGCACAAAATTACTATAGAAAATGCTCATGGTTTCTAAGAAGTGACACAGTGACAGCTCCTAGTAGCTTCCATATATTGATGGGGGCACCCTCTTCCCATCCAACATGATTTCTGAAAAATTGCACGGGCGTACTAAACCATGACCCACATTCCTCTTGCCATCCAACAAGCCTAAAAGCATAAATTACACATAAAATGAATAACAGTGCCACAATGAAATGCCTGCATGCTGAATAAATCACGCAGTGCAAAGTGTCTTGCTTTAGAGACTGTTGGCTCTGTAATTGCTGAGATGCGTCTGTTTAGAAGCAACCGCTGGATAAACATATATAGAGTTGTAAAACTAGGCAGGTCATATTAGGAGGTCACATATCATTCAGATCCAGGCAGCAGGATTTTAGCTTAGGTGGCCTTAAGCAACTGATAAGTTGTGAAGTTTAGCAGAGGAAGGTGAGGTGGGTATGATGCCTGAAAAAGGAAATCTGAACTGCAAGACAGGTGCGGGGTGGAGGGGGGGGGTTCTCTGACCAGAGGTGTGTTCTTGATCTTACTCGGGGTAGACTGGAGTCAAGAAAGAGCCAGCCCACCATCAGATAATGAGCTTCTGAACCCGTCCCAAAGTGATTCCCAGATTCCCAGACCAGTCAATAAGTGCGTTTATGACCTGAAAAATAGCATTTTAGGGGCAGAATGTGGCCAGGGGTTGTGATGTCCCCCAAAAACCATGGTGTTGAGCAGGGTCGGCTCCAGGTTTTTGCAAGCCCTTGGGACATCATGCCACGTCACCGTCTGTAATCATGATCACCAACAAGGAGTATTTTTCTGCTGCTGATTGACCTCCAGTCCTCACTGCCCTCTTTACTGCCAGCTATCTTCCTCTAGTCCTTGCCACCTTCTTTGCTGCCTTTAATCATCCTCTGGTCCTTTTCAGCTTATCCACTGCCGCAAACCCCCCACCAGTCCGTACTGCTCTCTCTGCTCAAGCTGATCATCCACTAATCCTTCCTGTCTCTAAAGAGCCCATTGCTGCTGCCCAATGTCCATTGGTCCTCATTACTTTCTCTGGTGTGGTGTGGCTGAAAGGTCCACCATTGCTGTTGATCGACCTCTGGTCCTTGTCACCCTCTACGCTGCCATCAATTGCTCATGGTCACTAATTGTCCTCAGATCTTGAGGCAGCATGGCTCACAGGTTCAGTCTGTGGGGCCCACTGGAGAATCATCATGTTGCCCAGTCTGAGCCTTAATGGGCCCATGAAGATACTAGGGGCTCCAGCTCCAAGCCTAGATGCTGAGGCTAGCATTGCAGAAGCCTAACATGGCTTACAAGTAAACTGGTGCCAAATGCTGGGGGGAACTTGAAAGGAGGCAGAGCGTGGAGGGGTTGTTTGATGAAAAATTTTTGAAATCTCAGGGTATTGTGCTACTCCCAGCTCTGACGAACCCAAAGAAGTGCAGTCCACCAAGTGATTCCCAGACTGTCAATAAGTGCGTTCGTGACATTAAAAAAATAGCATTTTAAGGGCAGAACGTGGCCAGGGGTTTTGATGTCCCCCAAAACCATGATGCTGAGCAGGGTCGGCTCCAGGTTTATGCAGGCCCTTGGGAAAGGGAATTTTGGTGGTCCCCTTTGTTTGTTGTATGTTTCAAGCCACAGGCCACTTCATGTCTCGTCACCGTCTGTAATCATGATCACCAACTAGGGGTATTTTTCTGCTGCTGATCGACCTCCTTTCCTCACTGCCTTCTTTACTGCCACCTATCTTCCTCTAGTCCTTGCCACCTTCTTTGCTGCCTTTAATGATCCTCTGGTCCTTTTCAGCTTATCCACTGCCCCAAACCCCCCACCAGTCCATACTGCTCTCTCTGCTCAAGCTGATCATCCACTAATCCTCCCCGCCTCTCTGGTCCTTGCCACCCTTTATGCTGCCATCAATTGCTCATGGTCAATAATTGTCCTCAGATCCTGAGGCCAAACATGAGCAGGCAGCATGGCTCACAGGTTCAGTGTGTGAGGCCCACTGGAAAATCATCATGTTGCCCAGTCTGAGCCACAAAGATACTATGGGCTCCAGCTCCAAGCCCAGATGCTGAGGCTAGCACTGCAGATAGCTAACATGGCTTAGAAGTAAACTGGCACCAAATGCTGGGGGGAACTTGAAAGGAGCCAAAGCAGTGTGGTCCACCAAGAATTCTATCTATGGCGAGACTGCCCCTGGTTTACTGTAACCCACCTTTATGCACACACACTGAAAATGTGTCTGTTAAGGAGCAACCACTTGCTAAACCTCTATACGCACAAAAGCCATTTTCATGCATTGACAACTTCGCTAGGCAAGACTATATTACTCTCCCAATAAAAAGTATGCAAATGGTCCACCCTTTGCTGAGCACAAAGTCTAACAGCTCCTCTCATTAGCAGATATTGAGATATTAAGCAAAAAAAAAAGGTCAAACTCCTCTTTGTGCTCCATAATTCTATCCCTATAATTAAACATCAAACATTTTCCCATTCCCATGAACCATTTATTTCTATGTGGATTCCCTCCTTATTATTTATTTAATAACTCTGGCCCAAAAAATAATAGAAATGGTGGCCAGCCAAGCGTAATTTTAATTGGATGCCATTATTATCTGGTTGGATTCGATATGGGGGCGAAGCCATTGTACTCCTCAGTAACATTTATTATAGGTCTGTTTAACACGGCCCCCCGAGACATCTTTAGAGGATGTTCAGTCGACAGAGAGAGCGTTATCGGACTGGCCTGCATTCGCTAATGTTGTATTGGTTTAGTCAATTTAGGAGAACTGGAAGGCTTAATGGATTAGTCAAAACAGGTCATTAATCTCTGCATCCTCATTTTTAATCCCGCAATGACCAAAGTGATTGAAAATCATTTTCATCTCATGACCGACAAAGCTCCTAAGCGGGCTTCTAATTTACAAGGAGCTGGTAATCTGCAGTAGCAGTTTGTTTCCACAGTCAACCTTCCTCGCGTCTCCAAGAAAAATAATCGCTCCCAATATGTCACCTAAAAGAGATACCTTGGGATGCGAATCACACGCGCTCTATTATTTCTCATTTTTTTTCTTTGACACGGTATAGTTTTATTGTGTATTTTTTTCAGTTTTTTTATTTTATGGGACTGAAAAGTATTGTGCCACAATAAGCCATGGTGGAAGAACTAGAAGTAATAACATAGATAAATCACTGGGATAACCTTACACTGTTCCATTCCTATTTACTGTTCTGTCAAAGGGGAATAGTGCTGGAGTAATAGATATATTAAAGAGCACAAAAATAAACCATTAGTAAAACTGCACAAAAATAAGCCATTAGTAAAACTTATTTTAAGAAATAAAATATATATATATATATATATATATATATATATATATATATATAGATATATATATATATATATCATGCTCCAAATTATTATGCAAATGTTGTTTATCTCAAGTCATCAGCCGTATAAATAACATTTTTATTAAGAAGACCTCTTCTTAACCTTTTATTTATAAAATCTCCCAATGATGAAAATTATTCTGCACAGCAGTGTTTAATACATTTCTAGGCTATAAAGAATGGAGAATGGTCAGTTGTTGAATTTGTAGAATTGAAAGGTCACATTTACTGAAATTCAGCTTACTGAAAAACATCCTAACAGGCCAAGTTAACATAGGAGCCCTACTCTGTATCACTTTCATAACGCTTGCATCCATTAACTTGAATTTTCTGCTTGAATTTCTTTGCAGGATAACAGAATAGCCTTCCAGAGCTGCTTTTTTATGTCCTGCTTTACCTGTCTCCCACCCTCATATAATCCAATACGGTTGAGGATGGTGGTCACACCATTATTCCCATAGAAGCTTATGCCACAGAGGTATTCTCTGCAGCATGAGATGAGGGGTATTGTCATTATGCAGAAGGGACTGTTCTTCTTTTTGGACCATGGAAGGCAGGGGAAGACACTCCATATACTTCAGAAGGTAATTTTGATTGAATCTGGAGCAAAGCATGACTCCACTACTTCCTTGTTGACAGCACTCTTGTTGCGCTCTTGTTGGGACATTGTGGCCATCCACCAACCGTCCATCTGGACCATCCAGGGTTGTACGGTACTCAACAGTAAACAAGACTGTTTGAAAATGAATCTGCATGTAAGTATGGGCCCACTGCAACTATCTCTTGTGGGCACTTGATAAGGATGGCCAAATAGTAGGTTTATGCAGGACTGCAAACCCTAAGGATATTACGCCTTAGGGTTCATGGAACTCAAAAGGCACCAGCAGCTGATTAATAATGGCATTTTAGCAGCTGCTCTATTAATCTGCTGCATTTTTCTGGCAGAAACCTTCTTCATGTGATTATCTGCATGAGCCCACCTGTGCTCTGAATCAGCCACAATTCACTTCACAGTACGATGATCACACTTAAGTTTTCATGTAATATCTCATGCTTCCATGCCTTCTCCAAAGCCTTGCATTATTTGATGATTTTCGGCAGTAGAGAGATCACTTTTTTCCCATATGGCTTGATAATGTGAAACGTCCTTCTTAAGTACTTTTACTTCTAATTGGCCTCACCTGACTAAATTTCACAGGTGTATAATTATCCAACAGTTTAATTGGAAAATTAAAAAGTTACATCTTTATAAACCAAACTCTCCATTAAATGTCACTTGTCTTACCATTAGGTCTCCATTAAGATGGAATTCCTTCGCTCTGCATACCCACTCATTTTATTGCAATGCAGGGGGCATGCCAGTCCATCTTTTATCGCAATGCATAGGTGGGCCTGCAGAAAGGAGTAATTCTGTCTTGGGGAGGCGGGGGTTAAACACCCACACAGGGCGACACAGTGCTCATTCTCTGGTTTCGTTATGTTTTAAAAACAGTCTGACAGGGTGAGATGAGGGGGACAAAAGGTCAGTAAAGCACAACAGCATTAATCACCTGCACAATTTGAATTCTATTATATCATAGTATATAGGTAAAGAAATATTTGTATTATAGAAGTATTTTTACCACTTGAAGTTTGCAACTGCAATGGTCAACTTTAACAATTACATAAAGGGGGTATTTTATTAAAATGTAATAGTCTCTCTGCCTCTGTAAAGGGGAGAGCCATTATACAACATTTTTGCATTTAATTGGGTTGGAGAAGTAAATATATATATGAATGTGGTAGAAATATTTACCCCTCACTGTATGCTATCAACAACTATGAGGTATTAAAATGAGTCTCTTAGAGTTGCTTGGAGTATTTTTTAACAGCGTAGGATCACTTCCCATAGGTTGGCCCTATGTATTGATGTCATAATTACCTGCAAACCCCAGCCAATTACTATTTAACTAGTGACGGCAAGATAACTGGCTACACCAGAGATTATTGAGGAAGGTCCGATTACAACTGGTAGATCAGATATTTGGCGATTTTACATACAGGGAGCCATAGCTGTTGGCTTAAATTGGTCTGTTCGCTTGGTATAGCCTGACTTGATGTTCCCAAATCACTGATCAAAGAGCAAAAGAGAATTGTAGATTGGCTATACAACTTTACTTTGACTGACAGTTCATTTCACAAAACAAGCTTTTAAGAGTTCCAATCTCTGAGTCAGGTCAAGCAGTACTTATTCATGAAAGGAAAGTGATGAAGATGCAGAAAACCACAGACTGAATGGACATGCATTGTAAGAGGATGAGAACACGGGCTTAGAACTCTAGTGTGTTGATTGTTTGCCTGTTTTGCCTGGCAACAGTGAAATATGGGGGATGATCGAATGAGGCGTGGCTTAGGCGGTGGAAAAGCCCAGTGGATGAGCGGTTGACCCAATTTTGGATTTTAAGACTAAAGCTATGAAAACACATCCGGCCATCAACAATGTGCCTAGTGTGCGTTCATCATGACCTATGCAGATAGTGGGAATGCCTTTGTCTTTAATAGGGATTCCAAGTCATGGAAGTCTTTTTTTTGCCTCTGTGCATTTAGCTTCTGGCCCTTCAATCCTTATTTTTTTATGTTGTTTTTCCGACTTCTCTGTGAATGACCTAGCTTGTTTACTTACAACAAACCTAAGCTACCTCCACCAATCTCAGTACAATGTATAGGTTGTGAACTTAGGCTGTCTGCACCATCCTTGACCTAATTTACCATTGTGGCCCTAAGCTGCTTTCCCCAACCTCAGCTTAAATCTATTACCAGGAATAGAGGATTCCAGTTAACCATTCCCAGTTTTAACTGGGTAATGCTGAGGACTGGGACCCCAGCATGCCATTTATCCATTGCATTGTATGTCCCAAAGGGGGCTCTCATAGATTTAGAGTTAGGACTGCACCTGCACAGAGGCCCCATGGCATTTGGTGTTGCAGCTTTAGCATACTTCTGCAGATGCGTGTGAACCAGATTTAAAGAAAGGTTATAGGTTTGGTTGCAAGCTAACAGGGTTGAGTGCTGTGGCCCCTTTAAGACTTGTGTACCCAGGCCCACCATGGCCAGTCAATCTCATTATTTTTGGATGGGCGTTTGAATTTCAGCAGAATGGGTTAAACCTAGAAGTCTATGATATGTACTCGAAATCACCACTTTGGTGTACATAGCTAAGGTGAACACATTGTTGCTAAGGAAACTTTTCTTTTATAACACAGAGTTGCAAACAAGTAGAAAATGAAAAAAAAAACAGATAAGCTTAGCATATTGAAGACATCATTTTGCCACACAATAATGGAAACTTATAAGAATGCCATTAAAAGTGGAATTACCCTTCAACTATCACTTCTGCATGCTAGGAACCTCTCTATACTTAGTGAAGACCAAGTTTGTTCTTGGACTGCACACCCAAAACATTTCAAAAAGGCATTCCCCTGGCATAAACAAAACATACAATTAACAATCCATATTGACTTCACTGCCTGGGCCAATTGGAGAAGAAGTACAGGACATCCTGTATTTTATAGTAAGGTGTGGAGGGGAGGGGCAGTTATTTTGCAGTTAAGGTCTATTACGACCATTAGTTCATCATTACCATCACTGTAAATTTATTATGAAAAAAGGATCATACTAGTTGGATAGTAAAATTTCCTAATAATATTGAATGTCCTCTTGGTTCATATTTTCAAGCATTTTCGAACACTGAAGTAGACCTACACCTATTAACCAACCAATTATTAGGGATGACCATCTAGTAAAATGGGTTGTGAAATGCCCTAGATCTGGTGATTTATTCATTCCTCTGCACTCCAGACTATGTGATACACTGGTGACCTGTAGGGTTATAATAGTGATTCCCAGAGGGTGGGGGATTCAGTGACCATTAAAGATTTTAAATCTACTTGAAATCTGAATGCATGTTATTTTATTTCTAAACTATAATGAGATCACTATCTGCCAGTGTTACCCAGATTGACTGCTAATATTCAGCGGTCCTGAAAGCATCCCTATTCAAATCAATGCAATTCCCCCCAATACAACATGCCCTTTATGAATTGCTTCTTTAATACAATGAAGAAATAGGTGGAAGGTCCTTAAAAATAATTTGAGGGACTTAAGTCGTAAGCCTAAGGCAAGGACCTCAACTGTAGTATTCTCAAAAAAACTACCAGTATCAAGAGCTACACCAGACAGGCAACGAGAATTTGGGGGGATAAACAGGTGGCTCAGAAATTGGAGTAAAAAGGAGGGGTTTGGGTTCTTAGAGAAGTGGGACGAGTTCACAGTGGGCAGGGAAGGGATGGGCTGCACCTCAGTGGGGAGGGTGGATCTGTTCTGGGGGAGAGGATGGCTAAACTGTTGGGAGCAGTGTTTAACCCTTTCAGTGCCAAGCACGTAGATTCTACGTGCTTGCTTCCACTCCACTTAAGTGCCAAGCACGTAGAATCTACGTGCTTGACTTCTCCCCCTGCTACAGTAAAAGTAAAATAACAAAAAAACTCACCTGACCCCTTGTTCGATCTGGCCGGGTCTCCTCTTCATCTGGGGGGGCTTCGAACCCCCACCCAGGCCCCCCCGGGTGCAGGGGAGGGCCCGGAATAGCCACCCCCCCTTCAGCAGCCGCCAAAATACATGTAAAAAAAATAAATAAAAATGACATTTACTTACCTCAATGCTCGATCGCTCCCGCAGGGTCTCCTCTTCACCAGGGGGGCCTCCGATTGCCCTCCCCCTGGCTCTCCAGCTTCAGGGGCGGGGCTTATGACATCACTCCCGGGTGTCGTCCTGGCTCCGGGCTGTCATTTCTGACACTTGTCATCGCTGGCCATAGGAGGAGGAAGACAGGTGATGATCTGATTGCCTGCCTCCCTCCTCCACTGGCCAGCGATGACAACAACTGTCATCAGAGCTGCGAGGGACACAGGAGCTAAGGATCAGAGGTGAGTAAAGTAAAAAAAAGTTTTTATTTTTTAATAAAGTAATTCTTTATTCTGTGTGTGTGTTTCCGTGGCCATGGGCTATGCGGGCTTGTAGCCTGCAGGGCCAGAGGCCACAAAAGCTGGCCCCTGCGCCCTGTTCCTACAATCACTGCATAGCTGGTCCCAGGCTGGTTATTTTGGGTAATGTCATTTTTTTTTCTGATTTTTAAGGGATTTTAACCCTTAAATATCCCCCCCCAAAAAAAAAATCCAGGAGGGGGGACTCTATGTCATTTTTTTCTCGACTTAACCCTTTGCAGTGTGGATGGTAGATGTATTTTATTTGTAAATGTTATAGTACTTGTTTCAGTTTGGGGGGCCTCCTGGGCAGGAACAGGGGGCTACCGATAAATATGTGGTACCGTTCTAATTGGTAGAAATGGGGCTTTCTCATGCAATATAGTTTTCTTTAATAAAATAAATTTTTTATTTAAAATAAAGGAGGCGATTTTCTAAAAAAAAAATATACATATTTTTTTTTACTTAATAATAACATTGTAAAAAACATAATAACATTTACAAACAAGACATTTCATGTTAAAGCCTAAACTCTGCTGCAAAAAAATATATATATAACTTTCCAGAAAATTCCAGCAAAAATGGCGCAAAACATGGCGCAAAATGGGGAAAAATGACCTGTGAACAGAGGGTGACAAAATCTCAAGTAGGCTGTCAATTAAAAGGGTTAAAAGTAGCTATGCATGTTGGGTATTGTTCTGTTCGGGGGACCTTGCGCTTTCAGACTTAGCTTGTTTTTTCTTGTTTGTATATTTATATTTTAGGAAAAGGTGTTTTTCTCAGCTTTTTTGTACATTTTTTAGGGAAACCCTGCGCAACCAAAGAATTCTTTGAGGGATTAATTCCAGAAAGATGAGCCGACTACAACAAGCTGGGTACGCTTAGAAAGCTTAACGTGTGTACTTTCAGGGAATATATGGTTTATGGGGGATATTACAAATGTAAAGGGTTGTTTTGGTTGAAAAATCGCAAGGTGCGCACTTTGTCTGCAGAGCTGAAATTTTCAAGTAAAATTACCGTTACGCACATGCTTTACTTTGGGGTGTTTGGCAACTCTTCCCTTGACTGTAGCAATGCACTGATTGGGCAGTAAACTTACAGGGCTACTGTGTGTTTAGGAGGGACCCGTAAAAATACAAAGAGGGTGAAATCTGCTTTTTTGTAAAGTCCTCTCTACAGTCCACTATGCAGGGGATATATGTGAGGGAAATGACCATGTGGAGTCTGTATGGGTAGAAATACATGAAGGGAGAAACAAAAATAAAATACTGATGGGGGTTTGCTACAAGCCTTCAGATATATTTGAATCCACAGAAAGCTTGATGCTAAGACAAATAGATATAGCTGATAAAATTAAATGAGGTAGTTACTATGCGGACCTTAACTATCCAGATATAGATTGGGATCCTGAAACATGTGGATCTCATAAAGCTAAACATTTTTTATCTAAAACTAAAGATTTCCCAGTACAAGCTCCAACAAGGGGGAGAGCCATACTGGACTTAATACTTACCAATGTACCAGACAAAGTAACAAAGGTACAGGTTGGGGGGCCACAAAAACACGAAACCTTAGAAAGGCAAAGTTTGACCAGATTAGAGATGCCCTAAATGGCATTGACTGGGAAAATGTCCTTAAAAACTAAAACATTGACCCTAAATTGGATACTTTGAAAGAAATTTTCATTGTGATAGATATATACGTGAATAAAAGGGTTAGAAAAAGAATAAACCTATGTGACTAAACAAACAGGTTAGGGGGGCAATAAACAACAAAAAAGTATTAAAATGTTTAAAGCAGGAAGGGACTGTGGAAGCGTTACAAAACTATAAAGAAGAAAATAAACAATTTAAACAATAGAGGGCAGCAAAGCTAGAGACGGAAAGATGAATAGCCAAAGAGTGTAAAACTAGCTCCAAAATGTTTTTTAGCTGCATAAACTGTAAAAGATACAACTTAAGAATGTGGGCCCCCTGAAAAGAGAGGGGACACCTATAAAGGCGAATGAGGAGAAATAAAATTTACTAAACATTTTCTTTGCTTCCATATTCACAAAAGAATGTGACATGCCAGGTGACAGAGGTGGCAGAGAAATAACCCAAGCTCTCTATTAAATGTCACTTGTCTAACCAAGGAAGAAGTGCAGCATCATCTCAAATTGATAAATCACCGGGACCAGATGACATACATTCCCATGTTTTAAGGGAGTTATGTACAGTACCAGACAAGCCATGATTTTTATTATTTGTGAATTCAATAATTAGGGGACTGTTCCGAGGGTTTGGCGCTTACCAAATGTGGTGGCAATATTCAAAAAGGGGTCTAAGGGAGAACCTGGAAACTACAGACTGGTAAGTTTAACCTCTGTGGTGGACAAACTGAAGACTTTTTAAGGGATATTATATCTTGGTGAAAATTACCTTATTTCTCCATATCATCATGGATTTATGAGGAATCGCTCCTGCCAGACAAATATAATGAGCTTTTATGAGGAAGTAAGTCCAAGATTGAATCAGGGGGAGTCATTGGATATCATATATCTTGACATTTCTAAAGCATTTGATACTGTCCAACATAATGCTGGTACAAAAGGTGAGAACGCTTGGACTGGGGGAAAACATGTGCACGTGGGTGAGAAATTGACTTAATGATCGGAAGCAGAGGTTATCAATGGTTCATACTCAGATTGGGTCACCGTTACTAGTACCACAAGGGTCAGTTTTGGGCCCAATTCTCTTCAATATATATATATATATATATGACATTGGGTATGGATTAAACAGTAAAGTCTCAATCTTTGCAGATGATACTAAGCTGTGTAAAGTAATTAACACAACAGATGACAGCAGGCAGCTACAAACAGATTTAGATACATTGGAAGCATGGGCAGTTAAATGGTAAATGAAGTTTAACACGGATAAATACAAGGTTATGCACACAGGAAGGAGACATTTGTGCAAGGATTACACACTAAAAAAAATGCTTGGTAAAATTACAATGGAAAAGGACCTAGGCATTTTAGCCGATGATAAACGTAACTGTAGTAATGCAATGCTGCAGCTGCCAAAGCAAATAGGATTATGAGGTTCATCAAGAGGGGCATAAAAACCCATGACCAGAGCATCATTATACCCCTGTACAAGTTACTGGTTAGACTCCGTATGGAATATTGTGCCAAAGTTAGGTATATTTAGTTTCGAAAAGAGATGCCTGAGGGGTGATCTAAATATATTCAGGGTCAATATAAAGATCTGTCACAATCTATTTATACCTCGGAGCGTAACCATAACAAGAGGGCATCCACTTAGATTAGAGGAAAGGTGCTTTCTCCCCTGACATAGGAGGGGAGGGGATTTTTCTCTACAAGAGCAGCGAGACTATGGAACTCGCTGTCAAAAGAGGTAGTTATGAAGAATACACTAAAAGTGTACATTCAAAAGTGGCCTTGATGCCTTCCTGGCATGCCATAACATATCCAGCTATGGCTACTAGACCACTGGAAGGAGATAAACAGGCCGAACCTGATGGACTATAGTCTTTATTCAGCCTTACATACTATGTTACTATGTAATTTTCTGTCTCCTTCTACAGAACACCCGCTAGCTCATTACTATAGAGGTACGTTAAAATATCTAAAACAAATATTTTGATTTTTTATATATATATATATATATACAGTATATGCAAATATCTATTGCAGGGCTCAGGCAAGAGTGACGCTAAGCAGTAATTTTTAATGTACTTGTTCAGTTCTAAGCTATTAGAAAAAGGACAGACTTTCTTATCTCCGGGGAGAAGGAAGAAATGTTATTTATACAACACCAGCTGTTACTGTTCAGACCCAGAAAAGAATTGTCAGTTCCATTTATGTAACTCTTGAAATTATCCCGAGGAACTCTGGGCTTCCCTGGTGGCTTCCACATGGACCGCTGAATCTCTTTTTTAGTAGCTGGCTTGATTCGCCAGTGAAAGTCCATTAAAGTTAAATGCAAATTTTCCCAATATGTTTTTAGGGCTTACATATACACACAGCCAAACTATATTGCGTTTGAGTGGATAAGATGTGCTCTTCTATTGTACAAAAGCATTACCCAGCATGACAGGGTGCTTCTATTGTAATAAAATGTATGCAGTATCATACAGTACATGTGCGCAGTAGCAGTTGAATGCTAGGCCAAAACTAAGAAACGTCCAACCATGTTGATCCAAGGCTCTCAATAAACATAGCCTTAGGGGACTGCTAGCACCATGTTAACCAAGGTGTTCAGGGCAGGGGTATTATAATGAATACTGGGGTGTAATAAAAGTAAAAACAATTGAATAGAAATTAGAATAAAGGGCATTATCTAACACAGACCCACAAGGACACCTGTCACCAAAATACCCTTCAATAAACTATGCTCGATATATTCACCCCTGTAAAATTCTACACTGCGAGTCCCCAACACAGGACCTACCAGTGATCATCAAGGAGCACTATGCATGATGGCTAGAGTAAATCATCCAAGTGTTACGGTTTAAATCACACCGCTCGGTCATAGGAGTAGCCATGTAATTTTGTTAAACTGGACCAAAGTTCATATTTGACTTTTGGTTTGGTAGTAAAGATACTAGAGGGCATCCTGATTTAGAATGTCTCATGGTTGCAGTCGCTGCTGAACCCAAAGCCCCCAGAGAGAACATAATACTCTTGAGAAGCTACAAGTCTGGGCCTTATGGGGATCCTGGAGACTCTGGAGACTTTCACTAAATCTGAGACTGTTTCACCAAATCTGACGCATTTGGTAAGTTTACAATTAGGGCCCTGCCCTGGCTCATTAGCTGAATGGCATCTCTTATGGGCTAGAGATACCCGAGTTGTGCTTTGAGCATTTGACACCTACTTAAACACAGAGGAGTAGCATCAACTGCTGTATATATTTGCTCCTTAAAAGCCCACTTTGAGGCACAATATACAGGTAAATGGTCAGTTTAGGTTTATCCCTATTTTTGTAAAGGCTATTAGCTCAGAATTCCTTAGACAAGACTTTCTTGAAAGGAGCAAGACTATTTCGATGTTAGACAGGAGGGCTGCTTCTCTACTGCTTTTGAATCAAATGAGTAATGGAACCTGCCTACAAAAACATTGATCCACAAGGATTAGTAGACAAGTCCCAGGAATTATGGGGTCCATAAATATATATCCCTACTACCTTGAAACCAGGGAATCATGCTTAAAAAAACTTCAAAGTTCAGCTGGAAGCCAATATGAAGCTGGCATTCCAATGGTATATGGTTCCTAGCAAGTTGGCGGTCATATATCTTAATGCCCCTCTCACATGTTTTAGACAGTGTGGTCAGGAGGGAGAAACTTATCATATATGGTGGACGTGTCTGAAGGAGGCAACATTTTTTAATCAGGCCTTTGGTGTTATGAGTAAGGTTACAGGGATGTGGGTCCCAAAATCACTGTTAATAGCCCCTTTAAACAAGCTCCTGGGATTTTGCTTGCATGACTAGCAAATTGACCATTGCTAACTCATGGAAATCCCATTGTAAGAAACCCACCTGTTCCTGGTGGCCCGTGTCAAGCGTTTTTAGGGTAGCGCTGTGCTCCCTGGTTGACTGGTGCAGGCCGCTCGCAACGCTTCCAGAAGTCGGATCGCATGGCGAGCTGCCCTGGCAGCCTCCTTCGCTCACTTCCAGTTGTGCGTGCACACGCCCCACTGTCAGTAAGATTTGCCTCAAGGAAGCGCTGTGCTGCTAGTGGCAGCCAGTGCAGCCTCCTCCACATCTGAACAAAATTAGGGGCTGGTCAGCCTTTCTGGCCAGAGCTGACCAGCCCCTGGGATCATTATGGCCAATCCTGTCTGGGATCCTAGGTCACCCAATCACCATTTTTCTGACCGCCAGCAGCTCCAATTGGCCAGCGTCCCCTTAAATAGGAACTGAGTCCAGACCACAATGCTGTTATAGCTTTCTGTGCGGTGTGTGTGCTAAATAATGCGTGTGTATATCTGTTGTTGCTGCCTGAACCAACCTCTGCCCATCTGACCATCCCTGTCTGCTGCCTCAACCAACTTCTTTAAATCTGACTATCCTTGTCTGCTGCCTGAACCGACCTCTGCCTGTCTGACCGTTTCTGCCCGCTTCTTCGGGTACCTACCTCTAACTCCCCAGCTTATACCTCTTGGCATTCCTAGACCCCCCTCCTGCTCCATCCCAGTGTTTGACGCATCATCGGACTGATAACTCGTGTCTGACCTTGACTCTCTAACTGCCCTCTAGGTTCATCTGCCTTCATCATAAGCTGACACCCTTTGCTCCACACAAGACCTGGTGGCAACCGTGTCCAGTGAGGCGTATCTAGTGTCCCGAAAAAATGGGGCTTGTGGAGAAGCAGACTTGTAGCGTCTTACAAAAGCCCAAAGTTCTTTTTTTCCGCAAGGAGGTCTACTTACTACATTGAATCCAAGGTGTCCTGGACCCTCCTTAAAAGAGGATTCCTCTTTAAGGTTCAACCGACAAGGTCATGGAATCTGAGGCAGTGGAGAAGTAGATTTGTAGCTTCTTACACAACCACAAAGTTCTTTTGTCCCTAACTTATTACCTTGAATCCAAGGTGTCCTGGCCCTGCCTAAAAGAGGATTCATCCTTAAGGTTCAACTGACAAGGTCATGGAAGGTCATGGAATCTAAGCAGTGGAGAAGTAGGCTTATAGGTGCCTACACAACCCCAAAGTTTTTTTGCCCTAACGTACTACCTTGAATTAAAGGTGTCCTGGACCCTGCCTAAATGAGGATTTCTCCTTAAGGTCCAGCAGACAAGGTCATGGAATCTGAGGCAGTTGAGAAGTAGACTTGTAGCTTCTTACACAACCACAAAGTTCTTTTGTCCTTAACTTACTACTTTGAATCCAAGGTGTTGTGGACCCTGCCTAAAAGAGGATTCCTCCTTAAGGTTCAACCAACAAGGTCATGGAATCTGAGGTAGTGGAGAAGTAGACTTGTAGCTTCTTACAAAACCCCAAAGTTCTTTTGTCCCTAACTTACTACTTTGCATCCAAAGTGTCCTGGACCCTGCTTAAAAGAGGATTCATCCTCAAGGTTCAACAGACAAGGTCATGGAATCTGAGTCAGTGGAGAAGAAGACTTGTAGCATCTTAAACAACCCCAAAGTTCTTTTGTCCCTAACTTACTACCTTGAACCCAAGGTGTCCTTGACCCTGCCTAAAAGAGGATTCCTCCTTAAGGTTCAACCGACAAGGTCATGGAATCTGAGGCAGTGGAGAAGTAGGCTTGTAGCTTCTTACACAACCCCAAAGTTCTTTTGTCCCTAACTTGAATTCAAGGTGTCCTGGACCCTGCCTAAAGGAGGATTTCTCCTCAAGGTTCAGCAGACAAGGTCATAGAATCTGAGGCAGTGGATAAGTAGACTTGTAGCTTCTTACACAACCCCAAAGTTCCTTTGTCCCTAACTTACTACCTTGAACCCAAGGTCTCCTGGACCCTGCTTAAAAGAGGATTCATCCTCAAGGTTCAGCAGACAAGGTCATGGAATCTGAGTCAGTGGAGAAGTAGACTAGCTTATTACACAAAGCACCAAGAAAACCTGCAATTGTGGAGGGTGGCAGAAATCTTCATCTTCCTTCTCCAAGTGGCCCACCAATGTTTTTTGGCACCATGGAATCTGTAATAGTTGCTAGGTCTATACTGTATATACGTGACATTTTTAATATAGAAAGGCCCCGACCACCTCTCTCTTTCCCTGAGCTAAGCTCAATTCAGACTATAATTAAAAAAAAAAAAAAAACTCACCCATTGCCTGCAGGGGGGCAGGCACTCTGCAAAGAAGCGGTGAGTTAAGACCTTGAATAACAGATCAGCCATAGCTACTGCTGGGAGTGGGTGAATGACCTGTAAATCAAGCCACAGCTGCTGTGCAGAATGCCCCTTGGCATCTGAGAAGGATCACAGCAATCAGTTGATTTATTCTCTATGTTATTGCCTGAATTGGGCTTAGCACATGGGGAAGGAAAAGCTAGGCTAGAGCTTACATTATGCTTAGAGTTGCTCTTTAATAAGAGAGATTGAAGGTGTTACAGTAGTTATTTGATGCTAATGTCAGCAGTATGCAAGAAAAATCTTGGATCTCATGGATCCATTACCAGTTCACAAGGGGTTAACAGTAAAAATAATACACGCAGACACAGACATAGGAAAAAAAAATGAAATTTTTTTCTCTACTCACCTCCGATGTCCCGATCCTCTCCCACGCTGCTCCGTTGACAGCTCTCGGGTGATCGGTGGAGGAGGGCTGGGGGGGCGAGAGATTAGAGGCATCTCACCTCTGAGCACTCTGAGCACCCGGAGCGACTTTGCTTCTCGGGTTGGCCGGCTACCGGGTGACAGGTGCCGGGTCATTGATGACGTCACCCTCTCCGCCCACAAAGGGGGGGGACTAGCAGCCGGCAACCCAGGAAGTGAGGGAGAGGGCGATTTCGGATTTTGGAGGTTTAAAGTCAGCTACGTGAGACTCATGTAGCTGGCACTAGAAGGGTTAAAACGGACCTCCAGTGAAAAAAGAAGTTTAGAAAATTGCTTTTACTCTTATGATCAGTGGCATAAGCACTTTGAGAAGGCTTAACCCCATACAGATGTTGTGAAATAGTATAAAGATGAATAAACAGCTAATGTAGCAAAATAAATCTGTGTGAGGAAAACTGTTACAATGTATCTCTATTGCAGCGGCCGCCGCAAACAGCACTCAGTCAGGGGATACAATGGTTACAACTGAAGGCTTACTACTTCTGGCTAGAAATAAAATATGATTGCACAGAGCTAATTTAGACTGTTTTTCAGAATCAGCTTCTTCATGTGTGTGGCAAGATGGCCGCTGCCATGCATGTTAAAGTGCAGAATCTGCCTGCTACTTCAAATATCTGCATGGTGTTAATCCCTCTCAATAGGTTTATGTCACTGATTGCCACAGAGGGGCTTTAGGGGAGCAATTTACTAAACTGATTTTTTTGACTGAAGGTCCACTTTACGTTTCCCAAACTAGATGTGAGTAGTGAGCACAGCTTTCCCAAAAGACAACCCCATTATCAAATCAACCTATAAGCTTGTAGGAAAGTCAGATGCTCAAACAGGAAGCTGTCGATCTTTAAAGCAGGCCAGAAAATATTCTGCCTCCCCTGAGCCAAATGCAAAATTGTAACATTCAACTGGAAGAATGGAACCTACCATATTTTTTGCCCTATAACTCGCCCACCCTGACTGTCCACACTGCTTATATGGGGAATGGGAGGGGAGAATGCCACCCTACCCATATAGGGAATGGGAGGGGGAATTGCCACACTGCCTATATGGGGAATGGGAGGGGAGAATGCCACACTGCCTATGGGAATGGGAGGGGGAATGCCACACTGCCTATATGGAGAATGGGAGGGGGAATGCCACACTGCCTATATGGAGAATGGGAGGGGGAATGCCACACTGCCTATATGGAGAATGGGAGGGGAAATGCCACACTGCTTATATGAGAGAATGGAAGGGGGAATGCCACACTGCATTTGTGAATGGGGCCAGTGCCACACTGCCTATAGGAATGGGATGAGGGAAATGCCACACTGCCTGTATGGGGGGGGGGGGGGGGGATGCCATACTGCCTATGAGAATGGGAGGAGGGAATGCGACACTACCTATATGGGGAATGGAAGGGGGAAATGCCACACTGCCTATGGGAATGGGATGGGGGAATGCCACACTGCCCATGGGGAATGGGGAGGAATACCACTCTGCCTGTAATGGTGGAATTCTGCACCTTGTCTATTATTTGGCTCTTAGGGGGATGGTGTTTTAGCACATTTGGTTCTTGGTATTTATTTTCTTATTTTCTTCCTCCAAATCCTAGGTGTGTCCTATGGGCAGGCGCATCTTATAGGGTGAAAAATATGGTAATTTCTTTGAGAGTGAGTTTGTAGAAAATCCATGATCCTTTATCGAGTCCCTAATAGATATATATTTTTTTATTTTTCCAGCTATGTCATATACAGAATAGTCCATCATCCACCAGAAAGTCTCTCATGCGTGCTTGGATAATATGTATTCATTAATGTATTATCAAAGAGCTCACATCAAACGATCGACTGGTTCCTGCTGCACTTGACATTTATTTAACCTACTTAGGTTGGCTAACCAAATGCCTAGTTGTGCATTTATCCACATTAAAATACATCTGTCACTGGACTTCCTGTTCCTGACGATTATCTAAATCCTTCCATGTAATAGGTGCAATTAATTGGAGTACATAATGCATGTCGCTCTAATAAATACGCACCTAAAGAGCTTGTATGGTGCTTCTGTGTACTGCATCGATTCATTGATGAATAACTGTTTAGGTTTAGGCTCTGTTCACACATCTCTGTTGCATTAAGAGCAGGCGTTTTGTAAGTACACCAGAGGCGCATTGTAGCAAAACAAATGCTGTGCTTTTGATGAATTGGCAATGAGTTTGCGTTGCGTTTGCATTGCGTTTTTGAAAAGAAAACATTTTTTGGACAATAAGTAAATGGCGAGTGTTATGGCAATGCAATGCAGGTACACTGAGTTATACATGCATTGCGGTTGCATTGCCATATACTTCTACTCACCAGCACTGTTACTACGCAGGTGTCTGCAACGCTTTACTGATGTGAACTATCACATTGCGTTTTTGAAAAGAAAACATTTTTTGCACTATAAGTAAAGTCTGCAACGCTTTACTGATGTGTGTACTAACACATTGCGTTTTTGAAAAGAAAAAGTTTTTGCACTATAAGTAAATGGCAAATTTTATGGCAATGCAACGCAGGTACACTGAGTTATACATGCATTGCGGTTGCATTGCCATATACTTCTACTCACCTGCACTGTTACTACATTGTGCTGAAAAAGGTTCCTGCAACGCTTTTTTGATGCTTTGTTGCTTACCACAGCACAGATGTGTGAACGATCCCATCTAGAATAATGTACAGTGTTTTATCTGCATTGTAGCTGCGTTGCTGCCCTGTATTAAGAAAGCGCAGAGGTGTGAACAGAGCCTTAGTCCTACCTGCGTCTAAACCAGATATACAATGCCTCCAGAGGTACACACTAGGTAATAACAAAAAGGATACCGGGCTGTAAAGTACATAATTTACCTACTTATATGGGTGTTGGTCCTGCCACAATAAGGCAGGCTGGAGGGGGGGAGCTCCCCGCACATCATTCCCCAGAATGCCCGTAGTTCTTACTTTAGCCTCGATACTCACAGAGAATGCAGTGCTACGATTGCCCGCCAACTCTCACATGGGTAGTGGGCCTGTTCATCGTGGCGGAGCTGCATTCCAGGTGAGGATCGAGGCTAAGGTAAGATTTATGGACGTTGTGGGGGGTGATGTGCGAGGGCCATACCCAGAAAACTGAGCAGCCCATCAACCAGCTTAACCTAATGCTGAGGGTGCAGCAGCAGGAAGCAGCTGTACACTTACCTGGCCCAGTGTTTGGGTCAGTGTTCCTTCCCCTGTTAAAATGGCCAAGGCTTCAAAAAGATGACCTCCCTCATGAGTGAGGACACTGGCAACAGCTAGCAGCTCTTCTAGTGCCAGCTGCAATGCCCTCACTCATGGGCATGGCCATCTTTTTGATGCCACAGCCATAACCATTTTGCCATTCTGAGGAAAAGAACGCCGACCCGATCACTGGCTTAGGTAAGAGTACAACCACTTCCTGCTGCCATACACTTTGCATTAGCTTAAATGGGACCTTTCACTCCCTTCCACCATCTGCCCACCGCCACAGTTTATTTATTCAAAATTACATATGAGGGGTGACTGGCAGACAGGTGAGCATTGGGGGAGGGGCTGAGGGGGTCAAGGTCACCCCTCATATGTAATTTTTGGGTCCCAAAGTTCAGATCCCCCATTGATTTCAATAGCGACTGGGTTCGGTTCAAGTTCGGGTACCCAAATCAAACTTTTGTTAAAATTTCGGCCAAACTAGCTGAACCCAAACTGGTAGGGGTTAGCCCAACACTACCCATTATAACCCATTGGCTGCAATGACTGTTATCCAATTAGAGGGACGAGTCTCGCACATCACCTGTTGCCAGCTAGATTACAAACCCAGCTAGGTGGCTCTAATTGCGCTACACAGGCAGGGAAGTGACATGGAGCTTGAGCGTGCTAATTTTAAGCTGCTCTACCTCTTGGGGGCACCTTTAGACAAGCAGACATGGATGTGCCATTATTTATATGAATTTAAGTGAGTTGTGGTGTTCTCACTATTTTCTATACAGGCGCCATGACCCGGTGACGTCATGATGTGGCGGGATTTCGGCCACAGTGAAGGTGTTTAAACTGGACCAACAGCTTGGTACAGTTGGAAAACAAAGGTAGTGGCCATTTTGGAGCTTCCTTCTCAGCCATGCTGCTGCCTGGATTCAACTGACATAACTGACAATGCACAGTAACGGGAGGCCCAGCAGCACTTCCTGTTTGCAGGTCGCCTGCAAATGCATAAGCTGCCATTTTGTTTCTAAAATTTACTACAGCAGGAGTTAGAAAATGGTCAATTAATTTTTTTATGTGCAGCAATCTAAATAACCCTGGGGAGGGATGCATATGAGCAGGGCCGGCTGCAGGTTTATGTGGGCCCTTGGGCGGCATGGTCTCAGTGGGCCCCTTTGTGATGAAGAGTCGCATCAAATCACTGAGGGACGTCCCAAATCTGAATGCCCCCTAAGAATAAAAAAAAAAAAAAAAGAAAAAGAAACCTTTAGAAAACGTACCTCTACAGTGCTCTCCATCCCGGGACTCACTCCCAGTCTCCTTGCTGCTGCCTGGTGTTTGATCACCCGCAGCTCGCCACCTGGGTCATCGCTATTGCGCTGCGAAGGGATGTGGGCACCAGCTGTGGCGGAGCCCTCCCAGTCTGCTGCCGGTCAAGTGCCAGCGCACACCCCAAAACGTTGGACCTATTCATTTTTTCACCATTTTGGATTTGTATATACTGCATGGATTACATTATAAGCTGTTGTATCACGCTTGGAGTGCTGGCCTCCTCTCTTCTTTATGGCAGTAGGCGACCAGTCTCCCTTACAGTTGAATCACCAACGAAATGTGAAATAAGAGATGTTGACATTGTGATTAAAACTACATCTGTTTTTCCTAAACCTATCTTCAAGACCTAGTTTAATTGTAGCTTAGGGCATAGGGTTGCACAGTATATCCTATGTATCTCCCTATCCTGTTCTAATTGCATTACCCAGAAAGTTCTAGGGCAGTGGTACTCAACTGGTGAACTGAAGTCTGAATACGGACCTCGGCGCCAGATTTACAGACCCCTGCCCTGACAGCCCTGCCCCCTTTACTTGATCGGCTTAGTCTTCCTGCAAGTGTCATGACTCTTTCTGGCACCCAGCATTGCAATATGAAGTACTGCACGGGTGGGAAGTGGCATTGCAGGGTACACAAAAACATTGTTTCTTGGTTTCATTGCCCCATCCTCTTCTTTACAGCTCCTCTCCAATTCACCCCTCCTCCCCAAGCTCCATCTATCCATCCTTGTTATCAGACCTTATTGCCAGTTATTGGGTCTAGTCCACACCTGTAAATGGCCTGCACAGAATGCACAGGGGGTTAAAAGCAGTGGGCCACAGGCCAGAGTTTTAGGTTTTGTGGGGCCACAAAAAAGCTCCTGTTTTTTTCCAGTGTCCAATAGGATTCTTGGGGTGGCTGTTTTAGTTTTGACTGTGGAATCTAAACCCCCCCCCCCCCCCCAGTGCGCTGATGTCTAATTATCCACCCCCCGCAACAGCCCCCCCCCCATCCGGACCTTCACCTCTCACCGTATGCCTGTAAATGGACCACTACAAGAAGTGGTTGCGTACCCCTGTTCTAGGGCATTTAGGAAATGTTGTGTTTTGAAGATCTTGATGTGCCATTTCCAAACAGCAGAGGGGAGATCAGCACTAAGAAATATATGTAAAAACACCACAATCACCCGGTAAGGGGTCTCAATGAACCTTTACCAGCACTTTAAACGGAGTGAAGCTGGCCTCCCCTGCCTCTGGCTCCTTAGCATTTGCTTTGGTAGTGGTTACACCTATGTTGCACATAAAGATGGCACATCCTTCTCTTGCAAAGTGCTGTGTTCAGTACCACCTTATGCCGACTGATCTGATTCACCAACTGTGATTCACAGTCCAAGCTGCAGATCCGTTTTGACACATTTAAATATACAAACAGTTTGTGTACACAGAGCTGTTACAAAACGCTCATCAGGATGTGGCGGCTTTGGATCGTTTAAATGTAACTTTACAAAAAAAAAAAAATACAAGTTGGCAAATTGATTTGCTCAATTAGTAAACTAAAAACACTAAAACATTTCCACTTCTCCACATTTTCCCTTCTTTGTGGAGTACTAAACTGTGAGAATGCCTCCAACTCACCTTGGAATTGTCTGCATCTCATCATCTCCCTAAACTCACCTGGGAAAAATCTCTCTTGCACCTGGGAAGCCTCACCACCACACCTGGGATATGTCACCACCACACCTGGTAAACACCATCACCTTAAGAATGAAACATATCCATCTCTCTTGGGAGACATCTCCTTCTCACCTGGCAAACCTCACCGCCTTACCTGTGAAATGCCCCCATCTACCCTGGGAAATGTCACCACCCCTCCACCTCATGTGTGAAACATCTTCCTCTCACCTGGAAACCTTTCTACCTCACCTCAGAAAAGTTTTCACCTCTTGTGAGAATCCCCTCCACCCAACTTGTTAAACATCTTTCTCAACCAGAAATCATTTCCCTCTGACCTGGGAAGCCTCACGCACTCACCAGGGAAATATCACCACCTCAACTGGGAAATGTCTCTACCACACTTGGGAGAGATCTCCCTCTCACCTGATAAACCTGACCGCCTTACCTGTGAAATGTCTTGACCTCACCCGTGAAATGCCACTATCTACTCTGGGAAATGTTACCACCTATCCATCTCATGTGAGAAACATATTCATCTCTCTTTGGAGACATTTCCCTCTCACCTGGTAAACCTGGTCACCTTACCTGTGAAATGTCCTCAACTTACCTGTTAAATGTCACCATCTACCCTGGGAAATGTCACCACCTCTCCACCTCATGTGTGAAACATCTCCCCCTCATCAGGGAAGCCTTTCTACCTCACCTAGGAAATGTTTTCACCTCATGTGAGAGTTCCCTCCACCTAACTTGTTAAACATTTTCTCAACCAGAAATAATTTCCCTCTAATCTGGGAAGCCTCAAGCACTTTCCAGGGAAATTTCACCACCTCAACTCTACCACATGTGTGAAACATCTCCCACCTCACTTGGGAGAGATCTCCTTCTCACCTGGAAAGCCTCACCACCTTGCCGGGGAAATGTCTTCCACCTAACTAGGCCTGTATCTGAGGTTTTCATCTCGAATAGAAAACATCTTCATCTTACCTGGGAAACATCTCCACCTCACTTGACAAATATCTCCCTCTCACCTGGAAAAAACATCACCACCTCATTTAAGAAACATCTCCAGCTCACCTGGGAAGTCTTACCACCTTACCTGGGAGATGTCTACCTCATCTGGGAGAGACATCTGCACTATAGCTTGCAAACATCACTACCTGACCAGGGAAATGCCACCAGCTCACCTCTAAAAAATCTCCAGCTTATCTGGGAAACACCACCAACTCAGTTGACAAACATCTGCCTCTCACCCAGAAAAACATCACCACCTCACTTGAGAAACATCTCTAGCTCACCTGGAAAGTCTTAGCACCTTACCTGGAAGATGTCTTTACCTCACCTAGGAGAGACATCTGCACTATAGCTTGGAAACATCACCACCTGACCAGGGAAATGCTACCAGATCACCTCTAAAAACTCTCCAGCTCACCTGGGAAACATCACCACCTCAGCTGGCAAACATCTCCAGCTCATCTGTGAAGAGTCTCCATCTCACCTGGTAAACATCTCTGCATACTTCACTTGGTTATGGTTTCCACCTTACCAGGGAAACAACACCTTCAGACAGGAGGCATGCACTACAGTGTGACAATAAACTCACTACAGCATTCAGGGTAGGGGGTTTCTCAAGGTGTTGTGCAGAGGTTTTCCACTGAGGTTGGGAGATTTTCAACTAAGAAAAACCTGAGCAATATTGAGAGGTTTGAAAATATGTTGAGAGCTTTCTCATCAATTTCTATATTGCATTCAGACCAGGTGAATATGGTTCTAACCCCCCTAGCCAACCAAATATAAAATAGCGGGTCTGGGTTGAAGTCATTTTAGTGTACTCTCTGACCATGTTGTGGAGATGTATCCTTGCTTCCTTTTTGCAGTGGATTTATTTGGGGCAGTAGTGTTTACTGAAAGTATGGGTATATTATTTGCACATTCATTATTTATCTAGCACTGATTGCACTTTACTATATTAATTATTTATTATTAATTATGATTATATGGAGTATGTATTATTTGGGCGAAATGGCAATATTTGATAATGTTCTATTAAGGAAGACTAATTAATTCAGGGTGCTTTTATGCATGTATTTCTACCGCCTTATTTATTATTAATTGATTATTGATGTGATTGTCGGTATTATCTGGGTCCAGGGAAGGCAGTATTTTTAATTTGTTTAATCCTGTGTCTTGTTAGTTATGTGTTTTTTTATTGGTGGCTCTAATAAATTTATTTGATTTTTTGAAGTATATTTTGGGGTTGTGCCCATCTTTTCTAGTCCCATTAGTAAATATACTTGATTCGATGTTTTGGGGGCTAGAGGAGTTAGGTGGTGCCCACTTTATCTTTGAAAGTCATTGTCCACTTATAATTTAAAGGTAGCCCATTCTGTACGGCTACACAAGGCGATGTTGTAAACTTTTGGCGGTTAAAAAATAAACATTTTTTAGCTGATTTATCATCAAATAAAGATTTACCAGCTTTTCCTCTGTTTTTTTTTCTGAATGGAGTGGTTGGGCTGGGTGATGCAAGCACATCATTACGTAGCAAAGTAAGGACAGAAGGAGTGAACATGGGTATGCTTGGAATTCAAGCCTACATGTAGGTGACAAACTGACACAAGCCTCTGCCTTCAATTGGTGGTCAGGATCAGAGGGGAGGCTCTGGGGGAAGCAAACTGAAAGAGGCATTTCCTCTTAGGGGATAGACTGATACTGCATCAGGTAAGGAGTCAAGCAATGGATTTTCATGTTTGACTGGTCACTCCTTCTAATGGTTCTTTGCATATATTTTTTAATGTTAAACCCAAAGCAGTATAATGGAATTGGAATTATTTTTATTAAAAAAAAAATATATATATATATATATATATATATATATATATATATATATTATACATCAGTTTACTAATGCAAAATAAAATGCACCAGGTGCAGTGAGCTTGCTTATACCAAACCAAAAATGAATGCTCTATAAACCTCTGAAGGTGCACCCGCCTTTTTAAATGGTTCAAAAATAAAAAAAACGCATTTTGATTGCAGATTGCACCTCCATGCACAGAGCTGTTTTGGCACGAACACGTATGGCAGCTTGCGGTGATCTTAATGAATGCAAATAAGACGATGAACAGAATTCCGTGCGAGGCAAGAGCAAGAGACACTTGGCTCAGGATCCGGGATAGGTGGTCCGCAGTGCTCCAACAACCTGTCATGGGTTTATATATTCAGTCTGCTTCAAGAACAAATATAGAGGCAGCTTGCAAAACGAGCGGGTGGTTTTGTTATTATGCAAATGAATCCTGGTTTAAACGATCCACCACCCTGAGGGTTTTAGAGTTGTGTTTTCTATGTTGCTCCTCAAAGAACCCTAGGAAGCGGAATTGCATATTGCGTTCTATAATAAGCTTTTGTGTACTGTGTAGGACTGGAAATGGACAGTTCATATCAATGTGGGGTAGGAAGTAAGAGCCATTTTTCGTCTGGCCATACCAAAAGAGTAATTAGTCTTATAGACCTCACTTCATTCAGCAATGAATAACTGTAGCAGTCTACTGCAGACATTGGGAATAGAAATAGTGGCAGTTAGGAACTATTAGAGATACATTGGTAGTTAAAATTTTATGAGATTAACAAGGTTGGAAGTCAGTGCTATAGATATACTAGACCCAAAATAACCTACTCAACACCCCCAAGTGCAAGATCTCTGTCAGTGAGCTGTACAGGGGCCAAGGAGGAAGCTAAGGCCTAGGTGCCCATGTTAGACAGGATTACACCAATTGCTCTCCGGGATGGATGGGGGGCTGTGAGTGCCCAAGAGCCATGTGGAATCATCTGTAAGAAATAGAATTGGAAGGAATGTTGTTGTACCAAACTGTGAGGTTCTATTCTAAAAAAGTAAATTCACCTTTTTTTAAGAATACTGTGGGCCTGTGTCCTCCTGCTGTAGAGAGTACCTGTCACCAACTGCCCCCACCTGACATACACAGGACAAACTGGGTGCCAGAAGAACCTACACCCACCCATACCACCCACCACCTGGTGCATGTGGACTACATTTGAAGAGATGCTACAGAAAGCTCAAAAATGAGCCATGAGCCAAAGGCATCAAAAAATAAGAAAAAAACATAATAAAGGCTTTAGAAGGCCCCAAAGTAAACCAAGCAAAGCTCATAAGAGTCTGGGAAAAAATACCAACAAGAAGCAAAAGGAAAGGCCATAATAGATGTAAAATAAACCTAAAAGGGGCTACAGAAAGCTTAATTTTGAGCCAGTAAAAGACCATAGGGCTACAGACTATTGAAAGTTCAAAAGCAAACTAGGGAGGAATCATAAAGCTGAAAAAAGAGGAGCTAAAGGAAGTTTAATCATAAGCCAAGCAACAGCAATAAAAAGATGTAGAATTGCTGCAGAAAACTCAATAGTGAGATGGGAAGGATGAAAAGGCTAAAACAATAGTGAGCCAAGGTACCACATGCCTTAAAGGTGCACAGCACATGTGTAGAACCTTTGCAGAGAAGGTAAAAGTGAAAGGGAAAGAAGGAAAAACAGAGTAGAGGGGGAAGATGCTGGAGGAGAGAAGGGGAGTTGCTACTACATCCTACACTACAGGATTGCCTGGGGGCAATAAAAGGCCAATAGTCCTTTTTTATATAAAATAAAGGCATAGGCGTGGAATATAAGCAAAGAGGAAACTAAAAAAAAGAAGACAAGTAGAAAAAAAGAATAAAAGATACAAGTTAAATACATGCCGAGGAGGGATGAAGGTACACAGACAAAAGAGCTAAGGAAATGAAAAAGAGGAAAGAAAAAGAGGAGGAGGAGAAAAGCAGAGAAAAAGGCAAAAGAAGAATGAAAGAAAAGAAAGAAAGGCATAAGTGCAGGAATAAAGGAAAAAGGATGTCAGAATGAAGGATAAAGGATATTTGAAACCTACAGTGGGAGATAAACTGTGTAGCAAATGTAAAGAAAGGAAATACAATAAACACACATGCTGCTAATAAATATGAGGTAACAGAAGAAACACTTGAGTATAGATGGGATTGAACATAAATCCTGACTCCGGTAACAAGTCCATGTAAATATACACCCAGGGGCTGAATACAAGATGGATATTAATTTGCCTATAAATCAACCTGGATAGTGTAAAAGGAGCCGATGGGCATTGCAGGCCAGAGCGTAAGTCTAATGTTACCCAACCAACAGATGAAACTTGCAAATAATAACAAAGGCCCTTGTAGAGGAATCAGTGGCGTAGCGACCCGGGGGCGGGGGGGGCGGACCGCCCCGGGTGACACCAGACCTAGAGGGTGACACCTCTCGGCCGGTCACCCCTCGGTATAGAGACACTTACCTGCAGGTCCGGAGCGTGGAGGCCGGCGCCGCTCTCAGCTGTCATCTGAGGGCGCGTCATCAGAGGGCGCCTCTGATGACGCGCCCTCAGATGACAGCTGAGAGCGGCGCCGGCCTCCACGCTCCGGACCTGCAGGTAAGTGTTTGCTTTTTTTAAAAATGCCGGCATGGTGGGAGCGGGCCGGCCGGTTCCGCTGACAGCAGAGCGGGCCGGCCGGTTCCGCTGTCAGCGCGGAACCGGCCGGCCCGCTCCCACCATGCCGGCAAAAATGCTTTTTTTTTGTTTGTTTTCTTTGGGGGGGGGGGTTGACACCATTGGGGGGGGGTGGGGTTGACACCATTGGGGGGGGGTGGGGGTGACACCATTGGGGGGGGTGGGGGTGACACCATTGGGGGGGGGGGGTGGGGGTGACACCATTGGGGGGGGGTGGGGGTGACACCATTTCCTACCGCCCCGGGTGACACCAGCCCTAGCAACGCCACTGAGAGGAATCCAGGTAAACCACAGGGTGGTTATTATTGGCTTTATTATATAATGCCAATACAGTGTATTTCTCCATCATCGCAATGAGAAGCATCAGCCAATTGAAAGAGTATTTAAAGAGTGAAAAGAGAAGTGCCTTTAAGCTAATCCCTAATTTAGCGCCACTGGCTGAGGACTGATGGCAGCTAAGTAATATTTATTGCGTTGTTTGCAATACCAGTATTGTATTTGTATGGTACAGTTCATACTATAGTTGGTATGATCCTAGGGAGATAATTTTAATTGTTGCTGAGGATAGCACCTGCACAGAAGCCAGTAGGACCAGGCCAGCTTCTATATCCACTGTGGGAAAGAAACATTTTGCTAAGGCTGCCAGGGTACTGGCACTGGACTGGAATTAGGAGGTCAGAAGAACTGACCAAGTGGCACTGGACACCTTTCTACACTCTCCATCCACTGCTGTTTATTAATTGTTTAACTTGACAACAACCCTTTATAAATATTCTTCGATTAAGAAGCAATAGCAACCCAAGGAGCAGCTGTAGACAGTAGGTCTTTTGTCCTTAATCCTGTTCTAGGGCTTGAGCATGTAGTTTTACTGCTAGGTCAGGTGATTGTGGTACTACATTCAGCACCCAATGTGTGGCTGAAAAATGTGTCCATGATGCAGTGAAGGGTGGTGAAGCTAAATATACTTACAAACATACAAACACTTGGAAGGTTTCTCCATTCCTCATTACAAAAATACTCAAAGCTTCTTAGGTCGCCCAGAGGCCTTGAGTACAGTAACACATTCTATATGTCTTAACTCTCAGATGATTTGCATGAAATCTCTTATAACTTGTGAGGTGGTGACCGCCACTACCCATGACCTGCCACCACAACCACCCATTGGCATCTATGACCCAACACCTGTGACCATCTGCAACTTGGCAGACATTGCTAACATTTGCTGCGTGCCAGATATCAGTGCCAAAACTGTTGGCATCTGCCGCCACCACCACCCACGAGTTATCAGCAACCACCACCAACCATCACAAGATACCAACTTTAGAAAACATCACCTTCTGAGTCAGTTAGTATTCAATAAAAGTTTCTTTAAAGACCTTCATTTAGTCAAGGTCAAGTGTTCTAAGACCTTATTGTAATCCACAGACAAAACACTTATTTTTAATATTCAAGTAATGGTGAATGACGGGTTGAGATTGTAAACTTCTCTTGTGCACTTCTTAAACAATGTTCCTTTAGACCTCAAGGCCAATACATTTCAATTTCAATGCTAAAGATAGAATAACTTATGTAAGTACAGTATATGTGTGGAAGGGGTGTATAAAAAAGAGACAATAAAAGTGTCCTTGGTTATGGAGAAGCCAGTAAATAATCTGCTAACTTAAAGCAGCTGATTCTAATAAAACCATCAATAAAAAAGGACAATTAAAGATGGCCACATTTATGACTGGGTGAGATCACAAACTGCTTTCTCTTTTGCACTTGTCAAACAATTTTCTTTTAGACATCAAGACCAACAATATTGTTATCAATGATAAAGGTAGTATTTTTATATGTAGAGGGGTTGTATAAGAAGAGGTCAATACATGCAACCATGAGGGTTTAGGTATGTTTTCATCCTTGGTTATGGAGAGGACAGTAAATTATTTGGTTTAGAGGTATTTCTCTGGATGCCTGTACCTATATATTATGTGCGTGCAAGTATATATAATAAATATGCATACTGTACATGTAAATATAAATAATACAGATACATGCTGTACCACACCAGGATACAGATGTTCTAGGCTAAGAAATATTGCCATTTTTATAGCTTGCTCATAACATAGATAATGTTTAGAACTATGTTATATCAATAGAAAAGTCTGGTGGGTTCCAACCTTTTACTGTTATACCCTTAAGACAAAAATTTTACTTCCCCTCAGGCCTGCTGAATGTAGAAATGCAAAAAAAACGGCACTCCATGCAAAGTAGTAATAGGGCAAAGCTGTATTCAAGGTAATTCTTGCAATATAAACATCACTATGACATCAGGCAGGAATTTTTGAATCTTTGTATTCAATTGTATATTTTGGACCTTGATACACAGCATGGTTGGCAGTCCTCCCTGTGGAAGGGGGTTAACAAACTTCCAAAACATCGGATTATATATGGACTGTGTGTTACGGATATGAACTTGATGACATGTTGGGCATTGCTTCTGGAATTTGTTTATATTGCAATAATTACCTTGAATACAGCTTTGCCCTATTACTACTTTGCATGGAGTGCCATTTTTTTTGCATTTCTACTGTTGGGAGCGGCGCCACCGCGGACCTGGCACCCACCTTATCAAGTAATGTAAGTGTGCACCTACCACTGTGATTGGATTCAGGCCTGCTGAATGGGGACAACCTGTTCTGGGATGCCCTGGTGGTGAGAAGAAGCCTTTTTTACTTCCTGATACCAGTGTCACTAGATAACCTTAATTACTTCAACCTTCAACTAAACCTACCAAGATGTCACACATAGGCTCAATGCCATGGTCAGGCCTTTTACTAGTTTAACTTCAGTGTTGATAAAAGGAACTATTGTTAAATGGGTCGTGGAGTAAGAGCGGAGAAAGCCAGGATATTTCTTTCGCCCAGCAACAGATGCTATGTCCTTCTTTAGCTTTTTTCTTGGCTTGTTATGCAAGGTAACCAGCTTTCCATAACAATATGTTTTGTGATACTCTGTCAATATAAACAATATCATAAATCCATTTAATTGCTCAGGGCAACTCCTCTAAATGTGCTCACCTTCACTTGCACCAGTCTGCTTCTCCATTAGGTTCTTTGTAGTAGACCATCATTTTTAATTATAATGGTAAATGGCCAACACTGAGGGGCCTAGGCAGGACATCGAAATCTATTTTGCCAGCTAGTTATCAGAAATAAATGGTGCAACGGAGGCATACAAATATAAGAATGACAAATATGTCCAATGGTGGCTGGCTCCTGCTGGAATTTGGCTACCATATTGGAGTAAGCATTAGCAGTTCATTTTGGCATTTTATGATGTACTCCTGAGTGGCCCTTCACCCCTGCTATAGAAATGAAAAATACAAATAAATATATTTTAATATTTCATGGTTTAGATCAGTGTTTCCTAATTATTTGTTTATTAAGTACCTCCTCTTATCTCAAGTAGCGCCCAATACTACTTTTCCTTTATATTGGAATGTTGGCCAGAAGCAAGTGACAAGGCTTTGGATGATCTGTGGTCTGTGGTCAATCCCCCGTGCCCTACTTACTGCATTTGGTAAGGTCTTCTGTTGCTGTTGGTACATGCTGCCATTTCCTATTACTTATCACTGTAGGCATCATAGGCATCACCAATGATGAAAGTTAAGATTTCCCATCAACAACCTAAACACCCAAGTAAGGAGATGCTGCCCTATTTAACACAGGGTTTTCTCTGCCAGGGGACCAAAAGCTGCAGCACACACTGCAGCCCTATTGGAGGAGATTTTGTCCGCAGCTTCCTGTGCCCACTAAGGGAGGGTGGTAGTAGAGGTTGTTTAGGGTAGCAAAGTGTACTTTGAGCATGTGTTCACAACTGATCAAGCTTTACACAATATTACATTAGCTTTTGAACCATGCAATGGGAGTATACTCAGCATACTACCTAGAAGAGACTTGCGTTGGTGTAGGTCTGGCTAAAGTCTGATTAATTGTACAGGTCTGTATCAACCACATTTGTGGAGTAACTTTGCGAGATTGGTTACAACCAGTGTTGGGCGAACCCCTAGAGGTCCCCTTGAAATCAATCGGAACCCAAGATTTGGGGGTGATTCTGCCTCTGGGGGGGCCTCCATGTCCCCCCACTCCTGACCCCCCAGGCAGATGTGGAGTGTCTGTCAAGGTAGAATTGTGATCAGGAATGTGTAAAAAATAGTGTGGGTGTGGGGTGAGGAGCACTTTAAACCGTAGAGTGTGCAGCAGAAAGCAGTTGTACCTGAGCCCTGTGATCCCGCTGGCAGTAGGCGTTTTTTCTGCTGTCAAATAGGCTATGGCCAGGGCTTCAGAAAGATAGCCATAGCTTATTTGACAGCCGAAGAAACGATGACCATCAACTGGATCGCAGAGCTCAGGTAAGTTGTACAGCAGCTTCCTGCTGCTTCACACTTTAGGTTAAATGCTGCCCATCAACCAGCTTTTCCAGGTTCATGCCAAACACCGAATATGGATTAAACTCACAAAGTTCAGAATGAACCCAAGGTCCAGGTTAGCCCAACACTAGTTACAAGTTATTGAGTTCACCACAGCCTTTTCACTCTGTCAGCCTTGAACCACCTCTACTGTCCTGATGGTGTCCTATGGTCAGTTCCTGGGGCCCACTGGAGGATCCTCTTGTGGGCCAGTCCAACTGGTTGAAGTCTGGTTTAACCCCAATTAATTGTGCCTGTCAATATCAGCCATGGTTGTGGAGGACCTTTCAGTAATTGTCCCCAATGAATCAAGATCAACTCAGCGTTTTACTGGCCTTTAGACTCTGCAACCTTGTGTATCCCACTATCTAAACAGTGACCCCACATACCTCCAAGAAGAATCTTGTCTACCACCAGTGGTATGCATACCACTGCTTGGGAACCAGCAGTTATATAATACATATAATTATATCTCACTAGCGGACCTGTGGATTGTATAGAAGAGACTCATGTCAGTGTAGGTCTGGTTCTAGCCTGATTCACTGTTCGAGTCATTCTCAGTCACAATTGTGGAGGACCTTTAAGTGATTGTTCACAATTGATTGAGCACAACACAGCTTTTTCACTGGTCTTTGAACATCAAAACTGTGTGTCCCTCACTAAAGGTCATGTTTTGTGGATTTCCAAATAGACAACTCTATAGCTTTGTCTGAGAACTAATTGCTCCACCTGTGCATCTGTGTGGAGATCTCCTATCATCCTTCTGACACACTTCATGGTCATATGGCAATTCTTTGCTAATCCTCAACTGGACCTCACAGAGCCATGGTCCAATTTGATTAAGAAATTATAAAATGTTGCAAATGTTGCCATCAAACCGTTTACAACAGAACCACCTAGAGGGCACACATTGACACTCCTGAGTGGCTTTTATAGGGTATAGATAAACCACAAGTCACAGGGATCACCAATAACTCTTTGTTAGAGGTATTATGGAAACATACTCCACATTGATACATTGAACCTTTTCTTTGATCATCAGTAGAACTCTGGACACTGGCATGCTCAACTAAGGCAGGTGACGATGAGCAACAGTGGGACAGGGCATAGATAGAAACCCAATGAACCCTTCCTTGCCATAGCAGATATATCAAGATGGGACCCAGAGGTCAAGCAAATAATTCCTACCCTGACCATAGCTACAACACAAACTCTTTTTTATGTTAAAAAATAATAAATGCAGGCTCAACAAATGGCAGGGTCCCAGAGCAAACATGGATACAGGCAATAATATAAAATACATATTTATATATATATATATATATATATATATATATATATATATATATATATTATTAAAATAAATACAGATAAAAATACAAAACACAGAGAAATGATACATTAATCCCTTCTCTAACACAGCAATGTTTTCTATAAAGAAAAGACAATAAATAATTAAAGCCCCCCCCCCCCCCAAACAAGGTATAACAAGGGGGCAGAAAATAACATCATACTTGTATATAACACAGAAAACAACAAATTAACCCATTCTCTATCATAGCTACTGCCATTTTCTGCAAATAAAAATACAAAAAAAACCTTTAAAAAAGATTTCTCCCTCCCCCTGGGTATCATAGGGCATATATTTTGCAACGCAATGTATTTTTGATCACCAAGTACTTCAAGTTAATTTAGAGGTGATACCGGTATGTGAAATGATAACACTCATATCTACATAAAATATTTATTTACTTAATACATGCTCCATGGATTATGTTACGTAGGCTAACGATTATACTTTATAATAAGGGGTAATTTATTATCTTATTGAGATCAGTAAATGTTATTGTAAAAGTTGTGATCGTGTCCCTTTAAAAGTTATACTGCGATCTTGCCGTAGCCAAGCTGCATTAACAGTACAGACCTCCTACAGTAATAGAACCCAATAAAGGAAAAGGCGTGTAATGAAACACTCTCATCAAAAACAGAGACTTTTAACATTTAATAAATAATTAAAAACTACATTTTTTTTTAAATCTTGGAATATAATTTACCTAATTATATATCTATTCCTTACTGTAAGTGGCTTCCCTAGGAGGGGACACATCATAGTACATTATATAAGTGCTGCTTAGAGAAATAAAGTCAGATATTCTACCATAAGACAGTGATATATAGGTAATTACTAATATCCTACCTGACATGCAAACGATGAAATTGGCTTGTAGGAAAAAGACCACCTCCCAAACAATTTCCATTCTACGATTTTCATGCCACCCGCATCACTCAACGGAATGATCAATACGACGCTTCCCGATTGCACCGTCCCTTTTTGCCTGAAGCTGTTTTCCAAATATGTTCACTCATGTCCGATCAAAAAGAACCAAAAAAAAAAACAATACAAATATCCCAGCCAAGGATCTTAACTTGATTCTGTTCTCTCCATCTAATGCCAAAAAGACAAGAAAAAAAAGACCCCCGTCCCAAAAAATTAAATGACAGCTAGTTCTTAGCCAACAGATATTATCCAGATCTTCTCAAATGTAGAGGTGATAAAATACAGCTAGATTAAGAGTTGCAGAGCAAGATCCTTATCCATACAGCCGATCCTCGATGATGGACTGAGCTTTTTAGTTTATCCATGCAGCGGATCTCCCAAAGCGGACAAGTACATCCTTACAGAGTTTAAATCCCCCTAGACGAAAAGAGAGAAGAAAGGAGTAAAATAAGAAAATAAATATTTAAATATACTGGGGAGAAAATAGGAATTGGATTGAAAATAACGCCAGTGTGATGCTATGTGACTGACTGCAGCAGATAGTAGTGAAAAGGGATTTAATTTCTTTCTTTTTTTTCTTCTCATAGCTTTTCTTTTGTTGGGCAGCAGGGGGCGCTGGTGCATCATAGAGACCCCATTAACAGTCAATGTACAGCATGAATAGTTCATCCTAAAGAATTCCAATGCTCTATATTCACTTGCATTTCTCTATACATGTCACTGGGCTGGGCCGCATATTTCTAGGGGAAATGATTCTCACATGGGGAAGAAGTAAAAGCAGGGATTTAATAAGGAGCACCTTATAGTTTAGCATGGCTGGGTATGCTGATCTGTTACAAGGGGTGGTTGCCTACCATTGCTGATTCTCCAGCTTCAAAGAGAGCCACTGGGCCTAAACAGAGGTGTGGATTGGGGTAATCGGGGCAACACAAAGGCACGGATTTAACATTGGGGTTGACCTGTTGCAAGTGATGACTACCAGACTGTCATTGCTGGTCCTCCTGCTTGAATGGGAGTCACTGGTATATGTATAGGTATGGTGTCCTTATGCAAATGAAGGGTATATGTATAGGTACGGTGTCCTTATGCAAATGAAGGGTATATGTATAGCTACGGTGTCCTTATGCAAAGGAAGGGTATATGTATAGGTACTGTGTCCTTATGCAAATGAAGGGTATATGCATAGCTACGGTGTCCTTATGCAGATGAAGGGTATATGTATAGGTACGGTGTCCTTATGCAGATGACGGGTATATGTATAGGTACGGTGTCCTTATGCAAATGAAGGATATATATATATATATATATATATATATATGTTGTCCTTATGCAAAATAAGGGTTTAAATAAGCAGCACATTGCACTTTAACAAGAATGAGTATATTCTTCCCAACTGTCCTGCGTGCAGCGGGACAATCCGGGTTTTAGCCCCTGTCCAGGCATCCAGTTGCTGACCTGCTATGCAGGGCAGTGTCGGCATCATCCATTGAGACAGCTGGGTGGTATGCGAGTAGTGTGGCTGGATTAACTGACTTGGTAAAAGTCAAGCTACCTGGCTGTCATTGCTGATCCTCCAACTTCAATGAGAACCGCTGGTCCTTAAAGCGGACCAAAACCCACATTTTTAACTAGCATCCCCTGAATGGCTCCCCCATGAGGCCGTTGCCAATATTCGATGCTCCTGCTTCTCTCTAATCCCAGATAATGGCGCCTGTTTTAGCTGTAAAGCTCCGCCTCCTCCATTCATTTCCACTGTTGTGTGTGGCAATAATGTCATTGCCACACCTATGCAATGACTGATCACCTAGCATCTTATAGAGAGAGACAGCAAGAAAATCAGTGTTCCGAGACTATTCTGGTCTTCTTTAACAGTCATATTAACAGGAGTTTAACAAGAAAGAAAGGCTTTAAACAACAACCTTTAGTTGCTGTCCTGTTAAAATAATGGCTGTCTGGCTGCCATTGGTGATCCTCCAGCTTCAATGAGAGCCCTAAAGATGACCAAAACCCACCCTTTGAGACTCCAGGGCAGACATACTTGCCACCCCGGGGCACTCCGATCGGGGGTGCCCCGCTGTGTGAAACCTCCCAGGTCGCCTGAAAACTCACCTTCGCTCCTGGTCCAACGGCACATGCGCATGCAGAGGTCGCATCCCCGCTATCCCTTTAGCAGGGCGTGTGCCCGCGCCAGCCTATTGTGAATGCCCGGCGCGGGCACGCTCCCTGTTAGAGGGTTTGGGGGATGCAGTCACCAGCGCGCTCAGATCCACTGCATAGGACAAGCTCCTGGATGAAGGTGCTCGAACGGATCGGAGCGTGCTGATTGGGTGAGCGGCCTCGCATGCGCCGTATGACCGGGAAGAGGTGAGTTTGAGGTTTCACAAATGGGGGCACTCCAGATCGGGTTTACCCATAACGGACAAGAACCAATACCCAGGATAGTCAAAATGCCTGGCTGTCATGGCTGATCCTCAAGCTCGAATCAGCGTCACTGGTATAGGTATAGGTGAGGACTCCTTATGTAAAGGAAAGAATTTAATAAGAATTACATTGCTCGAACTAGTACATACATCCCAACTGTCCCACATTTGGTGGGACAATCACACATTTTAACCCATGTCTCATGTTATGTACCAGCTTGTCCCGCAACTTGGCTGTCATTGCTGATCCTCCAACTTCAACGAGAACCACTGACCCTTAACAGGGGTGAATATTAGGTATAACTGTCCTGTTAGCAGGGATTTAATAAGGAGGACATTGGCCTTTAACAGCAACCTAGATTGACTATCCTGTTAAATAACAGCTGCCTGGCTGTCATTGCTGATCCACCAGCTTCAATAAGAGCCACTGACCCTTAACAGGGGTATGGATTAGGGTCAACCGTCCTTATAGAATATGTTCACTGCAATACAAATTCAGGGATTTAATAGGGAGCACCTGGTCCAGATCTGTAGTAGCTGGCTTGTTAAAAAGTGATGACTGCCTGGCTGTCATTACTGATCCTCAAGCTTGAATCGAAGGATTGCTCGAAGTAGTACATACCTCCCAACTGTCCCACATTTGGCGGGACAATCACACATTTTACACTATGTTCCAGCATCCCGCTACGTTGCATATCCTGCTACCTGGCTGTCATTGCTGATCCTCCAAATTCAACGAGAACCACTGATCCTTAACAAGGGTGCAAATAACAGACCTATTAGCAGGGATTTAATAAGGAGGTCATTGGCCTTTAGCAGCAACCAGGATTGACTATCCTGTTAAAATAATAGCTGCCTGGCTGTCATTGCTAATCCACCAGCTTCAATAAGAGCCACTGACCCTTAACAGGGGTGAGGATTAGGATCAACAGTCGTTATAGAATAGGTTCACTGCAATACAAATTCAGGGATTTAATAGGGAGCACCTGGTCCGGATCTGTAGTAGCTGGCTTGTTAAAAAGCGATGACTGCCTGGCTGTCATTACTGATCCTCAAGCTTGAATCAGCATCACTGGTATAGGTATAGGTAAGGAGTCCTTATGTATTATAAGGATTGCTCAAAGAAGAACATACCTCCCAACTGTCCCACATTTGGCGGGACAATCACACATTTTAAAGTGGACCAACACCCAGGATTTTCATCCCGATCGGGGGTGCCCCGCTGAGTGAAACCCCCCAGAAAGCCCAAAAAAACTCACCTCACCCCGCTCCTACGGCGCATGCGCGAGCGCTCCGCCAATCAGCGCGGACGGACAAGCTGGAATACGGACCGGACAAGAAGAGCGCGCCCGCCGCCGCCTCTCGCGCTTCCCTCTAACAGGGAGCGCACCCGTGCCGGACATTCACAAACGGCCGACGCGGGTGCGCGCCCTGCTAGAGGGAAGCGCGAGAGGTGGCGGCGGCCCGTGCATGCGCCGTTGGAACGAGGAAAAGGTAGGATTTTTGGGGGTCCTGGGGGGTTTCACACGGGCAGGGAGCTGATCGGCCCCCGGAATCTTATAGATTCCCGGGCCGATCAGCAGTGGGTGTTGCATGTCCTGCTACCTGGCTGTCATTGCTGATCCTCCAAATTTAACGATCCTCCAAATTCACCCCTTAATAGGGGTGCAAACTAGGTTTAACATTCCTATTAGCAGGGATTTAATAAGGAGGTCATTGGCCTTTAAATTAAAAATCCTGGGTTTTGGTCCTTGCCCCTGGGGCATCAGTGAATGGCCGGTGAGGGCAGGCGCCCTGCTAAAGGGATAGTGGGGATGCGGCTGCTGCTCGTGTATGCAATGCAGGACCTGTAAGAGGTGAGTTCAATCAGGCTACCTGTGGGGTTTCACACAGCGGGGCACCCCCGATCGGGGTCCCCCGGGGGGAGAGTATATGCCTGCCCAGGTTGGGTTTTGGTCCACTTTAAAGAGTGAGCCACTGACTCCAACCAAGTGTGCTGGTTGGAGTGATCAGCCCTTCATTATGATTAGGAAGACATAGAGACTACCATTGATGATTTGAAATCGTTCCTCCCAAGTGTCCCTGATTTGGAGGGACTGTCCCTCTTTTGAGCCCATGTCCCCCTGCCCCCCTGCAGATCTGCAGCAATAAATGATTCATTTGCCTATTTAAAGTGTTTCTATTGTTTTCATTGTTACACCCTTTCTCCTATTTATCAATCAATAAGGGGGCGTGGCCTAATTTAACAAATGTCCCTCTTTCATACCCTGTGGGGCAGTTGTGGCCTATAGGTAATGGAGCGGAGTTATAACCAGAGGGTGGCAGGCTCGAATCCCGGCCCTGGGACATGACTGAAGTTCTCTTGAGCAAGGCACCTAACCCCCCAACTGCACCCCGGGCACCATAATTAGGGCAGCCCACCGCTCCGGGCATGTGTACACTCACTGCACGGATGGGTTAAATGTGGAGGACGAATTCCTATGTGTACGCAAGTATACAATGGCCATCTATCTGAAAAGTTGGTAGGTATGTAAAATAAACTAGATTCCCGGCTGTCATTGCTGATCTCTGATTGAGAATATCCATATAAAACAAGGACAGGGGATTGTAGCTAGGGTTGGACTGGCCATAGGGAGCACAGGGAGAATTCCCGGTGAACTGCACTGCATCAGGGCCACCTTGGCTTGGTGTAGCCTTCAGCATACCTATCTCACCAGTAGCCCTGCTCTCCCTGTTTGCCAAGTTCCCCCCAGTGCCATTCCACCGTACCTGGTCCCAGTGGCGGACTGGGGCCAAAAATCAGCCCTGGATTTTACCAGTCCCTAGCAGGCCCAAGACATCTTTGCTGAGGCCCCCCCAACCATGAAGTTGAGGCTAAAACTTTTGGGGCTGGGCTTCCTTGCAGGTACAGTGGGGCTGAGACGGAGACTAAGGGGGCAGATATTGTATGTGGGTGTCAAAAGCAGCAGCCCAACTGTCCCCAAAGCAGTGCGGCCCACCGGGAATTTTCCCGGGTCTCCCTATGGCCAGCCCACCCCTGTCTGGCCAGCCCATGTTCTGCCCCCGCAATGCTACAGCATATGACTGAGGGACGGGGGCATACCCACCTCTGGCACAGTACCTACCTCTACAATTATGATGCTATAGTGCCATCAGTTATCTCATAACCACCCCTACCCATCTGTTAGCTGATAGATGCACTCATTGATTGGCTAAAATGCTCCTGGGGGTGGGGCTAAAGAACTCATTGGCTGGTGTTAGGCTGGTCAGGGCCTGTAAATATTTTTGGCGCCAGTCTGCCCCTGGCCATAGCTATCACTGCAAAGCATGGACTTTACTGCTTCCAGTGATTTATTAGCCATAAAAGATAAAAGCCACCAAGGGGAGCACAGGGAGATTTCCTAGTGGGCCACACTGCTTTGGTGCCAACTGGGCTGTCACCTCACCCAGACCCTGTGGCAGAATTCATAAAGGCCTATTCTAACACTCCCTGAGCACACAGCCTCCCTATTCTCCCACTGGACATTAAACCGGACCTTCACCCTGAATAAGAGTCTATCTTATATGTCCCCCCACCCTGTATATACAGATTGCCCACATTAAAAATCACCCTACCTGCATCTACTGCATTTTATGAGCCTTTAAATATCCAAGATGGCGGCACATGGAATCCCAGGAAGTGTCTTCTGACTGCCGCTCTGCATTCTGGGATTGCTGTCCTTTTACTGACCCCAGCTCTGCTCTATCTGTGCAAAGCACAGCTATAACCAATGAGGAGCTAGGGCCGCGGACCAATCGGACGCCAGGCAACGGCGATGCCAAACAAGCGTCAGCGGCGGGGAAAGAAGCAGCCCGGAGCTATGGCTGAAGGCAGTATTTGAACCACAGAATAAGCATACCCTCGCATAATAAAATAAATGGTCATTACGATTATAAGGAGAAAGCCCCTTATTAGCAACAAATAATAGTAAACCATATGCGGTATAGGGGAAAGAGAGGCCCATGACGGCATTAGAGTGTATCAAAAAATGACATTAGCATATATAATAGTAATGATGGCTGAAAGCGAGTGCAGAGCTATACAAAAATATGAAAGATATGAAGTATATAGGAAATATAAAATTAAATAATGAATAAGATTAATAATAATAATAATAATAATAATAATAATAATAATAATAATGATAATAATGATAAATAATAACAAATTAACCAGAGGGAGAAAAAGATATTGTAAATAAATAATAATTAGGGAAGAAAGGGGCACATTAGATGGACAGATCTGTAATGTATGAACAGATTAACAGATATGTCTGATGGTAAAACCAAAGCCCCAAAAAATCAGGTACAATGAGGTAACAATGATACTAGGAGGAGGGAGATGACAGATACAAGCACATACATAACTGGGATCATCTGTTGGTTATAAATGAGATGTCCCATTTGTGATTGAGACCCTGTGGGAAGCGTGTATTGAGAGTAAAGATCCAATATGCTTCCCTAGTTAATAATTTTTTCTGAATATCGCCACCTCTCGGTCCCAAGTGGACTCTCTCAATGGCATTCAATTTGACTAGAGTGTCGCATCCTTGATGCTGTTGATTGTAATGTTTTGCGACATTGGAATTTTTTGTGAGATCGAATTTGCCTATTCCCTGTAAATGCTCCGATATACGCACTTTTAGTTTGCATTTAGTGCATCCTACATATTGTTCATAACAATGCATGCACGTGAGAGTAGATTACTGATTTTGAGTTACAATTGAGCAAGGATTTCACAGGGAAACTCTTGCCCGTGACCGTAGAGGCAAATCTATTGCCTCTATTCACAAACTTGCATAGGCTACAACGAGTGGTGCCACACGGAAAAAAATCCTGTGGTAGCCAGCCTTGTGGAATTGCCAGAGCTTGACATCTGAAAAAAGCTAGGAGACAGGGAGTTGGCCAGGCTGAGGGACTTGCGACTGACCACACGGACCCCTTTATCCACCACTTCTTTAAGGAGGGGGTCAGCCTTCAACATAGGTAGATTGTTCTTAATAACTAATTTGTTGGAACTTCAAGGTATAAGGAGTGCTAAAAGTCACTCCTTCAAATTGGTCTGAACAGTTCCTACGTTTTTTATTATTGCCTAGAATGGTGTCCCTAGGCTTGGTTAGGGCTATATCTCTGGCCCTAGATAACATCCAGGGGGGATATCCCCTGTCGGCTAACCTAGACTGTATTTGAACGGATTCCTCAAGAAAGGATTCCAAACGGGAACAGTTCCGCCTACTGCGGACCATTTCACCAACTGGGATGGATTTAACGGTATGTGAAGGGTGGCAACTAGATGCCCGTAATATATTGTTGCCCGCAGAAGGCTTACGGTAAGTCGTAGTTTGGAGAACATGGTTGTGTTCATCCGCCATCAATTTAAGATCTAAAAATTCAATTTCAGTTGGGTGAATATGAGCCGTGAATTCTAAGTTCAGATCATTACAATTACAGTACTCAATGAACGTAGTTAGATCATCTTTGGTGCCATTCCAGATTAAAAACAGATCGTCAATATATCTATAAAAAGTGACAATAAAGGATCTCCACTGATTACTGTCCCCATATATGGAGTGGTGTTCCCACCAACCCATATATAAATTAGCTAAAGAGGGCGAAAAGGTGGCCCCCATAGATGCTCCTCTCAATTGTAAGTAAAAGTTGCCATCAAAGACAAAATAATTATGCTGCAACAGAAACTCGGTAGTCATAATAATGAAAGAACATAAATCAAAATTGAAGTCCGAGTAATGTTGCAGATGGAATTCAAGGGCCTTAATGGCAAGGTCATGTGGAGTTGATGAGTAAAGGGACCAAACGTCCATGGTACAAAATAACGATCCTGACTCCCATATTAGACCAGATAAAAGTTGTTAAAGGTGACCTGTGTCTCGTAGAAGCACCAATGGTTGCAGCATGGTATCTAACCACTTACCCAGGGGCTCATTAAGCCCTCCTATACCCGCCACAATAGGTCTACCCTTAGAAGGGTTATCTTGTTTGTGGATCTTGGGTAAATGATGGAACAGTGGAATAACAGGGTTAACTACCTTAAGGTGATCAGCTAATTTGGGTGACAAGACACCCAGAGCAAGCCCCTCATCTACTAGTTTAAAGAGGGAATCCTGAAACATTTTAGTTGGCCCTTTCTTCCCTAATTATTATTTATTTACAATATCTTTTTTCTCCCTCTAGTTAATTTGCTATTATTTATCATTATTATTATTACTCTTATTCATGATTTAATTTTATATTTCCTATATACTTCATATCTTTCATATTTTTGTATAGCTCTGCACTCTCTTTCAGCCATCATTACTATTATATATGCTAATGTCATTTTTTGATACACTCTAATGCCGTCATGGGCCTCTCTTTCCCCTATACCGCATATGGTTTACTATTGTTTGTTGCTAATAAGGGGCTTTATCCTTATAATCGTAATGACCATTTATTTTATTATGCAAGGGTATGCTTATTCTGTGGTTCTAATCCTGCCTTCAGCCATAGCTCCGGGGTGCTTCTTTCCCCGCCGCTGACGCTTGTCTGGCGTCGCCGTTGCCTGCCAACCTTGCTGCTGGGCCGACCTTTCACTCCATGACGAGAGGCCCTCCTCCTCTCTGATTGGTCCGCTGCCCTAGCTCCCCCGCGGGCCCGGCGCGTCATCTGTGACGTCACCTGACTTCCGGGGGCTGCGGGGACGGACGCGCTCGGGGCTGCCTGTGGCTTTGGGTGAGTACCTACCATTCTATTTAAATGTTATTAATTTGCCACCTCTTTATCTATGACTAAAGACCCTTTTTGCATCCGAAACGCGTAAGAATGCGTGGCACTTTTTGATCTGTCGGGGTCTTACACTGTTTTTAGGCTGCTTAATCATTATGGAGATGTTTTTATGGAATTGAAAAATAAAGTATTGGACATTTTAAGGAGTGCAGACCTTTCCAAATCTTGCTGCAGTGGGATATATATGGACTCATAGTTCCTAGCATGGAATAAATATATTAGTCTATACCTACACTATTTTACTAAAATGTCTGGCTAGACAGGGGTCATGAATAATAGTCTAACCCACTGACTTGGAACAGGGGAAGCAGCTATCATGCCAAAGCCTTTTGACAGGCTGTCATTGCTGCTTCCTAAGCTTGTAGAGCCATAGCAGCCACTGACCCTGAACAGGTGATGGGGATTATTACTGATAGCTACCTGGCTGTTCTATGGTAGAACATACAAGGGGTGCCATATCTAAAATGCTGGCTGCCTAGAGGATCGTGAACAGAATTAAAGCCACTGACCTAGAACAAAACTATAACAAACACTAATTGCTGCTTCCTTAGCTTGAATAGGGTCATAAATAGAATTAAAGCCACAGACCTGCAGCAGTTAAAGTGGACTTTTAGTGATATTAAAATTTTAGGTGCCTGTCATTTGATAGTAACATGCATGTGATCAGGGAGAGGAAACTTTATACCAAAGAATATTATTATATTCATTATTATTAATACTAATAATAATAATTCACCTATACCTACACACAGATCTGTCTGGGGAGACATTGGAGTTGGCACTGAGATGGATGGAGGGTTCTCATGACAAATCATAGACAGCACTTATTGACCTTTGCTGATTCCTTAGCTTAAGTAGTGGAATGAAAGCCACTGACATGGAACAGGTAATGTGGAATATTACTGATTTTAAAATGCTAGTTGCCTGAGTGACACTGCCCCACCTACAGTAACGTGCCCAAGGAGAGCTACTTTACTACCAAAGAAGGAATTGTAATAGTGCCCTAAACTAAATGGTTTTATACCTGATCTAAAATGTTAGCTGTCTAAAGGATCATGAATACTAATCTAACCCACTAACCTAAAACAGCATCATACCAAAGCATGGACAGTGGTTCTTGACAGTTTGTCATTGCTGCTTCCTTAACATGTCCAGCCACTGATCTTGATCTGATAGACGCCAAGTTGGCCATGCTTGGGGCCTTATTCATGAAGGGACAGCGTCAGGTAGTGCCTTGTAAATGACAGGTAGCGTCAGGTAGCGACAGGTGAACGCCGGACACGGCACGCAATTACACATTTATCAAGCAGATTCTGTTGAGCGACTGGGATTTCGCCATGTAGCGTCCGATTCATCATTATCCCAGCCTCAGCGTACAGCGCCGGTGTTCAGCCTTGCAGAGAGCCAGGTATAACCTCTCGCTACCTGTCTCCCATACATTTCAATGGACGTTCTTTTATTTCTCTTTAAACAGGGGGTTTTTATTTTATTTTTTTTTTAAATCTCAAATAATGTGACCTCTCCTGGTCTAGGAAAAGCCATTTTTGAAAATATTTTTCATGTTTTATATATTCATGCAGAATTGACATTACAGGTGTTCATGTTACATTGTTATTACAATGTAATTCCATATGTTTTTGCTTTGTTACTGGTGGTTAAAAAACAACCTTTAATCACACAGCCTTCAGCGCTCTGGGCTACAGCGAATCGTTTTTGAGCGCCGGAGGTGTGTGAGGCTGTTTTTTTATGAATATGTTGTGCATCACACCAAAGCATGGGCAGTGGCACTTGACAGGCTGGCATTGCTGTTTTCTTAATTTGAATAGCAATGAAAACCACTGACCCTGAACTGATAGACTCCCAGTTGGTCATGAACAATATTTTTAGAAGCTGACCTGGTAACAGGTAATGGGGCATTGCTGATTATAAACTGTTAGCTGCTACTGACCAAATTGAATAGTAACACTTTAATAATCAGAGAGCTACCCGAAGCAGGGAATAATGAAATGCAGTTTTTTAATCCACTGACATGGAACAGGTAATAAGATATATTACTGTTAACTACCTGGTTGTCATTGCTTCTCCTCCAAGAAGCAGGGCTACCTTCATACCAAAGCATGGGATCTTCCTATTTGCCTGTTTGACACACAACACAACGGATTCCATTCCTGATCTGAAATGCTACTGTAGCTGCCTGAATAATATGCAAGCCACTCACCTGGGACATGTAATTTGGCATGCCAGTGAGTCAGCTGCCTGGCAGTCAGTCAATGCTGCCCTTCCCAGTATTAAGCCCACGGATCAGAGAGCTATCCAAAGAAGGGAAAAATAATATCTACATTATAGATTCTCAATCTAAAATGCTGCATTTATTGTATCTAATCCTCTGACCTGGAACAGGTCATTGGAGATATTACTGATTAAATCAAAATGCAAGCTGCCTGGCTGCCATTGCTGTTTTCCCAGATTTAAAGTAACAAACCAGTGATCAGGGAGAGCTACCATCCCACCAAAGCAATGAAAACTGATAAATGCTTGTAGTGCATCTGGCTGTCTGGAAAGGGAGGGGGGGGGGGGGGTTTAAAGCTACACATCTAGAACCGGGAAGCTGCTATCATACCAAAGCACAGAGGCTACGTTTAGACAGGTTTGCTGTTATCTCAGCTTAAATAGCCATAGAACAGCCACTGACCCTGAACATGGAACATTACTGATAGCTGCCTGGCCGTCATTGCTGCTCCCCCAGATTTAACTGCAACAAGGCAATGCTCATGGAGAACTAGCTTCATACCGAAGCATAGTATAATAAAACATGCCTAAAAGCAGGAAAACAAATAATTATTTCATAGGCTAGCTGCCCAAGGCATCCTGCATGGTATCTACGCCACCTTATACAGGTAATAAGGCACATCAATAATATATAATATGTTAGCTGCCTGGCTGTCATTGCTGCTCCCCATGCTTCAATAGTAACAAGCCAGTGATAAGGGAGAGCTACCTTCTTATCAAAGCATAGGGTAATAATATACAGCGAAAAAAAAACACACAGTGGATGTTATTTTTTATCTGCTAGCTACCTAGGTGTGATGAATAGTATTACAAAAACTGACCTATTATATATAGGACCTATTACTGGTCTGCCAAAATATTAGCTGCCTGACTGTCATTGCTGCCCCCCCATGCTTTAATAGTAATAAACCAGTGATCAGGGAGAGCTATCTTCATACCAAAACACATAGCATTAATATACAGGGTAAGGTAGTTGCCTAGGCATGATGAATAGTATTACAACCACTGTCCTCCTATTATATATAGGACCTATTAATTAATACCAAAATATTAGCTGCCTGACTGTCATTGCTGCCCCCATGCTTTAATAGTAATAAGCCAGTGATCAGGGAGAGCTATCTTTATACCAAAACACATAGCATTAATATAGAGGGTAGGGTAGCTGCCTAGGCATGATAAATAGTTTTAAATCCACTGACCTGGGGACGGGTAATTGGACCTCTTACTGATTAAAAAAAATGTTAGCTGCATGGCTGTCATTGCTGCTCTCCCACATTTAATAGTAACCAGGGAGAGCTACTCAAAGCGGGGAATTATAATTGCTGATACTTACACAAGGGACACTATTTCTTATCTAAATTGCTAGCTGTCTATGAGGTTCGTGAATAGTATTGAAGCCACTCTGACCTGGGGCAGGTAATAGGACTTATTACTTATAATTTAAAAAAATGTTACCTGTCTGGCTGTCATTGCTGCTCTCCATGTTGTAATAGTAACAAGCCAGTGATCAGGGAGAGCTACCCTCATACCAAAGCATAGGGTAATAATATACAGGATAGCATAAACAATGCTAGATGTCTATGAGGTTCACAATTCGTATTGAATCCACACTTACCTGCGACAGGTAATAGGACTTATTAATGATTTAAAAAATGTTAGCTGCCTGGCTGTAATATTAACAAGACAGTGAGCAGGGAGAGCTACAGTTCCTTCATAGCAAAGCATAGGGTAATAATAAACAGGGTAGCATATACATTACTGATTTTAAAAATGTTACCTGCCTGGCTGTCATTGCTGCTCTCCATGCTTTAATAGTAACAAGCCAGTGATCAGGGAGAGCTACAGTACCTTCATACTAAAGCATATGGTAATAATATACAGGGCAGCATATACATTACTGATTTTAAAAATGTTACCTGCCTGGCTGTCATTGCTGCTCTCCATGCTTTAATAGTAACAAGCCAGTGATCAGGGAGAGCTATAGTACCTTCATACCAAAGCATAATATACAGGGCATATACATTACTGATTTTAAAAATGTTACCTGCCTGGCTGCCATTGCTGCTCTCCATGCTTTAATAGTAAGACAGTGATCAGGGAGAGCTACAGTACCTTCATACCAAAGCATAATATACAGGGCATATACATTACTGATTTTAAAACTGTTAGCTGCTTGGCTTTCATTGCTGCTCTCCCAGATTTAATCGTAATCAGGGAGAGCTACTAAAAAAGTGGTTAATAACTGCCTATACCTACAGCTAAGGGATGTCATATCTAAATTGCTAGCTGTTTATTGGGAGAAGTAAAAGTATTTAAGCCACTGACCTGGAACATGTTGATTAGACCTAAATGGTTTAATAAACCTGTTATATATAAATATATACATATAAATAAAGGGACTATATAGGTAATGCTGCTCCCTAGATGGTAACAGAAACACATGACATAACAGTAAATTAATTAGTGATTTATTTAATAGCAGTGGCATATTGCAGGTTGCATGCCAGGCACTCAGCCCATACATCCCTATGTCTACATGAGTGTTACTTGAAAAGGATGGATGTGGCTGTAGAAAGAAGTGTGCCAGGCATGCAGGGTCCTGATGCTTTTTCCAAAATGACATGGCTGCTTGAGTTTAATGAGGGTAATAGAGGGTCCCATTCACTTACCAGGCATCCAAATTGGAGCTCCCTCCTGAAAGGCTTTCAGTGGATGCGATGATGAGCTTGGCAGGGAGGTGGGGGTGAGGAGGACTATTTGTAGTTCCAGCGACTTTTGGGCAATTTGCGGAGCTGTGAGGCTGGTGGAAGCAGCAGAGTGGTCCAGCTCCCTGCATCACATCGCTGAGGACATCCAGGGAGAATAGAGTCGCTCATCTGATGCCTCTGCTTTCTTCCTCTGCAGCAGGTAGGGCACTGCTGGGGGTCAGGGCAGGCTAAACACTGCCCTGCTCTCACTGCCTGCACTCAGGGCTCTTCTCTTGCCTCCCACTGCTCAGCACATCCCGGTCACATCCAGCGCAGCAGCTCTCACTGACAGAACATTGCTCATCATCATCATCATCCAGCAGTGCCTCTTAGCAGCCTGCAGTGATACTACAATTCCACTTCTGCCCTTTCTCTTTTGCCACCAGGGTCGTCCGGCTTGTTTCTTAATATGACAAAGCTTCAGCCACAGTAAATCTCAGCATCCACCCTCAGAGCAGTTCCTGTACCCCAAGGGGGGTTGCAATGCTTTCATGTGAAGAACTGCAATGCTTGGGTTCTAAGGGTTGCCAGTTCTCTTAGAGGAGGTCCTCCTTTTCTTTTCAGGTGGTGAATACCACTCCTAGAGTTTTAGGTCTGCACCTTTTTTTCCCTTTACACTATTGCAGTGCCTACCATGCAAGTAGTTCTGCTCATTTCATGGAAGCAGTGTCTTTACCATCTTCACCACCCCCAGAGTGGTTGTTTCTCTTCAGGGTTTTTTTTTAACAGGTTACAGTTCCACTGCAAAAGATGCTTTTATTTTACAAGCTGAAGTGTCACCACCAAGTTGCCTTAGAAGAGCTTTTCTTTTTCCCCCGAGGTTGTGAATTCCACTAGTTTTTAAGGTTTCCACTGAAAGTGATTTTTGCAATTGCAGTTCCTGCCATGCAAGTAGTTCTGCTGTTCTCATGGAAGCAGTGTCTTCACCAAAGTGGTTTTTTCTCTTCACAGGTTGCAATATATCCACAAGAGGAGTAGTTCTTTTTTACATGTTGCGGTACCACAATTAGAGAGGTTTTTTTTACAGGTTGCAGTTACACAATTAGAGAGGTTTTTTACATGTTGCGGACGCGGTACCACAATTAGAGAGGTTTTTTACATGTTGCGGTACCACAATTAGAGAGGTTTTTTACAGGTTACAGTGCCACAATTAGAGAAGTTTATTTACAGGTTTCAATACCACAATTAGGTTCTTTTTCACAGGTTTCGGTACCACAATGAGATTCTTTTTTACAAGTTGCAGTGCCACCACCAGAAATGTTCCTTTTTTTGTTTTACAGATTGCAGTGCTACCACCACAGTGGTTCTCACTCACAAGATGCAGTACCACCACCAGAAAAGTAACTCCTTTTTCCCAAGGGGGAGTTGCAATGCTTCCAACTGATGAGCTGCAATGCTTGTCCTCTAAGGATTGCCAGTTCCTTTAGAGGAGGTTCTCTTCTTCCCAGCTCACTGATCTCATGGTAGCCTTGTCTTTATCACCTTCACCACTTTCCTTGTTTCCCAAATGAAGAGCTTCAATTCCACAACAAGAGTGTTTTTTCCTTTTCACAGGTTGCTATGTCTTCTCAAAAGGAGTGTTTTTTTCTATGTTGCAGTACCACTATCAAAGGGGTTCTTTTTTTTACAGGTTGCAGTTCCCGCACCAGAGAGGTTCCCACTAAACGTTTGTAGTGCCCCCTCCAAAAAGGTTGCTTTTTTCACAGGTTGCAGTGCCACCACCAGAGAGGTTCCCACTAACAGGTTGCAGTACCACCATCAGAAAGGTTCTATTTCTTACATGTTGCAGTGCGACCACCAGTATTACCACCACCAGATTTTTTTTCACAGATTGCAGTGCCACCACCAAAGATGTTCTTACCCACAGGTTGCAGTACCACTACCAGAAAGGTTCTTTGCAGTGGCCATCACCAATTACAGCAATACTTGCCTTTTGCCTTTTAAGGATTGTCAGTTTCCTTGGAAGAGGACTTTGTACACCCCCCCCCCCCCCCGAATATAAATGCCAAAACTAGAATGTTAGACTTTTAGTGCAAACCTTTCTTTTCACATTTGCAGTGCCCTCAATGCAAGTAGTTCTTTTGATCTCATGGCAGTATTGTCTTTACCACCTTCACCACACTTTCTGGTTTCCTTTTATAAAAATTGACATGCCACTTATATGCCATTTATATGTTGCAGTACCGCCATCACAGAGATTCTTTTATTTATTTTCCTTTTTACAGGTTGCAGTGCCAGCACTAGAGAGGTTCCCACTAGCAGGTTGGAGTACTTCCATCAAAAAGGTTCTTATTTCACAGGTTGCAGTACCACCACCAGAGGTTCTCACTCACAAGCTGCAAAATCACTGCAAGAAAGGTTCTTATTTCACAGGTTGAATTGCCACCACCAGTTGTCTTAGAAGAGGTCCTATTCTTTCTTTGATGGCAAAGTAACTGCCACAGTAGTTCTCAACATTTACCCTCAGAGTAATTTATTTTCCCCAATTGGGGGAAGAGGGTATTTTTTCGCTTACCATGCAAATAGTTCTTCTGATCACATGGAAGCAGTACCTTCACCACCTTCACCAAATTCCTTGTTTTCTTATGAAAGACCTGCCACCTCCAGAGTGGTTCTTTCCCTTTACAATGTCTACACTAAAGGGGGTTCTTTTTTTATTTGTGTCTCCACGCAATAGGTCTTCATTTAGTGGCTGTAGTACCACCACCAGAAAGATTTTTTCACAAGCTAAAAAGCTTAAAGGGATACAGAAGGCAAAGGCAATTGTTAGACCACTGTGTTGGGCTGCCTTTGGCACTGTCCTAAATTGTTTCTCATTTTTAAATTGAAGAAGAGATGGCAGAGACATCAACGTTTACAGTTTCACCATATGATTTATTTTTTGAAATATTTGGGCGGGGCCCTTGGCTCTGTGATGCCGCATAATAATCAGCATAATGGACAGGGTCTGCAAGACAGGCATGCTCATCACTCTTGCTGGTCTCCCTCTCTCCCAGTGTCTCTGATGATGCAGAGCTTTAGACCACCAGCTTAGCCTTATTATAGGTGGTCTATGGCAAGGAATTCAGGGGGGGTGCCACTACTCTTTGCCTTGTTTCTACTTTCAGAAGCACCTGTGTTCTGACAGGAAGGGAGAGCACAGCCATGATGAGATGAACTGCTGAATGACAGTTTATGCACTTTGCCTACAGAGTCCTACTACCAGAAAAGTTCTTTCTCTACATAGCTTACAGTTATACCACTAGAGATATTTTTAAACTTCACAGCTTGCAGTGCCACCAGCAGTAGGTTCTCCATATGTTGCAGTGCCACCATCAGAGAAGATGTTGTGCAAATTCTAGAGAGGTTCTTCCTTTCACAGATTCCAGGTTCTTCCTTTCACAGACTGCAGTGCGGCCACCAAAATGCTCTGTCTCTTAACAGATTGCAGAACCAACATCAGAGAGGTTCCTTTGTCTATGGGCTGCAGGGCCACCTGCTGCAGGGGTCATTCTTTATAGGTTGCCATTGCACCACCAGAGTGGGTCTTCCACTTTAAAGGTTGCAGTGTCACCACTAGAGGACAGTACACCACACCTGATTTACACTTGCAACCAGTTAATACTGCCTTATCAGCAGCGCAACTGAACATTCTCTTTCCAGGGTTATGGCAAGTATTTCACCCAAGAAGTTGATTTGCCTTTTTAGGATTGCAATACCTGCACACACCACCGGATAGTTTCCTCCAGATCAGTTCTGCTTTTTCTCACAGGGTAGTTTTAAAGCCTTTTATGGCCAGCAATGCCAAACGACAGCAGGGTTACAGTGCCGCCACCAGAATAGTTTTCCAAAGTAATTTAATTTTTTTAGAATAGCAAATGCGCAGTTGTTTTAGTTTCATGTAGTTGTTTCTTCACTTTTAATTATTTCAGTGTCACTAGCAGAGTAGAGCTACCCTGCCAGGACCACAAAACCACCACTAGCCTAGACCTATATATATAAAACTTTAAAATATTGCAGTGGCACCACCCAAGGAATCCCTCCCTGTCTCAGATTATCAGTTCCAACATGTATTTTTCTTGTCTGAATTACAGTTCCACCAGGAAAATTGCAACCGATTGTCTATTGCAATACTACCACCGTAGTAGTTCTCAGGATTAGCAGTGCCACCACCAAGTTATTTCTTTCTGATGTTAGCACTGGCAGAACAGTGCTTTCCTTTCTTTTTAAGGATTTAAGGTAGCCCATTCTGCTTCCAAGTGACAATAGCACCACCATTATCACCACCACTTCCTTAGAATTGGGGTTCCTTCACAAGCTTAATTGTACCACATTGCCACAATGATTAGGTACCTTTATTTATTCCCATTCCTTCAAGAGAAATTCTTTACAAGCTGCAAAGCAAAATTTCTCTTAGAAAGCAACAATGCTTCTTCCAGAATAGTTATTTATGTTTATGGTTTGTAATGTAAAAAGAAGTAGAAGTAGTCCCACCATCAGAATAGTCTCCTACCACAGGTTCCTGTTTAGAAGTGACAAATAGTTCTTCTTCCTCCCTGGCTACACCACCACAGTAGATATTCTTCCTTTAGAAACTGTAGTTACAACAGCATTTTATTTATGTGTTGCAATACCAC